>QTSX02001441.1:0-650540 GCA_014839935.2 Entomophthora muscae | reverse complement strand
CCAACAATTATCACCTAGACTCACTTACTGTCCAATCAATTCTTGCTACGGAGTTTGGGATTTCTGTTTCTAAAACCCTTGTATACAAAGTAATGGTTAAATTGAGCTTCTTGTGGAAGGTGCTCAGAGTTTCTCTGTACAACAGAAACAATGAGAAGCCCATCAAGGATCAACTATTTATGCCAAGACATATCTGGCCCTAAAGGAGACTGGGAAAGTCCAGTTTTTCTACATTGACAAACTGTTGTTTTCCCCTCACTCAGGTCTAGGCATGGGTGGGTCAAGAAGGAGTCCAAGGACGGCATAGCCCATTGTGCAGCTTTCTGTTCCCAGGCATATTCAATGGTTGCTCTTCTGGGTCCTTGCAGTTTAGATCAATACCAGATGATTAAAGGCTCCTATCACAGCGGGACATTTCTTGATTTCACCAAACTGTCAAGGAGTATCTCCAAATCAATTACTACAGTACAAACAACATTGTTATGTTGAATAATGTTGGGCTCCATAAAGTGGATCTGGTTGTGTCTGAGTTCCCCCATCAACAAAAACAGCCACACCTCCAGCTACCGGCTTACCAATTGTCCAATGAGACTTCTCTTCCTCCCGCCATATTCCCCATTCCTGAATCCAATTGAGGAGGTCTTTGGGTGGATCAAAAATAAGGTGAAGAAAGCCCCCTCAGGACACCAAGGATCTCTTCAAAATTCTTGAGTTCAGTCAATTTGAGATGCCACCTAATGTGGTGGCGGCTTTTTACAAGCACTCAGAATCCTTCCTCCCCAAAGCCCTGGTTGCCAAGTAATCAGATAAATGGGCGCTCTGGGTTTTATTTGTTTTTATTTTTATTTATTTTGTTTTTGATGGGGCTTGAAAATAATACTTTATGTTATAAGGACGTGTCCCAATTGTATTATAGACATATAAGAATACATAGAAAAGGTAAGTAAAATTAATTATACTAGATATGGAGACACATATTTTTATTATAATGCACTAAATGTTGTATTGACTGTTGCACTAACAAATAAATAAATTAAGAAAGATAGAAATAGATTAATTTTATTTAAACAATTGTGAATTCTTGTTAGTACTTTGGCTTTTTTAAGCCACAAATTGGACCTTGTAAGTCATCATTTGATCCTTATTATTTCAGTGCCACTATAGCCACACAACACAATCACCAATGATTTTTATTTATTGCTTACTAATTAGTACTTAGGACACAGGTCAAGCATATCAAATATATTTATCAAATCATATTACAAGGGAAAGGTAATTCAAGTTCTAAACAATCACTTGTTTAGAATATAAGTGGAGCGGGCTGCATGATGCAGATAAATTTAACTCTCGTTATTTGTATATGTA
The DNA here is from genome assembly GCA_014839935.2 of Entomophthora muscae. NCBI lineage: Eukaryota > Fungi > Entomophthoromycota > Entomophthoromycetes > Entomophthorales > Entomophthoraceae > Entomophthora > Entomophthora muscae. Next base: position 649,175 of record QTSX02001441.1, on the reverse strand, counting down.
ATAAATGAACCTGTACTTGACAAGCTAGTAAATAAAAACATTTTTAACTCATTTTTTATTATTTGACATGGTTGCAACTATAACTAATGTCTTGTAATATATTTAGATATATTAATATTATAATTTACCTACTAAAATTTAAAGTAAAATTAAAATATTAAAAGTAAAATTATAATTATAAACCTTAAAATTTATCTATTAAAGTTTAAATATTTGAAATTTAACTATTTTTATTAAATCATGATTTATTCTAATATTGAAATATGTAATATTAAAATTTTAATATTAACTTTTAGATACTAAAATTTTAATATTTAAATATTTAAAATTAAAATTTTACTATTAAAATTTTAATATTACATATTTCAGTTAAAATAATTAATATTAAAATAAAACTTGTTTAAAAAAATAAAATTAAAGTTGCAAGGAAAAAATATTTATTAAGGGGATGCTAATTGCAAAGGGGAATGCAATAAACCGGGGAATTATACCCTGAAAATAAATTTTTGGCTAGACCATCCAATTGAATCCACATATTCTTCTGTACGTGGTGGACAACCCTGGGTGCAATTGCTAGAGGGGTGGCGCCCTGTACCCTGGTGGTTATTGAACATTTGATAAAAGGAAGCCAGGTGAGCAAATCAATTAATGGGGGTTTTTCAGGGAGCACATAGTACTCATACAACATTGCCAGTGCAAAGGAGTCATACAGGACGTGCTTGACTGTCCTATACCCCGCGGTATCTTCTGGCGCTCAAGTGCTAAGCGGCATATATCAATTTGAATAGATACATCCTCCAACTTTTTGACGTTGGTTTTTAATATGCAGTGAAGGAGGATTACCAGGTATACCGCAACGTGAATTCTTTGCAATGTGTATTTTTCCAAGAACATGCACAGTTTTTTTGAATACTTGAACTAATATATTGATATAGGAAGTTTAATTGAATTTGAAGAGGGTTCCAGGGGGGGCGCCCAACTTGTATCAGCCCCCCATGCCTCTGCAAACAAAATAAATAAAGGTTTAAATGTGTTCACAAGGACTGCATCCCCAACTTTATTTGAAGATGCCTTGAATACTTCATTAAGTATTTCAGTTTTTAGATATTTAGTTCCTATTTGAAATTTGGTTTTTATTAAGTTTTTTATATTTGTTGATGTTTGCAAATGGGAATTGTTAGTGCTTTCATAGATATATTCATCAAAGTTTAGCTTGACATCCCCGTAAATTTCATTCATCTCTTTGAAGTTGATATTTGATCCTATTTTTTATGCTTCCCTTAACCACGGCAAGCACCCTGTGGGTGGTGAGTATTCCCTATCTTTAGCTTCAATATTTGAAAACTTATTTATATTCTGTTGAATTATTTTGCTTATTTGGTTTTCTTTATTTGTTTTCCAGGGGCTGCCAGTGACTGGTAACCCCTGTAGAACCAACTAGGCGTAAAAGCTGCCACTTCTGTGACCAAGTCCCCATTCCTAGTGATAACTAAAATAAAAAAACAAAAAAAGACTTACTAATTGTTTCCCCTGCGGCCCCCTCAGCCACAGGCGCCACCTCAGCAAACTTCATGAGCATTAGCTGCTCTTCATTAATTTTCCTAGGCTTAAATTTTCTTATCTTTCTTGAAATTTGTGTTTCTCTTTGGTTTTCATTTGATAAAATTTCTGTATTTCTTGAAGCGCTCCTGCTCCTTGACCAAGTTTTTTTCATCTGTTTCCATTTGGTTGGTTTCCTCTTCATTTGTGTTTATTTCATGTGGGATTTCATTTCCTTCAATTTGTTTGATAATTTGAGTATTCTTTCTATTAGTTTTCCCAAATTCCTACAAGTTGTAACTTTCACTTTTGAAAAATAACCTCTTGAGTATTTCATTTTGAAGATTTAAAAACATTTCTTTGTGTTCTTTGTTGAGCATTGTTCCCAGGCTATTTTTTGCAGTTTCATTTTGCTGGACCAAGGCCCTTCCCTCATTTCCCAGTTGATTAACCACAATTTCCCTTATATTGTATTCAAGTTTGACAACCTTTTGGAGGGCTGACTCTAATTTGTTTATTAAATCATAGATATTTGACATTCTGTTTGAATTACATCAAAAAACTGGTTTTTATAGTCCTACCTTCAACACGCAAATATTTTTCATCATCATTACTAAATTAAAGACAATAAATGTAAATGTTGCATTAGAATATAGCAATTAGACGTCAACTCTTGATATTTTGATATTATGTGCATAAATCAATGCATTTTGTTTAATAAAATCCATTTTAAACTTGGTCTTTTCCATTATAATTTAATGAAATGCACTATGTATCGATATTCTTACTAATTGTTAATGGCTCTCTAATATAAAAACAGTCCATTTCATTAAATTATAATGGAAAAGGCCAAGTTTACAATAGATTTTATTAAACAAAATGCATTGTGTTATGCACATAATATCAAAATATCAAGAGTTGACATCTAATTGCAATATTTTAATGCAATATTTACATTTATTGTCATTAATTTATTAACTATGATGAAAATATCCATGGAAATAATTATATGTTATCACATCAAATTGATAAGGAGCGCCTTTTGATGAAGCTTTAAATATGGAATTAAAAAAGAAGAGAAGTATATTTTATTGTATAATACTTTAGACTTATATAGACTTGACTGTGGCAGAGATTTAGTTGGATTGAACCTAGGGGTTGGTCATGTGCGGTATGGGTTCAAGCCACTGGATACTTTGACAGTCATGTGATATTGCTTGGTTACCATTCTTGGTATGTTGAACAGTATATTGGAAGGGCACCAAATTGGGTGATGACTGGACGTTAAGTAGGTTGGAAGTAGCCAGAATTCTTGTACATCCAGACCCTTGACAAAATGTACAACATTCTTTACATATGGGAAATGTTGATAATGTAAAAAGAAAATATTATTAATTATGAATTGACAGAGATATATTAATTTTAATAAGTTGTCACAAAGAAAAGATTTATTTACTAATCAAAAGATGAGTAGGGGAGGGGATGGGTGGTGGCTTGGGAGTCAGGGTTGGAAGGCAGGTGGCTTGACGGGGAGGGGTTGGGGAGGCAGGGTTTGCTGACTGGGAAGGGGTAGCAAGAGCTGATTGCTTCAATTGCTCAAATTTGTCTTCCATTACATATGCAGTCTTGATGAAATGGTTGGATTGGCGTGGGGGAGAAGGGAGTCCTTTATGGACTTATCACTATCACTTGCATAGAAAATGAAAAGATCTGATAGGTCCTGGACAAACACAGAAGGGAAAAGCTCATAACCCTTATCAATTTGGGTGCATAGTTTGTTGTAGGTGGCAGGCTTTAAGTGCCTGAGGATGAAACCAAAATTATAGAGACATACATCTTCAAGATGCATGTCAGTGTGGTTGATGGGGTAGGACTAACAGGTATGCCCCGCAGCCCTGATTTCTTGGGTTATCCATTCCCGCTGCTTCATCTCAGCACTCAGTACAACTGTGTACACGGTGTTTTGTGTGGCCCACTCCTCCAGCATGGCCTTGAGCTCTGTCTGGTAGGCATACCCATCTGCAGTGTTCAATATTGCCAAGTAATAGTTGACGCCCAGTGGGGAAACTGCCAATAAAACCCCAACAAAACAATACAAGATTGGGTCACGCTTGTACACGTCAGATTGGATACGCTTCTCTCCAAAGTCTTGGATACTGGCCAAGATATTAGCGTATGTTAGGAAGATGACGTCATTACAGGCCCTCATTGCCCTTCCTTTGATGAAATTGACAACAGTACAATCATTTGGGTCAGTGTTCACCAAAATGGGGTCACTAAGAACCTGATTGGATAAGAGTCTGGCGGCAACCACAACTCTGTGCATCCATAAATTCACTGTTTTCTTATTGGTGAAAATGCCGTGGAGTCCCAGTTGGAGACGGACCTGGACCAAGGGCATCCGCGGATCACGCTCCATAATAGCCATCATGAGAGGGCGGGCTTTTTCATCTTCAGTTAAAGAACAGGCACCAGTCAGGGTCTTCTTGGTAGGGGGCCATAGTTGGCGTGGGCTTGCAGGGTTGCAGCCACAGTGGACTTTGCAAAACCCATTGCGGCCGCAATTTCCCCAATGGACATAAACATCCCTTGCTTTTCAACCTTTTTGAGAACAATCTCTGGAGTAATAGATTTTCTTCTGCGTTTGGAGGCTGATTGGCTGGAGGCGGGGTGTGTCTGCCTTGAGAACCAGACAGTGCCATCTGATTGGCTGTTTCTGGATTCTGGCTTCCATTGGTGGCCCCATGGCTCATTTGGTCAATTACAGATGCTAGTATTGCTATATGATTTGTGTTAGCAGCTGCCTGTGTGTGATGGGTAAACAGGGCCATGCTTGAGGACGCAGAAGAAAGAACAAACTCCTGGGTGATGCTTGAGGAGGGGCCTGCAGGTTGGGAGTGGCCTGCGGGTTAGGAGTGGCCATAGACAGAGGCTTCACTGTTAAGAGACACAGCGTAGCCCTGTATGATTTTGTCAAGACCAGGGAACAGCTTGTTGACTTGGTTGGTGTTGGAAGAAGACAATAAAAATTTTATTATAATTTTAAACTCAAGAAGAGGAATGTATATTTTAGTCAATTTTATTGTTATATATGGTAAGTTAGTGAATATTATGATCTAAATTTTAGCTGTCCTAAACTGGAATAGGGTGATTTTTGAGAATGCATGTGATTCCTAAAAGAATCATCACAAATACATTCTAGATCATTTGATTTCCTATTTGAGATGCCCATAAATTATATTTATTTCAAATTACTTGCAATTATGATTTGAAACTTGGTTCTTGAATTTGACAATCCTGCAATTTCAGATTTTTTAATTTTTACATGATGTCTATGATTTGTTTGACATACAGGAAATTTCAAATTGTAAATTAGAATCCCACATTTGTTTGCTGAGTTTTGTCTTTTGTTGGTTGAGTTATCTGCTCAAGAGATTCAAAATTTGCCAATTTAAATAAATAAAAAGGTCAAATTAAATGTTTGATTTTATTTAATATTTTACTTTTCACTCAGCTGAGTTGCCTGCAAAAGTGATTCAAATTTTGGACCAAGGATTTGACAATCCTGCATTTTTATGTTTAGGCTCTGAATTTACAGTAAAATAAATAATTTACAAACCTTCATTGATGATCCAGCTGAATGTGATTGCGGGCTTGGAAGCTTCTAAATATAAAACAATAATTAATAAATCTTAAATAGTAAATTAGAGAATATAAAAAACGTTGGACACACTAAGCCTTTAATTGATTGGCTGTTTGGCAAGGCACATGGGGAGAAATGAATCAGCGTGACCATAGAATTTGGCCACAGTCTTAGCTGGGAGGGTGTGAATCCTGGCCTGGAGCAAATAAAACAGGTCCTTGGTCCCAGTTGGGGTCCCTTGCTTGACAACTTGCTTGAGAAACCCAAAGACCTCCTCAATGGGATTTAGGAAGGGCAAATGAGCGGGGAGAAATAGGAGGTGCAAATTTGATGTGGCCAATTGCTGGGGGCCCACTGCAATGTAAGTATCAATCATTGGGAATTCTTTGAGAATATTGGCCACCTTGTGGAGACCAAATTTGTCCAACATAATAACATTGATGAAGCCCGGGCTTGTGCGCCTCAGGTGCTCCTGGACCAATGAGAGAAATGATAGTGTTGCGCTTTTTGTATTGCAGCGTCACAATTATTTGAGATTATTATGCACAGGGCATTTTCTTGAATACAGTCATATGTAAGGATATGGGTAGTATTGTATCAGAAGTTCCAAGATCAAAAGGAAACATGACATTGTCCAGGAATGGCTTCTGATCACGCAGAAGCACTTAAGATTTGGGTAAAGGTGTCACAACTTCAGCTATGGTTTGATAGTTGCTGTATACACTTAGATCAATTACAACCTATGTATTACTACAGACTAAGCTAAGATAATTCTTCTTCCTGGTGCGTATAATAAAAGTACAAGTAATGTAATATTGATTGATTCTTTATTGCTAAATCAAGGAGAGAGTGATATAGATATTGAGAGATTAATAGGAGCTACAGAGCGCCAGGATCTTCTGTTCCACAGCCAGGTCCCTCTGTCAGCTTAGCCCACTATTACACTAATGATAAGATGATCAGTTAGTTAATATGGCTCAAAAGGCAACTTATTTGATCAATAGGAATACCTATCATCCAGTGCAATAGTACCATTGCTCCCTTGCTCACCAAGCTTAATGGATCAATGTACATTACAGTGAAGGCTAGTTTAACCAATCACTTCACAACATTTCCCCTCACTAAACTAGACATTACTGTAAAAGTTTATCAACCTCTTTTAGTATGGTGAATACACCAAAAAATACCAGGAAGCCAGTTATTTGCTACACAGATGTTCCCAAATGGAGAATTGGCAAAGCCCAAATGGTAACACCCAAAATTCCTGTTGACAGCGTGCTTGGCAACTGTCAGTAATTGCGCTATTAATGCTATTTTGATATGGCCTTTGAATAATGATAAATGCAAAGATTTGACTGGTTTTGCTTTTGAGTTTGGGAATTCCTTGCCTTCTGTGAATGGGTCTGATCCAATATCCACCCATTCTAGATTATTGTACCTGTCTGTGATTGATCCTGGTATGACCTCACCCCAACATGACCCCCTCTGCCACTCTTTCTACCTAATGAGTGATCATCAACCCTTGTCTACCATTTAAGTAGAATCATTTCTCCTTATAAAGACAAGTTTATCCACTTGTGTGTTGGCTTTCATAATCTTCAAGCTTTTTCCTGTCCTTTTTGCCAAAAGGACTTTTACATCTTGTTTTCCAGGGAATTAAGGTATGTGCCCTTAATTTTGCCCTGAAGGCTAACCCAAGGCTAGCTTTGAATCTCAAATCTTTCTTTATAAAGATTTCCCGCCGTGTCCTCCTGAATGTTGTCCCCAGGAGCCAAACACAATAAAATGGTTCTCACTACAGGGGCTGCAAGCCCCTTGGTTACCCCTTTCCCACACACATTCTCTGGTTCTTCTCCCTTTGTTTCTGAAGTACCCAAAAAACCTAAAGTATCTAGTCCCCCTCTAGAAGAAGATATCACTGACGCCCCCCTCAACTCCCATGATAATGGTGCTGTTCCCTGGGCCCTCTTGGGCCCCCTTTGAGCTTTCTCACTTGACTACAATCAATCTTGTGCTGCTGCCCACTCTCTCCTTCACACAGGCGCTGTGGCAATGCATTCTATCCCTGGTCTCTGTCCTGGGTATGCTTCCAAAGACCTATATTCCTTCCTCTTGGATTTTGGCCTTCCCCCCGTGCTGATGGAATCAATGGAGACTATTGGCATGTTAGTTAACCAATTTATCCAACCTGCGCTGGTCCATCATCAAATGGCAATGGGATCTCAAAACCAGCTCTTTACTGCCGTAGCCACCTCTGTTTCTAAAAACCATGCTCAGAATATGGCCTATCAAGAATGGTCCCATAGCCTCTTTGCTTACTTTTCAGATAACCAGTGCAACTTGCTAGCTTCACAAAAGTATCTGACCTGTCTCTGAACTCCCTTTGCTTCTCACTCCCTGGGTATATTAAGAACCAACTTTGTGAACTGGATGACCACCAAGCTACTTGGCATAGCTAGATAGAGTCAACCCTCCTAAAATATTGTCAGGAATCCAAGACTCTAGTTGCTAAACTCAATCAGTTTTGAGAACATGTTAATACCCAGCTTGAGTTGGTTGGGTCCCACGTTGATACATTGGGTCAACATCTGCAACTACAGTATGGCTTGGACAAGGCTGCTTTGGGGAACACCCTGAGCCAGGTTCAAAACTATGTTAATGATAGGGTGGCATCTATTGAAGTGACTCTGACAACTCCTTTGGTTGATACCCCATCTGCTTTTGAAGCAAGGGTATGGGAAGCTATAAATGAACTAAAAGCTACTACTTGACATCAAGCTTCTTCCCTGCACCCCTGCCTGTCAAACCTATACCTGATCTTTGCATTGCCATGCTAACTGACAAAGTAGCCACTTTGTAAGGCAAGATTGAGTATTTGAGACAACATCTCTCTGACCCTGATGACTTGTCCTCTGAGTCTGATGGCAAAAGGGAGACTGAAGTCTCTGGTACTCCTACCCACCTTGATCATGGGATTTGCCCTGGTGGACAGATCCAGGTCCAACCAGTCAAACTTGTCGTTATCTTGTCCTTGACTCTTGTTACCGTTACCTTCATGTGACAAAGCTTTGAGGAGCTTTGCCTCCAAGGAGGCAAATTTTGTGAGACAACACTTTATTGTCATCTTGCCAACAAGCCATAATTTTGACACTATTTTCCTCTCTATTTCTTAACACCTCAACTATTGTGAATGGTTCTGTCCTTCACCTGTTGTAAAATTTCATTGAATCCTAACAGCAAGTTCCAGGAGTCCCATACATAAACTCAATTTCCTTGTGCAGGGGTTCCCTCTTTGGCAAAATAATTGGAATATAGACTTCAAAAGCCGCTTTCACTTCTACCAAAGATTCCTCAGGTGCTATCTTAGAGAACTCTAAACTTACCCAAGCCTCCTCAAGTGAACTGGTAGGAACTTCCTTCCTAGCAGCAGCAGTTTTTAAACAAGAAACCCCAAATTTTGCTCTTTCAAATAATAGTAAAGAAGACACAATACTTAAAAAGTAGTTGAGGGGAAAGCTTCAAAATTGACAATATGTCTTTATTTAAAATTAGCTGTTTTTGCTTATATACCATTTGGGGCATATTTGGCTGAAAACCCCTCCGGTTCCTTAATCACCCTATGATTCATACCATGTGATCTATGACATTTGAGTCATCCAAACCTAGATCTTTACCTAAAAGATCACCAATATTTCTCAACCTATGAGAACCAATCTACAATGGGAAGAAGTCACCTGACTCCATTTATCCCAATGTACCAATTCAGCATGGAGCTTCCCCAGCTCCCGGCGCCAAAACCCTATGGATTACACATCCCAAAACTCAGCTATCAATGTTCCAACTGGGAACCAGCTAATCAAACCTGCATTCTTAGGCATCCTTGCCTTTTTATTAGTTATCTTTACATTTAATAGTTTTTTGCCTTAAAACCCATTAAAATGCTTAAAAACTCACACAAAACACCACCAAAATTGTTTTATACCCAAATTTGGGGGTTTACCTATAATTAACCTTAAACATACCTCATGACACAGTCAAAGCAATTACCCAATATAATTAAATCCTTATTTATTATATTCCCATGTATTCATTAATTAATCTTCCCGGTTAATTAAATTGTTTTTGAGATGCCTAGTCTCCCAGATTGATTTGGCCAATCTTGCCTTCTGTTCTTTTATTAAATATATATACTAAATTTTCAGGAACCTTTATCTGAAGAATTACAGCCAAACCTTTCAAATAAAGCAAACATCAAAAACAGAGCAACTTTATATCTTGGAGTATTTATTTGGCTAAATACTTAACAGTGACTATTGTACGGTCACAAGGCCCCTTGCTTCTCTTTGGGTTATTGGCCTCATCTTCTCAGACCTTTATTAGCTCTAATTCCCCATGGAACAGCTTAAGGAATTGAGGATGAACACATGACCATTATTCTCCTAGGGCAGTTCTAACTCCTCAAACTAGGTAGGTTGGCCCTGGACTAACCGAGATAAATGTCATAGGACCTACCCATTGCTGAAGACATTTTCTTGGGTGTTTTTATTGGCGCCTTTGATCAAACCATACCAGATCTTCAACCTGGAAATGATCACAGGGAAGTACTCCAGACTTTGAGTTCCACTTGGTGGCACCTCTTTCTCAAACCCGCTCTCCTTTACTCCTAGCCTTGGCAAATAATTTCTGCATCTCAACTGCATGTTCTTCTATGTCATCTTCATAGGAATTCTTTTCCACAAACTCCCATTGACCAACCTCAGTGCTTGTTGTAGTTTCCCAGCCAAACAACGTCCAAAACAGAGTAAACCCAGTAGCATCATGGGGCATTGTATAGCATGCCATAACACTCATTGCCAGGTGATCTTTCCAATGGGTTGTGGCTCCGTCAGCCAATTTCTCCATGATGCGCTTTAGTGTTCCAATGGTTCTTTTGGCTAAACCATTTTGTCTTGGGATGATATGGTGCTGAGGATAACTTCAAAATGCCTCATTTCAAGAATTCTTAGTCAATGCTGGCCCTACATAAGGTGGTTCATTATTGGTGAGAACTTTCTCAGGACAATCATGCTGTGCTATTATTTCTTCCCGGAAAAACTTAGCAATTGCAACACTTGTTTCTTTAGTCAGTGCTCAAACCTCTACCCATTTTGTAAAAGAATCAACAGCCACCACAAAGTATTCTTTCCAACAACTTGCTAACATAATATGACCCATATCCATTGAGATCAACTCAAAAGGATAATGTTACATCACTGATTTGAGCTACACCTTGTTTTACCACTGAGAATTTAGAGCAAATATCACATTCTTGCAAAATCTGAAGGACTGTAGCTCTCATCTCTGACCACCAGTACTGAGCTTTCACTGCTTGCCATAACTTCTCATATTAGAGGTGACCTCCCCATTGCACATGGAGATATCTGACCTTTTGAAGAAGCTTGGATTTTTCTACATAAATCCTATTCTTTGATAAAGCTTTCCAGGCTTCTTGCATCTCAAGTTCTCCACAAGCCAACAGCGCTTTAGACAATAAGTCAGGAATCTGATTCTCCAGCCCTGGACAGTAGATGCTATCATAATCATATCCAGAGAGCTTCTCTGCATACAATTGCATCCAGACTTGTAAGTATTTCTTTGTCTAAATTGCTCTCAACGCCGCATGGTCAGTGACAATAATAAATGGTATTCCAAGGATATACATCCTAATATGTTCCACTGCCCATACTATCACCAATCCTTCACGTTCAGTAGCTGAGTATTTCCTTTGAGTTGTCCCCAATGTCTTAGAACCATACACAATGGGATGTTGTGATAGCTTTGACTCTCTTTCTTGAGTAAGAACAGCACCAAGACCAGTTGAACTTGCATCTGTCTCAATGTAGAATAACTTCAACCAATTGGGGAATCTCAGTATGGGGGCTTTGGAGAGTTTCTTTTTTAGCTCTAAGAAACTTGACTCTTGCCCCTGTCCCCAAGCAAATTGGGCATTCTTCCTTGTTAATGCAAACAATGGCTCTCCAAGTGTGGAGCAATTAGGTATGAATCTCTGGTAGAAATTTACCTACCTCATAAAGCCCCGCACCTCTCAAACCAACTGTAGTGACCTCATGCTTAACAAGGGACAACTCTCTCAGGACTTTGTTTAATCCCTTGAGGATTCACAATATGCCATAAAACCTTGACCTCTTGATAGGCAAGCTTAGTCTTAGATACACTAATCTTCAACTTTGCTTTCTCAATCCGGAAAAATACTTGATCAAGATCCTCTAGATGTTGTTCCCAGGAAGGGCTATATACAGTAATGTCGGCTGTATATACCAAAACACATATAGGCTGAAGTCCTGTCATAATCTGGTCCATTAACTGCTGAAACACAGCACCTGCTGTCTTCATTCCCAATGGCAAGACTTTCCATTGATACAGACCGTCAGGAGTAGAGAACACTGTGACCTCCTTAGACTTCTTATCAATTATCAATTGGTGATAACCCTTAGTCAGGTCTAAAGTGGTGAACCAGAAAGATCCAGCCATGGCATCCAGCTGGTCTTCAATCCTGTGCATTGGGTAGGCATTATTTACAATATCCTTATTCACCATCCAGAAATCAATACAAACACGTATATTCCCATCTGGCTTTGGGACACAAACCATCATAGCAGAATAAGGACTGATACTTTCCTCAATCAGGTCAGCCCTTTGCATTTTCTCCACCTCTTCTCTAATTGCAGCAACTGCAGAAGGACTACAACGGGCTACATATCCTTTGTACAGCTTCCCAGTCAACGTTTTTATGACATAGGATGGACCAGTTCTCCTCACATCATATTTTTCTAACAAGAAACAACTACTCCATTTCCACGCCAGAGTATACAACAGGGTACCTGATGCTTCACTTGGACATAGTATACAGGTTAAATCACTGAAGGGCACACAAAAATAAGAGACAGTAGGTTTATTTGTTGTGACTTCTCCAACCACGGGCATCCAAACTCCAATACGCTGACCTTGCTGAATATCCACAGGAACTTTGCAAGTATTAAACAACTTCCAGGACTTGAGAAGCTTGTCATTTGACCCATTATCAAATTTTGCCACATTTTAAGACTTATGACAGGGTAACTCTAGGATAATTTGTCCTCCCTGTGTTCCACAATTGAAAACTACTGGCTTTAACCAGGCAATTCCCTTTGGTGGAGTTGAGCAATGTCCCAACGGCATAGATGACCACTGACAGAACATCTTCTGGAGCTGGCGGAGTTGTCAGCTGTTGATAAGCGTATTCAACTCCATCATGGACCAAGACATTCTTGACAGCATCTAGGCTCACCTTGGTTTCAATAATCCAAGTCATACCAAGCAGAACATTGAATCCTGCTCCCAGCAAAACTACAGCGGAAGTCTTGACCATGTCATTTTTTCATTTTATTACCACTTCATCAAACACATCTTGTTCAATAGTGGTAACCCCATCAGGAGAAGAAAAAGTCAGTGTGACCAAACTTATTGGGTTCATCCCATGTTTACCAACAAAGTTTTTTGATACTGCTACCCCAGCACAACCTGGATTGTATACTGCCTTTGCTGAGATACCATCAAGCAAAATATCCACAAGAATAACCCCTTGCAATGCCCACACAAAATGTTTTGCAATCAATAATGCTGGTATGCTTTGGTCTACCTTCTTACGCCATTTCACTTCTTTAAGCCAATCCATGCTCAACTAAACCCACACAGGCTGCCAAGCAATTTCCCTGTCTTCTTTCATACCCAAGAGCACATCCAATATCCACTCATCTGAAGAGGCATCTGGACTTCCCTCAGGCAGAGTTGGATAAGAGACATCAATTTCTTGTAAAGGTGGCTCCACTGGTTTACTGGCGCTTCTCCTGTACTACTTCAAGGCCTTACCAGATCAAAGTCTTATCCTCCTATTATTATTCTCCAAATTACCAAGCTCAGGTTGGGAGACACCTAAGCCCGCCTTCCTTTTCCCAAATCCTTAAACATAAGGTCTGGGTGTTCCTTGTCAAATTCCGCACAATTGGGACATTTACCAGTAAAATGGTCATCTTTACCACAGATCCAGAATCCCTTTGCCATGAGAAAATTACATGGTGTTTAAATCTAGACATGCAATCCTTATTGGAGGGACTTCTAGGACGTCTGGTTCTCTCAGAAGACCCTTTCCCTGCAGCCACATGAGCTCCTACCCTTGGGAAAGAAGCACTGTGTGGAGGACCACCAAGATCCCATTCCAATTGAATGACCTTTTGAACAAGTTTTGACCATGACAACTTATCACAACGCAGCATAGAAGCCTGAGTTCTCAACCTGGGCCACATTCCAGTGAAGAGAGCATCCTCCACTAGATTCTGATTACGTTCCACATCCACAAAAGCTAGGAACTCTTCCATTTGTGAAAGATACATTGACACTGTTTCATGGCCAGCTTGAGTGACTTCTTGGGCTTTCTACAGAGTATCACCAGGTCTGAGGGTTACTGTGTAACTGGCTCAAAATTCCTCCATCAATGTGGTCTAATAGTTGCCTTTACGTTTTTTAAACCACTTAAAGCAAGCAGGACCTGCAAGGTCTTTCAATCAATGACAATTCTCAGCATCCTCCAGACCAGAGGCTCAGATAAGAAAATCCTCCAGGAAAGTGTTTCCTTCCTTTGGATTCCCAGAGATTGGTGACATTTTGGCAAGTATAGACTGGACTCCTTTCACCATGAGTTTCTTCTGCCCCCGCGTTGGGCTCTGTGGTGGATCCAAATCTAACCAGTCAAACTTGCCGTTATCTTGTCCTTGACTCTTGTTACCGTTACCTTCATGTGACAAAGCTTTGAGGAGCTTTGCCTCCAGGGAGGAAATTTTGTGAGACAACACTTTATTGTCATTTTGCCAACAAGCCATAATTTTGACACTACTATCCTCTCTATTTCTTAACACCTCAACTTTTTTGATTAGCTCTGTCCTTCACCTGTTGTAAAATTTCATCAAACCCTAACAGCAAGTTCCAGGAGTCCCATGCATAAACTCAATTTCCTTGTGCAGGGGTTCCCTCTTTGGCAAAATAGTTGGAATATAGACTTCAAAAGCCGCTTTCACTTCTACCAAAGATTCCTCAGGTGCTATCTTAAAGACCTCCAGACTTGCCCAAGCCTCCTCAAGCAAGCTGGTAGGAACTTCCTTTCTTGCAGCAGCAGCCTCAACACAAAGGACTCTAAATTTTGCTCTTTCAAATAGTAATAAATAAGACATGATGATTAAAAAAAGTTATGGGGATAGCACCAAAATTGACAATATATCTTTATTTAAAATTAGCTGTTTTTGCTTATATACCATTTGGGGCATATTCAGCTGAAAACCCCTCCAGTTCCTGAATCAACTTATGATTCATACCATGTGATCTATGACATTTGAGTCATCCAAACCTAGATCTTTACCTAAAAGATCACCAATATTCTCAACCTATGAGAACCAGTCTACAATGGGAAGAAGTCACCTGACTCCATTTATCCCAATGTATCAATTCAGCATGGAGCTTCCCCAGCTCCCGGCGCCAAAACCCTGTGGATTACACATCCCAAAACTTAGTGTAATACCCAGTTACGGTAGGTACTACTTGCAGCAGGTATGGCAGGAGGTTGGCAAATTGGAAACCAATCAGGGAAGTGATGGTTGGGTAGATGGTCATCAACTAATGGAAGACCTTAGCATGGAAGTTGTATCTTCCAAAGCTCCCAGCAAAGTATGTTAACACATAGTATATGGAGGTGTATACCACAATGGACATTGTGGAATCCGGGGACACAAGGAGAGGCCAGGAACCATAGTAAAAGGAGTTGAGTTGTCCAGGGTCATAGTGGGGATCATGACCCAACCCTTCTGGTGAGGATCCAAAGAACTCTGGTCCCTTTTGATAGCCTCCAATCCCAAGGCAAGCTGTAAGCACAGCTGTGAAGATGAGATGGTTCATCTTCCTTGGATTGGAGGGAGTTGGCAGGGGCTAATTAGTTAAAGTTGACTTAAGTTTTAAGTAAGATTTAGCTTTATTGAGGGTATTAAACTCAATAATAGCACAAGCTATTACTGAGTAGGGGTCCCTTTTTTATAGTGCTTTCCACTGTGCAAAGTTTTGAAAGTGGGAATGAAAACAAGGGATTGGAGAACCCAAAAGTTTGGAAAATGTGACTGGGAATTGGGGTTAGAGATGGTGGCCAAATTCATGTTCCTTAACAATTTGTTGGGGGTTTGGCCATTCTTGCCTGAAGCCAATGATTTTCCCTGGGCATGGAGTCAGGTGATGGTGAAGACTCATGGAACTTCCATAATTTATTTTTGTTTTGGGAGGTATGGTCTGGCTGGAGTCTGGACTCAAACCTATGACATGTGACTCAGAGTCACATTGGTCATGAGTAGAATTGCTGCTCACATCTGAAACTTGATTTGGACATTCTTCTGTTGGTCCAGAATAGGTTTTGGAATTTGAAACTGGAATTCCTCCTTCTTCTGAATGGCAGGAATAAAATTTTGCTTCTGAAGCATGAATTTGCCCTTCTTCTGAAGGGCAGGAATTATTCTGGAAAAGTTTTCCTGCAACCAGGGAATTTTTGGATTGGTTGAATTTTATGGGGAATTCTGATAAGCTGTGGAATGGGGCCTGGGTGGGTGGCTGGAATCCAACTGGGACCCAGGGAGTGAGCGAGTGGGCTGGGGGCTGGCGGCGGGCCTGCTGGCAACTGGGTGGTTGAGCAGGTGGCTGGCAGGGGCCTTGCTGGCAGCTGGCGGAGGGGCTGGCAGGAGGCTGGTGGTGGGCAGCTGGGCAAACAGGTGGCTGGCAGGAGGCTCACAAGGGGTTGGATGGGCGGTGAAGGGTTGGCAGTGTTGTGAATAGCGGTATTCACCATGTTTTGATTTTGCCTTTGGTGGGCCATTTTGAAGACAAATCTCTTGATTTTGCTTTTGCCTCTTAAAATGAGTTAATGACTGAATCAGAAAATAAAATTGTTTTGTTTCTTGACTCTGCGCATCTCACTTGCCCCACTCATGCTTGTGGCAAGTGATCCTACCGTCCTGGTAGTGTTTTGTGGTATCAACAACCACTATATATTCCTTTTCCTAATTAACCAATAAAATTAAGTTCTATTCACATTTTTGTCTTTGTGTCTTCCAGTACTTCCGCGCCTCTCTCTAGCCACAACTAGTAGAGATTATTCTTCCAGGGCCGCAAGGTAATCACATAGCCTTCCCTGTCATCTAACCAAGACTTAGTACAAATCCAATCCTAAGGTTAGGATTTCCTGTTGTGTGTCTGTGCCGTTCCTCAGAACACAACAAAAATGGTGCTCACTACAGGGGCTGTAAGCCCCTTAGTTATCCCTTTTGCATCCACATTTTCAGGTCCTTTGCCTCCGCCTATACAAGAGCCAACTTCACCTGAAATTACTAGCCCTCTTATTGAGAAAGATATTGCCAACCTGCCTATTATCCCTACTATACTGAACCTTGGGAATGGTCCCTGCCTAGTTGCTTACCCCATGAGTACACCTGACTTAGAACAAGTCATGTCAGTAGCCCTTGGAATAGCCTGTGAAGGAGCCATCCCTTGCCTTCTCTGCAGTTTAGTCGAGCTGAATACTACAAATTAATTGTGGCTCCTCAATGTCCACAGAATCTCCTCTCAGCGGCTGGCTCCACTGAGCACTTACTATTGTCCTTTGTGCAGCCTGCCTTGGCCCACCATCAGATGGTGTTGGGGCTCCACATCCAAGAAATCTTGTCCCTACAAGCAGCAGTTACTCATCACTGGGACCAGTTTACTGCCTACCAACAGTGGATCCATTCCCTGTTTTCCTTGGTATCTGACAATCAGCGCAACTCTGTTATCTCCCAGTCTTGTTTGGTCACCTCCATTGAAAGAATGCACCAATCCATCCCCAAGTATGTCAGAGAGCACCTTCATGAGTTCCACCAGCTGTAACAGCCCTGCATGCCCAAGTAGACTCTACTTTAAACGCCTATCTCACCAACTTTGAACAACTTGTACAAAAACTCAACAAGTTCAGTGCTTATTCCTTTGACCAATTACAGTAAGTAGAGGTCCATGCTGCAAAGAGCCTATGAAAACTTGGCGAGGACTTTGATCAAGAAAGGGCTGCTACTGCTACCACCATTGTCAAACTCCAGACTCAAGTAAATGAATTATCTGCCTTGAAATCAGATGCCCTGCCTTCTCCTCCATCCAACAAGCTAGCTGATAGAGAGCAGATGCTCTGGGATGTCATTTGAGATATAAGAGCATCTACCTGCAGTCAGGATTGCCCCCCACAGTCCCTCATCCTGACCCTCAAGTGCTTGCGTTGACAGCTCAGGATACTGAATTACAGCAAGAGGTTGCTACTTTGTGTGAGGCAATGGCATCTGTAGTTAGTCCACATGAAGTTGTGGGCAAAGATGGTTGTTGCCCTTGCTTTTCAGGAGCCCCCTGCATTCATTGTGCTAGAGAGTTGATAGCTCTAGCCAATGTAGTGGACCTCCCAAAGCAGGATCACTCTGAGCTTAATAAGGATGTACAAGAACTAAGTGAAGTGGTTGATTCAGTAAATGATAGATTCACCCCTTGCCTTTTGGTGGGCCTGTCTCTTACTTCCCAACTGACTGAGCTGTCCTTGGTAGTAACCGCACAGGGCCAGCGCCTGGATGTTACTGAGCAACAGACCACCCTTGCTAAAAATACGGGCACCGGCACTGCTGACACCTTGACTACCCTTGAAGATAGTGTTTGCCAGCTGTGGGCCAGGCAGCCCCTCACCAATTCCAAAGCAGAATTTTTCCCACGCATAAATGTACTCAATAGCAACAATGGTGGCCCAACTCCAGAAGAACATTCCAAGCCTACCTTTAGCAAGACTTTGACCCCAAAACCTTGACCTTGCTGTGGCAGATCCAGGCCTAACCAGTCCATCCCACCATTATCCTGCACTTGACTCTTATTGCCATTACCTTCCTGTGATAAAGCTTCAAGGAGCTTTGCCTCCAGGGAGGCAATTTTCTGGGACAACGCTTTGTTTTCATCCCGCCAAGTAGCCATTATTTCAATGCTTTTTTCTTCTCTTGCTCTCAACGCCTCAATTTCACGGTTTGTCATTTCTTTAACTTGTTGCAAGATTTCATCCCATCCTACTAAAAAATTCAAAGAATCCCAAGCATAGATTCTGTTTTCTTGAGCAGGAGTCCCCTCCTTTGCAAAGTAATCAGAATACAGCTCTTTGAATGTAGCCTTTAATTCCACCAAAGACTCTGAAGGAACAGTCTTGGTGACCTCCAGGCTGGCCCAAGCTTCTTCCAATGAACTTATAGGAACCTCCTTCCTTGCAGCGGCAGTCTCTACACAAAGTACTCCAAATTTAGCTCTCTTAAATTTTAACAAAGAAGACATGATAATTGAAAAATAGGTAAGGGGAAAGCATCAAAACCGACAATGTGAATATCTCTTTTATTAATGTTTAACTGTTTTTGCTTATATACCATTCTGGGCATACACAGCTGAAAACCCCTCTGGTTCCTGAATCAACCAATGATTTGCGTCATGTGGTCTATGACATTCAAGTCATTCAACATAGATCTTTACCTAAAAGATCACCAACAATTCTCAACCTATGAGAATTGACCCACAATGGGCAGAAGTCACCTGACTCCATTCAACCCAATGTGCCAATTTGGCATGGAGCTTTCCCAGCTCCCAGCGCCAAAACCCTGTGGATTGCAATCCCAAACTCAGCTATCAGTGTTCCAACTGGGAACCAGCTGATCTAACCTAAATTTCCTAGGCATCCTTGCCTTTGTTTGGTTATTTTTGCATTTAATGATTTTCTTGCCTTAAAACTCATTAAATTGCTCCAAAATTTAAACCAGGCACTACTGCAGCGCTTTTAACCCAAATTACTGGGGGTTTCCCATGGTTATCCTTAACCATACCTCTTGACACAGTCAAGGCAATTAAATAATATAATTAAATCCTCATTAATTATATTGGCTTGTGTTTATCAATTAATCTTCCCAATTAATTAAACCGTTTTTGAGACACCTAGTCTCCCAGATTGATTTGGCCAATCTTGCCTCAATTTTTCTAGTTAGCCTAACCTAACTGACCATCCACATTCTGTTCTTTTATTAAACATAGATATCCAGTTTCTAGGAACCTTTACCTTAAGAATTCCAACCAAACCTATCTATATGCAATAAACAGCAAAAAATAATGTCTTTATATTTCAGAGCATTTATTTGGCTAAATACTCAGCAGTGACTGTAGTATGGTCACAATTGAAGCTTTTCTAACTATCTATGAAACTGCCATGATAAGAGCCTCAGATGAAGTCAAGAAAGAACACATTCTGACCTGTCTACACCCAACCTGCCAAGAGGTAGTTGTGCCAGAGCTGCCCACCATTGAAACCTGGGAAGATATGAAGCAACTTCTGATTGACAAGTTTGGTGATGACCTTAGAAGTATGTGAAAAAGGACGCCTTCATGCACATTCTTTCAAACTAAAGGAAGCCTAGCTGAATTTGCAGATAGATTCTACATGGGAGGACAACAACTTATCACAGGCCGCTAGTTGACTGCATATGAAGCATACATGGCTTGTGCTCAAGCCCTCAAGGTTAATAAGCTCCTGTGTCTTCACTTAAAGGACCATAGAGCCATGCTTTCTTCCATGAAGAGCATAAAGACACTGTTGCAGAATATGCACCTTACCCATTCTGGTGCAGTTGTGCAGGAGAATCTTGCTGCTTCTACCTCTGGTTTATCTTCATGTGGTTCACGTATCCTTACCATGCACTCACAGAATCTTTCTCAACAACAGGGTTGCCATAACTGTGGAAAAATAGGTCACCATTCCCGAGTCTTCACCAATCCTCAAGTTGAAGGAGCTAATCTCAAAGAACAGGCGGGAAAAGAACAGTCAACCTAGAGGCAGAGACGCTCTCAGTTGACAATTCTTCCCAGTCTCTTCCAATTACCTCCTCCATTGCTGACTCTGAGCCTTCTGACAATGAGGCTCCTCCCATTCTGCTGCTATTCCATGACATATCTCATGACTCCAAAATAGACAATTCTGATGTAGAAGATTCTGATACCTATGGTTACTCCATCCTGGCTGTCCCTGAAACTATTGCAGTCCCTTATAAGCTACGTTCTGGGAAGACTACTACAACCGCCAAGCCTCTGCCTGAAGCCAAGGAGGTTGCCTCTTGCCCTTACCGCACCCAAGACAAGATATCTCCCGTGCTTGTTGAGTCTTCTGAAGAAGCTACTGAGGTCACTGACGCTGTGTTCAAAAAGTCTCTGTCTTGCTCCCTCTCCAGACAGTCTATAAGGAGTTCCCAGGCCTCAGATGCATGATTGAAAAGTGGGACAAAGAGCTAACAGAAGCCCAAGAAATTCTGGATGTCCTCCCTCCCTTTGGTTGCACCATCACTTGTGTTGAAATATCCATCCTAAAGGTGAAAATTAAGGCTGTCTTAGACACAGGGTCTCCTGTTAATTTTTTCTCCTCAAAGATTGTCAAGAAGCTCAAACTTGCCCCCAACCTTAACTATCATCAATTGTATGGCACAGCTGGGCTGTCCATGACTTCCGCTATAGGAGCTTATTCTGCTCTGCCCATGTAATTTGGCAAGCTGCTCTTGGCTGCGCCTGCTGTTGTCCTGGAGAACAAGAGGTATGACCTGCTAGTTAATACTCAATTCCTTAGGGAATATAATGGGATCATCAACTTGAAAGATGGTTACCTCTCTACTCTTGGATACAAAGTCCCTCTGATCTTTGAAGAGCCGGTTAAAGTTCTTGGGAAACAGCTCAAGACATGTGCCTTAGAGTATCCCTCTGGAGTTTTCAACCTCAAATATTGCACCCACTCCTCAAACATGAAATGTCCACCCATGGCTTGTCCTGTGTCTGAAGGGATCCTTCTCTTAGCCACGTCTGCTGTCATCATCCCTTTTGGCTCCCAGGCCATCCTGGACTCCCAGATATCATACAAGCTACCTGAAAAAACCTTCTTGGAGTTGTACTCTTCCCCCTTGTTAGGACGCAACAAACCCTATCTCATTCCAGGGATCCTAGACGCCTCCCATAAGGACCCTGTTCTGTTGTTGGTAGCCAACCTGACTGCACTCCCCATGATCATGTCTAGGGGTCAGGTTGTTGGATATGACAAGTTGTTGAGCGCTCCTGATGCCCTGTCTCTTCATCCCTTTGGCACTTTCAAGATTTTAACCAACCTGAGGATGAGCCCCAAGTCCTATCCTTGTTCACTGCACAAGACTTTCCACAATTGTCCCCAGTTTAACAGAAAGAGGTGCTAGACTTACTAGACCAGTTTTTTGGATATTTTTGCTAAAGATAGCACAGACTATGGGTTAGCCAAAGGCGTCATTCACCAGATTGATACTGGTGATGCTCCCCCCTTTTGTGCTAAACCCTACTGCCGCAGTTGAGTAGAGGATGCTCAGGTGTCTAAAGAACTCAAGCAACTTCTGGACGCTGGACTGCTTTCTCCTTCCAAAAGTCTATGGGCTTCCCCCTTGCTCATACTGAAGAAGAATGGAGGTCATTGTATTGTGATGGACTACCAACACTTGAATTCCTTAACCAAAAGTGGATTCCTATCCCTTACCACGCATTGACAATGCTCTCTGCAGCCTTGGGGCTCTAAGTTCTTCTCTGCCATGGATCTGGCTTCTGGATACTGGAAAGTTGATCTCTCTCCAATAGATAGACAAAAGGCTGTGCTCATCACTTCTGAGGGATTTTTTGAGCCCACTCAAATGCCGCAAGGACTCTGAAATGCTCCAGCTACTTTCCAACAAGCCATGGATTCCATCCTCTGTGATTTGAAGCTCTTGTGTGTTTTAGTGTACTTATATGATATAACTGTCTTCAGTGCCACTTTTAATGATTACCTGGCACATCTTAAGGAGGTGTTAATAAAGATTTGTGATGCTGGAATTAAGTTAAAACCATCTAAGTGTGCTTTCTTCAAGGAACACCTTGAATTCTTGGGGCATGAGGTGACTCAGACAGGAATTTGCCCCATGACTAAGAAAGTTGAGGCCATTGAAAAAATGCTTCCACCCACCAAACTGCAAGAAGTTAAGTCTTTCTGGGCATGATGGGATACTACAGACAATTTATCCCTGATTTTTCTGACACTAGTGAACCCTTGGTCCAGCTGTTGCGTAATGTCCCATTCAAATGGACTGCCAGTCAACAACAAGCCTTTGAAGCCCTTAAACAAAAACTCAAAGAGGCTTCTATCTTAGTATATACTGACTACAATAAGGAATTCATATTATATACTGATGCTAGTGACCTGGCTATTGGGGCTATCCTGGCTCAATTGGATGATGAAGGTGTGGGTCACCCTATAGCTTATACCTCTTGTATCCTGAATAAGTATGAGAAAAATTATAGTGTAACTGAGAAAGAGTGCCTTGATGTGTTGCATGCTGTCAAGCAGTTCCTCCATTACGTGTATGGCACCCATTTCACTGTGGTTACTGACCACACTTTGCTCAAATGGCTACAGCAACTCAAGGAACCCAAAGGACAACTAGCTAGATGGGCTCTCCAACTGCAAGGGTATGACTTCACTGTGCTGCACCGCCCCAGAATTCAACATCAGAATGCTGACAGACTGTCCAGAATGCCCATCCTTGCTCTACACCCTGCTGAGGCTGAAAAGCTGTATAAACTAATTGGATATCTTTCTTCTTGGGAGAGAGAGACGGAAGAAGTTCAAACTGCCCTGTCTATGCTATCTGAAATACTCTCATTTGCAACAACCAGCTTTTCAAGAAAGTAGGAAACTGCTACCTACCTTATGTACATCCTAGTCTTTGCCTTTTGCTGGTGCTTCAAGCTCATAAGGAGACAGGACATGGAGGCATTTCCAAAACCCATGACTGGCTCCAGAAGAATAACTTCTGGGAAAATCTTTGCTTGCTGATCCCAGATGTTATTGCTAGTTGCCATGATTGCCAGCTCAAACTTCTAAAAGCCGCCACTCATGAGTTCAAGCTAGTCCCCTTCAACACGCCTTTCACACTGTCAGTATTGACGCTGTAGGGCCTCTCCCTTGCTCCTGTTCTGGATGCCACTTTATCTTAATTGCTGTTGATCTTTTTAGCAAGTGGGTAGAAGCTTTCCCTACTAAGGACATCACTGCTAAAACAACTGCTGCCTTCTTACTGCAAGATGTATTATTTTTCCATGGTTGCCCTCAGGTGTTTTTTGTCTGACAATGGGACTAAATTTAACGCCAAGTTATTGACCTCAGTGGTTGAAGTCTTGGGGTCTCATCAGTCTTTCTCTGCCCCCTATAATCCTTCCACCAATGGGGCAGTTGAGCAAGCCAACTCAACTCTGGTATCTATCATGAGGAAGCTTATTTACTCTGACGCTGCCAACTGGGATCTAGACTTACCTGCTGATCTCTTTGCCTATTGCCTTAGCAAGCATTATGTTACCAAGTATTCCCCCTTTGCTATACTGTATGGTTGTGAAGCCACTACTCTGTTGCTTTTGGGCCCCCCTACTCTCCTCTGATAAAGCCATGAACCCTGATGAGCACATCAAAGATCTATTCAACCTCATCATTGATATTCAGGCTACTGCCTACATGTCCGCCTATAAGACCAAGCTGCTGGAGCTCTCCCCTGACAATGCTGGGTGCTCCTCCTTACCTGAGTTTGATTTTTTGACCATGTCCTGTACTATCAACAAAGAGTAGGAGGACAAGATCAAAACTAGATTCTTTGTGGATTGGGCCTTTAGAAGTGACCTTCAAGCAAGGATCTGAGTATACAGTAAAACTCCTCTCTAGTGGTTGACCTTTTGCTTGTGTGCATGCTAAGTTCCTTTGCAAGTATCACCCCCCTAAAGCCATTCTAGAGGGGGGTAATGTCATGAATGCCACCATTCACCATGTATCAATTTTGCCTTTGTTGGGTTATTTTAAGGACAAATCTCTTGCTTTTGCTTTTGCCTCTCAAAATGAGTTGATGACTGAATCAGGAAATACAATTGTTTGGTTTCTTGACTCTGCGCATCTCACTTGCCCCACTCATGCCTGTGGTGAGTGATTATACTGTCCTGGTATTGTTTTGGGGTATTGTAAACCACTGTATATTCCATTTCTTATTTTCAAAATAAATTAAGTTCTATTCATATTTTTGTCTTTGTGTCTCCACATACTTTGGCGCCTCTATAGCCACATCTAGCAGATATTACTCATTCAGGGCTACTAGGTAATTGCAAAGCCTTTCCGGCCATTCTAAACAAGACTTAGTATAAACCCCCAATCCTAAGGTTAGGATTTCCTGTTGTGACTCTGTGCCACGCCTCAGATCACAACACCACCCAAGATATCAGTGGAAAGAATAGCTTTATACTAGATAACCTAGAGGAGAGTCTAGAACTTCTCTGAGCTAGACAACCCGCTGCTGAATCCAAATTTGAGGGAAATCCTCAAATTAATGTTTTCAACCCTGGTGGAAAAGCCAGTCCACTTCCTTGTCCATTGACCCAACCTAAAAGTCAACCTTGAAGCAGATATTTGACCCTAAACCCTATAAAGTTGTGTTTGGCTCCAGGGAAAACATCCTGGAGGACATGGCGGGAATCTTTATTACAAAAGATTTGAGGTTTGAAGCTAGCCTTGGGTTAGCCTTCAGGGCAAAATTAAGAGTACATAGATTAATTTCCTGGAAAACAAGATGAGAAGTCCTTTTGGCAGAGAGGACAGGAAAAACTTTAGATTATAAAAGCCAACACAAATGTGGATAAACTTAAACTTTATTGGGAATGAAGATTCAACTTCAAATAGTAGACAAAGGACAGAGATCACTCAATAGGAGGTCAGAGTGGCTGAAGGGGTCACACTGGGATGAGGTTGTACCAGGATCAACCACAGACAGGTACAATAATCCGGAATGGGTGGATATTGGACCAAATCCATTTGCAGAAGGCAAAGAATTTCCAAACTCAAAGGTAAAACCATTAAAATCTTTGCAACTATCAATATTTGAAGGCCATATCAAAATAGCATTAATAGCACAATTAACAACATCTACATCTCAAGATTGGATGGAGGGAGTTAATACTTGCAAAGGAATTTGGAGTAACACGGGTAAAGGGACAGCTAGATGATAGTAGCTTCACAGTGTACTCAGCTCTTCTTGTAAGTGACCTCACAGGGCCCAACACATAGCGAATCTAGCTTGTGAGCCCTACCACCTGTACGGTTCTGGTAGTAGAGAACTAGATTGCCTACTTGGTATTTGGGGAGGGGGGCTATATCAGCATTGGATGGAGAGAGCTCCAAGGCCTTAACCTTATAAGCAGTGGAGTAGAAGGTTGCCTGGATGTCAATATACAGTTGGTTAGGTCTTTCACGTGGGTGTAAGGATTTGCAGATGTATCAAACTCAATCAAAGGAGGTCCCAAAATTGAGGGGGTAGTAGCCTTACGTCTATCTAGCATGGAAAAGGGGGATTGACCAGTCACCTGGTGTCTACTAAGTTGGTAGGCAAAGAGGGCGGCAGAGAGGAACATGTCCCATTTGGCAGCATCAGAGAGCGTGAGTTTTCTCATGATGGAAACTAGGGTGGAGTTTGCTTGTTTGACAGTTCCATTGGTGGAGGGGTTATATGGCGCAGAGAACAACTGATAAATCCCCATAGCTTTGACAATAACGGTGATGAGGCAGGCATTAAAGTTGGTGCCATTATCAGAGAGCAGAGCTTAAGGGCAGCCATGTCAATAAAAAATGTCTTGTAGCAAGAAATTAGCCATGGTTCTAGCAGTTATATTGTTGGTTGCTCTGGCTTCAACCCATTTGCTAAAATGGTCAATGGCAACTAAGATAAACCGACATCCTGACCTAGAGCAAGGGAAAGGCCCCACAGAAAAAATACTCACTGTATGATAAGCATGCTTTGGAGGAATGTGTTGAAACTGCTGTTGAGATGGACAAGGACATTGGAGCTGACAGGAATGGCAGGAATCAAGGACATCAGGGATCAAAAGAAGCATATTTTCCAAGTAGGTTTTTGCACAACCAGTCATGAGTCTTGGCTATGACTCCATGGCCAGTGTCAATGTGAGCTTGGAGAATGATGGCTATCCTCATGCTAGGGCAAACGTAGGGTAGATAGGCATTGTTAACCTTTTTGAAGAGTTGTCTATCACAAAAAACAGTATCCTTGGATAAGGCCTGTAGGGGCAAGCAGATGTCTTCTGGTTCAGTGGTCCAAGAGACAGGGTACCCTTATTAGTTTGTATAATTGATCAGCGTCAGCGGGGTGGATAGCTAGGATAGGCATTCTTGAAAGGCTATCAGCGTTCTGATGTTGGGCCCCAGGACAGTGTATCACAGTGAAATCATATCCTTGTAAACAGAGAGCCCAACACGCTAATTGTCCTTCAGGTTCCTTTCTCTGTTGTAGCAATTTAATGGAGTGATCTGTGACTACCGTGAAGTGGGTTCCATAGATGTATGCCAAAACTGATTCACCACATGTAGCACTGCCAGACAGTCCTTCTTAGTGACACTGTAATTCTTCTCATGCTTGTTGAGGACTCTTGATGAGTAGGCTACTGGTTGATCTACACCTTCATCATTGAGTTGGGCAAGGATAGTACCCACAGCTACTCCACTAGCGTCAGTATACAATATGAACTCTTTATCATAATCAGGATATACTAAGACAGAGCCTCATTGAGCTTGGTCTTTAGAGCTTCTCATGCTTGATGTTGGCTGTCAGTCCATTCAAAGGGGACATTGCAAAGCAATTGGACGAGGGGTTTGCTCAGTACAGCAAAGTCAGGGATGAATTGTTGGTAGTAACCCATCATACCAAGGAATACTTGATCTCTTGCAGATTTGTGGGAGGTAGCATCTTTTCAATGGCTTTCACCTTATTATTCATGGGGCAGATTCCAGTTTGAGTGACTTCATGCCCTAGGAACTCAAGACGTTCCTTGAAGAAGAAACACTTGGAGGGTTTGAGTTTCAAGCCAGCCTCACAAATTTTGAGGAAGTCAGCCTTGAGGTGTTCCAAGTGATTTGTAAAGGTAGCACTGAATACAGTGATATCAAGGTACACGAGGACAAAAGAGAGTTTTATGTCTTGTAAGATGGAGTAATAGCCCGTTGAAAGGTTGCAGGAGCATTGCAGAGTCCCTGGGGCATACTAGTGGGCCAAAGAGGCCTTCCAAAGTAATAAGCGCAGCCTTTTCTTGGTCCTCAGGGGATAAGTCAGCCTAGAAGTATCCCAAAGCTAGATCCATGGCAGAGAAAACTTGTTGCCACCCAGACGTCTGAGAGCATTGTCAATTTTGGGCAAGGGGTACAAATCTTTTTTAGTGAGCAAGTTCAGACGGCAATTTTCCATTACAATGCAGTGTCCCCCATCTTTCTTCTTGAGAATCAGTAACAGGGAAGCCCAAGGACTATGGGAAGGATCTAATAACCCAGCGCCCAGAAGTTTCTTGAGTTCTTTAGACACTTGAGCATCTTCCACCCTGCTACAGCAGTATGGTTTGGCACAAAAAGGGGGCGCATCCCCAGATCAATCTGGTGGATGACTCCTTTAGCTAGGCCATAGTCCGTAGGTCCAGAGGCAAAGATGTCACTGAACTAATTTAGCAGGTCCAAAACGTCTTTTCTTTGAACAGGAGACAGTTGGGGGAAATCAGCGGTGGTGAACAAGGAGAGAACTTGAGGGTCCTCTTTGGGTAGGTTGAAATCACTGAAAGCTCTGAAGGGGTAGAGGGAGGATACTTGTTCTGCCCCAAGTATACAACCATGACCTACAACCTGGCCTCTGGTTAGTTGCATGGGCAGGGCCGTCAGGTTAGCAAGCAGTAATTATATGGGCTCTTTGTGGGTTTGGTTTAAGATCCCTGGACACAGGCAAGGCTTGGTACAACTTAAGGATTCAGTTGAGTAAAGTTCCAAGAAAGAGTTTTCAGGTAGCTCATAGGAAATCTGGGAATCAATCACCACTTAAGAACCCAGGGGATGGTGATAGTGGCTGGTGCTAATAGAGGTACTGTTTCTTCTGCAGGGCAGGATGGAGGAGGGATACACATGATGGAGGAGTGAGTCCTATACTTGAGTGAGAAGATACCTGTAGGGTACTCAAGCACGCAAGTCTTAAGACATTTCCCTGGAAAGTGCGGGGGCTCCTCAAATATCAAAGGAATCTCATATCCCAAGAGCAAAAAGGTATCCATCTCATAAGTTTACAATTCCATTTTATTCTTGGCAGAATTGAATACCAACCAGAGGTCATAGTTTTTGTTCTCTAGGACCACAGCGGGGGAAGCAATAAGGAGTTTTCCAAACCTTATGAGTGGGCAGAGTAGGCACCAATGGCTTTTGTTTGGGCCATGCCAGCTGGGCCATACAACTGTGTGAAGTTGAGGTCAGGGGCCAACTTAAGTTTCTTTATTAATTTGGAAGATACGACAATGACTGGGTAACCCGTGTCCAAGATGGCTTTGATCTTAACCTTTTGGATTGTTACTTCCACGCGAGTTGTATCTTTCCCAAAGAGAGGAAAGACTGCCAACACGTCTTGTGCAGCCTCTAGCTCTTTTTCTCATTTAGCCAGCATACACTATAACACACAAATTTCTTATACACACTTCTGTAGTGGGAGAGATACAGTAATGTTGTGGAAAAGAGCTTCAGATAGCTTGGCTGCTTTCTCAGAAGAGTCAACCAAGACAGAAGGTTCGTGGGCTTGGGCTAGGTAAGGGTAAGCCACCATGGACTTAGCTTCACAGGTAAGTACTCAGGAAGTGGTGTTAGTTTTCCCAGAGCAAAGCTTTATGGTACAGAGATTGTTTCCAGAACAGCCAGGAAAGAATAGCCATAACTATCAGAGTCTTCACTATTGGAATCTTCAGGAATAGAATTGCTGGAGAGAATGTGAAACAGATGAAGGAGTTTAGCCAGAAGAGGAGGGTTTTTCTCATCAGAAGGAGGATCAGGTGGAGACAGGGGAGATTGGTCAGCAGAGGGTGTCTCTATCTCTAAGCTGACCTCTCTTTTTCCGCCTGCTCCTTGGAATCACAGCCTTCTACCTGGGGATTAGTGCAAGTGCGCAAGTGGTGTCCAATCTGGCCACATTTATGGCAGACTTGTCTCTTAGCCTGCCACTATTACAGAGTCATAATGTGTGGCGTACAAGAGGTAGTCCCAGCATTACTGGCTTTATTCTCACGTACTACCGTACCTCCACGTGTCAAATGCATGTCTTGCAAGAGCGTCTTAATACTCTTTATGGAAGTGAGTGAAGCTTGTGTGCCTTAAAGTGTAGACATAAAAGTTGGTTGACCTTTAAAGCATTTGAACAAGCCGTGTAGGCTTCCCGGGGAGTTAATGTCAACTATTAATTAGCTACTGGCCTTCAATGTAAAAACAATCTGCAAACTCAGCCAGGGTTTACCTTGGGTTTGAAAGCAATGTGCATAAATGCATCTTTCTTGACTTCCAAGCTGAGATCTCCTCCAAACTCTTCAATAAGGAGGCGCTTCATATCCTCCCAAGTGACAATAGATGGGAGCTCAGGGACCCCAACTTCCTGGCAAGTGAGATGAAGGCAGGTAAGGATGTGTTTCTTCTTGAGCTTGCTGGTAGCCCTACACACTGCAGTTTCATAAATGGTCAGGAAGGCAGCAATGGTAGAGGTCTTTGGGTCAAATATCTGTTTGAAGGTTGGCTTATAGTTTGGGTCAATAGAGGAGGACAAGGACTGGCTATTTTGACCAGGGTTGAGGACATTGATATGAGAGTTGCCCTCAAACTTGGATTCAGCAGCAGGTTTTCTAGCCCAGAGTAGTCAAAGGCTTTCCTCTAAAGTGTCCAGGGTAGAGCTGTTTTGCCCACTAATGTCTCGGGCAGTGGCAGCAGCAGTCCCAAATTCATCAATCTTGATTTGTTGTACTGCCAAGGTGCCAGCAATCCCATTAACACAGGTAGCCAGGGAAGTGGTCTGAGGACCAAAGGAGAGACTTGTCCATTTAAGGTCTCTGTAAAGCGGAAAAGGTTTTAGACCACTCTTTCCAATGTGTCTTGCCTATCAGCTACATCATTTGTCACTTTGGAAAGTTGATCTAGAGCAGCACACAGTAGACCCAGGGTTGACCTTCTAGACCAGGGCAACAACCATGATTGTCATTAGCATGAGTAACAACAACTTCACCTTCCTCTTCATCTTCAGATTCAGATAACAAATCTTCAGAATTAGAGAGGCGCTGTCTTAAGTGCTTGATTTCACCTTGTAAGGTAGCCACCTGATCAGTGAGGGAGGCAATACAAGGGTCAGACATAGGTTTAACTGGAGGGGGGTTCTGCACAGAAGCTTGACGTAAAGTGGTAGCCTTGAGTTCAGCAATGGCCTCCCATACCTTGGTTTCAAAATTGGATGGGGTATCAACAAGAGGAGCAGGAGGAGTCACCTCAATAGAGGCACCCTGTCACACACATAATTTTGCACCTGGTATAGAGTGTTGCCTAGTGCAGCCTTATCCAGACCATATTGATGCTGCAGGTGGCGTTCCCAAGTATTGACATGAGCTTCTATCAATTTGAGTTGCAAGTTGACATACTCTCTGAATTGATTGAGCTCACTAACCATAGTCTTAAAGTCCTACCAATGATTCAACAGAAAAGCCTCAATTTGCTTATACCAGGCTGCCTGATGCTCATCCAACTTGCATAGTTAATCTTTTATTTATCCAGGGAGCAAGGAACAAAGGGAGTTCAGGGAGGTGGTTAAATACTTCTGGGATGCCAACAAATTGCGCTGGTTATCATTAAATACAAGCAAAGAGACTCTGTGACCATTCTTGGTAGGCCATATTTTGAGCGTGATTACTTGAAACAGCGGTGGATACAGCATCTAATAATTGATTTTGGGATCCTAAGGCAAGTTGATGGTGAACTAGGGCAGGTTGGATGAATTGGTTTACCAACACGGCAATAGTATCAATGGATTCCATCAACACGGGGGGAGACCAAAGTCCAAAAGGAAAGAATACAGGTCTTTGGAGACATACCCGGGACAGAGGCCAGGGATAGAGTGCATAGCTACTGTTCCAGAGTGGAGAAGGGAGCAGACAGCAGCACAGGCTTGCTCATAGTTGAGAGAGAAATCAGAAAGGGGGGCCCACAAGGGCTGGGAGACAGAACCAATACCATAGGATTTTCAGGAGCATTGGTGATGTCTTCTTTTAGTGGAGGACTAGAAACTTTAGGTTGATCTGGTACTTTGATAATAAAAGGAAAGGGACCAGAGAATGCGTGTGGGAACAAGTTAACTGAGGGGCTGGCAGCCACTGTAGTGAGCACCATTTTGTTGTGTTTGGTTCCAGGGAATGACATCCTGGAGGACACACCGGGAAATCTTTATTACAAAAGATTTGAGGTTTGAAGCTAGCCTTGGGTTAGCCTTCAGGGCAAAATTAAGGGCATGTACCTTAATTTCCTGGAAAGCAATATGAGAAGTCCTTTTGGCAGAAAGGACAGAAACTTTTTGAAGATTATAAAAGCCAACACAAATGTGGATAAACTAAACTTTATTGGGAATGAAGATTCAACTTTAAATAGTAGACAAGAGGCAGAGATCACTCAATAGGAGGACAGAGTGGCTGAAGGGGTCACACTGGGATGAGGTCAAACCAGGATCAAACACAGACAGGTACAATAATCTGGAATGGGTGGATATTGAACCAGACCCATTTGCAGAAGGCAAAGAATTTCCAAAATTGAAGTCAAAACCAGATAAATCTTTGCAACTATCAATATTAAAGGCCATATTAAAATAGCATTAATAGCGCAATTTAAAACATATACCATTAATGATTTTTTAAAAATCTACAATAATGCAATGTGTAGGGCTACAGACAAGCTCAAAAAAGAACATATCCTTACCTGTCTTCACCTTATGTGCCAAGACGTGGTGGTTCCTAAACTCCCCTCCATTGTCACTTGGGAGGACATGAAACGCCTCCTTATTGAGGAGTTTGGAGGAGATCTCAGTTTGGAAGTCAAAATAATGCACTTATGCACATTGCCTTTAAGCCCAAGGAAACCCTGGTTAAGATTTTGGATTGCTTCTATATTGAAGTTCAACAGTTAGTTATAAGCCAACAGTTAACTCCCTGGGAAGCTTACACAGCATGTTCAAACGCTTTAAAGGTGAACCAGATTTTATTCCTATACTTTAATGCACACAAGGTCACTCACCTCCATGAATAATATTAAGACAGTCTTACAAGACATGCATTTGACCCATGGGTTACTCTGATGCATGAAAAATAAAGCCAATAATGCCAGGACTACCTCTTGTACACCATGCATTATGACTCTGGGTTTAGGTGGACAAGCTAAGAGGCAAGGACGTCATTACTGCGGCCAGATAGGGCACCACTCCCGTACCTGAACTAAACCCAGGTAGAAGGTTGTGATCCTAAGGAACAGGCGGGAAAAGAGAGGTCAGCTTAGAGGCAGAGACGCTCTCTGCTGACTGATCTCCCCCATCTCCTCCTGATTCTCCTTCCAACAAGGAAGCTCCCTCTTCCTCTGGCAAAACCATTCTTCACCTATTTCACAATCTCTCCAGTGATTCAAACCCTGAAGATTCTGATAGTGAAGAATCTTATAGTTATGGCTACTCTGTTTTGCTGTTCCAGAAACTGTGTCTGTCCCTTACAAGCTTTACTCATAAAAAACCACCACTACTTCTTGTGCACCTTCAAGTGAAGCTAAGGCCATAGCGGCTTGCCCTTACCTAGTACAGGCCCATTTACTTCCCGTCTTGGTTGACTCTTCTGAAGAAGCTGCCAAGCTAGCCAATTCTCTCTTTCAAAATGTGACTGTATCTCTCCCACTGCAGACTGTGTATAAGGAGATTTCTGCTAATATGTATGTTAGCTAAATGGTAAAAGAGCTAGAGGCTGCACAGGATGTGTTGGCCATCTTGCCCCCTTTTGGGAAAGATACAACTCATTTGGAAATATCAATAAAAAAGGTTAAAATCAAAGCCATCCTAGACACGGGTTCTCCAGTCAATGTAGTATCTTCAATGCAAATGAAAAGGCTTAAACTTGCTCCTTACCTCAACTACACTCAGTTGTACGCAACAGCTAGCATGGCACAAACTTGAGCCATTGGTGCCTACTCAGCCCTACCCATGAGATTTGAGAAACTCCAAATTGCCTCCCCTGCTGTTGTCCTTGAGAACAAAAGCTATGACCTCTTGGTTAGTGTCATAAATTACACAATCAATGCTATTTTGATCTGGCCTTTGAATATTGATAGTTGCCAAGATTTGGCTGGTTTTGCCTTTGAGTTTGGAAATTTCTTGCCTTCTGTAAATGGGTCTGGTTCAATATCCACCCTTTACAGATTATTGTACATGTCTGTGGTTGATCCTGGTATGATCTCATCCCACCATGACCCCCTCAACCACTCTGTCTTCCTATTGAGTGATCACTGTCTCTTTTCAACTATTTAAAGTAGAATCATTACTTCTAATAAAGACAAGTTTATCCATATATGTGTTTGCTTTTATAATATTCAAGCTTTTCCTTTTCTTTCTGATAAAAGGACTTTTACATCTTGTTTTCCAGGAAATTAAGTTATGTGCCCTTAATTTCGCCCTGAAGGCTAACCCAAGGCTAGCGTAAAACCTCAAATTTTTTGTAATAAAGATTTCCTGCCATCTCCTCCAGGATGTTGTCCCCTGGAGCCAAACACAACAAAACGGTGCTCACTACAGGGGCTGTAAGCCCCTTGGTTACCCTGCTCCCATGCAGAATTCTCTGGTTCCTCTCCCTTTGTTTCCAAAGTACCAGATCAACCTAAATTATCTAGTTTCCCTCTAGAAGAAGACATCACCAATGCCCCGCAAATCCTATGGAATTGGTTCTGTCTCCCAGGCCTGCATAGGTCCCCTTCCTGCTTTCTCTCTGACTATGAGCAAGCTTGTGCTGCCGCCTGCTCCCTTCTTCATTCTGGCACAGTAGCCATGCACTCTATCCCTGGCCTCTGTCCTGGGTACGCCTTCAAAGACCTGTGTTCTTTCTTTTGGACATCATTCACCCCCCACGTGATATAATCCATGGATGCTATTGGCGTTTTGGTCAACCAGTTCATCCAACCTGCCCTGGTTCACCATCAACTTGCTTTGGGATCCCAAAATCAACTGCTAGATGCTGTAGCCACCGCCATTTCAAGTAACCACACTCAAAATATGGCCTACCAAGAATGGTCATACAGTCTCTTTGTTTGTTTTTCTGACAACCAGCACAACTTGTTGGAGTCACAGAAGTTTTTAACCACCTCCCTGAAATCCCTTTGTTCATTGCTCCCTGGATACATAAAGGATCAACTATGCAAATTGAATGAACATCAGGCAGAATGTGTGAGTAAATTGAGGCTTTTCTGCTAAATCATTGGCAGGACTTTGAGACTCTAGTTAGTGAGCTCAATCAATTCAGAGAGCATGTCAACTTGCAACTCAAATTAATAGGAGCTCATGTCAATACTTGGGGACGCCTCCTGCAGAATCAACACTGTCTGGATAAGGCTGCACTAGGCAAAACTCTATACCAGGTGCAAAATTATGTGTGTGACAGGGTAGCCTCTATTGAGGTGACTCCTCCTGCTCCTCTTGTTGATACCCCATCCAATTTTGAAACCAAGGTATGGGAGGCCATTGCTGAACTCAAGGCTACCACTTTACGTCAAGCTTCTGTGCAGAACCCCCCTCCAGTTGAACCTATGTCTGACCCTTGTAATGCCTCCCTCACTGATCAGGTGGCTACCTTACAAGGTGAAATCAAGTACTTAAGACAGCGCCTCTCTAATTCTGAAGATTTGTCATTGAATCTGAAGATGAAGAGGAAGGTGAAGTTGTTGTTACTCACGCTAATGACAATCATGGTTGTTGCCCTGGTCTAGAAGGTCAACCCTGGGTCTACTGTGCGCTGCTCTAGATCAACTTTCCAAAGTGACAAATGATGTAGCTGATAGGCAAGACACATTGGAAAGAGTGGTCTAAAACCTTTTCCGCTTTACAGAGACCTTAAATGGACAAGTCTCCCCTTTGGTCCTCAGACCACCTCCCTGGCTACCTGTGTCAATGGGATTTCTGGCACCTTGGCAGTACAACAAATCAAGATTGATGAATTTGGGACTGCTGCTGCCACTGCCTGAGACATTAGTGGGAAAAACAGCTCTACCCTGACACTTTAGAGGAAAGCCTTTGACTACTCTGGGCTAGAAAACCTGCTGCTGAATCCAAGTTTGAGGGCAACTCTCATATCAATGTCCTCAACCCTGGTGAAAATAGCCAGTCCTTGTCCTCCTCTATTGACCCAAACTATAAGCCAACCTTCAAACAGATATTTGACCCAAAGACCTCTACCATTGCTGCCTTCCTGACCATTTATGAAACTGCAGTGCGTAGGGCTACCAGCAAGCTCAAGAAGAAACACATCCTTACCTGCCTTCATCTCACTTGCCAGGAAGTTGGGGTCCCTGAGCTCCCATCTATTGTCACTTGGAAGGATATGAAGCGCCTCCTTATTGAAGAGTTTGGAGGAGATCTCAGCTTGGAAGTCAAGAAAGATGCATTTATGCACATTGCTTTCAAACCCAAGGTAAACCCTGGCTGAGTTTGCAGATTGTTTTTACATTGAAGGCCAGTAGCTAATTAATAGTTGACATTAACTCCCCGGGAAGCCTACACGGCTTGTTCAAATGCTTTAAAGGTCAACCAACTTTTATGTCTACACTTTAAGGCACACAAGGCTTCACTCACTTCCATAAAGAGTATTAAGACGCTCTTGCAAGACATGCATTTGACACGTGGAGGTACGGTAGTACGTGAGAATAAAGCCAGTATTGCTGGGACTACCTCTTGTATGCCACACATTTTGACTCTGTAATAGTGGCAGGCTAAGAGACAAGTCTGCCATAAATGTGGCCAGATTGGACACCACTTGCGCACTTGCACTAATCCCCAGGTAGAAGGCTGTGATTCCAAGGAGCAGGCGGGAAAAGAGAGGTCAGCTTAGAGACAGAGACAACCTCTGCTGACCAATCTCCCCTGTCTCCACCTGATCCTCCTTCTGATGAGAAAAACCCTCCTTTTCTGGCTAAACTCCTTCATCTTTTCAAAATCTCTCCAGTGATTCAGAGCCTGAAGATTCCAATAGTGAAGACTCTGATAGTTATGGCTATTCTGTCCTGGCTGTTCTGGAAACAATCTCTGTACCATAAAGCTTTGCTCTGGGAAAACTAACACCACTTCCTGAGTACTTACCTGTAAAGCTAAGTCCATGGTGGCTTACCCTTATCTAGCCCAAGCCCATCAACCTCCTGTCTTGGTTGACTCTTCTGAGAAAGCAGCCAAGATATCTGAAGCTCTTTTCCACAACGTGACTGTATGTCTCCCACTACAGACTATATATAAGGAAATTCCTGCCTTAAGGTGCATGTTAGCAAAATGGAAAAAAGCGCCAGAAGCTGCACAAGACGTGTTGGCAGTCCTGCCTCCCTTTGGGAAAGATGCAATCTGTGTGGAAGTATTGATCCAAAAGGTTAAAATCAAAGCCATCTTGGACACAGAACCTTAGTCAACGTGGTATCTTCCAAGCTAATGAAGAAACCCAAGTTGGCCCCTGACCTCAACTACATGCAGTTGTATAGCACAGCTGGCATGGCTCAAACTTGAGCCATTGGTGCCTACTCTGCTCTACCAATGAGATTTAGGAAACTCCTTATTGCTTCCCCCTCTGTGGTCCTAGAGAACAAAAGCTATGACCTCTTGGTTGGTACTTAATTCCTCCAAGAATATAATGGGATTGTAAACTTTCAGGTGGATACCTTTTGCTCTTGGGATATGATGTTCCTTTGATATTTGAGAAACCCCCACGCCTTCTAGGAAAACGTCTAAAAACTTGCGTGCTTGAGTACCCTATGGGTATCTTCTCACTCAAGTTAAGGAATCACTCATCCAATATGTGTACCCCTCTTTCTTACTTCCCTGCAGAAGAAGGGGTACCCCTGCTAGCGCCAGCTGCTATCATTATCCCCCTGGGCTATCAAGTGGTGATTGATTTTCAGATTTCTATGAGCTACTTGAAAAGTCTTTCTTGGAACTTTACTCACCTGAATCCTTAAGTTGTACCAAACCTTGCCTGTGTCCAGGGATCTTAAACCAAATCCACAAAGAGCCCATACAGTTACTGCTTGCTAACCTGAAGGCCCTGCCTATGCAAGTAACCAGAGGCCAGGTTGTAGGTCATGGTTGTACACTATGGATAGAGCAAGTATCCTCCCTCTACCCCTTCAGAACTTTCAGTGATTTCAACCTACCCAAAGAGGACCCTCAAGTTCTCTCCTTGTTTACCGCTGCTGATTTCCCCCAGCTGTCTCCTGTTTAAAGAAAAGACGTGTTGGACCTGCTCAATCAGTTCAGTGACATCTTTGCCTCTGGACCTAAACACTATGGCCTAGCTAAAGGAGTCATCCATCAGATTAATACTGAGGATGTGCCCCCATTTTGCGCAAACCATACCGCTATAGTAGGGTAGAGGATACTCAGGTGTCTAAAGAACTCAAGCAACTCCTGGACGCTGGGTTACTGGCTTCTTCCCAAAATCCGTGGGCTTCTCCTTTACTAATTCTCAAGAAGAAAGATGATGGACACCACATTTTAATGGACTATTGCGCCTGAACTTGCTCACTAGAAAAAGATTCATACCCCTTTCCCAGAATTAAAGATGCTCTCAGATGGCTGGGTGGCTCCAAGTTTTTCTCTGCCATGGGTCTAGCTTTGGGGTACTGGCAGGTTGATTATCCCCTGAGGACCAAGAAAAAGGCTGTCCTCTTTGAACCTACTAGTATGCCCCAGGGACTCTGCAATGCTCCTGCTACCTTTCAACGGGCTATTGACTCCATCATACGGCATAAAGCTTTTGTGTTCCTCATGTACCTTGATATCACTGTATTCAGCGCTACCTTTACCAATCACTTGGAATACCTCAAGCTGTCTTCATCAAAATACATGAGGCTGGCATGAAACTTAAACCTTCCAAGTGCTCCTTCTTCAAGAAACATCTTGAGTTCCTAGGGCATGAAGTCACTCAAACTGGAATCCGCCATATGAATAATAAAGTGGAAGCCTAGACAAGATGCTATCTCCCACAAATCTTCAAGAGGTTAAAGTATTCCTTGGTATGATGGGCTACTACCAACAGATCATCCCTGACTTTGCTGAACTAAGTGAACCCCTCATCCAACTGCTTTGCAACATCCTCTTTGAATGGACTGATTGCCACTAACAAGCATTCAAAGCCCACAAGGCCAAACTCAAAGAGGCTCCTGTCTTGGTCTATCCTGATTATGATAAAGAGTTCATCTTGTATACCAATGCTAGTGGAGTAGCTGTGGGTGCTATCCTTGCCCAACTTGACAATGAAGGTGTAGATCAACCTTTAGCCTACTCATCAAGAGTCTTCAACAAGCACAAGAAGAATTACAGTGTCACCAAGAAGGAATGCCTGGCGGTGCTTCATGCAGTGAAATATTTTTGGCATTACATCTATAGAACCCACTTCACAGATGTCACAAACCACTCCTCCCTCAAATGGCTACAAAAGCTAAAAGAACTTGAAGGTTGAATAGCGTGCTGGGCTCTGCGTCTACAAGGGTATGATTTCACTGTGATACACTGTCCTGGGGCCCAACATCAGAACACTGATGGCCTGTCAAGAATGCCAATCCTGGCTTGCCATCCTGCTGACGCTGATTGACTATATGAGCTAATAGGGTATCCTGACTCTTGGACCACTCAGCCAGAAAACATCCGCTTGGCACTATAGACCCAATCCAAGGACATTATAATTTGTGATAGGCAGCTCTTCAAAAAGGTCAACAATGCCTACCTACCCTACGTTTGCCCTAGCATGAGGATAGCCATCATCCTCCAAACTCACATTGACACTGGCCATGGAGGCTAGTATAGACTCATGACTGGTTATGCAAAAACTTCTACTGGTAAAATATGCGCCTTTTGATCTCTGATGTCCTTGATTCTTGCCATTCCTGTCAGCTCCAATATCCTCGTCCATCTCAACAGCAGTTTCAACTCATTCCTCCAAAGCATGCTTTCCATACAGTGAGTACCAATGCTGTTGTGCTTTTCCCCTGGTCCAGTTCAGGATGTTGGTTTATCTTAGTTGCCATCAACCATTTAGCAATTGGATTAAAGCCAGAGCAACCAAAGATATAACGGCTAGGACCACTGCTACTTTTTGCTACAAGATATTTTTTATTGACATGGCTGCCCCCAAGTCCTACTCTCTGACAATGGCACCAACTTTAATTCTTGCCTCATCACCTCTATTGTCAAAGCTATGGGGACTCATTAGTTGTTCTCTGCGCCATATAATCCCTTCACCAATGGAACTGTTGGACAAGCAAACTCAACCCTAGTATCCATCATGAGAAAACTCACGCTCTCTGACGCTGCCAATTGGGACATGTTTCTTTCTGCTGCCCTCTTTGCCTACCGCCTTAGTAGGCACTGGGTGACCGGACATTTTTTTTTCCATGCTTTATGGACGTGAGGCTACTACCCCCTCAATCTTGGGACCACCTTTGATTAAGTTTGATACATTTTCAAATCCTGAAACCCACGTGAAAGACCTAACCAACTGTATCATTGACATCCAGGCGACTACCTACTCCACTGCTTATAAGGTTAAGGCCTTGGAGCTCTCTCCATCCAATCCTGCTAGCGCCCCCTCCCCAAATACCAAGTAGGTGATTTTGTTCTCTACTATCAGAATTGTACAGTAGTAGGGCTCACAAGCTGGATTCCCTATGGGTTGGGCCCTGTGAGGTCACTTTCAAGAAGGCCATAAGTACACTGTGAAGCTACTATCTTCTTGCTGTCCCTTTGCCCGCTTCCATTCCAAATTCCTTTGCAAGTATCAACTCTCTCTGTCTAATCTTGAGGGGGGAGATCTTGTAAATTGCACTATTAATGCTATTTTGATTTGGCCTTTGAATAGTGATAGTTGCAAAGATTTAACTGGTTTTGCTTTGAGTTTGGAAATTCTTTGCCTTCTGCAAATGGTTCTGGTTCAATATCCACCCATTCTGGATTATTGTACCCGTCTATGGTTGATCCTGGTATGACCTCATCCCAGCTTGACTCCCTCAGCCACCCTGTCTTCCTATTGAGTAATCACTGTCCTTTGTCTACTATTTAAAGTAGAATTTTCCTTCCCATTAAAGTTTAAGTTTATCCACATTTGCATTGGCTTTTATAATTTTCAAGCTTTTCCTGTCCTTTCTGCCAAAAGGACTTTTATATCTTATTTTCCAGGAAATTAAGGTATGTGCCCTTAATTTTGCCCTGAAGGCTAACCCAAGGCTAGCTTCAAACCTCAAATTTTTTTAATAAAGATTTCCCGCTGTGTCCTCCAGGATGTCATTCCCTGAAGCCAAACACAACACCAAGTTAACAGATTTAAACCAAACGGTTGATTGAAAACAACTCACAGCTGCTCCAGTCTGCCAGCTGAAACAAGCTCCCCCTTTCAAACTGACGTTGGTAAATTGACCTTATTCGAGGGTCACCCAATATGAGCTTATTAATCAGCATGGTTGTCAGAAACTGGTCACACAAGGGTTCTTTGCAACCTGGACTAGATTCTTACTTGAAGATGTAGAAGGAAATGAGAGGTCAAGACTCAGGTGGTATTGCTTAGTCAATTTTTCTTATATATATTGAATAGTTTTCCCTGTTTCAACTTTAAGAGTTGAGTCCTCCTAAATTTACATAATAAAAATCAATTATCCCAAGTTATAATTTTAAATTTTAAAAATGCATCCTGTGATTGGGTTGTTGAGGTGTATTCTGTACAATCTGATTCTGAACCAAATAATTTTGGGAAGATGGGATCTGCATCTGGAACTTTGTCATTGGTGCCGCAAAATGTCAATTTCATGCTAGCCAATTTTGTAGCTCCTACCCCATTCTTAAAACTGAAAATTGTGTCACTTCCCAATGCCCAGAATTTTACGCTGAAGATGCATTGATGCTTTCCCAGGTCATTTATCTTGGATTACTTTGGTTAGGACTAATTTTTCTATTTAATCCTGGAGTTACAATTGGGAATTTAACAAAAAAATATCTGAAGCCTGCGTTGGTGGTTAATCATCAATTCTATGTGGATTTGGGTGGTAATTCCCCATCATTTAGAAACAACTTCCTATTATCCAATGATTTCTGTCACATTACTCAACTCTTCTACTTTTGAGTTTTTGGAAGCAGTTTGTCATGAATTTGTGTTTCTTTTCTCCTGCTCTGTCAAGATATCTGCGTTTACCATGTTTATTTGCATCAGTTCATTTCTGAGTTTTCAGTCTGGGCTTTTCTTTAATTTGTGGTTTCCATCTCCAGTTGCAGTTGTTGAGACTGGATCCTCTGTTTCCTATTTCTGTCGCGTCATGTCATTTTGGCGTCCAGATTATTTTCCTGCTCCACACACTGATGAAATTTTGTGTGAAGTTTTATCAGCATTATAATTTTATTCCAGCTTGTGCCTTAGTTACAAATCCCAAGTTTACCATGTGATGACAAAGGTTTCTGAAGATGCTTGTGAATGGTTATTGTCTGCAGTGGAGCGCAATCCACATATTTTAATTGAGAGTGCATCTCTATACCCTTTGTAAAAAAAATTTGTGTGTATCTATTGAGGAGCTCAAAATATAATGTAAGCTGTACGGCTTCCATCAGGGTACAACTCTGCTTTTGGTATTCCTTCCTTAGTTTTTTACCTACTGCTGTACAATTGGTGTTCCTGAGGTGAAAAACTCTCATTGTTGTGGTTAGAAGTTGACCAGACTGCCCAGGATTTGGCGGTTTGGGATTCTCTGTTAACCACAACTGAGGCCCTGGTAAGCCAAATTCTTTCTCTGGTCTCAAATCTGTCTAATTCCAAACAAGTTATGTTGGTAATTGAGGATAAACCCGCTGCGCGCTCCTGGTTTTCTGGTCCTTGCTCTGCGGTAGTTCCTGCCAACCAAAGCCAAGATTGTTCTCCCCCTAGCTTGTCTCAGCTACAATTGGCAGTGGTGAACAAACCTGGTGATTTAAAGGAGGCCCCCGTAGTGTCTGGTCCTGATAGTTTCTTGGTGATGCTTCAGCACGTTGTACCTGCAAAATCTTCTGTTATTACGTCCAAAGAGTTGCCCCTGGTTCCCATTGATTGTGATAAAACCGTTCTTCAAGCTGCTGTCCATACCACCAATGAAAAACAAGACCCTGCCAAGATTGCTATCTTTGCTGCAAATAAATCTACTTCTGGTTACTTCTTGTTATATGGTAGCATTGATAATGGTCAGACTATCTATCAGCCAGCCATTTTGTTGAATACACTGCTTCCAAAAATTTCATGAGTGTGGAGACTGCCAACTTGCTACAACTCAAGTACCACCCAGGATTGCTTGTTAGGAGTGGGAACTGTCAGAAGTTTCCCTCTTTCCAGCTGAAGAAGCCAGTTACTTTTGTAGTTGCAGGTCAGTCTTTTACTGCAAGGTTTTCTGTTTGCCCTACCCTTATGTATCCTATCATTTTGGAAGTAAGTTGGTGGAGAGATCATAATGTATTGACCTTACTGGAGAAAAATGAGCTGCAGGTGGAACACTCTTTGGGTATAACTATTCATATTCTGCTGTTGGATAAATCTGAATTGGAGCAATCATCACAGACCATACAATTGTTTCCTGTCCTTTTCCCCGTAAGTTTGGATTTACCAGCATGCTTGCAACCCTGGTCTGCAGTATTTGACGCCACCAGATGCGAGGTCCTTCCCAAGCACATTCAGTTTGACTTTGACTTTAAGGTTACTGTTGATCTGATTAGAATGGCGTCTACTATTTACCCTTTAACCTTGAAGGAAGACACATGTTTGGAAGAGTGGACTCGTGACATGTTGGTAAAAGGCTACATTTTTAAGAAGGCTTTGTCAATCTGCTCCATGTTATTGTTTGTTAAGAAGTCTGATGGGTCCCTTTGTCCTTGTGTTAACTACAGGAATTTGAATAACATTACAATTCCAGATCCTTATCCTTTACCCCTCAAAGCACAGATCTCTAGGTGTGTTGAGAAGGTCAAGTAATTCTCAAAACTGGATCTGTTGAATGCTTTCAATCAAATCAGGATTGCAGAAGGAATGGAATAGTTAACAGCATTCAGAACCAAGAAGGGTATCTTCCAGTTCTGCTTAATGCCTTTTGGATTGAAGAATGCTCTGGCTTGCTTTCAGCGGTTAACTGATTCAGTACTGGGGGATCTCCTAGGTGTTTGTGCTATTGCATATATGGATAACATCTTGGTGTTTTCTCCTAATGAGGAGTCCCATAAGGCACACTTGTCAGCAGTTGTAGAGCGCATTCTCCAAGAAAACTTGATCATCAAAAGGAGTAAGGGTGAATTCTTTAAACGTAAGGTTGCTTTCCTGGGTAATATTGTCTTTGAGGATGGCCACACCATTGCCCCTGACAAGAAAGGTATGGTTTGAGAGTATGCTATGCATGTTGTTGTGTTCGGCTCCAGGGGACAACATCCTGAAGGACAGGGCAGGAAATCTTTAATATAAAAGATTTGAGGTTTGAAGCTAGCCTTGGGTTTGCCTTCAGGGCAAAATTAAGGGCACATACCTTAATTTCCTGGAACACAAAATGTAAAAGTCCTTTTGGCAGAAAGGACAGGAAATGCCTGAAGATTATAAAAGCCAATGCAAATGTGGATAAACTTAAACTTTAATGGGAAGGAAAATTCTACTTTAAATAGTAGGCAAAGGACAGTGATCACTCAATAGAAAGACAGAGTGGCTGAGGGGGTCATGCAGGG
Organism: Entomophthora muscae; assembly: GCA_014839935.2. Classification (NCBI taxonomy): domain Eukaryota; kingdom Fungi; phylum Entomophthoromycota; class Entomophthoromycetes; order Entomophthorales; family Entomophthoraceae; genus Entomophthora; species Entomophthora muscae. The sequence continues at coordinate 604,970 of QTSX02001441.1, read as the reverse complement.
ATGAGGTCATCTTAGGATCAACCATAGACGGGTACAATAATCCAGAATGGGTGGATATTGAACCAGACTCATTTGCAGAAGGCAAGGATTTTCCAAACTTGAAGACAAAACCAGTTAAATCTTTGCAACTATCAATATTCAAAGGCCAAATTGAAATAGTATTAATAGCGCAATTTACAACATCTCCCCTCTCAAGATTGGACGGAGGGAGTTGATACTTGCGCAGGAATTTGGAGTGGACACTGGCAAAGGGACAGCAAGAAGATAGTAGCTTCACAGTGTACTTATGGCCTTCTTGAAAGTGACCTCACAGGGCCCAACCCATAGGGAATCCAGCTTGTGAGCCCTACTACTGTACAATTCTGGTAGTAGAGAACAAGATTACCAATTTGGTATTTGGGGGGGGGGGGGCTCTAGCAGAGTTGGATGGAGAGAGCTCCAAGGCCTTAACCTTATAAGCAGTGGAGTAGGTAGTTGCCTGGATGTCAATGATACAGTTGGTTAGGTTTTTCACGTGTGTTTCAGGATTTGCAAATGTATCAAACTTGATCAAAGGTGGTCCCAAGATTGAGGGGGTAGTAGCCTCACGTCCATAAAGCATGGCAAAAAAAATGTCCAGTCACCCAGTGTCTACTAAGGCAGAAGGCAAAGAGGGCAGCAGAAAGAAACATGTCCCAATTGGCAGTGTCAGAGAGCATGAGTTTTCTCATGATGGATACTAGGGTTGAGTTTGCTTGTCCAACAGTTCCATTGGTGAAGGGATTATATGGCGCAGAGAACAACTGATGAGTCCCCATAGCTTTGACAATAGAAGTGATGAGGCAAGCATTAAAGTTGGTGCTATTGTCTGAGAGCAGAACTTGAGGGCATCCATGTTGATAGAAGATGTCTTGAAGTAAGAAATTAGCCATGGTTCTAGCAGTTATATTGTTGGTTGCTCTGGCTTCAACCCATTTGCTAAAATGGCAAATGGCAACTAAAAAAAACCGACATCCTGACCTAGAGCAAGGGAAAAGCACAACAGCATTGATACTCACTGTATGGAAGGCATGCTTTGGAGGAAAGAGTTATAACTGCTGTTGAGATGGACAAAGATATTGGAGCTGACAGGAATGGCAAGAATCAAGGACATCAGGGATCAAAAGGCGCATATTTTACCAGTAGAAGTTTTTGCATAACCAGTCATGAGTCTATACTAGCCTCCATGGCCAGTGTCAATGTGAGTTTGGAGGATGATGGCTATCCTCATGCTAGGGCAAACGTAGGGTAGGTAGGCATTGTTGACCTTTTTGAAGAGCTGCCTATCACAAATTATAATGTCCTTGGATTGGGTCTATAGTGCCAAGCGGATGTTTTCTGGCTGAGTGGTCCAAGAGTCAGGATACCCTATTAGCTCATATAGTCAATCAGCGTCAGCAGGATGGCAAGCCAGGATTGGCATTCTTGACAGGCCATCAGTGTTCTGATGTTGGGCCCCAGGACAGTGTATCACAGTGAAATCATACCCTTGTAGACGCAGAGCCCAGCACGCTATTCAACCTTCAAGTTCTTTTAGCTTTTGTAGCCATTTGAGGGAGGAGTGGTTTGTGACATCTGTGAAGTGGGTTCTATAGATGTAATGCCAAAAATATTTCACTGCATGAAGCACCGCCAGGCATTCCTTCTTGGTGACACTGTAATTCTTCTTGTGCTTGTTGAGGACTCTTGATGAGTAGGCTAAAGGTTGATCTACACCTTCATTGTTGAGCTGGGAAAGGATAGCACCCACAGCTACTACACAAGCGTTGATAAGCAAGATGAACTCTTTATCATGATCAGGACAGACTAAGACAGAGCCTCATTGAGCTTGGCCTTCAGAGCTTCAAATGCTTGATGTTGGCTGTCAGTCTATTCAAAGGGGATGTTGCAAAGCAATTGGACAAGGGGTTTGCTCAGTACAGCAAAGTCAGGGATGAATTGTTGGTAGTAACCCATCATACCAAGGAATACTTGAACCTCTTGCAGATTTGTGGGAGGTAGTATCTTGTCAATGGCTTCCACCTTATTATTCATGTTGCAGATTTCAGTTTGAGTGACTTTATTTCCTAGGAACTCAAGACATTCCTTGAAGAAGGAGCACTTGGAGATTTTGAGTTTCAAGCCAGTTTCTCAAATCTTGATGAAGACAGCCTTGAGATGTTTCAAGTGATCAGTAAAGGTAACACTGAATACGGTGATATAATCAAGGTACACGAGGACACAATAGAGTTTTAGGTCTCGTAAGATGGAGTCCATAGCCCGTTGAAAGGTGGCAGGAGCATTGCAGAGTCCCTGGGGCATACTAGTGGGTTCAAAGAGGCCTTCCAAAGTATTAAGCGCAGCCTTTTTTTGGTCCTGGGGGGGTAATTCAACCTGCCAGTATCCTGAAGCTAGATCTATGGCAGAGAAAAACTTGGAACCACCTGGCCATTGGAGAGCATTGTCAATTCTGGACAAGGGATACAAATCTTTTTTAGTGAGCAAGTTCAGACGGCAATAGTCCATTACAATGCGGTGTCTCCCATCTTTCTTCTTGAGGATCAGTAACAGGGAAGCCTAAAGACTTTGGTAAAGAGCCAGTAACCCAGAGTCCAGAAGTTGCTTGAGTTCTTCAGACACTTGAGCATCTTCCACCTTGCTACGGCGGTATGGTTTGGCACAAAAAGGGGGCTCACACCATATCAATCTGATGGATGACTCCTTTAGATAGGCCATATTTCATAGGTCCAGGAAAAAGATGTCACTGAACTGATCAGGCAGTTCCAACATGTCTTTTTGTTGAACAGGAGAGTTGGGAATAATCAGCAGCGGTAAACAAGGAGAGAACTTGAGAATCATCTTCAGGTAGGTTGAAATCACTGAAAGTTCCAAAGGGATAGAGGGAGGATATTTGGTCTGCCCCCAATATTTGACCATGGACTACAACCTGGCCTCTGGTTACTTGCATAGGCAGGGCTGTCAGGTTAGCAAGCAGTAATTATATGGGCTCTTTGTGGGTTGGTCTAAAATCCCAGGAAACAGGCAAGGCTCAGTACAACTTAAGGATTTGGGTGAGTAAAGCTCAAAGAAAGACTTTTCAGGTAGCTCATAGGAAATCTGGGAATCAATCACCACTTGATAGCTCAGGGGGATGGTGATAGCAGCTGGCACTAGCAGGGGTACCCCTTCTTCTGCAGGGCAGGAAGGAGGAGGGGTACACATGTTGGAGGAGTGATTCCTAAATTTGAGTGAGAAGATACCTGTGGGGTACTAAGCACGCAAGTTTTTAGATGTTTTCCTGGAAGGCGCGGGGTTCCTCAAATATCAAAGGAACCTCCTATCCTAAGAGAAAAAGGTATCCACCTGTAAGCTTACAATCCCATTATATTCTTGGAGGAATTGAGTACCAACCAAGAGGTCATAGCTTTTGCTCTCTAGGACCACAGCGGGGGAAGCAATAAGGAGTTTCCCAAACCTTATGGGTAGGGCAGAGTAGGGCCTATGGCTCAAGTTTGGGCCATGCCAGCTGGGCCATACAACTGCATGTAGTTGAGGTCAGGGGCCAACTTAAGTTCCTTAATTAGCTGGGAAGATACCACGTTGATTGAAAAAACTGTGTCTAATATGGTTTTGATCTTAACCTTTTGGGTTGATACTTCCACATAGGTTGTATCTTTCCCAAAGGGAGGCAGGACTGCCAACACATCTTGTACAGCCTCTAGCTCTTTTTCCCATTTGGCCAGTATACAACGTAACACAGGGATCTCCTTATGCATAATCTGTAGCAGGAGAGATGCAGCCTGTTGTGGAAATAGCTTCAGCTAGCTTGGCTGCTTCCTTAGAAGAGTCAACCAAGACAGGAGATTGATGGGCTTGCACTAGGTAAGGGCAAGCCACCATGGACTTAGCTTCATTTGTAGTTACTTGGGAAGTGGTGGTAGTCTTTCCAGAGCAAAGTTTGTAGGGAACAGAGATAGTCTCTGGAACAGCTAGGACAGAATAGCAATAACTATCAGAGTCTTCACTATCAGAATTTTCAGGCTCTGAGTCACTGGAAAGATTGTGAAACAGTTGAAGGATAGTTGGGCCAGAAGAGGGGAGAGTTTTCTCATTAGAGGGAGGATCAGGTGGAGATGGGGGAGATTGGTGAGCAGAGGTTGTCTCTGTCTCTAAGCTGACCTCTCTTTTCCCTCCTGCTCCTTGGGGTCACGGCCTTCTACCCGGGGATTAGTGCAAGTGCGCAAGTGGTGTCCAATCTGGCCACATTTATGGAAGACTTGTCTCTTAGCCTGCCACTATTACAGAGTCATAATGTGTGCGTACAAGAGGTAGTCCCAGCATTACTGGCTTTATTCTCATATACTACCGTACCTCCACATGTCAAATGCATGTCTTGCAGAAGCGTCTTAATACTCTTTATGGAAGTAAGCAAAGCCTTGTATGCTTTAAAGTGTAGATATAGAACTTGGTTCACCTTCAAAGCATTTGCACAAGCTGTGTAGGCTTCCCAGGGAGTTAACTGTTGACTAGTAATTAACTGCTGTCCTTCAATATAGAAACAATCTGCATCCTTTGCTAGGGTTTCCTTGGGTTGGAAAGCAATGTGCATAAATGCATCTTTCTTGAATTCCAAGCTGAGGTCTCCTCAAAACTCTTCAATAAGGAGGCGCTTCATATCCTCCCAAGTGACAATAGAAGGGAGTTTGGGGACCACAACTTCCTGGCAAGTGTGATGGAGGCAGGTAAGGATGTGTTCCTTCTTGAGCTTGTCTGTAGCCCAATGCATTGGAGTTTCATAAATGGTCAGAAATTAGCAATGGTAGAGGTTTTGGGGTTGAAAAATTGTTTGAAGGTTGGCTTATAGTTTGGGTTGATAGAGGAGGACAAGGACTGGCTGTTTTCATCAGGGTTGAGGACATTGATATGAGGATTGCCCTCAAATTTGGATTCAGCGGCAGGTTGTCTAGCCCAGAGGAGTCAAAGGCTTTCCTCTAAAGTGTCCAGGGTAGAGCTGTTTTGCCCACTAATCTATTGGGCAGTGGCAGCTGCTGTCCCAAACTCATCAATCTTGATTTTTTGTACTGCCAAGGTGCAGCAATCCCATTGACACGGGTAGCCAGGGAGGTGGTCTGAGCAACCAAAGGGGAGACTTGTCCATTTAAGGTCTCTGTAAAGCGGGAGAGGTTTTGGACCTCTATTTCCAATGTGTCTTGCCTATCAGCTACATCATTTGTCACTTTGGCAAGTTGATATGAGCACGCACACAGTGGACCCAGGGTTGACCTTCTAGACCAGGGCAACAACCATGATTGTCATGAGCGTGAGTATTAACAACTTCACCCTCCTCTTTGTCTTCAGATTTAGATGAAGAATATTCAGAATTAGAGAGACGCTGTCTTAAGTACTCAATTTCACCTTGTGAGGTAGCCATCTGATCAGTGAAGGAGGCAATACAAGGGTCAGACATAGGTTTGACTGGAGGGGGGTTCTGCACAGAAGCTTGACGTCAAGTGGTAGCCTTGTGCTTGGCAATGGCCTCCCATACCTTGGTTTCAAAATCAGATGGGGTCTCAACAGGAGGAGCAGGAGGAGTCACCTCAATAGATGCTATCCTGTCATCCACATATTTTGCACCTGGTATAGAGTGTTGCCTAGTGCAGCCTTATCCAGACTGTATTGATGCTGCAGGTGGCGGGCCAAGTATTGACATGAGCTCCTTTCAATTCAAGTTGCAAGTTGACATGATCTCTGAATTGATTGAGCTCACTAACCAGAGTCTCTAAGTCCTGCCAATAGTTTAGCAGAAAAGCCTCAATTTACTCACAACATTCTGCCTGATGTTCATTCAATTTGCATAGTTGATCCTTTATTTATCCAGGGAGCAATGAACAAAGGGAGTTCAGGGAGGCAGTTAAACACTTCTGTGACGCCAACAAGTTGCACTGGTTGTCAGAAATACAAGCAAAGAGACTGTATGACCATTCTTGGTAGGCCATAATTTGAGTGTGGTTACTTTAAATGGCAGTGGCTACAGCTTCTAACAGTTGATTTTGGGATTCTAAGGAAAGTTGATGGTGAACTAGGGCAGGTTGAATGAACTGGTTGACCAACACGCCAATAGTATCCATGGATTCCATCAACGCAGGGGGAGACCAAAGTCCAAAAGGAAGGAGTACAGGTCTTCAGAAGCGTACCCAGAACAGAGGCCATGGATAGAGTGCATGGCTACTGTGCCAGAATGAAGAAGGGAGCAGGCAGCAGCACAGGCTTGCTTATAGTTGAGAGAGAAAGCAGGAAGGGGGGCCCACACGGGCCCGAGTGATAGAACTAATACCATAGGATTTGCAGGGGCATTGGTGATGTCTTGTTCTAGAGGGGGACCAGAACCTTTGGTTGATCTGGTACTTTGGAAACAAATGGAGATGAACCAGAGAATGTGCATGGGAACAGGGTAACCAAGGGGCTTACAGCCCCTGTAGTGAGCATCATTTTGTTGTGTTTGGCTCCAGGGGACGTCATCCTGGAGGACAAAGCGGGAAATCTTTATTACAAAAGATTTGAGGTTTGAAGCTAGCCTTGAGTTAGCCTTTAGGGCAAAATTAAGGGCACATACCTTAATTTCCTAGAATACAAAGCAAGGAATTCCTTTTGGCAAAAAGGAAAGTAAAAAAGCTTGAAAAATATTAAAGCCAACACAAATGTGGATAAACTTGTCTTTATTAGGATAAATAATTCTACTTAAATAGTAGACAAGAGATGGTGATCACTCAATAGGAATACAGAGTGGCTGAGGGGGTCACGTTGGGATGAGGTCATACCAGGATCAATCACAGAAAGGTAAAATAATCTGGAATGAGTGGATATTAACCAGACCCATTTACAGAAGGCAGGGAATTTCCAAAATCAAATGCAAAACCAGCCAAATCTTTGCAACTATCAATATTTGAAGGCCAAATCAAAATAGCATTGATTGCACAATTTACATTAAAAAGCCTTATTGGAGGGGGCACGTAGCCAGAGCTCCTTGTATGTGTGGGTGACTTTCTTCAATGTACCAGTTTGGGTTAGGTTCTTCACTTGGTGTATGATCATAAGTGTTGTGTCCTTCAACACAAATCTTGCCAATAAGTCTTGCTTGAAGGAGTCCCAATTCTTCTTGGTGTGTTCTTTGTGCCACTTTTTGTACCAGGTGTCAGCGTCATGAGTCAATTGGATGAAGATAGCTGTAATCCAAAATTGTTGTGGGCATTCCATTTGAACCAACTTGCTTTGGGCAGATTGGATTCATGCTGCAGCATTGTTGTTGTTGGCTCCAGTGAAAGGGTTTAAGGCAGTGCTCCAAAGTCTCTGAGCTACGTAGGCGGGAATGGTGCTTTTGTCAGTTGCCTGTGGCATGGCTTTGGGTGCTTGGAAAAAACCCTATCACTGACAGGGCATTGAAGGCAGGAAGTGGGATCACCATGTTCTGGTAGAGGACAAAGATATTGGGTATCTTGGCACCAGGAGTGTACAGTGTCCAGTCTAGTGAGAGGCCAGACTTGATTCTATCAAGGATTTGTTGGCTGCAGCAAGTACGGGCAACAGGCGGAATTTTGGGGAATAAAGTAGGATGGAAAACCTAATTTCTGCTACCAATGTTGTAACTGTGTTGTTTTAGATGAGTTACAAGGGGGAAATATTTAGAAACTAGATAATATTCTTTGTTAAGAGATAAATATTATATAGTCATTGTGAATTGTGGATAGTAGGAACATGATAGTGTTAATCACACAGTGGGATATTGAAGGGGGTGGCTTGATCCTTGTAATGAGTCAAGCGCCAAAACAAGTTACCCACCAAAGAGGATCAGCTTCTGTTCATGTTATTATATTTTTAAATCTGATTTGTCTTCCTAACTTGGCTTTGGGTGACTGGATAATTTGATTGCGGGTCACAAACCCGCTTACTTGAATCCTTGCTGGCGGGTTGAGCCTGATGTTTTGACAAGTCTGTTCTTTTATAGAATAAAATTCAAGATGGGTTAAGATTGAATCACTTGTCTATATAGATTGTTTGATGTAGATTTTACTTTTTCATAAATAGTAACCCAAATGCTTGTTGACTCTACTGTCTACCCCAGGTTAGGTTTTAAACCCTCTATATTTTTATTGCAAATGTGCACTTTTAGATGTTCAGATTGATATTTTTTATTAATTTGATAGCTTTCATCAAAAAACAGATCTTTAGAATATCATGTTTCCAGTTTCATCTTTAGACTTTATATCTCAATTAAGATTAAGTGGCAACATTATGATAGATTGATTAATTTATTTTGATATTTAATGTCTTTATTTTCTATTTGAGTTCCTACATGGGTTTTCTATAAGATCAAATTTTTTGTTTCAGTGGCTGAGTTTGTTTTTTATCAAAAACTATAATAAACACTGTAGCTTATAGGTGTGACTGAAATTAATGTTTTAGTGATCAGTGTGTGTTGTAAACCAAATTTGCAAGTACTATTTATTGGACTTAAATATAGTTTGGACTAGAGTGTGGAGTGCAAAATTGAGGGATTTTGCTTTTGAACCAAATTGTTCAGTTTGCTTAAGTTTAGAATGAGATCAATTAGTGAGTTGCTTACACCTCTTCCAGTTGTATGCCACATTGGTGTCTCCACTAATGATACAAAGATCAATTCCCTTGGTATTTAAGGGAATTTACCTTTATAAATAAATCAAAGTTTATGTTTATTCTGCTTTTGCAACCTTTTAAACTTCAAGTGCTCTGTTACTACCATTTAGGAATACTTATATTTACATCATCACACTAAAACAGGGCAAAAAGGTAATACACTTTACCTTATTTAACACCCAGGTTTTTAGCTCCTACTTAGCTTGAACTGCAAGCCTTTTGTCATAAAGACTTCCCACCAAGTTCTCTCTTATTTCAATATAGTAGAGCGTAGCTTAATGGGGTGGATGCTGTTAGATCTGAAAAGATTTGTTTCTGATTTGCATCTCTCATTTTTTCTGGACATTACTGCTCATTAGTGCTCATTTTTTGTGAAATAGGCAACTATTTCTACCAAAAAAGCTGGGTTTTGTTATGGACTGAACAAATTTTTAATCTGATTCATTTCTGTTTATCTAAAAGGTTGAAACCCTACCATAAATTTTTTATCTTTCTTTGGACAGGTCAAATGTCTAATTAATATATACTAGGTGGTTGTCCTGTCCAAGGACAGAATTAAAGTTAAATTTAAAAAATCAATTAAATATATCTTATTGTATTTTTAGGCTTGGATTACTTATTTTATGTTTAGTTAAAATTTTATTTAATTGCTTTATTAAAAGTTAATTTCAATTATTGTAATGCCCTGCCCCAAAGGGCAGGCTTCTTAGATACTTTATTTATTTTTTGGTTTTGTTTAATCTTTCTTTTATTTTTTAATATTTGGAATTTTAAGTTAAATTGTTAATAATTAATTATTCAAGTTAACTACCTTGTTTTTAAGACAATTCAAGTTTGAATTGCCGTTGTTGTTGCTGTTGTCTTCCTTATTCTTAGCTTATATATATTTCTACTTCAAAGTTAGAAAATTTTCAATCTATCTTACCTTTCAAAACTCCTGCTTACGCCGTTGTCACTTCCCCAGTTTTCATGTTACTCATTGTGGGCAAAACTGGCTTCTGTTTTCCCCTTTACTCCAGGTTCTTTTGCAGATATCTCCAGTTGCTTCTTTTTCTTGGCTTTTTCCCCCAGGCCTATCAATCTGCAACCAAAAAAGCCTTCTTCTATAAATAAAGAGCTTTTGAAAAGTAGGCTTTAAGCCAAAATTCCAAGTGATTACTACTTTTCAATTATTTATCAAATTTTAATTTGAGATCTTAATTTTTATAAATTTGTACATTTTTATGAATTTATTTTAAAGTTTAGTCTTTTCTTTTCTTGAACAAATATAAATTTTAAAACAACAAGCCTAAGGCTTGTTGTATCCGTTATTTTCCCTTAAGGAATCTTTTAATAGTTATATGTACCAGTTTGCTGATAAAGAGTATCCAAATATTGAAATTCCCTTAGTTACAAACTGCTCACTATTAAACACCTTGCTTTATCTTCTTTACTTAGGGTTCTTAAACTCTATCACTCCTTTTGTAACCCAGTATAGGTTTTTAGCAGGATTCTGTAAAATTATCTTACAGACAGTTCCTACCTTTTTATACCTTATAAATCTTAATCCTGATGCTTTACAAGCTTTAGTTTATAACCTTGCACCACTATGTGTAAGAACTTACAATTATATTTATTTAAATTTAAATTTAAAATTATATATTCCAAGTATAAATAAAAACTTAACCTAAGTAAGTATAGTATTGCTATTTAGTTTAGTAGAGCTAAAAAAATAATTTTAGAATCAGTATTTGGTTCCTTAAATCCCTATAAAATGTAGAGCTGATTTGCAGCTTTAAAATAAGCTATCAACCATCAAAATTGGCTTGGTATTCACTGAGATACATTGATTTTAGTTTTAAAGTGTGTATTAAAAGAAAATTTAGATCTTAACAAATCGAGTCTGAGCCTTTGATTATGACATGAACCTGATTCCAGCATTTAACTATATATCTCAGCATCTAGAGCAGCTAGAGCTATCATGTCTGGTACTATTTTGATCAAAATAATCTGAAAAATTGATCCATGTCCTCTAAATTTCATGAAAATCATTATATTTATCATAATTTTATCATAGCCAGTTTACTCTACTGATGTTCTTTTGGGATGAAGCTGTGGCAAGCAAGGTTTACTCTGAAACAATATTCAGCCACTTGTATTGTTGTGTTCTGAGGCGCGGCACAGACACACAACAGGAAATCCTAACCTTAGGATTGGATTCATACTAAGTCTTGGTTAGATGACAGGGAAGGCAAATGTGTTTATCTTGCGGCCCTGGAAGAATAATCTCTACTAGTTGTGACTAGAGAGAGGCACAGAAGTACTGAAGACACAAAGACAAAAATGTGAATAGAACCTAATTTTTATTGGTGAATATGAAAGGGAACATATAGTGGTTAGGAATACCACAAAACAGTACATGAACAGTAGGATCACTTGCCACCAGCACTAGTGGGCCAAGTGAGTTGCGCAGGATCAAGATACAAAACAAATTTATTTCCTGATTCAGTCATCAACTCATTTCAAGAGGCAAAAGCAAAAGCAAGCAAAAAGTCCTCAAAATAGCCCACCAAATGCAAAATTGAAACATGGTGAATAGTGGTATTCACAACATTGCCCTCCCCTAGATTGGCTTTAGGGGGGTGGTATTTACAAAGGAACTTTGTGTGCACTTGAGCAAAAGGACAGCCACTGGACAGGAGCTTTACAGTATATTTGGACCCTTGCTTAAAGGTCACTTCTAAAGGGCCAATCCACAGAGAGATTAACTTATGTGTGTGACCACCTACTCTGTGTTGATGGTAAAGTACATGGTCACCAACATCAAATTAAGGCAGGGGGGAGCGTCTGGTATTATTGGGAGAGAGCTCAAGCATCTTAGTCTTATATGCGGAAGTGTAGGCAGTGGCATGTATATCAATTATGCGGTTGACTAGGTCCTTATGTGGTTTTCAGGATTCATGGCCTTATCCAAGGTAAGCAAGGGCCCCCCAAGAGCAATGGGGTAGTAGCCTCTTGCCCATACAGCATAGCAAAGGGGGAGTACCCAGTGACACAATGTTTGCTAAGGCGGTACGCAAAGAGAGCAACAGGTGAGTATAGGTCCCAGTTGGCAGCGTCAGAGTAGGTAAGCTTCCTCATGATAGAGACCAGTGTTGAATTTGCACGCTCAACTGCCCCATTGGTAGAAGAATTGTAAAGGGAAGAGAAGAATTGGTGCAATCCCAAAGCTTCAACAACGGAGGTTACTAGCTTGGCATTGAAGTTTAGTCCCATTATCTGAGAGCAGCACTTGAGGACAGCCATGGCGGTAGAAAACATCTTGCAACAAGAAGGAAGCAGTTGTCTTAGCCGTGATGTCCTTTGTAGGGCAAGCCTCTACCCACTTGCTGAAGTGATTGACAGCAATCAGAATAAAGCAACACCCAGAATGTGAGCGGGGAAGAGGACCTACTGCGCCAATGCTAACAGTGTGAAAGGCATGTTGCAGGGGAACTAATTTGAACTTGTGGGCAGCAGCTTGAGGCCGCTGCAGCTAGAAATTGTGGCAGCTAGCAATGACTTCTGGGACCAGCAGGCAAAGGTTCTCCCAGAAGTAGTTCTTCTGAAGCCAGTTAACTGTTTGGACAATGCCTCCATGCCCAGTCTCTTTATGAGCTTGTGACACCAGTGAGAGGCAAAGACTGGGTTGTACATAAGGCAGATACTAGTCTTGCACCTTTTTGAAGAGCTGATTGTTATGTATGAGGGTATCTTCAGATAGCTTGTACAAGGCCAGTTGTACCTCTTCTGTCTTGCTTTCCCAAGAAGAAGGGTACCCAATTAGTTTGTATAACCAGTTGGCCTCTGCAGGATGCAAATTGAAGAATGGGCATTCTGGAGAGCCCATCAGCAATCTTATGTTGAATCCCAGAGCAATGGAGCACTGTGAAGCCGTATCCCTGTAGACGTAGAGCCCATCTAGCTAGGCGCCCTTCAGGTTCCTTAAGCTTCTGTAACCATTTAAGAGAAGCGTGGTCAGTGATAACTGTGAAGTGGGTGCCATATATGTAATGACAAAACTGCTTGACTGCATGCAACACGGCAAGGCACTCCTTCTCTGTGACACTATAGTTCTTCTCATGCTTGTTTAGCACATGGGAAGTGTAAGCCACAGGATAATCTACATCCTTGTTATTCAGTTGGGCCAGAATGGTCCCAATAGCTAGATTGCTAGCGTCAGTGTACAGGATGAACTCTTTATCATAGTCAGGATACACTAGGATGGGAGCTTCTTTGAGTTTTTGCTTAAGGGTCTCAAAGGCTTGCTGTTGGCTGGCAGTCCATTCAAAAGGAATATTACGTAATAGCTGGACTAAAGGTTCACTAGTATCAGTGAAGTCAGGAATAAACTGTCTGTATTTGCCCATCATCCCCAGGAAGACTTGTACTTCTTGCAAGTTGGTGGGCAGAAGCATTTTGTTGATGGCTTCAACCTTCTTAGTCATTGGGTGATCCCTGTCTGGGTTACCCCGTGGCCCAAGAATTCAAGACGTTCTTTGAAGAAGGCACACTTGGAAGGCTTCAGTTTGAGGCCAGCTTCTCAAATTGTTATGAACACCTCTTTAAAATGAGCCAGGTGATCAGTGAAAGTAGCGCTGAAAACTGTTATATCATCCAAGTACACTAGGACGCACGACAGTTTCAAGTCACAAAGGATGGAGTCCATGGCTCTTTGGAAGGTGGCTGGGGCGTTGCAAAGTCCCTGAGGCATGCAAGTAGGCTCAAAACGCCCTTCAGAAGTGATGAGCGCAGTTTTCTGACAATCCTTGGGGGATAGGTTGACTTGCCAGTACCCCAATGCCTGATCCATGGCAGAGAAGAACTTAGAGCTTCCAAGACGTCAGAGAGCATCATCAATACACAGCAAAGGGTACAAGTCCTTCTTGGTTAAAGAGTTCAATTGGTAGTAGTCCATCACAATACAATGACCCCCATTCTTCTTCTTTAAGATGAGTAGCAGGGATGCCCAAGGACTTTGGGAAGGCGCTAGCAGCCCAGCAACTAAAAAATGTTTGAGCTCTTTAGATACTTGGGCGTCCTCTACACAACTGCAGCAATATGGTTTAGCACAGAAGAGGGGGCCTTGCCAGTGTCAATCTGATGGATGACGCCTTTGGCAAACAGTAATTGGTACTCACCTTGGCAAAGATATTGAAAATTGATCTAGTAAATCTAGCACCTCTTTTTTTGAACCAGGGACAATTGTGGAAAGTCTTACGCTTTGAACAAGGATAGGACTTGGGGCACATCCTCAGGTAGGTTAAAATCTTGAAACGTACCAAAGGAATGAAGAGACAGGACGTCAGGAGCGCTCAACAACTTGTCATATCCAACAACCTGCCCCCTAGATACGGTCATGGGGATTGCAGTCAAGTTGGCTACCAACAACTGAACAGGGTCTTTATGAGTGACATCTAGGATTCCAGGACAGAGGTAAGGTTCATTGCGTCCTAAGGAGGGGGGAGAGTACAACTCCAAGAAGGTGCGTTCAGGTAGTTCATATGATATTTGGGAGTCTAGGATGGCCAGGGAGCCAGGTGGGATGGTGACAGCAGACGTGGCTAAGAGAGGGATCCCTTCAGACGCAGGACAAGCCATGGGTGGACACTTCATGTTTATAGAGTGGGTGTAATACTTGAGGTTGAAAACCCCAGTGGGATATTCCAAGGCACAAGTCTTGAGGCATTTCCCCGGAACTTTAACTGGCTCTAAAGATTAAGGGGACTCTGTATCCCAGAATAGAGAGGTAGCCATCTTTCAAGTTTTTCCCCATTATATTCCCTAAGGAACTGGGTATCAACTAGAAGATTGTAAATCTCATTTTCCAAGACAACTGCTGATGCGGCTAGGAGAAGTTTGCCAAACTGCATGAGCAGAGCAGAATAATCCCCTATTGCGTTTGGGTCATAGACAGTCCAGCTGTGCTATACAACTGTTGATAATTAAGGTCAGGGGCAAGTTTGAGTTTCTTCACAAGATTGGAGGATACAACATTGACAGGTGAGCCAGTGTCTAGAAAAGCCTTAATCTTCACTTTTTGAATGGATATCTCTACTAGAGTGGTAGTGCAACCAAAGGGGGTAGGACAGCCAGGATATCTTGAGCCTCTGCTAGTTCTTTGTCCCACTTTTCAATCATGCATCTTAACCCTGGGAACTCCTTGTAAACAGTCTGGAGGAGGAGCAAAACAGATACATTCTTGAAGACAGTGTCAGCAACCTCAGCAGCTTCTTCTGATGACTCCACCAGCACAGGGGATCTCTTGGCCTGATTAAGGTAAGGGCGCAAGTCAATCTATTTGGTTTCAGGCAAAGGCTTAGCGGTAGTTGTAGTCTTTCATGAGCGTAATTTATAGGGGACTTTAATGGTTTTGGGAACAGCCAAAACAGAGTACCCATATGCATCAGCGTTATCAATATCAGAGTCATCCAGGTCAGAGTCATCAGAGATATTGTGAAAAAAGAGGAGGATAGGAGGAGCCTCATTATCAGCAGGCTTGGCGTCAGCCATAGAGGGAGGGATTGGAAGAGACTGGGAAGAATTGTCAACCAAGAGTGTCTCTGCCTCTAGTTTGACTGTTCTTTTCCCGCCTGCTCTTTTGGATCATCTCCTTCAACCTGTGGGTTGATGCAGACTTGAGAATGATGACCTATCTGACCACAGTTGTGGCAAACTTGGTGTTGAGGAGGATTCCACAAGTTTATGGTAAGAATACAAGGACTACCGGAAGACAAACCAGATTTAGAAGCAGCTCAAGTTTCTCTAACAATGTCACCAGAGTGAGTAAGGTGCATATCTTGCAACAATGTCTTTATGCTATTCATGGAGGAGAGCATAGTCTTATGAGCTTTGAAGTGAAGGCATAGTAGTTGGTTAACTTTGAGGGCTTTAGCGCAAGCCGTGTAGGCTTCATGGGCTGTCAATTGTCTGCTTTTAATCAGTTGCTGTGCTTTCATGTAGAACCTGTCTGCAAACCCAGCTAGTGTTTCTTTAGGATTGAAAGCAATATGCATGAAGGCATCCTTCTTTAATTCCAGGCTAAGGTCATCACTGAACTCATCAATCAGAAGCTGCTTCATATCTTCCCACGTCTCAATGGAGGATAGTTCTGGCACAAATACCTCTTGGTAGGTCGGGTGAAGACAGGTCAGAATGTGTTCCTTCTTGACATCATCTGAAGCTTGTTGCATGGCAGTTTCATAGATAGTTAGGAAAGCTGCAATGGTCAAGGATCTGGGGTCAAAGACTTGCTTAAAGGTAGGCTTGAAATGAGTTCTGGGGGTTGGGTCACCATTATTGCTATCAAGTACGTTTTTACACAGGGAAAACTCTGCTTCAGATTCTGAGGGGGGTTGACTAGCCCATAGCTGATGAACACTCTCTTCAAGGGAGTTTAGAGTCTCAACAGCACGGGCCCCAGTATTGACAGCTTGAATGGTATGTTGTGCAGTAGTATCTAAAATTTGACCTTGGGTGGTTACTATAATGGAGAGTTCAGCCAGACGTGAAGTAAGGGATGGCCCCACTGAGAGGCAAGGGGCAAATCTATCATTTACAGATTTGATTACTTCATTCATTTCTTGTACGTCTTTATCCAGCTCAGTGTGGTCCTGTTTCAACTTATCCACCTTGTTAGCTAGGGCTATTAACTCCCTAGCACATTGGATTTGAGGTGCTCCAGATAAACTAGGGCAGCAACCATCTTCATTGAATACCCCCCAACTGGGCTAGCAGCAGTTGCCATCAGCTCACGTAAGGCAACAAGTTCTTTCTGTAGCTCTGCAACCTGGGTAGTCAGCTCAGGGACCTGGGGGTCAGGTTGAGGTGCCTCAGCAGGACGTCCTTGACTGCGAGTAGTTGTACGTAGCCCGTGAATAGTGTCTCATATTCTCTGCTCCCTATCCACCAGTCATCAGAAGGGGGAGAGGGCAGAACATCTGGCTTGGGCGTAGATAGCTCATTTACTTGACTCTGGAGTTTGGCTATGGCAGCAGCAGTGGCCGCTCTTTCTTGCTCAAATGTGGTACTGAGTTCATTAAGGCTGCTAGCAGCAAAGTCCGCTACATGCTGTAGCTGCTCAAAAAGAATATGTACTGAAGGCATTGAGCTGTTTCATAAGTTGCTCAAAGTCAGTGAGATAAGCATTTAAGGTGGAATCCACCTGAGTTTGCCAGGGTTGTTCTAACTGGTGAAACTTGTGTAGACTTCCGCTACATATTTGGGGATAGACTGGCGCATTTATTCAATAGAATTAACCAAACAGGCCTAGGAGGTGACATAGTTGTGTTGATTGTCAGATACTAAGGAAAACAGGGAATGAATTCACTGTAGATAGGCAGCAAACTGGTCCCAGTGATGAGTAACCACAGCTTGTAGAGACAAGATTTCTTGGATGTGGAGCCCCAACACCATTTGATGGTGGGCCAAGGCTGGCTGCACAAAGAATGATAGTAAATGCTCAGTGGAGCCAGCTGCTGAGAGGAGATGTTGTGGAAATTGAGGAGCCACAATTAATTTGTAGTATTCAGCTTAACTGAACTGCAACTGAAGGCAAGGAATGACTCCTTCACAGGCTATCCCAAGGGCTACTGACATGACTTGTTCTAAGTCAGGGGTACCCATGGGGTAAGCAACTAGGTGGGGACCATTCCCAAGGTTCAGTATTGTGGGGGTAATAGGTTGGTTGGCAATATTCTCTTCAATTATAAGACTGGTAATTTCAGGTGAAGTCAACTCTTGTATAGGCGGAGGCAAAGGACATGAAAACGTGGATGCAAAGGGGATAACCAAGGGGCTTACAGTCCCTGTAGTGAGCATCATTTTTATTGTGTTCTGAGGCACGGCACAGACACACAACAGGAAATCCTAACCTTAGGATTGGATTCAAACTAAGTCTTGGTTAGATGACAGGGAAGGCAAATGCAATTACCTTGCGGCCCTGGAAGAATAATCTCTACTAGTTGTGGCTAGAGAGAGGCGCGGAAGTACAGAAGACACAAAGACAAAAATGTGAATAGAACTTAAATTTTATTGGATATAGAAATTGGGATTATATACTGTGTAGCTTTACCACAAAACAGTACATGGACAGTAGGATCACTTGCCACCAGTATTAGTGGGGCAAGTGAGTTGCGCAGAGATCAGGAAACCAAACAATTGTATTTCCTGAATTGGTTATCAATTTATTTTGAGTAGCAAAAGCAGAAGCAAGATATTCATCCTTGAAATGGCCCACCTGTTGTGTTCTGAGGCGCGGCACAGACACACAACAGGGAATCCTAACCTTAGGATTGGATTTGTACTAAGTCTTGGTTAGATGACAGGGAAGGCAAATGCAATTACCTTGCGGCCCTGGATGAATATTCTGTACTAGGTGTGGCTAGAGAGAGGCACAGAAGTACAGAAGACACAAAGATAAAAATGTGAATATAACTTAATTTTATTGGTAAAATAGGAAAAGGATTATGTAGTGGTTAGGAATACCATAAAACACTATCAGGACGGTAGGATCACTTGCCACAAGCATGAGTGGAGCAAGTGAGTTGTGCAGAGTCAGGAAACCAAACAATCATATTTCCTGATGCAGAAACCAGTTTGTTTGAGGGTCAAAAGCAAAAGCGAGAGATTCATCTTTGAAATGCCCACCAAAGGCAAAATTAAATTATGATGAATGCCATTATTCATGACATTGCACCCCTCTAGATTGGCCTTAGGGGGGTGATACTTGCGGAGAAACTTGGTGTGTACGCGAGCAAAAGAACAACCACTGGAGAGGAGCTTTATAGTGTACTCAGATCCTCGTTTGAAAGTCACCTCTAAAGGACCAATCCACAGAGAGTTTAGCTTATGCGCGCGCCCACCCACACGGTGTTGATAGTACAGGACATGGTCAAAAAATCAAACTCAGGTAAGGAGGAGCACCCAGCATTGTCAGGAGAGAGCTTGAGTACCTTAGTATTATATGCAGAAGTGTAGGCAGTGGCCTGTATATTGATGATGAGATTGACTAAGTCTTTGATGTGGTTGTCAGGGTTCATGGCCTTATCAGAGGAGAGTAGGGGAACCCCCAAGAGCAACGCAGTTGTGGCTTCACGCCAATACAACATGGCAAAGGGGGAGTACCCTGTGATCTGATGCCTGCTCAAACAATAGGCAAAGAGTGCAGCAAGTAAGTATAGATCCCAATTGGCAGCATCAGAGTAGGTGAGTTTTCTCATGATAAAAACCAGTGTTGAGTTGGCACGCTCAACTGCCCCATTAGTGGAAGGATTATAGGGGGCAGAGAAAGACTGGTGAGTTCTTAGAGCTTCAACAACAGAGGTTACAAGTTTGGCATTGAAGTTGGTTCCGTTGTCTGTAAACAGCACTTGAGGACAGCCATGGCAGTAGAAAACATCCTGCAGCAGGAAGGCAGCAGTAGTCTTAGCAGTGATGTCTTTAGTAGGGCGAGCTTCTACTCACTTGTTGAAGTGGTTGACGGCAATCAGGATAAAGCGGCATCCAGAACGTGAGCGGGGGAGCAGGACCACAGCATCAATGCTAACTGTATGAAAAGCGTGTTGAGGGGGAACCAATTCAAACTTGTGAGAAGCAGTTTGGGGCCTCTGAAGTTGGGAGTCAGGAAACTAGCTATGCCATCTGGGATCAACAGGCAAAGGTTCTCCCAGAAGTAATTCTTCTGAAGCCATTCAAAGGTCTTGGCAATGCCTCCATGGTCAGTCTTTTATGGGCTTGCGACACCAAGGAGAGTTAAAGACTGGGGCGCACATAAGGCAGGTATTGACCCTACACCTTCTTGAAGAGTTGGTTGTTGCATATGAGGTTGTCATAAGACAATTTGGACAGGGCAAGTTGAACCTCTTCTGTCTCACTTTCCCAGGAAGAAGGGTAGCCAATTAGCTTGTACAGGAGGTCTGCCTCAGCAGGATGTAGGGCAAGGATGGGCATTTAGGATAACCCATCAGAGTTCTGATGTTGAATCCTGGGGCAATGGAGCACAGTGAAGTCATAACCTTGCAGGTGGAGAGCCCATCTGGATAAGCGTCCTTCAGGCTCCTTAAGAGTTGTAATCATTTAAGCAAAGCGTGATCAGTGACAATAGTGAAATGGTTATCATACACGTAGTGGCAGAGTTGTATGACTGCATGCAACACAGCATGGCACTCCTTCTCTGTAAAACTATAATTCTGTTCATGCTTATTTAGCACACAGGAAGTATAGGCTACAGGGTGGTCCACACCTTCATTGTTGAGCTGAGACAAGATAGCCCCAATAGCAAGGTCACTAGCATCAGTGTACAGGATAAATTCCTTATCGTAATTGGGGTACACTAAAATGGGCGCTTCTTTGAGTTTCTGCTTTAGAGTCTTGGAGGCCTGCTGTTGGCTGGCGGTCCATTCAAAAGGAACATTATGCAACAGTTGGACCATGGGTTTGCTAGTATCAGCAAAATCAGGAATGAATTGCCTAGAGTTTCATCATGCCCAGAAAGACTTGTACTTCTTGTAGGTTGGTGGGCCAAAGAATTTTGTCAATGGCTTCAACCTTCTTGTTCATTGGTCAAATCCCCGTTTGGGTTACTTCATGGTCCAGGAATTCAAGCGTTCTTTGAAGAAAGCACACTTAGAGGGCTTTTGCTTGAGGCCAGCCTCTTAGATCTTTATGATCACCTCTTTAAGATGGGCTAGGTGATCAGTGAAAGTTGCGCTGAAGACTGTTATATCATCTAGATAGACTAAGACACAAGACAACTTCAAATCACGCAGGATGGAATCCATGGCCCTCTGGAAAGTTGCCAGGGCATTACAGAGCCCTTGCAGCATGCAGGTAGATTCAAACAATCCTTCTGATGTAATGAGTGCAGCCTTCTGTCAGTCTTCAGGAGAGAGGTCAACTTTCCAGTAACCATACGCCAAATCCATGGCAAAAAAAAACTTAGAAACCCCAAGGCGTCAAAGAGCGTCATCAATGCACGGTAAGAGATAGAAATCTTTCTTGGTTAGAGAATTCAACCTCCAATAGTCCATCACAATCCAGTGGCCCCCATCCTTATTCTTTAAGATGAGCAGAGTGGAAGCCTAGTGACTTTAAGAGGGAGCAAGCAGTTTAGCATCCAGCAGTTGTTTGAGCTCCTTAGAAACCTGTGTATCTTCCACTTAGCTGCAGCAGTATGGCTTGGCACAAAAGGGGGGAGCATCTCCTGTGTCAATCTGATAAATCACACCTTTGGCCAGCCCATAATCAGTGCTATCTTTAGCAAAGATGTCTGAGAATTGTTCTAGTAAATCAAGCACCTCTTTCTGTTGAACTGGGGTCAACTGAGGGAAATCTTGGGCAGTGAACAGAGATAGGACTTGAGGCTTATTTTTGGGTAGGTTAAAGTCTTGAACATTCCAAAAGAGTGAAGGGGCAGGACATCAGGAGCTCCCAACAACTTGCCATATCCAACAACATGTCCTCTGGATACAGTCATAGGAAGCGCGGTAAGGTTGGCAACTAGTAATTGAACGGGATTCTTGTGGGAGACATCCAGAATTCCAGAACAAAGGTAAGGCTTGTTACGCCCCAGCAAAGGAGGGGAGTACAGCTCTAAGAAAGTCCAACAGGTAGTTAATATGATATCTAGGAGTCTATGATGGCCTGAGAACCTGGAGGGATGATGACAGCAGACGTGGCCATGAGAGGAATTCCCTCAGTTGCAGGACAAGCCATGGGAGGACACTTCATATTGGTGGAATTGTTTTTGTATTTTAGGGTGAAAACCCCAGTGGGGTACTCTAGTGTACATGTCTTCAAACGTTTACCAGGGACTTTGATTGACTCCTCAAAGATCAGAGGGACTTTGTACCCTAGGATAGAAAGATAACCATCCTTTAGGTTGATGATCCTATTATATTCCCAAAGGAACTGGGTACCAACCAAAAGGTCGTAATCCTCATTTTCTAGAACAACAGCCGGTGCAGCCAACAAGAGTTTATCAAATTGCATTGGCAAGGTGGAGTATGCGCCAATGGCGTGAGTCATGGAGAGACCAGCGGTGCCATATGATTGATGGTAGTTGAGGTCAGGGGCCAGCTTAAGTTTCTTCACCGGTTTAGAAGAAACAACATTGACAGGAGAACCAGTGTCCAGGACGGCTTTGATCTTTACTTTTTGGATAGTTATCTACTTGGGTGGTGGTGCGTCCAAAGGGTGGCAGAGCAGCCAAGATATACTGCACCTCAGCTAGTTCTTTGTCCCATTTCTCAATCATGAATTGTAGTCCTTGGAACTCCTTATATACGGTTTGGAGAGGGAGTGAGACAGATACATTCTTGAAACGGCGTCTGCAACTTCAGCGGCTTCCTCTGATGATTCTACTAATACAGGGGACCGTTTTTCCTGAGTCAGGATAGGGGCAGGAGACAACCGCTTTGGCCTCAGACAAGGGCTTGGTGGTAGTTGTAGTCTTCCCAGATAGTAGCTTGTAGGGAACTGCAATAGTCTCTGGGACGGCAAGAACAGAATACCCGTATGCATCAGGGTCTTCAACATCAGATTTATCTACATCAGAATCATCAGAAATGTCATGGAACAGAAGGAGGATAGGAGGAGCTTCATCATCAGCAGGCTCAGAGTCAGTAGCAGGCAGAGGTATGGAAGGAGACTGGGAAGAATTGTCAACCAAGAGCGTCTCTGCCTCTAAGTTGACTGTTATTTTCCCAACTGATCCTTGGGATCAGCTCCTTCAACCTGCAGATTAGTGCAGATGCAAGAGTGGTGACCTATCTGACCGCAGTTGTGGCAACCCTCCTGTCAAGGAGGATTTTATGAGTTCATAGTGAGGATACAAGGACTGCAAGAAAAAGATCCAGAGTTGGAGGCAGCGCAACTCTCCCAAACAACTGCCCCAGAATGGGTAAGATGCATATCATGTAGCAGTGTCTTTATACTTTTCATGGAGGACAGCATAGCTTTGCGGGCCTTGAAATAAAGACATGGGATTTGATTCACCTTGAGGGCCTGGGCGCAGGCCATATACGCTTCATGCGCCATCAATTGTCTGCTTGAATTTAGCTGTTGTCCCTCCATGTAAAATCTGTCTGCAAATTTGGCTAACTTCTCTTTGGGCTTGAAAGATATGTGCATGAAGGCATCCTTTTTCACCTTCAGGCTAAGATCACTACCAAACTTGTCAATCAGGAGCTGTTTCATGTCTTCCCAGGTCTCAATGGTGGGCAGCTCTGGCACAACTACTTCTTGGCAGGTTGGGTGTATACAGGTTAGAATGTGTTCCTTCATAACCTCATCTGATGCTTGTCTCATGGCATCTCATAAATAGTTAAGAAAGCTGCAATGGTCAAGGTTTTGGGATCAAAGACTTGCTTAAAAGTAGGCTTGGAGTGTGCCTTGGGAGCTGAACCACCATTGCTGCTATCAAGTACATTTATGCGCTATGAGAACTCAGCTTCAGATTTGGAGGGGTTTGTCTAGCCCATAGTTGTCAAACACTTTATTCAAGGGTTTTCAGAGTCTTGGTAGTTCTGGCACCTGTAGTGTTGGCTAAAGTGGTTTGTTGTTCAGTAACATCTAGGCGTTGTCCTTGGGTAGTGACAGCAGTGAAGAGCTCAGCCAGCTTCAAATTAAGGGATGGCCCCACTGATAAGCAGGGGGCAAACCTGTTGTTTACCAAATCAATCAGCTCAATCATCTCCTGTACGTCTCTGTCCAACTCAGTCTGATCTTGTTTCAAATGGTCCACCTCATTAGCTAGGGCAATCAACTCCCTAGCACAGTGGATGTGAGGAGCCCCGCCAAACCAGGACAAGAGCCATCTTCCTTGTTAACCCCAAGTGGGCTAGTAGCAGCAGTCACTACCTCACGTAAAGCAGCAACTTCTTGCTGTAGTTCAGAGACCTGAGCAGTCAGCGCAAGAACCTGGGGGTCAGGCTGAGGCATTTCAGCAGGACAACCTTGGCTACAATTGTAAGCACATAATTCTCAGATGGCCTCCCAGATCCTCTGCTCTCTGTCCACCAGATCATCAGCAGGAGGAGAAGGCAGGACATCAGGTTTGGGAGTAGACAGCTCATTCACCTGACTCTGAAGTTTGGCTATAGCGGCAGCAGTGGTAGCTCTCTCTTGATCAAATTTTGCACTGAGATCATTTAGGCCTTGTGCGGCAAGGTCTGCTACCTGTTGCAATTGCTCAAAGGAATAGACACTGAATGCATTGAGCTGTTGCACTAGGCGTTCAAAGTCAGTGAGATAAGCATTTAGGGTGGAGTCTACTTGAGTTTGCCAGGGTTGTTCTAAATGGTGAAACTCATGTAGCCGCTCCCTAACGTACTCAGGGATGGGCTGGTGCATTCACTCAATAGAATTGACTAAACATGTTTGAGAGGTGACCAAATCACACTTATTGTCAGATACCAGGGATAACAGGGAATGAATCCATTGTTGGTAGGCGGCAAACTGGTCCCAATGATGGGTAACAGCTGCTTGTAGAGACAAGATCTCTTGAACGTGGAGTCCTATCACCATCTGGTGGTGGGCCAAGGCAGGCTATACAAAAGATGACAGCAGGTGTTCAGCGGAGCCAGCTGCTGAGAGGAGATGTTGTGGAAACTGAGGGGCCACAATTAACTCATAGTATTCAGCACAGCTAAACTGTAGCTGAAGGCAAGGGATGGCCCGGTCCTGAGCTATCCCAAGGGCTACCACCATATCCTGTTCCAAGTCAGGGGTACTCATAGGGTAAGCAACTAGGCAGGGACTATTCCCAAGGTTCAGTACAGTAGGGAAAATAGGCGGGTTGGCGATGTCTTCCTCAAAGTGAGGGCTAATAATTTCAGGCAAGGTCGACTCCCAAATAGGCGGAGGTGAGGGACCTGAAAACGTAGATGCAAAAGGGATAACCAAGGGGCTTACAACCCCTGTAGTGAGCACCATTTTTGTTGTGTTCTGAGGTGTGGCACAGACACACAATGGGGAATCCTAACCTTAGGATTGGATTTGTACTAAGTCTTGGTTAGATGACAGGGAAGGTGATTGCGTTTACCTTGTGGCCCTGGATGAATAGTCTCTGCTAGGCGTGGCTAGAGTGAGGCGCAGAAGTACAGAAGACAAAAAGAAAAAAATGTGAATAGAACTTAATTTTATTGGTTAAGTAGAAAAAGGAATATATAGTGGTTAGGAATACCACAAAACACTATCAGGACGGTAGGATCACTTGCCACAATCATGAGTGGAGCAAGTTAGTTGCGCAGAGTCAGGAACCCAAACAATCATATTTCTTGATGTGAAAACCAGTTCATTTCAAGAGTCAAAAGCAAAAGCAAGAGATTTGTCTTCAAATGGCCCAACAGAGGCAAAATCAAAACATGGTGAATGCTGTTATTCATGACACCACTGAAGGCAAAATCAAAATACAGTGAATAGCGGCATTCACAACATTAGCAAAGCAGTTGAACGAGGGGTTCACTCAGTTAAGCAAAGTCAGGAATGAACTGTCAGTAGTAGCCTATCATACCAAGGAATAATTGGACCTCTTGAAGATTTGTAGGGAGTAGCATCTTGTTGATGGCTTCTACCTTATTGTTCATGGGGCGGATTCCAGTTTGAGTGACTTCATGCCCTAGGAACTCAAGACGTTCCTTGAAGAAGAAACACTTGGAGGGTTTGAGTTTGAAGCCAGCCTCACAAATTTTGAGGAAGTCAGCCTTGAGGTGTTCCAAGTGATTTGTAAAGGTAGCACTGAATACAGTGATATCAAGGTACATGAGGAACACAAAAGCTTTATGCCGTATGATGGAGTCAATAGCCCGTTGAAAGGTAGCAGGAGCATTGCAGAGTCCCTGGGGCATACAAGTGGGTTCAAAGAGGCCTTCCAAAGTAATAATCACAGCCTTTTCTTGGTCCTCATGGGATTAGTCAACCTGCCACTATCCCAACGCTAGATCCATGGCAGAGAAAAACTTGGAACCACCCAGCTGTCTGAGAGCATTGTCAATTCTGGGCAAGGGGTACAAATCTTTTTTAGTGAGCAAGTTCAGTCGGCAATAGTTCATTACAATGCAGTGTCCCCCATCTTTCTTCTTAAGGATCAGTAGCAGGAAAGCCCAAGGACTTTGGGAAAGAGCCAGTAACCCAGCGTCCGGAAGTTGCTTAAGTTCTTTAGACACCTGAGCATCTTCCACCCTACTACAGCGGTATGGTTTGGCACAAAAAGGGGGCGCATCTCCAGTATCAATCTGGTGAATGACTCCTTTAGCCAGGCCAGGGTCTGTAGGTCCAGAGGCAAAGATGTCACTGAACTGATCAAGCAGTCCAAAACGTCTTTTCATTGAACAGGAGACAGTTGGGGGAAATCAGCAGCGGTAAACAAGGAGATAACTTGAGGATCATCTTCAGGTAGGTTGAAATCACTGAAAGTTCCGAAGGGGTAGAGGGAGGATACTTGTTCTTCCCCAAGTATACAACCATGACCCATAACCTGGCCTCTGGTTACTTGCATAGACAGGGCTGTCAGGTTGGCAAGCAGTAATTGTACAGGCTCTTTGTGGGTTTGGTCTAGAATCCCAGGACACAGGCAAGGTTTGGTACAGCTCAAGGATTCAGGTGAGTAAAGCTCCAAGAAGGATTTTTCAGGTAGCTCATAGGAAATCTGGGAATCAATAACCACTTGAGAGCCCGGGGAATGGTGATAGTGGCTGGCGCTATCAGGGGTACCCCTTCTTCCACAGGGCAGGAAGGAGGAGGGGTACGCATGTTGGAGGAGTGAGTCCTATACTTGAGTGAGAAGATACCTGTAGGGTACTCAAGCACACAAGTTTAAAGACATTTTCCTGGAAGGCACAGGGGTTCCTCAAATATCAAAGGAACCTCATATCCCAAAAGCAAAAGGTATCCATCTTGTAGGTTTACAATTCCATTATATTCTCAGAGGAATTGAGTACCAACCAAGAGGTCATAGCTTTTTTTCTCTAGGACCACAGCAGGGGAAGCGTTAAGGAGTTTCCCAAACCTCATGGTTAGAGCAGAGTAGGCACCAATGGCTCAAGTTTGGGCGATGCCAGCTGTGCCAATCAACTGCATGTAGTTGAGGTCAGGGGCCAACTTAAGTTTCTTCATTAGTTTGGAAGATACCACGTTGACTGGGGAACCCGTGTCCAATATAGCTTTGATCTTAACCTTTT
Organism: Entomophthora muscae; assembly: GCA_014839935.2. Classification (NCBI taxonomy): domain Eukaryota; kingdom Fungi; phylum Entomophthoromycota; class Entomophthoromycetes; order Entomophthorales; family Entomophthoraceae; genus Entomophthora; species Entomophthora muscae. Next base: position 578,106 of record QTSX02001441.1, on the reverse strand, counting down.
GGATCAATACTTCCACGTGGGTTGTATCTTTCCTAAAGGAGGGCAAGACTGCCAACACATCTTGCGCAGCTTCTAGCTCCTTTTCTCATTTAGCTAGAATGCACTGTAACACAGGAATCTCCTTATATACAGTCTGTAGTGGGAGACTACAGTCACATTTTGAAAGAGAGCTTTGGCTAGCTTGGCAGCTTCCTTGGAAGAGTCAACCAAGACAGAAGGTTGATGGGCTTGGTCTAGGTAAGGGCATGCCACCATTGATTTAGCTTCACCTGTAGGTACTTGAGAAGTGATGGTAGTTTTCCCAGAGCAAAGCTTTATGGTACAGAGATTGTTTCCAGAACAGCCAGGACAGAATAGCCATAACTATCAGAGTCTTCACTATCAGAATCTTCAGGCTCTGAATCACTGGAGAGATTGTGAAACAGATGAAGGATAGTTGGGCCAGAAGAGGAGGGAGTTTCCTCATCAGAATGAGGATCAGGTGGAGATGGGGGAGATTGGTCAGCAGAGGGCGTCTCTGTCTCTAAGCTGACCTCTCTTTTCCCACCTGCTCCTTGGGGTTGCAACCTTCTACCCAGGGATTAGTGCAAGTGCGTAAGTGGTGTCCAATCTGGACACAGTTATGGCAGCCTTGTCTCTTAGCCTGACCACTATTACCCAGAGTCATAATGTGTGGTGTACAAGAGGTAGTCCCATCATTACTGGCTTTATTCTCACGTACCACCGTACCTCCATGTGTCAAATGCATGTCTTGTAAGAGCGTATTAATAATCTTCATGGAAGTGAGTGAAACCTTGTGTGCCTCAAAGTGTAGACATAGAAGTTGGTTCACCTTCAAGGCGTTTGAACAAGCGTGTAGGCTTCCTGGGGAGTTAACTGTCAACTAGTAATTAACTGCTGGCCTTCAATGTAGAAACAATCTGCAAACTCAGCCAGGGTTTCCTTGGGCTTAAAGGCAATGTACATAAATGCATCTTTCTTGACTTCCAAGATGAGATCTCCTCCAAACTCTTCAATAAGGAGGCACTTCATATCCTCCCAAGTAACAATATACAGGAGCTCAGGTACCACAACTTCCTGGCAAGTGGGATGGAGGCAAGTAAGGATGTGTTTCTTTTTGAGCTCATCTGTAGCTCTATGCATTGCAGTTTTGTAATTGGTTAGAAAGGCGGCAATGGTAGAGGTTTTTGGATCAAATATCTGCTTAAAGGTTGATTTGTAGTTTGGGTTGATAGAAGAGGACAAGGACTGACTGTTTTCACCAGAGTTGAGGACGTTAATATGAGGGTTGCCCTCAAACTTGGATTCAGCAGCAGGTTGTCTAGCCCAGAGGAGTTGAAGGCTTTCCTCTAAAGTGTCCAGGGTAGAGATGTTTTGCCCACTAATGTCTTGGGCAGTTGCAGCAGCAGTCCCAAATTCATCAATCTTGATTTGTTGTACTGCCAGGGTGCCAGCAATCCGATTGACATGGGTAGCTAGGGAGGTGGTCTGAGCAACCAAAGGGGCAACTTGTCCATTTAGGGTCTCTGTAAAGCAGAAGAGGTTTTGTACCTCCCTTTACCAATGTGTCTTGCCTATTAGCTACATCATTTGTCACTTCAGCAAGTTGATCTAGAGCACACACACAATGGACCTGGGGTTGTCCTTCTAGACCAGGGCAGCAACCATGATTGTCATGAGCGGGAGTATTAACAACTTCACCTTCCTCTTCATCTTCAGATTCAGATGACAAATCCTCAGAATTAGAGAGGCGCTGTCTTAAGTACTTTATTTCACCTCATAAAGTAGTCACCTGATCAGTGAGGAAGGCAATACAAGGGTCAGGCATAGGTTCAACTGGAGGGGGGTTCTGCACAGAAGCTTGGCGTCAAGAGGTAGCCTTGAGTTTGGAGATTGCCTCCCCACCTTGGTTTCAAAATCAAATGGGGTCTCAATGAGAGGAGCGGGAGGAGTCACCTCAATAGAGGCTACCCGGTCATCCACATAATTTTGCACCTGGTATAGAGTGTTGCCTAGTGCAGCCTTATCAAGACTGTATTGATGCTGCAGGTGGCGGCCCCAAGTATTGACATGAGCTCCTATTAATTTGAGTTGCAAGTTGACATGTTCTCTGAATTGATTAAGTTCACTAACCAGAGTCTCAAAGTCCTGTCAATGGTTCAACAGAAAAGCCTTGATTTGCTCACGCCATGCTGCCTGATATTCATCCAATTTGCATAGTTGATCCTTTATATATCCAGGGAGCAAGGAACAAAGGGAGACCAGGGAGGCGGTTAAATACTTCTGTGACGCCAACAAATTGCGCTGGTTGTCAGAAATACAAGCAAAGAGACTGTGTGACCATTCTTGGTAGGCCATATTTTGAGCGTGGTTGTTTGAGACGGCAGAGGCTACAGCATCTAACAGTTGATTTTGGGATCCCAAAGCAAGTTGATGGTGGACTAGGACAGGTTGGATGAACTGGATGACCAACACGCCAATAGTATCCATGGATTCCATCAACGCAGGGGGAGACCAAAGTCCAAAAGGAAGGAGTACAGGTCTTCAGAAGCGTACCCGGGACAGAGGCCATGGATAGAGTGCATGGCTACTGTGCCAGAATGAAGAAGGGAGGGGCAGCAGCACAAGCTTGCTCATAGTTGAGAGAGAAATCAGGAAGGGGGGCCCACAAGGGCCCAGGAGACAGAACCAATACCATAGGATTTGCAGGAGCATTGGTGATGTCTTCTTCTAGAGGAAGACTAGAAACTTTAGGTTAATCTGGCACTTTGGAAAAAAAGGGAGAGGGACCAGAGAATGCGCGTGGGAATGGGGTAACCAAGGGGCTTGTAGTCCCTGTAGTGAGCACCATTTTGTTGTGTTTGGCTCCAGAGGATGACATCCTGGAGGACACGGCAGAAAATCTTTATTACAAAAAATTTGAGTTTTGAAGCTAGCCTTGGGTTAGCCTTCAAGGCAAAATTAAGGGCATGTACCTTAATTTCCTAGAAAACAAGATGTAAAAGTCCTTTTGGCAGAAAAGACAGGAAACACTTGAAGATTATAAAAGCCAACACAAATTTGGATAAACTTAAACTTTATTGGGAAGGAAGATTATACTTTAAATAATAGTTAAGGGTTGGCAATCACTCAATAGGAAGTTAGAGTGGCTGAGGGAGTCAGGCTGGGATGAGGTCATACCAGGATCAACCACAGACAGGTACAATAATCTGGAATGGGTGGATATTAAACCAGACCCATTTTCAGAAGGCAAGGAATTTCTGAACTCAAAGGCAAAACCAATCAAATCTTTGCAATTATCAATATTTGAAAGCCAAATTGAAATAGAATTAATAGCGCAATTCACAACAGGCAGCTTGTGTGGAGATAGGTACAGGAGCAGGGGTAGCGCAGGGCGCAAAGTGACTATTGAACAAGTCAAAGCCATATGGATCAGGGGTCAGGTACAGATCAGCTTTCTTGTTACCCGCCTAAAAAAGGCTTGGGTGTAAACAGGTGCCATATGTTATGAGCCTCACCTCCATTAAAGCTGGCTTGGCTGCTGCTGGCTTGGTTGCTGGTGCTGTCAAAAATGTTGCTAGTAAAAACCATTTTAAAAAAACCTAGGATAAAATCACTAAAAGTAGAAGTTTAAAAGTTTATTTTTTATTTTAATCTCAAGTTCATATTTGGAAGGTTCTCAAAACCATTTCATACAAATCAGGAGCCATGAAAATGAATAAAATATCTCTTGTTCCTAAATTGATTAGCTGTTGATTGGCTGTTAAACTGTTATACTTCTATTTTGGGCTGCTCATACTACACATTTTGTGTGACTCCATTTTGTTTTGTGCTTGTGGAATCTTGCTTCTATATTGCTAAAATTTTGTTTCATTTTATTCCTTCTGTTGGTGCCTCATATGAATCCTGATTGAATTATAATATACCCCAGAATAGCATCCATCCATCTAACTTGTTGCGTCAGTTCATTTTTGTGGTGGTTTAAACAGCACTGCTTGATATCTGCTATAGTTTCATATAATGGGCTAGTAAAATTTTGTTTTTTGTTTGACAATTCTTTTATTAACTGAAATTTTTTAAATTAATTGAGTCCTGAATCTTGATCAGCTTGGATTTTTCTCAAACTGTCAGGATACCAGGAGTACCGTGGAGCTCCAGCAGGTAAGAGAGAAGTTAAAGCAGGTACTGGCATGGCCCACAAGATGTTGGGACCTAACTTGACCAGGCAAGAAAGGGCCTTCCCAGCCACAGCCCAGGGCCCGGCTGCTGGCAAGGCAGAATCAATCAATACTGTGAGCGCCAGTTAAAGCACTCCCATGAATTGACTACTCTGGTCAGTAGCACCAGAGGTAGGTGGGGTTGAGATGTTTGGTTTAGGTGTCAGAGGTGGTTCCATGGGGACCAGGTAGGCAGCAGGATTGTTGTATTTCCTGTTGAAGATCAAAGGGTAGATGGTGATTGCTTTGCCGTCATAGACAATTTGGTAGGTTTCCTTGTATTGTAACTGTGCTGTTTTAGCAGAGTTACACAGGGAAAAATATTTAGAAGATAGATAAGAATCTTTATTGTGAGATAGTGATTATGTAGCTATTGTGAATCAATGGATAGCAGGAAAATGATTGACAATCACACAGCTAGATGAAAGAGGGGGTGGCTTGATCCTGCTAATGAGTCAAGCTCCAAATCAATGTATCCACAGTGAAGGATTGTCATCTGTTCATGTTTATGGATTTGGTAATTTGAGTTGACTTCCTAGTCTGGCTTCAAGTGACTGGGTAATCAGATTGCAGGTCACAAACCCGCTTGATTGGAACCTTGCTGGCAGGTCAAGCCTGTGGTTTTGACACCCCCTGGCTGAAGGTTGGCCTCCTCTGGAGGCAGGTTGTCAGGGAGGTTGTTGGGAGCCCAGGCGCCATATTGAACTAGTTGTTGCTCAGTGGCAGGCAGGGCGGTTTCTTGTTGTTTCTGTCTCACTTTGCAGGGTTATAGGCAGTTGTGGTGTAAGGTCTTATCTTGCTTGCGTTTCCTGAGCCCTTGCACAAGGTAAGTGTTATTGTTGTTTATCTTTAGAATGATTGCTGGCCCTACTTTTTTGGGTTTTAGTTTGCTTTTGTCAACATTTATGACCCAGACTTTGTACCCAACTCTATGTCTCTGGCAGATGGGAACAAAGGTTTTTTGTAAGTGTTCCTTTTCTCTGGCTGCTTGTTTGCTGTTGGCCTCTATTACTTGAGGATCTGAGCGCAGGGGAACTTGACTTGGAATTTCCATTTTGGGTCTTGTCAATGCTTGAATGATATTTGGCTGTGTGCTGTATAACAGTCAAACAGGCTTTTCCCAGTGGATCTGTTCACTTGAGTTTAGCACACAAGTAACGCAGCCGGTATCTGCTTATACCAGTCTTCAGGTCTCCCGGCAGTGAGTTTGGCTATGGCTTGCACAAGGCTACTGTAAGCTGCTCTACGCGCCCATTGGCCTGTGGATGGTATGGTGTTGTGACAGTGTGTTTGACCCCATTCTTGGTGAGGTACACATTGGTGTCTTTGGAGGTCAAGTCTTTGCCCCTTTGGTTATCAGGTGTTCTGGCTTTCCAAACCTGCTGATTATTTCCTTGCCAATGAGTTGTCAGACGTTATTTTTTGGTGTGTGTTTTCACTGCTTGGGCTACTGGCCACCTTGTTGCAAAATCAATGGCTGTGATGATGTATTTTTTGTCATTGTGCTTTCCTGGCATGGGGCCCACAATGTCAAGAGCCCATAATTTGAATGGTAGTTGGGTTTGAATGGGGAGTACAGACTTAGGCGGGGTTTTGCTTTTGGCAAACTTTTTGCAGACCTTGCACTGTTCTAACACCTCCTGGACATTGCGGTATAGGGTTGGCCACCAGGATTTATGTTTTAGGAATTTGTATAGGTTTTGGCTCTTAGTATGACTGAGATCCCTGTGGTAGCAAAGAATAGTATCAACTTTCTGATGTGTGGGAATATAGGGGATGGTTGTGCCATCCAACATTTTTCTGTGAAGAGTCCAGTATAGGTCGTGAAGAGGTGCTCATTCTTGGCAACCATTTCTTTGATGATATTGGTTGTGCCTGCAGGGAACCCTATGTTTTTTGTAAAAAGCACTAGGAGAGGCCAGTCTGGGTTGAGCCCATTCTCTCCCCTAGGAGCGCAGACATACAGGCGGGATAGGGCATCTGCCATGGCAAGTTTGGCCCCAGGCTTATATTGGATGAGCATGTTAAACCTTTCTAAGATTTCCATCCACCACGCTTGGAAGTGTGACAGGTTTGCTTGTGTATTGAAATAGATGAGCAACTTATGATTGATTAGTGCTGGGAATTCTTCCTGCTGTTCCAGGTAACAGCGCCATTTGACTAGGCAGTGTACAATGGCCAACAGTTCTTTGTTGTGGATTGGGTATTGACACCTGCCATCTGTCAGTTTACGCAACTTGTAGGCTACAGGCAGGAAATCATCATCACTATTCTTAATTTGTAATACTCCCCCAATGGATGGATCTAAAGCATTGGTTTCCATCTGGTATTCTCCGTCTTGTTTGGGGTATTGTAAGATGGGCGCTGCCGTGAGCTTTTCCTTGAGACATCTAAAACAGAGGTCACATTGGGAGGTCCATACAAACTTGGACTTGGCGCCTGTTATGGCGGACAAGGGGGCAGTCAAGACGCTGCAGTTGGGTATGAAGCGTTGTACATAGGCCACCATTCCCAAGAAAGTTCAGAGTTCTGATTTGTCCTTGGGAGGTGGCATTTTGCAGATGGCTTTTATCTTCTGACTGTTGGGGTTGATGCCATCTTTTGAGACTATGTGTCCCAAGAAGGGTAGTTGCTCTCAGAAGGATTAGCATTTGGAGGGCTTGGCCAACAGTTTGTGTTGTGCCAGGGTTGCAAAGACTTCCTCCAGGTCTTTGTGGTGCTGTTCCACCAAGGGGCTGTAGACAATAATATTGTCCAGGTACACTAGGGCGTGTTTGCTTATGTGTGGCGCAAACACTTTGTTCATGAAGGTTAGGAAGGTGGACAGGGCATTAGTCATGCCAAAGTTGAGTACCATGCATTTGTAGGAACCATACTTAGTGTGGAAGGCTGTCTTGGAGATGTCTTCCTTCTTGATGCAAATCTGGTTGTAGCCTGCAGTTAGATCAATCTTGGAAAAGACAGAGGCTCCTCCCAAGGCGTCAAAGAGATTGTCAATTAGTGGTAATGGGTAACAATTCTTAATGGTGACTTTGTTTAAGGCGTGATAGCCTGTGACCAGGCGTAAGGTACCGTCCTTTTTTGCCACAAAGAATATGGCAGACCCAAAGGGAGACTGTGAGGGGCAGATAAGTCCTTTCTCCAGTGCCTCCTTGAGATAGGCACACAGGGCGTTGTCCTTGTTTGGGGTCAGTCTGTAAATGGGGCATGCCTTGGGTATAGCTCCCTTGAGTTGGATAGAGTCTTGGGTGTGTTTCTCAGGGGGTAGCCCAGGTAACGCTTCCTTAAAGATTTCTGGGTGTCAGGCCACAATGTTGCGGTCTTGCAGTGTGGAGGTATCCTGGTGATCTTGAAGTATATGATTTTCTACTGGCAGGAGTCCCAGTCAATTGCTTTAAGGTGCTCCTTCTTGTAAAAGGTCTCTGTGATGCGTACAAAGATGTGGTCTCATAGGAGTTGGTCTACAGAGTCTGGGTAGATTTGGTGGTTGACACCTTCACGCTTGATGGTCAGCACTGAGGTTGCCCAGTCCATGTGTGGGTTGTTTTTCCGTAACCAGTCTAGTCCCAGTATAATGTCAAACTTAGGGAAGTCAATGACAGGACCTTGGATGGTGGAGTGGAGGTTCTCCAGCATGACAGAGAAGGGAGCAGTTTCTTTTATCACGGCAATGTGATGTTCATCAGCCAGGACCACGTTTTTAATCCGCAAAGGATTAGTGGCCAGCTTGAATTTATCCACAAAGCTGCTGTTGACTAAAATTCAATCTGCGCCCAAGTCCAAGAGTGCTGATCCTGTGTAGATGCAAAAGCAGAAAGGGTAAGACATCAATTTATTGGGATGTCTGGCAATGGTGTATAGCACCAGGTCTTTTGAGGGCACTTGGATCATTGGGCATTGATCCACGTCCTTGGGTTGGTATTTGTTGTTGGGCAAATCAGGAGTTTTGTGAGGAGAGCTTGGCTTGCTTAGTGCTCTTCCTGGGCTTTTCCCTCATCTTGGTTGCCTTGGATGGCAGTGACAAGGAAATGGGTACAATTTGATTGGCTGTTATTTCCATTCCCATTTCCATTCAAACCTGTGGGCTTGTGGTTGTTGTTGCTGTTGCCTCCAGGAGGTGGTTGAGAGGGGTGCCTGCTCAGATGGTAGTTCTTGGGTCTTTCTTGTTTCCCAGTCTGTGCCTTGTTCAGAGCGTTGGATGTTTGTTCCACTTTTTTGCTTCACAGTAAAGGCTTTGCAAGTTGGTAACCTGGTCCAAGTTCACATGTCTCATCACATGCAACTTGAGAGCGTTGTAGTACATGAGGTGTGTTGCTGGGGTGTCAAAGGCCATATCAGATGGGGCACAGAGACGGAGTTCCTTATAGGCGCGGGTGAGTTCCTTCACGGTGCCTGTCTGGGTTAGGTTCTTTACTTGGCGTATGATCATGAGCGCTGTATTCTTAAGCACAAATCTTGCCAAGAAGTCCTTTTTGAAGGTGTCCCAGTTCTTGTCAGTGTGCTCTTTGTGCTACTGTTCACACCTTGAGCCAGAGTCATGGGTCAGACAAATGGAAATCTCTGCAAACCAAAATTTCTGTGGGCATTCCATCTGAGCCAGCTTGCTTTGGGAAGACTGGATCCATGAGGCAGCATTGTTGTTGTTGGCCCCTGCAAAGGACTCCAATGCAGTGCTGCAAAGTCTTTGTACAACATAGGTGGGCATGATGGTTTTCTCAGCCAGTTGTGGCATCAAGGAAGGCGCCTGAAAGAACCCTTGGTCGGACAGGGCGTTGAAGCCGGGTAGCGGTATCACTGTGTTTTGGTAGAGAACAATACCATCAGGTATCTCAGTACCAGGAGTATACGGCGTCCAGTTGGGCGGGGGGCCAGACATAATTCTGTCAAGGATTTGTTGGCCGCGGCTTATGTGGGCAACAGGCGGAATTTTTCAAGATAAGGTAGGATGGAGAACCTACCTGTGCTATCAATGTTGTAACTGTGCTGTTTTAGCAGAGTTACAAGGGGAAAAATATTTAGAAGATAGATAATAATCTATATTGTGAGATAGTGAATATATAGCTATTGTGAATCAATGGATAGCAGGAACATGATTGGCAATCACACAGCTGGATGAAAGAGGGGATGGCTTGATCCTGCTAATGAGTCAAGCACCAAATCAAGGTATCCACCGTAAAGGATCATCATCTGTTCATGTTGATGGATTTGGTAATTCAGATTGACTTCCTAGTCTGGCTTTGAGTGACCAGGTAATTGGATTGCGGGTCACAAACCTGCTTGGTTGGAACCTTGCTGGCGGGTTGAGCCTGCAGTTTTGACACTTGGGGGCGTTTGGGCAGGTGTATCATTGCAAGTCTTCCAAGGTCCAGGGTTTGTGATCAGGGTTTGGGGGATATTCAGTGAAATGCACAGGGCCAAATGGAGCGTTGGATGGATGGTAGTAGTCAAAGGCTTCAGTTTGGTCAACTTAAGTCTGGCTATCTATCCCAGTGAAGGGGTACTGATGCTTGGGTGTTTGCAGATGGAAGAGTATCAAAAATAAGTATGGAAACAGATTGGTGAACCAAAAGTTCATATTAACTTTATTTGGTAAGGATGACAATACAGAACTTTTTCAGGTGCTTCTGATTTATATACTTACTCACATGAAAGTGCCTTTGGGCATTCTTCTTGTGCTATCTGTGTGACAAGGCTTGGCATCTCAGGTTCTGCTGTTTGGTTGGTTGCTTCATGGTCATTTTTGGGGTTTTCAGGAACAGTTGTTTGGCTTTTTGGTGGTCCATCTTGTCTTGGCTGGCCATTGGTTCTGGCAGGTTTGGCTTCTGGGGTCATAGGGCTTTTCCCAATTTGATCACCATTTTTGGACTGGCTTGACAGGTGTCAGGAAATCCTGATTCATTTGGATTGACTAATCCATATCCCTATTACTGAAGCTGTGGGTTGATTTTAGATGCAACACAGCCAAAGTGACACAGCTATTCCGGAATACGGAGAAACTATAATAAGATTGATATAATTTCTAAGTCAGAAGACACCTGAGACATTCTGGGTCTCAGATCACAGGCTGATCCAGAAGCTTCTATAATTAGATACTAAGGATTCCAGATTCCAAATAGGGACGCAGACCTGACCCAGAGATTGATTGGAGAATTACAACATCCTGTTTCACCGAGAAGTGAGACGAAAGACTGCCCGTGCAAATATTGTACATTACACCAAGTACAAGGGGAGATTGGCCAAAATGGATGTCAACTGAGTTTGCCAAAACTAAGTCAAGGAATATCTGGGCTGAAGAGGAGAAATCAGCAGCCTAGAATATTACCTCATCCCAAACCATTATTCAGGTTTTGGGATCCAACTCTAGGGGATGAAACTAGTAGCTTGGGGATGATAGGCTAGCTATTAAGAGTTGTCCACAGCTAGATGCCAGTTTGGCTGCTAGCTGTCAACTATAAAGGGGCCTTCTAAGATCACGTGGAAGGCAGACAATTTAATACCCTTCAACATCACTACTAGTCCAAATAGTAGCAGTGTCAAAGTACAATAAGAGCAAATTATTGATACTTGTGAACTCCTGCCAAACCACCACAGACAGTGTTGTGTCTCCAAAGAACCACAGGACTTCCACCTCAATCAAATCAATCAACAACGGAATACAGCCTGTTGTCACACCAATAGAAGTACATCTGTCTCCATACAGATTCCAATATCCCAAAATACCCAATATGCATAATAAAAATAATCCCTCTTCTTCTTCAAGATCCCAAAATCTTGACAACAGGCTTTCCTGAGGCCAAAGAACTTGATTAAAAAAGAGGTCCCCAATTGGGGACCTAAATTACTTAATGGAGGGTGGGCTTGAGCTGGCTTTACTGGGCAGCTAACTTTAGCCTGCCCAGGCCCTGCAGCTGCCACCAGGGCGGGAATGGTTCCTGCACCTGGATTTTTGCTTTTCAAAGCAAATCCAGGTGCAGATGAATCTCCCCTGCTTGCTTGCCCCTCCTGGCAGCTAGGAGCAGGTTTGATTACTGCCCAGGGCTTTGAATTTGTTACTATTGTAACAAAACTGAAATTATGTTGTTTAAATCTGAGGTATTTTTGATTGTTGCCATAGCTTTTAAAACTACTGTACACACTAAAAAACAAAAAATCAATGTATCTCAGTGAATACTAAGCCAATTTTGATGGTTGATAGCTTATTTGAAAGCTGCAGATCAGCTCTACATTTTGAAGAATTTTTGAAAATCAATTAATAAATTTTAAAATTATTAGTATAGCCTTACTAAACCTAATAGTAATGCTATACTTATTTGGGTTTAGTTTTTATTTATACTTGGAGTATACAATTTTAATTTTAAAGTTGAATAAATATAATTGAAGTCACCTTTTAATAAAGCAATTAAATAAAATTTTGATTAAGCATGTGATAAATAATACAAGCCTAAAAAGCCAACAAAATAAATTTAATTGATTTATTAATCCAACTTTAATTCTGTCCTTGGATGGGACAATCACCTAGTGGTTTGATATAAAGGAGTCAAATGGGGTACTAAACTGGAGTGATTCTGGTACACTTGATACCAATCAAGTTAGTGTTTGGTGATTAATTCATTTAGCTGAACCATAAATTTTAATCCAGGTAAAACTAAAGGCCTACTATGAATTGGTAGGACACACCATTTTGAAAATGGCATCTTGATTTAAGCCATTTCAAATTTAATTCAAGATGGCGTTTTTTGTGGTAGTGATTTTGAATCACAAAAAAATAAAATAAACAATAAAATAGTTAAAATTTACATATACTCTTATAATGTGGCATCTCAAATTTACGCCATATCAATTCTGTCACTTCAAGTCAGATTAATTAAATCTTATTTTGCTAGCTTTATTTACATATTAAATCACTTAGTGTGGGGCGTGTTTACGCCATCTTGACTTTACCTCATTTCAAATCAAGCTATTTATCTTAAACTAAAATAAGCTTATACCCAAACTAAAACAAAGCCTGTTGTATAGTGCCAGAAGATTTTTCTATAGTATTAATCTAAGACATGTATACTAAGAACAACCTAAAAAGATGCCACTATGATAGTACTTCTAGTGATTGTCATTGCTGGGTAAAAAAACCAGTTTTGTTATATGCAATTTATAATTTTTTTATACATGGATATGTTGATACGGGTTTTCCTAATAAAATACTTTAATAGTTATTTTAATATGGAAGGGGGTGATTACGCCATTTTGATTTACGTCACTTCAAATTCCACCAAGTTTCATATTGCCCAATTGATTTGATGCACACAATGAATAGGGGGAAATAAGGGGAAATTAAATATGACGCCAGGCTATGCTATATCAATTCCCCCACCGCAATTCTTGCTTTCTACTTTTCAAAAGTACATTTTCATGCCAGAAACCATATTGATAAAAAATGTAAGAAATTGCCTGAAACTTTGCAGATATATATTTTTAGCCTCCTCTAAACAACTGGTTACTTTTTAACCCCAGTTGCATAAGCTATTTTTTGAGAATTCAAGCTTTACTCTTTGGCCCGGTTGAGGTAGCTCTACCAGAAATTTGTTAATTTAATATAAAAAATGGTCAAAAACACTATGTTTTTGAGCTACAGCACCTTGATTACATCAATTTTAAAACGTCATTTCAACTGCAAGTTTTCAGTCAAAACTCAAAGTTTTGCATACTTGCGTCACTAATAAAAACATTTTTTACAAAATAAAAAACATTGAAATTTTGATAGTATATATTTTTAGATTTCTTCTACAATTCTATGTAAAAAATTGCTACTTTTATATTAAAAACATTCTCATTTTTCTCTTTTAAAAACAACCCCCAAATTGCTCATATTTTGATACTAATTCACTTTTAGATGCCTCCCAAGCCTTCCACTAAAGCTGCGCCCAAGGCCTCAAAGTCCAAGATCACTTCTCCCAAGGCCAAGAAGGCCAAGAATACCCCCAAAGAAGCAGCCTTCTAAGGCCAAAGCTCCCCCCAAGACCCCAACTCCATCACATGAACCAGAGGGAAACATTCCTACCCCCTCCTCACTCTCCATTTGTTTACTCCCCCTCTGATCCTCAAGAGAATTTATTGAACTTCAATTGCCATTCTGACCCCACTTCAGAGCCTGAGCCTGGTGCTCCTGCAGATGAGCAAATTGAGCTCTGGTATTTTAACTCCATCCACAATGTATGCAACCAAAATGGCACCTTTTCTATTCCCACAATGTACCCTATCAGCTACCCTATAATGACCAAGAAGGGGGTGCTGGCTTTGTATACAAGGGATACAGCTTCAGCTGTAACAACAAGAAGAAACCCATTTGTCATCATCACTTTAAATGTGATAATGTTGGCTGCCCAGCTAGACTCACTACTTATGGGTTTACTCAATTTAAAGCTCTAACTTTCAACCATGACTGCACCAAGCCTTTTGATCCTCTCTATCAACTTATCCACTGGTTTCTTTGCCAGGTGATCCCAACCACAAAGGATCAAACTGCAACTTAGGTTTTTAATAATGCCCTTCTTAATTTAAATGATACCCAACTTATAACTGTTGGTGGCGCCTCAAAATTACATAGATATCTCACTGATCAGAGATATGCTCTGAGCACTGAAGGCGTCAGTGCAAGCCCCATTGACCAATTGATCATTACCAAGGAGCAAAAACTATCTTGTCATGAGGAGAGATTCCTTCTTTACAACAATGATCAACATGCCCCAGAGGGCATCATTTGCTTTGCCACAAGCCAGGATCTGTGCAACCTGTTAAAATTCAAGACCTGGCTTGCTGATGGCACTTTCTCAACCTGCCCAAAGCTCTTCAGCCAGCTTTGGAATATCCATGGGCAGGTTGGTAATCTAGTTATTCCCCTTGTCTTTTTTTCCCTTCCCAACAAGAAACAGGAAATATATGTCCAGGTACTCACAATTTTAAGGGCCAAACTGGATGAAATCCTCCCAACTATTGAAGAGGAGCCCAAGGAGACTAGAGAGCGCAAGAAGAAATCCATCTCCCAAGAAGAAGACGCTCCCACCCCAACCAAGAAAAATCCAAAAAGCCTTCCCTATCATGAATATCGGGTAGTGGATTTAAAACAGGCTCAAGCAAATGCCTTCATTTGAATCTTCAAGAGCTCCCCTCAGGGATGCTACTTCCACTTCTGGCAGGCATTCTGCCGCCGCCTCCAAAAGTGCTTTGAACTTCATGAGCTGGTGAACTCTAAAGGCACCAAAGAAGCAAAAAAACGTTTTTAATTGCTTTACTGCCCTTGCCCTTATGAGAAAGGAGGAGACCAATGTCTTTTACAACACCCTTCTCCAGCATCCTTATATCCAGGCCAACCAGGCAGCCTTTGCGCCCTTTATTGAGTATTGTTGTAACTTTGCTGTTTTAACAGAGTTACAAGGGGAAAAATATTTAGAAGCTAGATAATAATCTTTATTGAGAGATAGTGATTTAATATAGTCATTGTAAGTCGTAGATAACAGGAACATGATAAGGTTGATCACACAGTGGGATGGTGAAGGGGGTGGCTTGATCCTGGTAATGAGTCAAGCACCAAAACAAGGTATTCACCGTAGTTGATCAGCATTTGTTCATGTTGTTGGATTTGGAAATTCAAGTTAACTTCCTAGTCTGGCTCCAAGTGACGGGATAGTTGGATTGCAGGTCATAAACCTGCTTACTCAAAACCTTACTGGCGGGTTGAGCCTTCTGTTTTGACACCCCCAACTGAAGGTTGGCCTCTTCTGGGGGAGGTTGTCAGGAGCCGGGAGCCATACTGGACTAATTGTTGTTCTATGGCGGGCAGGGCGGTTTTGCGTTGTTTTTGTCTTGCTTTACAGGGTCTCAGACAATCATGGTATAGGGTCTTGTCTTGTTTGCTCTTCCCAAGTCCTTGCACAAGGTAAGTGATATTGTTGTTTACCTTTAGAATGATTGCTGGGCCTACTTTTTTGGGTTGTAGTTTGCTTTTTTCAACGTTCATGACCCAAACTTTGTCACTAACTTCATGTCTGTCTTGGATGGGGACAAATGTCTTTTGCAGACACTTGTTTTCTTTTTCTGTTTAATCACTATTGGCCTCTATGACCTAAGTATCTGAGCAAGGTGGGACTTTGCTTGGAATTTTAAGCTTGGGTCCTGTCAATGCTTTAATGATATTGGGCTGTGTGCCATATATCACCTCAAAAGGGCTTTTTCTGGTGGATATGTTCACTTGGATTTGGCACACAAGTAGTGCAGTTGATAGCTGCTTATACCAGTCCTCAGGTCACCTGGAGGTGAGCTTGGCTAAGGCTTGCACAAGGCTGCCATTTATCTGCTCTACACGTCCATTGGCCTGTGGGTGGTATGGTGTTGTTACAGTGTGTTTGACCCCATTTTTAGCAAGGTATATGTTGGTGTTTTTAGAGGTTAATTATTTCCCTCCATTGGGTATTGGGAGTTCTGGCTTTCCAAACTTGCTGATTATTTCTCTTCCTATGAACCACCCCACAGCACTGCCAGTGTGTGTCTTTACTGCTTGGGCTACTGGTTATAGTGTAGTAAAGTCTATTGCGGTGATGATTTATTTCTTATCATTGTGTTTCCCTGGCATGGGGCCAACAACGTCAAGGGCCCATACCTTGAAGGGTAGTTGTGTGCGGATGGGTAGTACTGAATTTGAAGGGGTTTTGCTTTTGGCATACTTTTTGCATATCTCACATTGGTCTAGTTTCCTGAACGTCACAATATAGGGTTGGCCACCAGGCCTTGTGCTTAAGGAACTCATATAGGTTTTGACTCTTGGTGTGTCCAATGTCTCTGTGATGGCGCAGGATGGTGTCCACTTGCTGGTGTGTGGGGATATAAGGGATGGTAGTACTGTCAGACATTTTTCAATGCAAGGTTCTATACACGTATGCAAATAAGTGCTTGTTCTTAATGACTGTTTCTTTTGTTATGTCAATTGTGCCAGGGAGAAGCCTTTGTCCTTTGTCCAAAGTACCAAGAGGGGCCAGTCTGGTTTGAGCCCATTTTCTCCTCTTGTGCACAAACATATGGGTCATTATTTATTAGATTAATCTGTTTCCTATTAACTGTGCTACTTAAAACTTAAAAATTTTGTTTTAATTTTCTTATCAATAAATTTAAATAATTACAACAATTTTATCAAAATAAATCTTATTTAATCCTTATAATATAAAAACCTATATTAAATTAATCATTTTCTACTTACAGCTATATTAAACTGTATTAAAAGCTAGTAACAATCTTATTTCATATACCATTATTTCTTGAAAGCTGATTAGTACAAAATGACATCATTCTAAAAAGAGCAACATAAAAATACAATAAAAACTGATATGATGCTTTTTGTTGAAAATCAAATTGTTGCCTAAAATCTTAGCTTTTTTAAAATATTTAATTTAAAATATAATAATTTTTGAATCCCTCTTTTTAAAAAGAGGGCAGATAGCTTTTTTGCATATTTAATAAATATTAAATAATTTTGGATTTTTTAAAAAAATCTGGTAAAAAGTTAAAAAAAACTAAAACTAAAATTAAAACTGAACTTTTATTGAAATTTTAGTGATCTCATTTAGCATAAGTACTTTATTCTTAAGTTAGATTTTATAGAAAATATATAATAAGAACTTATAAGAGAGTAAAATTTTTTCTTTTCAAAATTTAAGTATTTAATATTAATAAAATAGCTTTATACAACTATTTAATAAAATTATATTTTTATACTGTATGCTAGAGATAATATGTATAAAAAATTCAAACATAAAAAGAATGTATCAAAATCTTGCTTTATTTAATTAAATTTTATAAAGGTTAAAATTTAATTGAACTAAATGGAAAATAATCTTAGTCATTGTATCTATAAAAATAAGATACAAATTTAATTATACAAGCAAATATTTATATGTGATTAGAAAAAAAAATTTGTTTTGATAGATTTAAAATATATAAAGTTCGTTTTTTAAGAACTGTTAAAGGTTATAATAAACTTAAGTTTATTTAAAAAAAGATTTTTGAGTTGGTTACTAAAAGTAAGCTAAATAATGATTTATACTTTAAATTTAGTTTACTGATTAAAATATCATACTTTAAGAGTTAATTAGCATATTTTATTTCAAATAATAATTTTATAATCTTACATTCAAAGCCACTTCAAGATACTAAATTGGTATTGAAATATAAAGTTGCAGCACAATTCCAAAAGCTGAGATTAAGGGCTTTCTAATGATTTTAGTTTGAGCGAGATTGAAGTACTATTTGCGGAAATATCAACAGTTAACCAGAATATAAAAAGGGGTAAATAAACAATGATATCAGACTTCAGGGGTGATATTGATAAATTAAGGAGATCAGTTGGGGGTCAGTTGGGGATTTATGCCTGTAGTGCAAAAGCTCAGCTAACATGGTATTTAAACAGCTCAACTTTACAGAAATTTACTTTACAATCTACACCTTTACTCCTCTCTGATAACTGCACATCTATTTCCAAGCAAGAACCGCCTGAACCAAGCCAAGGAACCCAACCACTATCATTATGGAACCTATCAAGTTTGCACCTCAGATGACACCCTTCTTCTCACTGGGGACTTCTACTAAGAGAGAAAGAATCTCTATGCATAAACAAGCATTCCTTTTTACTGCTGGCAGTGATCTTAACAGCTTTGTTGAGCATTTCTTATTAAAAACAGAGTTTGGAAAAAGTACCTTCTTACCTGTCATACAAAATTCTAAGACAGATGATTTCCTTAACAACCTAAAGGAATTGATGTCAGAGTCCCCTGCCAAGCACCTTCCCTAAGAGCATTGGTTACATCAAGCTACAGTCTGAAAGAGCTTTGGGATTGTGGATTTAAAATGACAAAAAATGAGTATTCATATTCTAAAAAAATAAAAAATGCTAAAAAAGCATCATTAAATTCAAAAAATAAAAAAGGAAAAAATGATTCAGTAAAGAAAGAAAACATAAAAAACATTTTAAAACATATATTAAAAAATTCATTTCCAACTAGCCAATTCACTAAAAAATCTCCTGGATTGATTTATGAAGAATTACAAAAAGAGTTGAGTGAATACTCAACTAAAATAAAATACTCATTATTGAAAACAAAAAAGAAATTTACAAAGATATGAAAATAAAAAACAATATTTCTATTTCACTTTCCACTTTTTATAAGCTTATTCCTAATAATATAATTAAAAGCAAAAAGCAAACTGATATGTGTAACATTTGCAACTTAAAAAAGTCATTAGAAATGAAGAAAAAGGATTTGAGTATAAAGAAGTTGACATTGCCTAAATCTATCAAAGAAAATTTGGAATCTATTGACCTACATGAAAGGTTTTATAAGCATCAAAATAAAGAATCTATTAGTGATATAAATAATCTTGATAATAATTCATGTGTTATAGTAATAGACTATAAAGAAAACTTTAAAATAGGTGGGGGTCCTATAGAGACAAATAATTGTTTTTTTGAGAAAATACCTATTTCTTTATTAGGATTTGCAATTGCTTTTAAAGAAAATGAGAAAATTAAGTATGAGTATCATGACTTTTTATCTGAAATTTTATCTTTGACTCTTTGTTTTCAGGTCAGTGTTTGATAAGTCTGCTTAAAAATAATAAATTTAAGAATATTAAAAATATTAAAGTTTGGACTGATAATGGTAATCATTTCAGATCTTATTAATTCTTATATTATCTTTTTAAAGAGGTACCTAAAATTATAAAAGGAACAATTAAGTTTAATAGATTTGTTGAGTGTCATGGCAAAAGTATTGTTGATGGTCATTTTGGTGTATTATCTAAAATATTTAAACAAAAGGAAAATGAGATGTATATTAAATTTATAAATGATCTCAAAATAGTTTTTGAGAGAGAGAAAGAAAGAAAGGGTCTATATGAGACACTTGTAAATAATTCAGATGTTTCCCAAAAAATCTTTTTTCACATCTATGATAGAAAATCTAGGCCTAAAAAAGCTGGCTTGAAGTCAAAGCATTTTATGTTAATCTTTCATATTTAATGAAAGATGGTGAGCTGTATGTTTCACCTTTGACATTTGAGGATGTTAAGGAGTACTCCAAAATAAATTATTGTGTAAAGTTCTGCACAGATGACAGAGAAACAAAGAGAGCTGATACTACTAAAGGATTAGTAGGATATGGTCATGAAGTTGGACGCATAACAAAAACCTATATTTCACATAGGGTAAATAGTCTTTTAAATACAACAACTTTTTTTTCTAAAAATAACTAAGAAATTAATTATATGAGCCAAAGATAGGGTAATAGCAATTATAGATTTGGGGCTGCTATTACTCTCCCATGCAACTCATATATTTAATTCTTGGCTTATTAAAATAGAAAAAAGGGTTTTAGCAAAAAATACAGCTAATAGAAATAAGATTTATTTCTATTAGTTTTATATTTTTACACTATTAAACTTTTCTTCAGTAAACTAAGCATTATACTAATGTTCAAAAAACATAAGTTTATGACTTAAATGATACCAAAGAAGTTAAAAGGCTTTGAAATGCTTAAGCTGGTGCCTTGGATAAATATAACAAATAATGACCCATATAGGCGCAGGAGAGTGTCTGCCATGGCAAGTTCTGGACCAGGTTTGTATTGTATGAGTATATTGAATCTCTCTAAGAGTTCCATCCAGCAGGCTTGACAACAGGATAGATTTCTTGAGTTTTGAAATATATGAGCAACTTGTGGTCAGTCAGTGCCATGAATTCTTCCTGCCATTCTAGATAATAGCGCCATTTGACTAGGCAGTGTATGATGGCCAACAGTTCTTTGTCATGGATAGGGTATTGACACTTGCCATCTGTCAACTTTTGTGATTCATAGGCTACAGGCAGGAAGTCACCATCACTATTCTTGATTTGTAGGACTCCCCCAATGGATGCATCTGAGGCGTCAGTTTCCATTTGGTATTCATCATCATTTTGGGGTATTGCAGGATGGGAGCTGTTGTGAGATTCTCCTTGAGGCGTCTAAAACAGAGGTCATGTTGTGGGGTCCACACAAAATTGGATTTGGTGCCTGTTATGGTGGATAAGGGGGCAGGCAAGACGCCGCAGTTGGGTATGAAGCAGTGTACATAGGCCACCATCCCCAGGAATGTGTGGAGTTCCAATTTATCCTTGGGTAGCGGCATCTTGCATATGCCCTGTATCTTTTGACTGTTGGGTTTGATACGTCCTTTGAGACTATGTGTCCCAGGAAGGGTAGTTGCTTGCGGAAGAACTGGCACTTTGAGGGCTTGGCTAACAGTTTGTGTTGTGCCAGGGTAGCAAAGACTGCCTCTAGGTCCTTGTGGTGCTGTTCCACTAAGGGGCTGTAGATAATAATGTTGTATAGATAGACTAGGGCACGCTTGCCTATGTGTGGAGCAAACACTTTGTTCATGAAGGTCACAAAGGTGGAAGGGGCGTTTGTCATGCCAAAGTTGAGCACCACACATTTGTATGAGCCGTATTTAGTGTGAAAGGCTGTTTTGGGGATGTCTTCCTCCTTAATACAAATCTGGTTGTAGCCTGCAGTTAGATCAATCTTGGAGAAGACTGTGGCTCCTTCCAAGGCATCAAAGAGATTGTCAATCAGTGGTAGTGGATAACAATTCTTGATGGTAACTTTGTTTAGGGCTTGGTAGTCTGTGACCAGACGTAAGGTACCATCCTTCTTGGCCACAAAGAATACAGCAGCCCCAAAAGGAGACTGTGAGGGGCAGATAAGTCCTTTCTCCAACGCTTTCTTGAGGTAGGTGTGTAAGGCGTTGTCTTTGTTTGGGGTCAGCCTGTAGATAGGGCGCGCTCTGGGTACAGCTCCTTTGAGTTGGATGGAGTGTTGGATGTTTTTCTCAGGTGGCATCCCTGGTAGTGCTTCCTTGAAGATTTCTGGATGGCGGGCCACAATTTTGTAATCCTGAGACGTGGAGGTATCCTGGTGATCTTGAAGTGTATGATCTTGTACTGGCAGGAGTCCCAGTCAATTGCCTTCAGGTTATCCTTTTTGTCCAGGGTCTCTGTGATGCACACAAAGACGTGGTTGCGTAGTAGTTGGTCTACTGAGTCAGGGTAGATCTGGTGGTTGACACCTGCTCGCTTAATGGTCAATACTGAGGTTGCTAGTCTATGTGAGGATTGTTCTTTTGTAACCAATCTAACCCCAGTACAATTTCAAACTTTAGGAAGTTGATGACAGGACCTTGGATGGTGGAATGGAGGTTCTTGAGCATGACAGAGAAGGGGGTGGTTTCCCTTGTCACAGCAATGTGATGTTCATCAGCCAGGACCACGTTTTTAATCTGCAAAGGATTAGTGGCTAGCTTGAACTTATCTACAAAGCTGCTGTTGGCTAGGGTTCAAACTGCGCCCAAATCAAGGAGTGCTGAGCCTTTGTAACGACAAAAACAGAAAGGATAGGACATTAGTTTATTGGGATGTCTGGCAATGGTGTACAGTATCAGGTTGTTGTGTTTGGCTTCTGGGACAACATCCAGGAGGACATGGCAGGAAATCTTTATAACAAAAGATTTGAGGTTTGAAGCTAGCCTTGGGTTAGCCTTCAGGGCAAAATTAAGGGCACATATCTTAATTTCTTGGAAAATGAGATGTAAAAGTCTTTTTGGCAGAAAGGACAGGAAACACTTGAAGATTATAAAAGCCAACACAAATGTGGATAAACTTGTCTTTATTAGGAGAAATGATTCTACTTAAATAGTAGACAAGGAACAGTGATCACTCATTAGGAAGACAGAGTGGCTGAGGGGGTCACGTTGGGATGAGTTCATACCAGGATCAATCACAGACAGGTACAATAATCTGGAATGGGTGGATATTAAACCAGGCCCATTTGCGGAAGGCAAGGAATTTACAAACTTGAAAGCAAACCCAGCCAAATCTTTGCAGCTATCAATATTTGAAGGTCATATCAAAATAGCATTAATTGTGCAATTTACAGCATCTCCGCCCTCAAGATTGGACACAGGGAGTTGATATTTGTGGAGAAATTTGGAGTGAATGCGGGCAAAAGGACGTCCAAAAGACAGTAGTTTCATAGTATACTCAACACCCTTCTTAAAGGTGACCTCACAGGGCCCAGCCCAGAGGGAATCCAGCTTATGAGCTCTACAGCCCGTACAATTCTGGTAGTAGAGAACTAGATTGTCTATCTGGTACTCAGGGAGAGGGCTCTAGCAGCATTGGACAGGGAGAGCTCCAAAGCCTTGACCTTATAAGCAGCGGAATAGGATGTTGCTTGGATGTTGATGATACAATTAGTTAAGTCTTTAACATGGGCCTCAGGATTTTCAGATGCATCAATTTTGATCAAGGGGGGTCCCAAGATTTAGGGGGTAGCGGCCTCACGTTCATACAGCATGGCAAAAGGGGACTGACCAGTCACTCAATATCTACTGAGTTGGTAAGAAAAGAGGGCAGCAGGGAGGCACATACTAATTGGCAGCGTCAGAGAGCGTGAGTTTCCTCATTATGGACACCAGGGTGGAGTTTGCTCATTCAACAGTTCCATTGATTGAGGGGTTATATGGTGCAGAGAACAATTGGTGAGTCCCCATAGCTTTGACAATAGAAGTGATGAGTCAAGCATTAAAGTTGGTATCATTGTCAGAAAGCAGGACTTGAGGGCAGCCATGTTGATAGAAAACGTCTTGCAGCAAGAAATTAGCCGTGGTCTTGGCAGTTATATATTTTGTTGCTCTGGCTTCAACCCATTTGCTAAAATGGTATACAGCAACTAAGATAAACCGACATCCCAACCTAGACCAAGGAAAAGGCCCAACAGCATCAATATTCACCATGTGGAAGGCATGCTTTGGAGGGATGAGTTTGAACTGGTGTTGAGGCGGGCAAGGGCGTTGGAGCTGACAGGAATGACAGGAAGCAAGAACATCAGGGATCAGAAGGCGCATGTTCTCCCAGTAGAAGTTCTTGCATAGCCAGTCATGAGTTTTGGCTATACCCCCCATGGCCAGTGTCAATATGTGCTTGGAGGATAATGACTATCCTCATGTTAGGGCAAACATAGGGTAGGTAAGCATTGTTAACCTTTTTGAAGAGCTGTCTATCACAAATTATAGTGTCTTTGGATAGGGTCTGTAGTGCCAAACAAATGTCTTCTGGATCAGTGGTCCAAGAGTCAGGATACCCTATTAACTTGTATAGACAATCATTGTCAGCAGGGTGGATAGCTAGGATTGGCGTTATTAACAGGCCATCAGCATTCTGATGTTGGGCCCCTGGACAGTGAATCACAGTGAAATCATACCCTTGTAGACGCAGAGCCCAACACGCTAGTTGACCTTCAGGTTCCTTTAGCTGTTGCAGCCATTTGAGGGAGGAGTAATCTGTGACCACTGTGAAATGGGTCCCATAAATGTAGTGCCAAAACTGTTTCACCGCATGTAGCACTGCCAAACATTCCTTCTCAGTGACGCTGTAGTTATTCTTGTGCTTATTGAGGACCCTTGACAAGTAGGCTACAGGTCAATCTACGCCTTCATTGTCAAGTTGGGCAAGAATGGCACCCACAGCTACTCCACTAGCATCAGTATACAAGATGAACTCTTTATCATAATCAGGATAGACTAAGATAGGAGCCTCTTTGAGCTTGCCCTTCAATGTTTTGAATGCTTGTTGCTGGTTGTCAGTCCATTCAAAGGGGACTTTGCAAAGCAGTTGGACAAGGGGTTCACTCAGTTCAGCAAAGTCAGGTATGAACTGTTGGTAGTAGCCCATCATATCAGGGAATACTTGAACCTCTCAAAGATTTGTGGGAGGTAGCATCTTGTCAATGGCTTCCACCTTGTTATTCATGGGACAGATTCCGGTTTGAGTGACCTCATGACCTAAGAACTCAAGTTGCTCTTTAAAGGAGGAGCACTTGGAGGGTTTGAGTTTCAAGCCAGCTTTTCAAATCTTGATGAAGACAGCCTTGAGGTGTTCCAAGTGGTTGGTAAAGGTAGCACTGAATACAGTGATGTCATCAAGGTATACAAGGACAAAAGAGAGCTTTAGGTCTTGTAGGATGGAGTCCATAGCCCATTGAAATGTGGAAGAGGCATTGTAGAGTCCCTGGGGCATATAAGTGGGTTCAAAAAGGCCTTCTGAAGTGATAAGTGCAGCCTTTTCTTGATCTTCAGGAGATAATTCAACTTGCCAGTATCCAGAAGCTAGATCCATGGCTGATAAAAACTTGGAACCACCCAGCTGTCTGAGAGCATTGTTAATTCTGGGCAAAGGGTATGAATTTTCTTAGTGAGAGAGTTCAGGCGGCAATAGTCCATTACAATGCAATGTCTGCCATCCTTCTTCTTTAGAATCAGTAACTGGGAAGCCCAAGGACTTTGGGAAGGAGCCAGTAACCCAGTGTTCAGAAGTTGCTTGAGTTCTTTAGACACCTGGGCATCTTCCACCCTACTTCAGCGGTATGGTTTGGCACAAAAAGGGGATGCATCTCCAGTATCAATCTGATGGATGACTCCTTTAGCCAGGCCATAGTCCGTAGGTCCAGAGCAAAGATGTTGCTAAATTGATTGAGCAGGTCTAACACGTCTTTTTGTTGAACAGGAGACAGTTGGGGGAAATCAGTAGCGGTAAACAAAGAGAGAACTTGAGGATTGTCTTCATGTAGATTGAAATCACTGAAACTCCCAAAGAGGTAGAGGGAGGATACTTGTTCTGCTCCCAGTATATGACCATGTCCTACAACCTGGCCTTGGGTCACCTGCATGGGCAGGGCTGTCAGGTTAGCAAGCAGCAAATGTACAGGCTCTTTGTGGGTTTGATCTAGAATCCCAGGACACAGGCAGGGCTCTGTATGACTTAGGGATTCAGGTGAGTAAAGTTCCATGAACAACTTTTCAGGTAGCTCATAAGAAATCTGGGAATCTGTTGTGAATACCAGCATTCACCAAGTTTCAATTTTGCCTTTGGTGGGCCATTTCAAAGATGAATCTCTTGCTTTTGCTTTTGACCCTCAAAATGAACTGGTTTCTGCATCAGGAAATATGATTGTTTGGTTTCCTGACTCTGCACAACTCACTTGCTCCACTCATGCTTGTGGCAAGTGATCCTACCGTCCATGTAGTGTTTTGTGGTATTCCTAACCACTATATAATACATTTCCTATTTTACCAATAAAATTAAGTTATATTCACATTTTTGTCTTTGTGTCTTCTGTAATTCTGCGCCTCTCTCTAGCTACGCCTAGCAGAGACTATTCATCTAGGGCCGCAAGTTAAACGCAATTGCCTTCCCTGTCATCTAACTGAGACTTAGTACAAATCCAATCATAAGGTTAGGATTTCCCGTTGTGTGTCTGTGCCACACCTCAGAACACAACAAAAATGGTGCTCACTACAGGGGTTGTAAGCCCCTTGGTTATCCCTTTTGCATCTACGTTTTCAGGTCCCTCACCTCCGCCTATTTGGGAGTCAACCTTTCCTGAAACTACCAGCCCTCACTTTGAGGAAGACATCGCCAACCCGCCTATTGTCCCTACTGTACTGAACCTTGGGAATGGTCCCCGCTTAGTTGCTTACCCTATGGGTACCCCTGACTTGGAACAAGTCATGGCAAAACCCTTGGGATAGCTCAGGACGGGGCCATCCCTTGCCTTCAGCTACAGTTTAGCCATGCCAAATACTATGAGTTAATTGTGGCCCCTCAGTTTCCACAACATCTCCTCTCAGCAGCTGGCTCCGCTGATCACCTGCTGTCAACTTTTGTACAGCCCGCCTTGGCCCACCACCAGATGGTGTTAGGACTCCACGTTCAAGAGATCTTGTCTCTATGAGAAGCTGTTACCCATCATTGGTACCAGTTTGCTGCCTACCAACAGTGGATCCATTCCCTGTTCTCCCTTGTATCTGATAATCAGCTTGATTTGGTCACCTCTCAAACACGTTTATTCAATTTTATTAAGCAAATGCGCCATTCTATCCCTGAGTACGTTAGGGAGCAACTACATGAGTTTCACCAGTTAGAACAACCCTGGCAAACTCAAGTAGACTCCACCCTAAACGCTTACCTTACAGACTTTGAACGCCTAGTGCAACAGCTCAATGTATTCAGTGCCTATTCCTTTGAGCAATTGCAACAGGTAGCAGACCTTGCCGCACAAGGCCTAAATGATCTCAGTGCAAAATTTGATCAAGAGAGAGCTACCACTGCTGCCTCTATAGCCAAACTTCAGAGTCAAGTGAATGAGCTATCTACTCCCAAACCTGATGTCCTACCTTCTCCTCCTGCTGATGATCTGGTGGACAGAGAGCAGAGGATCTGGGAGCCATCCAAGAATTACGCGCTTCCACTTGTAGCCAAGGACGTCCTGCTGAAATGCCTCAACCTGACCCACAGGTTCTTGCGCTGACTGCTCAGGTCGCTGAACTACAGCAAGAAGTTGCTGCTTTACGTGAGGTAGTGACAGCTTCTGCTAGCCCACTCAGGGTTAACAAGGAAGATGGCTCTTGTCCTGGTTTGGCGGGGCTCCTCACATCCACTGTGCTAGGGAGTTGATTGCCCTAGCTAATGAGGTGGACCATTTGAAACAAGATCAGACTGAGTTGGACAGAGACGGACAGTAGATGAGTGAGCTGATCAATTTGGTAAACAACAAATTTGCCCCCTGCTTATCAGTGGGGCCATCCCTTAATTTGCGGCTGGCTGAGCTATTTACTGTTGTCACTACCCAAGGACAATGCCTAGATGTTACTGAACAACAGACCACTCTAGCCAACACTATGGGCGCCAGAACTACCAAGACTCTGACAACCCTTGAAGAAAGTGTTCAAGAGCTATGGGCTAGACAACCTCCCTCCAAATCTGAAGCTGAGTTCTCCCCACGCATATATGTACTCAATAGCAGTAATGGTGGTCTAGCTCCCAAGGCACACTTCAAGCCTGCTTTTAAGCAAGTCTTTGATCCCAAAACCTCAACTATTGCAGCTTTCTTAACTATCTATGAGACTTCCATGAGATAAGCATCAGATGAGGTTAAAAAGGAACACATTCTAACCTGTCTACACCCAACCTGCCAAGAAGTAGTTGTGCCAGAGCTTCCCACCATTGAGACCTGGGAAGACATGAAACAGCTCCTGATTGACAAGTTTGGTGGTGATCTTAGCCTGGAGGTGAAAAAGGATGCCTTCATGCAAATATCATTCAAGCCCAAAGAGACGTTAGCTGAATTTGCAGACAGATTTTACATGGAGGGACAACAGTTAATAACAAGCAGACAATTGATGGCGCATGAAGCATATATGGCCTGCGCCCAGGCCCTCAAGGTGAATCAAATCCTGTGTCTTCATTTAAAGGCCCACAAAGCTATGCTGTACTCCATGAAAAGTATAAAGACACTGCTACAGGATATGCATCTTACCCATTCTGGGGCAGTTGTTTGGGAGAGTTGTGCCACCTCCAACTCTGGATCTTCTTCTTGCAGTCCTTGTATCCTCACTATGAGCTCACAAAATCCTCCTAGACATCAGGGTTACCACAACTGAGGTCAGATAGGCCACCACTCTTGCGTCTGCACCAATCCGCAGGTTGAAGGAGCTGATCCCAAGGATCAGTTGGGGTAAGAACAGTCAACCTAGAGGCAGAGACGCTCTTGGTTGACAATTCTTCCCAGTCTCCTTCTACACCTCCGCCTGCTACTGACTCTGAGCCTGCTGATGATGAAGCTCCTCCTATCCTCCTTCTGTTCCATGACATTTCTGATGATTCTGATGTGTATGAATCTGATGTTGAAGACCCTGATGCATATGGGTATTATGTTCTTGCCGTCCCTGAGACTATTGCAGTTCCCTACAAGCTACAATCTGGGAAGACTACAACTACCTCCAAGCCCTTGTCTGAGGCCAAAGCGGTTGTCTCCTGCCCCTATTCACTCAGGCAAAACAGTCCCCTGTATTAGTAGAATAATCAGAGGAAGCTGCTGAAGTTGCAGATGTTGTTTTCAAGAATGTATCTGTCTCACTCCCTCTCCAAACTGTATATAAGGAGTTTCTGGGACTACAATGCATGATTGAGAAATGGGACAAGGAACTAGCTGAGGTGCAGGATATCTTGGCTGCTCTGCCACCCTTTGAACGCACCACCACCTGAGTAGATAACTATCCAAAAAGTAAAGATCAAAGCCATCCTGGACACTGGTTCTCCTGTCAATGTTGTTTCTTCTAAACCGGTGAAGAAACTTAAGCTGGCCCCTGACCTCAACTACCATCAATCATATGGCACCGCTGGTCTCTCCATGACTTGCGCCATTGGCGCATACTCCACCTTGCCAATGCAATTTGATAAACTCTTGTTGGCTGCACCGGCTGTTGTTCTAGAAAATGAGGATTACGACCTTTTGGTTGGTACCCAGTTCCTTTGGGAATATAATAGGATCATCAACCTAAAGGATGGTTATCTTTCTATCCTAGGGTACAAAGTCCCTCTGATCTTTGAGAAGCCAATCAAAGTCCCTGGTAAACGTTTGAAGACATGTACACTGGAGTACCCCACTAGGGTTTTCACCCTAAAATACAAAACCCATTCCAACAACATGAAGTGTCCTCCCATGGCTTGTCCAACAACTGAGGGAATCCCTCTTATGGCCATGTCTGCTATTACCATCCCTCCAGACTCTCAGGCTATCATAGACTCCCAGATATCATATAAACTACCTAAACAGACTTTCTTAGAGCTTTACTCCCCTCCTTTGCTGGGGCGTAACAAGCCTTACCCTTGTCCTGGTTTTCTGGACGTTTCCCACAAGGAATCCGTTCAATTACTAGTTGCCAACCTTACTGCGCTTTCTATGACTGTATCCAGAGGACAGGTTGTTGGTTACAGAAAGTTGTTAAATGCTCCTGACGTCTTGTCTCTTCACCCTTTTGGAATGTTTCAAGACTTTAACCTGCCCAAAGACGAGCCTCAAGTCTTATCTCTGTTCACTGCCCAAGTCTTCCCTTGTTGACCCTGGTTCAACTAAAGAGGTGCTTGATTTACTAGACCAATTCTCAGAAATTTTTGCTAAAAATAGCACTGATTATGGGCTGGCCAAAGGTGTGATTTATCAGATTGATACAGGAGATGCTCCCCCCTTTTGTGCCAAGCCATACCGCCGCAGCCAAGTGGAAGATGTGCAGGTTTCTAAGAAGCTCAAACAACTGCTGGATGCTGGACTGCTAGCTCCCTCTCAAAGTCCCTGAGCTTCTCCTCTGCTCATCTTAAAGAAAAAGGATGGGGGCCACCAGATTGTGATGGACTATTGGAGGTTGAATTCTCTAACCAAGAAAGATTCCTACCCCTTACCGCATATTGATGACGCTCTTTGACGCCTTGGAGGTTCTAAGTTTTTCTCTGCCATGGATTTGGAGTCTGGTTACTGGCAAGTTGACTACTCTCCTGAAGACCGTCAGAAGGTGGCGCTCATCACATCAGAAGGATTGTTTGAACCTACCTGCATGCTGCAAGGGCTCTGTAATGCCCCGGCAACTTTCCAGAGGGCCATGGGCTCCATCCTGCGTGATTTGAAGTTGTCTTGTGTCTTAGTCTATCTAGATGATATAACAGTCTTCAGCGCAACTTTCACTAATCACCTAGCCCATCTTTATGAGGTGTTAATAAAGATCCAAGAGGCTGGCCTCAAGTTAAAGCCCCCTAAGTGTGCTTTCTTCAAAGAACGCTTTGAATTCTTGGGCCATGAAGTAACCCAAACAGTGACTTGTCCAATGACCAAGAAGGTTGAAGCCATTGACAAAATGCTTCCGCCCACCAACCTCCAAGAAGTACAAGTCTTTCTGGGCATGATAGGTTACTATAGACAATTCATTTCTGATTTTGCTGATACTAGCAAACCCCTGGTCCAACTGTTGTGTAATGTTCCTTTCTAATGGACCGTCAGCCAGCAACAAGCCTTTGAGACTCTAAAGCAGAAACTCAAAGAAGCACCCATTTTAGTGTACCCCAATTACAATAAGGAATTCATCTTGTAAACTGATGCTAGTGACCTTGTTATTGGGGCTATCTTGTCTCAGCTTTACAATGAAGGTGTGGATCACCCTGTAGCCTATAATTCCTATGTGCTGAATAAGCATGAAAAGAATTATAGTGTTACAGAGAAGGAGTGTCTTGCTGTGCTGCATGCAGTCAAAAAGTTTGCCACTACGTGTATGGTACCCATTTCACTGTTGTCACTGACCACGCTTTGCTCAAATGGTTACAACAACTTAAGGAGCCTGAAGGACGTTTAGCCAGATGGGCCCTCCACCTGCAAGGTTATGACTTCACTGTGCTTCATTGCCCCGGGATTCAACATCAGAACGCTGATGGGTTGTCCCAAATGCCCATCCTTGCCCTACATCCTGCTGAGGCAGACTGACTGTACGAGCTAATTGTCTACCCTTCACCCTGGGAAAACAAGACAGAAGAGGTTTGACTTGCCTTGTCCAAATTGTTGGAAGATACCCTCATACGCGACAACCAACTCTTCAAGAAGGTGTAGGGTCAATACCTGCCATATGTGTGCCCCAATCTTTGCCTCTCCTTGGTGTTGCAAGCCCATAAAGAGACTGGCCATGGAGGCATTATCAAGACCTTTGAATGGCTTCAGAAGAATTACTTCTGGGAGAATCTTTGCCTGTTGATCCCAGATGTTATAGCTAGTTGCCATGACTGCCAACTTCAGAGGCCCCAAGCTGCTTCTCACAAGTTCAAGTTGGTTCCCCCTCAACATGCTTTTTATACAGTTAGCATTGATGTGTAGGCTCTCTCCTCCGCTCACGTTCCGGATGCCGCTTTATACTGATTGCTGTTGACCACTTCAGCAAGTGGGATAAGCTTGCCCTACTAAAGACATCACTTCTAAGACTACTGCTGCCTTCCTACTGCAGGATGTTTTCTACCACCATGGCTGTCCTCAAGTGCTGTTATCAGAAAAAGGAACCAACTTCAATGCCAAACTCATAACCTCTTTTGTTGAAGCTCTAGGAACTCACCAGTCTTTCTCTGCCCCCTATAATCCTTCCACTAATGGGGCAGGTGAGCGTGCCAACTCAACACTGGTTTCTATCATGAGAAAACTCACCTACTCTGACGCTGCCAATTGGGATCTAACTACCTGCTGCACTCTTTGCCTATTGTCTGAGCCAACATCAGATCACAGGGTACTCCCCCTTTGCCATGTTGTATGAGCATGAAGCCACCACTCTGTTGCTCTTGGGGTTCCCCTACTCTCCTCTGATAAGGCCATGAACCCTGACAACCACATCAAAGAGTTAGTCAACCGCATCATCAATATACAGGCCACTACCTTCACTTCCTCATACAAGACTAAGGTGCTTGAGCTCTCTCCTGACAACTCTGGGCGCTCCCCCTTGCCTGAGTATATGTTGGTGACCATGTCCTGTACTACCAACACTGTGTGGGTGGGCGCGCGCACAAGCTGGACTCACTGTGGATTGGTCCTTTAAAGGTGACTTTCAAACAAGAGTCTGAGTACACTGTAAAGCTCCTCTCCAGTGGTTGCCCTTTTGCTTGCGTACACACCAAGTTCCTCTGCAAGTATCACCCCCCTAAGGCCAATCTAGAGGGGGCAATGTCATGAATAACGGCATTCACCAAGTTTCAATTTTGCCTTTGGTGGGCCATTTCAAAGATGAATCTCTTGCTTTTGCTTTTGACCCTCAAAATGAACTGGTTTCTGCATCAGGAAATATGATTGTTTGGTTTCCTGACTCTGCACAACTCACTTGCTCCACTCATGCTTGTGGCAAGTGATCCTACCGTCCTGATAGTGTTTTATGGTATTCCTAACCACTACATAATCCTTTTCCTATTTTACCAATAAAATTAAGTTATATTCACATTTTTATCTTTGTGTCTTCTGTACTTCTGCGCCTCTCTCTAGCCACGCCTAGCAGAGACTATTCATCCAGGGCCGCAAGGTAAACGCAATTGCCTTCCCTGTCATCTAACTGATACTTAGTACAAATCCAATCCTAAGGTTAGGATTTCCTGTTGTGTGTCTGTGCCAGGCCTCAGAACATGACAGAATTAATCACCACTTGAGAGCCCAAGGGGATGATGATAGCTGCTGATGCTAGCAGAGGTACCCCTTCTTCCGCCAAGCAGGAGGAGGAGAGGTACACAGTTGGAGGAGTGAGTCCTATACTTGAGAGAGAAGATACCCATAGGGTGTTCAAGCACGCAAGTTTTAAGAAATTTTCCTGGGAGGCGTGGCAGTTCCTCAAATATCAAAGGAACCTCATATCCCAAGAGCAAAAGGCATGCTTCTTGTAAGTTTACAATCACATTATATTCTCAGAGGAATTGAGTACCAACCTAGAGGTCATAGCTTTTGTTCTCAAGGACTACAGAAAGGGAAGCAATGAGGAGTTTCCTAAACCTCATGGGTAGAGCAGAGTAGGCACCAATGGCTCAAGTTTGGGCCATGCCAGCTGTGCCATACATCTGCGTGTAGTTGAGGTCAGGGGCCAACTTAAGTTTCTTCATTAGTTTGGAAGATACCACGTTGACTGGGGAACCTGTGTCCAATATGGCTTTGATCTTAACCTTTTGGATCAATACTTCCACGTGGGTTGTATCTTTCCCAAAGGGGGGCAAGATTG
Source organism: Entomophthora muscae (assembly GCA_014839935.2). Classification (NCBI taxonomy): domain Eukaryota; kingdom Fungi; phylum Entomophthoromycota; class Entomophthoromycetes; order Entomophthorales; family Entomophthoraceae; genus Entomophthora; species Entomophthora muscae. The sequence goes on along the minus strand of QTSX02001441.1, from coordinate 545,203 downwards.
CCAACACATCTTGCGCAGCTTCTAGCTCTGTTTCTCATTTAGCTAGCATGCACTGCAACGCAGGAATCTCCTTATATACAGTCTGTAGCGGGAGAAATACAGTCACATTTTGAAAGAGAGCTTTGGCTAGCTTGGCTGCTTCCTTGGAAGAGTCAACCAAGACAGGAGGTTGATGGTCTTGAGCTAGATAAGGGCAAGCCACCATGGTCTTAGCTTCACTTGAAGGTACTTGGGAAGTGGTGGTGGTCTTCCAAGAGCAAAGTTTATATGATACAGGGATGTCTTCTGGAACAGCCAAGATGGAATAGCCATAACTATCAGAATCTTCACTATCAGAATCTTCAGGCTCTGAATAACTGGATAGATTGTGAAATAGACAAAGGATAGTTGGGCCAGAGGAAGAAGGAGGTTTCTCATCAGACAAAGGATCAGGGGGAGACGGGGGAAATTGGTCAGGAGAGAATGTCTCTGTTTCTAAGCTGACCTCTCTTTTCCCGCCTGTTCCTTGGGATCACAACCTTCCACTTGTTGATTAAGCAAGTACGCAAGTGGGGCCTGATTTGGCCACAGTTATAGCAGCCTTGCCTTTTAGCCTGTCCACCAGCACCCAGGGTCATTATGCGCGGCGTACAAGAGGTAGTCCCAGCATTATTGGCTTTATTTTCACGTCCACCATACCTACATGGGTCAAATGCATGTCTTGTAGGAGCGTCTTAATACTCTTCAAAAAAGTGAGCAAAGCCTTGTGTGCCTTAAATTGTAGGCATAGAAGCCGATTCACCTTCAAAGTATTTGAACAAGCTGTGTATGCTTCCCAAGGAGTTAACTGTTGACTGATGATTAACTGCTGGCCTTCAGTGTAGAAACAATCTGCAAACTCAGCCAGGGTTTCCTTGGGTTTAAAGGTGATGTCCATAAATGCATCCTTTTTGACCTCTAAGCTGAGATCTCCCCCCAAACTCCTTAATAAGAAAGCGCTTCATGTCCTCCCAAGTGACAATGAAGGGGAGCTTGGGGACTATCACTTCTTGGCAAGTGGGATGGAGACAGGCGAGGATGTGTTCCTTCTTGAGCTTATCAGTAGCTCTATGCATTTCAGTGTTGTAAATGGTTAGAAAGGCGGCAATGGTAAAGTTTTCTGGATCAAATATCTGCTTAAAGGTTGGTTTGTAGTTTGGGTTGATAGACAAGGACAAGGACTGACTGTTTTCACCAGAGTTGAGGACGTTAATATGAGGGTTGCTTTCAAACTTGGATTCAGCAGCAGGATGTCTATCCCAGAGGAGTCAAAGGCTTTCCTCTAGAGTGTCCAAGGTAGAGCGGTTCTGCCCACTAATGTCCCTAGCAGTGGCAGCAGCAGTCCCAAATTCATCAATCTTGATTTGTTGTACTGCCAAGGTGCCAGCAATTCCATTGACACAAGTAGTCAGAGAAGTGGCCTGAGCAACCAAGGGAGAAACTTGTCCATTTAGGGTCTTGGTAAAGCAGGAGAGATTTTTTACCTCTCTTTCCAATGTGTCTTGCCTATCAGTTACATCATTTGTCACTTCTGCAGCTGATCTAATGTACGCGCACAGTTGACCAGGGGCTGACCTTCCAGACCAGGGCAACAACCATGATTGTCATGAGCAGGAGTATTAACAACTTCACCTTCCTCTTCATCTCCAGATTCAGATGGAGAACCCTCAGAATTAGAAAGGTGCTGTCTTAAGTACTTGACTTCACCTTGTAAGGTAGCCACCTGATCAGTGAGGGAGGCAATACAAGGGTCAGGCATAGATTCAACTGGAGGGGGGTTCTGAACAGAAGCTTGACGTCAAGTGGTGGCCTTGAGTTTGGAGATTGCCTCCCACACCTTGGTTTCAAAATCAGATGGGGTCTTCACAGGAGGAGCAGGAGGAGTCATCTCAATAGACGCTACCCTTCATCCACATAACTTTGCACCTGGTATAGAGTGTTGCCTAGTGCAGCCTTATCCAGACTGTATTGATGCTGCAGATGGCATCCCCAAGTATCTTCATGAGCTCCTATCAATTTGAGTTGAGAATTAATATGTTCTTGGAATTGGTTAAGTTCAAAAACCAGAGTCTCAAAATCCTGGCAATGCTTTAGCAGAAAGGCCTCAATTTGCTCATGCCACGCTGCCTGATATTCATCCAATTTGCATAGTTGGTCCTTTATGTATCCAGGGCGCAAGGAACAAAGGGAGTTCAGGGAGGCGTTTAAGTCTTCTGTGATGCCAGTTAGTTGCACTGGTTGTCAGAAAAAACACGCAAAGAGACTGTGGGGCTATTCTTGATAGGCCATATTTTGAGCATGGTTATTTGAGATAGCGGTAGCTGCAGCATCTAATAGTTGATTCTGGGATCCTAAGGCAAGTTGGTGGTGAACTAGGGTGGGTGGATGAACTGGTTGACCAACACACCAATTGTATCCATGGATTCCATCAACACAGGAGGGAGACCAAAGTCCAAAAGGAAGGAGTACAGGTCTTCAGAAGCGTACCCGGGACGGAGGCCAGGGATAGAGTGCATTGCCACAGTGCCAGAATAGAGAAGGGATTGGGCGGCAGCACAAGCTTGCTTGTAGCTGAGAGAGAAAGCAGGAAGGGGGGCCCACGCGGGCCCAGGAGACAAAACCAATACCATTGGATTTGAGGGGGCATCAGTTATGTCTTCTTCTAGAGGGGGACTAGAGACTTTAGGTTGATTAGGTACTTCAGAAACAAAGGGAGAAGGACAAGAGAATGTGCGTGGGAACAGGGTAACCAAGGGGCTTGCAGCCCCTGTAGTGAGCATCATTTTGTTGTGTTTGGCTCCTGGGGACAACATCCAGGAGGACACGGCAGGAAATCTTTATAACAAAAGATTTGAGGCTTGAAGCTAGCCTTGGGTTAGCCTTCAGGGCAAAATTAAGCACCTGTATCTTAATTTCCTGGAAAATAAGATGTAAAAGTCCTTTTGGCAGAAAGTACAGGAAAAAGCTTGAAGATTATTAAAGCCAACACAAATGTGGATAAACTTGTCTTTGTTAGGGGAAATGATTCTACTTAAATAGTAGGCAAGGAACAGTGATCACTCATTAGGAAGACAGAGTGGCTGAGGGAGTCATGTTGGGATGAGATCATACCAGGATCAATCACAGATAGGTACAATAATCTGGAATGGGTGGATATTGAACCAGGCCCATTTGCAGAAGGCAAGGAATTTCCAAACTCAAAAGCAAACCCATCCAAATATTTGCAGCTATCAATATTCAAAGGCCATATCAAAATAGCATTAATTGCGCAATTTACAACATGGTTCCTCCAAGGGTACTTGAATAATTGGGCATTGGTCCACGTCCTTGGGTCAATACTCATCATTTGGCAAGTCAGGAGTTGTATGGGGAGAGCTTGCCTTGCTTAATGCTCTCCTTGGGCTTTTCCCTCATCTTGATTGCCTTGGGTGGCAGTAATACGGAAATAAGTACAATTTGACTGGCCATTGTTTCCATTCACATGTCTGTTTGAGCTTGTGGGTTTATGGTTGGTGTTATTCCTGTTGCCTCTAGGGGGTGGCTGAGTGGAGCTCCCTTCTGTGTGGAAATCCTTGGGTCTCTCTTGTTTTCCAGTCTGTTCCTTATGGAGGGTGTTGTATGTTTGTTACGCTTTCTCTGCTTTGCGGTACAGGCTTTGTAGGTTGATCACTTGGTCAAGGTTCATGTGTCTCATTACATGAATCTTAAGGGTGTCTGTGACTGTACGACAGTCACTGTTAAGTATTTAGCTGAATAAATACTCCAAAATATAAAGTTGTTCTGTTTTTACTGTTTATTTTATGTGGATAGGTTGACTGGAATTCTTCAGATAAAGATTCCTGGAACTTGGTATCTATATTTAATAAAAGAACATAATGTAGTTTGTTAGTTAGGCCGTACTAATTGACAAAACTAAGGCAAGATTGGTTAAATCAATCTTTGAGACTGGGTGTCCCAAACCAGTTAATTCCCCTTGAAGGTTGATTGATACCTAGGGTAAAAAGGGAAGCCTAGTAGGGGCTTCAAACCTCAGACTTGTTAAACTCAAGCCATAAGGTTAGGTCAAGCTTAACAAGTGCACCAAGTTTTTTTAAAAAATAACTTTATTTAAAGTTTGGAACAACAGTAGAAAAGAACTGCAGCTTAAAGGAATGGGGGGATAAGAGGGTCAATTTAATGTTGTCACATCACTTATTGGATTGTTCAGCTAATCTTGGTTGGAAACCCAACTAAGGGTAGGGTCCCATGAATCACCATTACATCATACTGGGGGGGGGAAATTTAATATTCTTAGCTATAATTGGATGTGACTATCCTGGTACATGCTGTAAAATTCCACAATGCAGGTAAGGTCCAATTATAACAAAAATATAGAGGCAGGGCAGGAGAAAGCAACAGGATTTGAACCTGGGTCCTATGGGGCCAAGTTGAGCGCCTCAACCAACTTGGGCAACCAGGGCCTAACAAGTGTGCCAAGTGAAATTTGTGGGATGGTGGTTTGAGTTAGAGATTATACGCGTATAATAGCTGACTTGTGGGATTGTGGTTTGATTTAGAGATTATATGCTGTATAATATCTGACTTGATCCAGTATTGAATCAAAGACTATACACCATATAATTGATGGTTATAACTATGTGGACTAATAATTATACGGCGTATAATAGGGGATTATATGGCGTGTAATAGGAGATTATACAGCATATAATAGGCAATTATATGGCGTATACTAGGTGAGTATGTGGCGTACAATAAACAAGTATACAGCATATAACAGGTGATTATATTGTAAGTATTTGATCTGAATTCTTCACAATGACCTGTGGTCTTTGGTGTTAATTAATTAACTGTGAAGATTAATTAAGTTAATTGATAGGTTCAATTAACAGAAGGAAATTGTCTAAATACAGGCAATGATGCCTGGGTATTTAGGATTGATCAGCTGGTTCCCAGTTGGAACATTGATAGTTTGGATCTAGAATACGCAATTCCACAGGGTTTTGGCGCCGGAAGCTTGGAATGCTTCAAGCCAAAACAAGACATTCTACCAAAAAGATTCAGGAGATTCTGGAATGATCTAGGTATCCTCTCATAGGTTGAGAAGGGTGAACATCTTTTAGGTAAAAATCTGGATTTGGAATACATAGATTCCACAGGGTTTTGGTGCTGGGAGCTGAGAAAGCTCCATGCTGAATTGATACATTGAGATGAATGGCAACAGGTGACTCATTCCCATTGTAGGTTAATTCTCATAGGTTGAGAAATATTAGTGATCTTTTAGGTAAAGATCTAGGTTTGGAGGATTCAAATGTCATAACCACGTGATGAATCATAGGTTGATTCAGGAACCAGAGGGGTTTTCAGCCAAATATGCCCTGAATGATATATAAGCAAAGACAGCTAAACTTTAATAAAAATAAATTGTTGATTTTGATGCTTTTCCCTCAACTACCTTTTCAATTATTATGTCTTCTCTGTTAAATTTTGAAAGGGCCAAATTTGGAGTACTTTGCGTGGAAACTGCTGCTGCCAGGAAAGAGGTTCCTAGAAGCTTGTTGGAGGAAGCCTGGGTAAGCTTGGAGATCACCAAGACGGTGCCTGAGGAGTCCTTGGTAGAAGTAAAGGCTGCTTTTGAAGAGTTATACTCCAATTACTTTGCAAAAGAAGGGACTCCCGTCCAAGGAAACCAAATTTATGTGTGGGATTCCTGGAACCTGTTAGTAGGATGGGACAAAATCTTACAGCAAGTGAAAGCAAAGGCAAATTGTGAAATTGAGGCTTTAAGGGAAAGAGAGGAAAAGAGTGTTGAGATCATAGCCTGTTGGTGGGATGATAACAAAGTGTTGTCCCATAAAATACCCTCCCTGGAGACAAAGCTCCTCAAAGCTTTGTCAAAGGAAGGTAATGGCAATAAGAGTCAAGGGCAGGATAATGGCAGGATGGACCTCTTGGACTTGTATCTGTCATAGCGTCATAGTACATGAGGTGTGTAGCTGGGCTGTCAAAGGCCATGTCAGATGGTGCACAAAGTTGGAGTTCCTTGTAGGCGCGGGTGAGTTCTTTCACGGTGCCTGTCTGGGTTAGGTTTTTTACTTGGCATTTGATCATTAACGCCGTGTCTTTAAGCACAAACCTTGTCAAAAAGTCTTATTTGAAGGTATCCCAGTTCTTCTTGGCGTGTTCTTTGTGCCACTTGTCACACCAGGTGCCAGCGTCATGGGTCAGGCAGATAGAGATTTCTGCAATCCAAAATTGCTGTGGGCATTCCATCTGGGCCAGTTTGCTCTGGGTGGACTGGATCATGCGGCAGTGTTGTTGTTGTTGGCCCCAGTAAAGGGTTCCAAGGCAGCGCTTTGCAATCTTTGGGCTACGTAGGTGGACATGGTGCTTTTGTTGGTTTGTTGCAAAATAGAGGAGAGAGCCTGAAAGAAACCTTGTGCAGACATGGCGTTTGAGCAGGTAGTGGAATCACCGTGTTCTGGTACAGGACAAAGCCATCAGGTATCTTGGTACAAGGGGTGTACAGGGTCCAGTCCAGCGGGAGGCAGGACATAATTCTGTCAAGAATTTGTTGGCCGCGGCGCGTGCGGGCAACAGGCAGATTTTTTCAAGATAAGGTAGGATAGATAACCTACCTGTGCTACCAATGTCATAACTATGCTGTTTTAGCAAAGTTACAAGGGGAAAATATTTATATACTAGATAATAATCTTTTTTGAGAGATAATGATTATATAGTCAATGTGAATCAAGGATAACAGGAACATGATTGTGTTGATCACACAGCTAGATGATAAAGGGGGTGGCTTGATCCTGGTAATGAGTCAAGCGCCAAAATGAGGTATCCACCATAAAGGATCATCATCTGTTCATGTTGTTGGATTTGGTAATTTGAGTTGACTTCCTAGTCTGGCTTCATGTGGCTGGGTAATCAAATTGCGGGTCACAGACCTGATTACTTGGAACCTTGCTGGCAGGTTGAGCCTTCTGTTTTGAGAGTATTTCAAAACTCAATGGGTTGGAGTGTTTCAAAGATCACACTACATCAGAAAAGGCAGTGACTCAATTACCTGTAACTGTTTCAAGCAGGTCAAAGACGGCCTCATCAAGACCACCTCTTCCCTTGAAGGGTGGCATATCTAGTTTGCTACAAGGGTCAGGGTTCATAAGCTCAAATTCAATAATATCATGGTCCATTTAACAACCCAGCAGCCATCTCTGCCTGCCTCTTTAAGACTGGTATGAAGACCAAAGGCAACCCCCCAAGCAGACCAAAGTGGTGAAAAAGTATACTGAAATCAGCAATGTGGTCCTTGCCTACTGTAAATTCAGAACCTAAACGTAAAAATGTGGGATTGTCAAATCCTTGGTCCAAATTTTAAATCAATTTTGCGGGCAACTCAGCTGAGTGAAAAATAAAATATTTAATAAAATCAAACATTTAATGTGACTTTTTTGATTAATTTAAATTGGCAAATTTCAAATCTCTTGAGCAGATAACTCAACTAACAAAAGACAAAACAGAGCAAACAAATGCGGGATACATGAATCAAAAATGTAGGATTCTAATGTACAATTTGAGATTTTCTGTATGTCAAACAAATCATAGACATCATGTAAAAATTAAAAAATCTGAAATTGCAGGATTGTCAAATCCAAGAACCAAATGTCAAATCAAAAATGAGGTGAATTTGAAATGAACATAATTTATGGGTGTCTCAAAAAGGATGCTAAAGGATCTAGAGTGGATTTGTACTAATTCTTTTAGGAATCATAGGCATTCTCAAAAATCACCCTATTCAATTTTAGGACGGCTAAAATTTAGATGCTTGATTGTAATAGATTTTAAAAAATGCTAATAATAAAATATAATTGTATATTGCAATCTATTTTTATCATGTTGCCTTTCTCTTGGTGTCTGGTTAGCTCATTTGCTGTTGATAATGTGCTTACATTTAATTGGATAGTTTTACCTCCAGTTGCCTTGGCAATAGGAAATCAAGCCGCCTCTCCAAGACCAACTGTGGTTGCAGAGGTGACTTGATTTCCTATTGCCAAGGCAACTGGAGGTGAAGCTATCCAATTAATTGCAATCACATTATCAACAGCAAATGAACCATCAACACACCAAGAGAAAAACAACATAATAAGATAGATTGTAATATATAATTCTATTTTATTATTTGCATTTTTTAAAATCTATTGTAATCAAGTATCCTTAATAGCAATACATGAATACATAGTTAGTAAACTGATGGTTTATCTTTCTCCCTACTTTCTTCCTTCTTAATATAGTTTTTTGGCCCCTGGCTAGGTGGGGGCCAAAAAACTTTTAAAAAAATTCTGTTTAATCAGGAGGGTGGCTCATATATCAATATATGATTTTGTGGTTGCTATATTAGTGATTTAGAGTTCAGAATATTGCATCTTTTCCAGTTTAGACAATTTTACATTTCACTTAATTTCTTATCTAAACATAGTTTTTGAAATTGAATTTTTCATTTGATTTTATCCAGAGTGGAGCTTCTTGATTTGGGTTGATTTTTACTAGTTTCTTACTGTACATTCAATTTGGATTCCAGTTCCTGCAATTAATATCTGAGTTTACTAGTGGCATTCAAAAGTGATTTGAAATTTGATTCTTGGATTTGACAATCCTGCAATTCCAAAAAACATAGTAAACTTAATGAAAACAATTGATGGATTTGAACACTTCAAATCTGATTCCAGTTACTTCATTTTGTCCATTGGAAATATGCAGTTTGACTTAAACTTTGCAAAGTGTCTATGAGTTCCCGCATTTTTAAAAATTCAAATAAAAATATGTCAAAACAGCAGGATTGACCCACCAGCAAGGTTCCAAACAAGCAGGTTTGTGACCTGCAATCCAATTACCCAGCCACTCAAAGCCAGACTAGGAAGTCAACTCAAATTACCAAATCCAACAACACAAACAGATGATGATCCTTTATGGTAGATACCTTGTTTTGGCGCTTGACTCATTACCAGGATCAAGCCACCCCCCTTCACCATCTAGCCGTGTGATCAACACAATCATGTTCCTGTTATCCTTGATTCACATTGACTATATAATCCATATCTCTCAATAAAGATTATTATCTAGCTTCTAAATATTTTCCCCTTGTAACTCTGCTAAAACAGCACAGTTACTACAAATACAAAGAATTGAATTTAATTAAAAAAATGCCATCCCGCAAAATTGATTCAAAATTTGGACCAAGGATTTGAAAATCCCACATTTTTACGTTTAGGTTCTGAATTTACAGTACTATCCCAAGGATAGCAAGCTTGAGTATCTTCAAGCTATCTCAGTTACTCTTTCCACTAATGTTTGAGCCTATTTGCAATAAACTCTTCTTTATCTTCTCTCATGTTTCCTTTTATTTTATCATTTTTTGACTTTTTTTGGTATTTGGTACAATTGCATGCTTATTTTAAAGTATAGTTTGTAGTTAAAATAGATTAAAATAGTTGTTTTTAGGATTATTTTTAGCTTTTTGGGCTTTACACAACTATGTTACTACTAATTAATCCCATTTTTATTGTAGATTTGAAATTCTGAGGCTTTTTTAAGCCTAGAAATGTTTTTTGAATTTTATTTTTTGAGAATTGTTTGGGTTATTTTTGGAGTTCAAAAAATTTTAAAATTTAAAACTTGTTTTTCTTAGTTGCAATGCTGTAAATCAATAATGGTGTTTTTGCTATAAAATTGAGATAGCAGAAAATCAAGATGGCGTATTTTGAGATGGCATTTTTCTAAATGCCGTTTTCAAAGTGGCATGCCCTACCTATGATCAGTCTGACTTAGTGGATATAGAAGAGAGTGTTTGACTTTAATTGAACAGTTCTTTAAAAACAAGCCAGTATTAGTTGTGACAAAAATCAATAGTAAATCATATACTTCTGATTTATTGCGGGGTTTATTGGGAAAACATTATGCTTTTAAAAAAAGCTGATGTTCTATTTAATGCTTTTTTGCTTTAAACGGGGTTCATGTTTATAATAGGATGCTAAAAAAAGCAGATAGTTGGAGACAATATGATAGAAGGGTGGTATCAGAATGTAGGTGAAAACATATATCTTGTTTAAGTGTTGAGTTAACACTTAAAAGCCAAAAATATTGATTGTGTAGTGAAATACCCTAGCAAAGTATTTCACTTAACAAAACCATTTATGGACTTTACAACTTTTGGAGGTGCTGGAAAGCGTAGATTGCATTGTGAATATTAAATTCAAGCTGTGCTATAGAAACCTGGCAAGTAGCACTGGAAATAAGTTCCCCAAGTAGAGAAATTAATTTATAAAGCAATGGCAAGGGGACCAGTGCCATCTGCAGAGTGAAGCAAAACTTTGAGTGATCCTGAGTTAACAAGAAAATGTTGAGGGTTTTGGGAATTGCTTTCTGGCAAGAAACTTCAGTGGCTCTAGAGAAGATTGCACTCTGGCAACCTTGGGTTGGAAGGAAAGAGGATCTGAGCCATGAATAGGAGGTCTTTTAAAAGGGGCAAGTGCCTAAAGTCAAAGTACGGAGATTGAAATCTCCAAATTGATGGATTTTTTGATTTCTGCACTTTTTTTCAATAAAAAAATTCCCAAAAAATTTAATATTTTTCTTAAATTTGACTTTTTTTAAATGTGTTTACTAGTAGCTAAAATCAAAAAACCAAGTTCAAAGTGCCCAAATAAATGCAATTTAAACACACCTTAAATTAATTTAGCTTTTAAAATAGATATTATTCATCCTTTTGAATATAGGGGATAAAATTGAAAGTGCAGAAATTGAAGTTCAGAAGTCTCTTCAATTTAATATTTGAGGCCCCAAATTAAAAAAATTAAAATATCACTTAATATTGATTCTATCACTATGTAAATGATCAGAAAAGCTTCATAAACATACCATACTCAACCAAATAAGCTAAAACCTATCATACAGATTCACAATCACCTGTATAACATTTGATTATAGTTTTAGTAATTTTTATTATGTAAAAGATAGAGTTCTGAATGAAACAAATATTATATGATCACTTAGTAATTTACTGGGTGTAGTAATAGAGTGCACAAATTGAAAATGCTTCAAATTGAAATTCAAAACACACTGATTTAGTGCTCATCAATATATTTTAAATTATGATTGGAATTTAATATTTTATTAACTAAGCTCCAATAGGTGTTTATAATTGAAAGTGTGAAAATTGAAAGTGCATTTAAACCAAACAAACACTCTACTTTGAAAACCCATAATAATTTAACCAGTGTAAGTTTAAAGCTTAAAATAAGAATTTTAAAGATTAAAGACTTGCTTTAAAAGATAGTAAAGTTTCAGGCCTTTTGGATTAGTTTAGTGTAACTTTTTAAAAGATTTAGTAAAAACTGCAGATTTTGGCAGTTTTGAAAAAAAAATTAAATTAATTTAATATGTTACTATGTTTCCTTATGTTTTTAGGGAGTGTCAAAATCAAAGTGCCAAAATCAAAACTCCCCAATTGTCTGATCAAAACCCCCTTTTTGCTCCTTTTGAAAGCATTAAAGAGTTGACTACCTCAATTAAAATATTTATTAAAACTAAAAATTATACTAAACAGCACTCTGGCTTTCAGATTCTGCTTAAAAATGATATTTTTATTAATAATTTAAATTCTTTTTTACTAACTAAAAAATACTAACTTTGAGCCATCTAGATGCCCCCTAAGTCAACTCCCATCAACCCAAAGAAGGCCACCCCTTCCAGATCCAAGAAGCCTGGCCCCAAGACCACCAAGAAGATCACCAAGAAGGCCGCCAAGGCCACCAAGAAGACCCCTGAGCCCTTCCCCTCTCCAGAAGAGGAGCCTTCTGAAGAGGAACCTACCCCCAGCCCCTCCAAGAGCCCAACTGGGCACAAGTTTGTCCACAGTCAGGAAGATGAAGAGGAGACACCTCCCCACATCTCAGAAGAAGAACATGAAGACCTGTACAACTCTGGAGATGCTACACCAACTGAGGATGGCCTTGAGACCTGGGATATTCTTAAAGTACAAAATATTTGCAACTATGAAGAGGAGTTCCAACTGCCAGATGTCCTACCTATCTCCTTCCCAATAATGTCCTCCATGAGCAATGCTGGGTTCTACCATGATGGGCTTATGTTTAAGTGTAATGATAAGCAGAAACACTTGGTGCTTCATCATTACAAGTGTGATGGGCCTTCCTTCCTGCCTGACTACAACTGGGTTTACCCAGTTTAAGAAGCTTAATAATCAGCACACCTGCCTGGAACCAACTGGGGTATATCAGCGCCTAATAAAGTGTACCTGCGCCAGAGGCAGCCTTTTAACAGGGGCCTTACCTCCCAGGAGATAGTCACTAGGGCTATTCACAACTTGACCAGTTTTCAAAAGATAGCAGTTGGTACTTTTGGATCCCTTCAGAAGTATGTCAGTTATAATTGCCAGAAGTCTGAAAATGTGGGCAGAAGTGCCACCTCCCTCCTGGAACTGGATATATCAAATGAGCTCAGAGTCACCTCCAAGGATGAACAGTTTCTCCTTTATAACAATGGGCCAGATGAGCATAAAAGAACCATCTGCTATGCCACCCAGGAAAACTTTAAGAGATTGATGGCTGCCAATATCTGGTTGGCTGATGGGACCTTCTCATTATGCCCTAAGATCTTTTCCTAGCTTTGGTGCATCCATGGGAAGTATGGTGATAAAGTTTTACCAATGGTTTACTTTCTGATGTCAGGACAAAATGAGGATGACTATACTCATGCCTTGGAGATTATAAAGGGGAAGTTGGATTTCCTTCCCCCTACTGATGCCCTCACTTCTACCCCCAAAAGGAAGAAGTCTAAAACCCCAAGCCAACCTGATGATGAGGAACATCAGAACCTTATCATACTCACCTCCTTGTTGACTTTGAGCCTGCTCAAGCCAATGCCTTCAAAAAGGTATTTAAGAGCAAGCCTCACAGTTGCTTCTTTCACTTCAGACAATGCCTCAGAAGAAAGCTGCAGAGCTTTACTGAGTTCAACAGACTGGTTACTAGATCCACTTCCCAGGAGCCCAAGGTGGCCTTCAACTCCTTTTCTGCCATTGCCTTGGTGAGAAAGGAGGACTCTAGAAAGATCTATGAGGCATTCAAGAATACCAAGTATATGGAGGACAATGCAGCTGTCTTTGCTTCATTTATTGATTACTTTGAACGCCAATGGATTGGAAAACTTGAAACCAGACACCATGGAAGAAAGGAAAACAAGATTGAATGGAACCAGTTCAAGCTTGTTAAGAATAATACCATGAAGACTACTTCCTCCCTGGAAATCTGGCACAAAAAGTTTGCCAACTGTGTTGGGGTGAAGAAACCCAAGTTTAATTTACTGATCAACAAGCTCAAAGTTGAACAAGCAACCAATGAAACTCTTTACCAGGAGTTTTTAGATGGATGCCAAAGTGTTTCCCAGTCAGCAAGGATCTCAACAGCTTTGAGATAGTCACAAAAAACTCCCTCCTTTCCTACAACTCCTCCAACTGGCTCACTCATCTTGAGAACATTGCAAAAGTTCTCTAATATTCCAAATTAAATCTTGTATTGCTTTTACTTTCTTTTAATTTTATGTTGTGACAATAAAGATTTTACCATACAAATACATTTTAAAGCAGTTTTTGTGTAGTTTTATATTTTATATTTAATTGAATACAGTTACATATAAATCCTAGTCTAATTTTGCTTTTGAAACTAAAATAAACTTTCTTTAAATAAAGAGCAAATTTAAGCATATTTTTTATCTAACATATACTTTTTATTGCAGAAATGAATTCCTTGGGGTCTCTTTAGTCTAGAAAAATTTAAAATATGTTTTTTTATATTAAGAACTGTATTTTATTTGGCTTCAAAGTTAACTTCTGGAAAATTGATTTTTGCACTTTGATCTTTTATATTTTCAATTTTTGCACCCTACATAGTGTTTTGATTTCTGCACTTTTTGGGGGTCCCATTTTTGATTTTTGCACTTTCAACCTTAGGCACTTGTCCTTTAAAAGAACTGGGATGTGCCACCACGCAAGCAAGTTTCTGGATAATTTGATTGTATATTTAGCGTGGTTGTTCCAGGGACAAGGTTGGTTTTAGTATATAAGGGCTGGTGTTTAGATGGATGGTTAATGGCACAGTGAAAATCTCTAGTTAAAATATAAAAAGCTCTGAGAGAGGAAACCAGAAAAGCTATATAAATCATATCCTAAATTCTTAAATCTTTTAACTAAAATTTATAGCAAATAAAGTTGGAGTGATTTAACGCCTGGTATATAAAATAAGCAAGCTTTTGAGATCAAATTTTATATAAAAAAATGTGGCACAGAGTAAGGTTCACTTCAGTGTAGTCACCTGAAGATACTAAAGACTCAAAATCTCAACACCCCACAACCAGAAAAGAATTCCTCTTAAAACTCTTATTTTGAAAAGGCTATAGTCAAATCTAAAATACAAGTTAGGAATAGTTATCTTGGATGCAAGTCTTAGACTTTAGGAAAGCATTGAGTTCAACCATTTGCCTTTGTCCAATTCTTAAGTTGAAAGAGAACTTACAATTCCAAGTTTGAAGAACCAATGCAATCCTTAAAGCCAGTTTAGTTGTACCAAGTGATATGACTCTAAGATTCTATTTCCCCAAAGTAAGGTTTAGTTTGACTTTCGTCACATTGCAATTATTTAAATACAGCTTGTGGTATTTAAAATTACATTTCTACTTGAGTTGTGGTGCCAAATGCAATTTTTAACTTGGCCAAACAAGCACAGAAACTCTTTGCCGCCCCTTTTAAAATCCCCACCTGCCCGCTTTAATGACTTTTCTAATTTCCTAAAATATATTAACAACTAGGTGTTCCCTGTCCAAGGACAGATAAAGTTGAATTTAATAAAATTGAATTTAATAAAGCAATTCAATATATTTTATTTTTAAGCTGGGATATCTTATCATATGTTTAATTTAATCTATATTTGAAATTCTTTCTTAAAAGGTTGTTTTATTTATAATTATTTGAAAGTAAAACTGCACATTCCAAGTATAAACAGAAAATAGAATATAAAACTAAATGAGTGGAGTGTTACACTTAAGTTTAGTAAAGATAAAATAATGATTTTAAAATTGTATTTTGATTTTATAAATTCCTTCGAAATGTAGAGCTAATCTGTAGCATTAAAATAAGCAACCAAACATAATATTGGCTTAGTACTGTAAATCCAAACCTAATGGTAGAATTGCGGGATTGTCAAATACCTGGTCCAAATTTTGAATCACATTTGCAGGCAACTCAGCAGAATGAAAACCAAAATATTTAATAAAATAAACCATTCAATTTGACATTTTTTTTAAATCTGCAAATTTTGAATTCATACCTCAAATAACTCAACTAACTAAAGAAAAAACACATCAAACAAATGGGGGATACATGAATCAGAAATGTAGGATTCTAATATACAGTTTGGTATTTACTGTAGTCTAAAAAAGCATAGACAACATGAAATTGCAGGATTGTCAAATCCAAGAATCAAATTTCAAATTTCAAATAGAAAATAGGTGAGTTTTAAATCAATTTAATAGATGGGTGTCTCAAAATAGAAGTTAAAGGGTCTGTCAAGTTGCGCTTTATTATTTAGCATAATAAATAACTCAGGCAAAAGCCTTTTATGTAAGACTTGAGGTTTTGGTTTTAAGCCCATTTGATCTGATTATGAGTAATAGATATCTTCCTAGCAAATAGAAAGAAGAGTGCTGAAAATTTAATTTCAGAATAATATGAGCAAAAATGAACTTATTTTATTGGAGGAAAGTACATTTGAATTTATACCCAAAGGTTCAATCCTAATAGCCTCTGTGAAGGTACCCCAAGTGACAAGAGGCAGGTAGGGGTCTGGAAGGCTCAGATATTGATGTTGATCTGTATTTAAGTAAGAGAACTCTACAGGTCAAAAGCAAATACTTTTTTAGGAATCAATCTGAAAACTATCATTCACCAGGCCAAAAAAAACCTAGTGAATTTGAATTAACAACCTTGTCCAAATTGGCTATTTCAAATGCAACAGCTGTTAAGAAGACCAAAATCCTCCTGACCATCTTTGGACTACCATAGAGCAGAGAAAAGACAGGGGTCTTTGGCCATGGAGATGACCTTCTAAAAAAAATCTCAAGAAGAAAATCAGTGTGGTCTACAACAAACTGTGCAAGTTCAAAGAGGCCTTTGCTGAGCAAAGGCTCTATATTTTAGTTTACCTTGTGTTGTGAATTTAAATTCACTAGGGGCTTGATTGGCTTAGTGAATTATAGTTTGAAGATTAATTCATAAAAACCCTTTGCTTTTGATTTCTACCTATAGATTTCTTTTTACCCAAATACAGGTTGACATCAATATCTGAGTCTTCTGGATTCTTACCAGCCTCTTGCCACTTGGAGTATGTCCACTTAGGCCATTAGGATTGAACCTTAGGGTATAAATTCAAATGTACTTTCCTCCAATAAAATAAGTTCATTTTTGCTCATATTATTCTGACATTAAATTTTCAGCACTCTTCTTTCTATTTGCTAGGAAGATATCTATTACTCATAATCAGATCAAATGGGCTTAAAACCAAAACCTCAAGTCTTACATAAAAGACTTTTGCCTGAGTTCTTTATTATGTCAAATAATAAGGTGCAACTTGACAAAATGGTACTCACTACAGGGGCCATAAAAACCGCCTTCATGCGTTTGACACCACCTTCATTGGTCTTGCCCGCTGTAAAGTCACTTCCCCCTTTGACTCTGGATAGGGCTGTCTTCCCTTGGCGCACCAAGAAATCTGCTTGAATTCCAGTTAAACCCCTTAATTCTCTTGAGGATTTTGCCCACACAATTGACAAGCAGTTTGTCTTGGCGTACCCTTCTCAGGTGGCAGCCACAAATAATCAGATTTATGTTCCCACAGGAGGAATCCCTGATTAATTTAGATTATTTGTTGGCTTGGGCTTGCCCACATTTAAAACAAATCCAGAGTAATCAATTAGGTTGCGCTCCTGTCAAATCAACAAATCCCAATCCAACTGGATTAGATGCTGCATTGAAACACTCCACTGATGTCACCCAATCAGAGCTGGAGTTGGAAGTTATTGGGAAATCATCCAACCCTCCTTAAAATTCTCCTGCAAAAATTCTACACTGGCCAATCAGATCCCTAACTGGGGTCAGGTGACCACTCAAGCCCAAATTCTCCCCCTTAAAGCAAGACAGGGGACTTTTGGTCCCCTGCTTGCTCATTTTAACAAATAAAGTTTACTTTTCCCATTTTGGTTTTGGGGTTATTTTCTTGGACATCTCTATATTGTTCTTTTTGATTCCCTGACTTGTTAGTAGAAGTTAATCATTCCTTACCTTCCTGGCCTTTACCTGGTTCCTGGTGTTGTCTTTGGAGCTCCTAGAGTTGAAATTAACTCTGTTAAACCTGCTTACCTTGCTTGCTTTCAAAAATTCAACTCAAACTTTAAAATTAGTATTCTATCTTTAATATATACTTATTTAGTTTTGGTTTTATTTCTGTTTGTTTTGTTGTCTTCTCTTTCCCTATACGCTTTAAATATTCTCTTTTGCTTTATCTTAAAGTGTATAGTTGTCAATTGTTGTCAATTGACTTTAAACACCTCTTGCAGGTCTCTATTTGTTTGGTTTCCAATTTTCTCTTCTGCCCAGGCACCACACCATAGAAAGCTTTGTTGCACTTGTTTTTCCCCTTTTTGGTGTTGAATGTTGGCCTCATTTTTAAAATGTGTGGCCTTTACCCTGGCCTCTTCCCTGGTGCTGATTTGGACTACTTCTCCAGAACTTTGGAGTTGTGTGTCCCATTCTTTCCACCTGGTGGGAAGTGACCCCAGCCATTTCATGCATGTATTTAAGGACCTCCCCAGACGGGCACAGGATATTCTTGCCTCTAGTGAGAACGTTGTGAGAAGCCTCACTTGTGATGATCTCAAACTTCCTGTCCTTAAAACTTCCTCTTTTACGCCGTCATGCTATCCCTCCCCAATGCCCCCTCCTGAGGTTCCTGTTGCTCAGGTCCAAGAGGGTGGCTTGGATACCCAAGAGTCCCGCCTAAGCGCGCTTTGTGGTTGCTTGGTGGAATCATCTTGATGGGGTTGGACTCCTACTTTCCCCAACCATCTGCCGCGTCCTCTTTGTGGACGCCACTTTGAGTGGTCATACCAGCTTTTCACTGGATGATGTCCTGGTGGATTCTCCCCCAGGATAGGAGCCAAACTTAGTTAGTTTATCCCCCCCTCTCTCACAACCACCCTCCTTTCTCCAGAAGTACCTTACCTAATATCTCTATTTCACTTCTGGAAGAGGACATCTTAGACCCTTCTGTCATCCTGTATGATGTGGTCCTTTTGCCCCAGCCACCCTTAGTGCCTAATACTATGGTAATACCTACCTTTGAAAAAGTGCAAGAAACTGCCCTTGTGTTGGTTCAAGGTGGACGTACTGCAAGTATTATTGGCTCTAAACTAAAATATGTGTTTGAAGGCCCCAATTACTGCTTAATAATGGTATATTAAGGGTTATCTCAGTTCCATACCTCATCCCTACTAGCTACAGGGAAAATCCTTCAACATTTTGTCCAACCTGCAATTGTCCATCATTAGTTACTGCTGGGCTTGCACTCCTTCCAGTTGAACTCTATGCAGACTGTCTCCTGTAACAATTATGATCAGTTTGTGGCCTTCCAACAATGGGACCACAACTTCCTCTCATTTTTTTGGCTAATCACAGTGACTCCCTTCTAGTTCATCAGCATCTACAATCAACTTTAGACACTATTTTTACTTCCCTTCCCAACTACATGCATGAACGTCTTCAAGATTACAAAGTTGGGCAGGCTGCTTGCTGAGAATACATTTAAGCCAGTATTAATTTGAAAGGAGCTGGTTTAAATAATCTCATCCAACAGTTCAGCCAATTCTGTGATCGCTTGAATGGTCAGATGGGATTATTAGAAGTTTTTCAAACTTCTGCTACCTCTTCAGCAAAGGAAGCTGCTCAGACTTGTAAAGCAGAACAGGTGTCCAAGTTCAAGAATCTTAAAGACTAAATTGAGGAACAATTCAAGTCTGAGGACTTTAAGTCATCTACTCCTCCTTCTAGTGATCCTAACTATGAGATTCAGGAGATCTGGGAAGCTGTTTGCAAGTTCAAGGCTACAGCCCAACAACAGGTTGCTTCTTCTTCTGCCCCTCATTTGCCTACACCTGATCCATAGATGACTGTACCAATTGGGAAAATAGCTGAGCTTTGAGCAGAAGTCAAAGCATTGTGGGCTACCATGACATCTTCTGGTGCCTTTCCTTCTCCTTTCAAAGAGTAAGGCTGTTGCAACCAAGTTTTCCTCCTCACCTGCCAATGTATCTAACAACATGAACCAATCTGATGACAGTATGAAATTGCAGGCACTTTCTACTAATTAGGAGTAAAGCCAATTTGACCTGCTGATCCCCGCACAAGTTATTCCTTGGCTTTGAACCTTAGATGGAACACACCACTATGCCACCCCCTGTGACCTTGTGGCTTTCCTCATATGGTATATTAATCACAATATTCTACAATAAACAATACCTTATTCTATTCATTCCTGTCTTTTTCATTAGATTTTTGTCTTTCCCAATCAAATACTAAACTCTAATTGGCTCAGTTGCAACAGTGGTAGCAGAATTAGGTTGAAAACCTACCTAAAAGAAAAATCCCCCAAGAAAGGACGGAGTATGGGCCATATGGCTACTCCCCATCAAGAAACTTTCCTTCCAATCCCCAAGGGGGACATCCCCAAAGGATATGTCATCTATCAGGACCAGCTGGTGCTCAAAAGTGTGTAAAATTGTCTTTGCCTTGGGCAGCACAACGCAAGTGTCACCCCACCCCAGTCAGATCTTTTGCAACACATGCTCAACCTCCAGCTTGAGTCTTTAACAGGTGGTGTTGAAAGAGCTGGCTGTAATACCCAGATACGGTAGGCACTACTTGCAGAAGGTATGACAGGAGATTATAGAATTGGAAAACAGTCAGGGCATTGAAAATTGAATAGATGGTCATCAACCAGTGGAAGACCTTGGCATGGATGTTGTATCTCCCAAAGCTTCACGCAAAGTAGGTTAACACATAGTATATGGAGATGTACACCACAATGAACAGGGTGAAGACACAAGGGGAGGCCAGTAACCAGTGTGAGAAGAGTTGAGTTGTCCAGGATTATAGTGGTGGTCATGACCTAGCCCTTCTGGTGAAAGTCCAAAGAATTCTGGTCCCTGTTAATATTCCCCAATTCCAAGGCAAGCTGTAAGCACAGCTGTGAAGATGAGTTGATTCATCTTCCTTGGATTGGAGGTTGTAGGCTGAGGCAAACTAATTAAGAGTTGACTTGGAAGTTGAGAGTTGAAATTAGCTTTATTGAGGGTATTAAACTCAATAATAGCACAAGCTATTACTAAGGAGGGGTCCCTTATTCATAGTGCTTCCCACTGTGCAAAGTTTTGCAAGTGGAAGTGAAAACAAAGAGATGGGGGATCCCAAAAGCTTGAAGGATGAGATTGGGCATGGGTTTTTGTGATGAGGGCCAAACCCTTGTTCTTTTGCAATCTGTTGTTGGTTTGGCAATTCTTGACTGGAGCCAATAGATTCTTGTGGGCATGGGGTCATGTGATAGAAAAAGCTCAAAGAACTCTCAGAATCTATTTTTGTCTTGGAGGGCATAGTTTGGTTGATGTTTGGACCCAAGCATATGATTTGGCCCTCTGAATCCCATTGGTTTGAAGTAGAATTGCTGTTCAAAATTGAACCCTGAATTTTCCCTTCTTCTGAAGGGGTGGTGTGAGGTTCCTGGTCACCAGTCCCAAAAGTGTGTCCTGGGTCATAGCCAGGGACCGGCTTGGAGGAGGTGTCATTTCCCAACATTGGTGAGTGGTTGATCAGAAGCTTGTACTTGGCCTGCATAACTGCAAACTCTTCCATCACCTTTCCAATCACTAGGCAGGCATCCCCACCATGCACCTGTACTTCAGTGTGCGCCAACCCATCTGTGGGTTTGTACCACTCTTGTAACAACCTGTTAAATTCATTTCCTATAAACTCCCTTCCTCTATCTGTCATCTAAAGATGCCTAGTTAATCTCTCTCACTCCTCCTGGGAAGACTTACTAGTGGCAAATCTCCTACAACTCTGACAATAGGTATCCTCTTCCCCTTGACTAGGGTAAAAGATATGGGGTAGTTCACTCATTGGGCTTGTACTCTAATTACTGAAAATTTAGGCAGGGATTATAATAGGCATTTATTCAAAGTCAGAAGGAAGAACCCTTTAGAAACCTTCCGATATAATGCCTGGGTAAGGGAAACAATATGGGTTTGCCAATACTGGGAGTCCTCCAACAATCTCTTGGACTCCTTATACTTGGTCTTGGGCTCATGCACCTTTGTCTTGGGCTCATGCAGTCTGCTCCAGAGCTTTCTCTTTATTTCTAGCTCTGGCTGCTTTATCTTGGGCTTCTGCACCTTTAGCTTGGTCTTCAGCTCCTTCTGTAGCCCTTGTGGCCTTTGTAATCCACTTGATCCAGTCCCTGAAGAGTCTCAGATAGCTCTCCCTTTTATAGCTCCTTGTTTCAGACCAAAAATATCTTTCAGAACTCTGGTTTTCAAAATCTTAAACTATCCAGTTTTTTTCTCTATACAATATATTAAACTTTACAGCTTAATTCAGCCAATGAAAGCCCTGAATTTTCTGCTTTTGCTCCTTATTTTTTAGGCTTTAACTCTTAAGTTAAAGCCATCAAAACACTGATTAAATAGACTCTGGCTTGCAGCCAATCATACGCCTCAATTTAACTGTTTTACTGAAGAGTTTCCCTGGATGACTTACTCTTGACTATGGTTAAAACCTGAGGCTTTCCTGCTCCAGGTAAACAACTGCTCTGCGTTTTGAACAGTTTTGCCGTGATTTCCATCATGTTTCTCCGGCAAATCTTGAGCGCTTCCACATATGTTTTACTTAGGCAAATTTTGACCCTTTGATTTTTCAACGTTTCTCCATGTTTCTATGTGTTTTCCTCAATGTTTCACAGCTTTGAACCCGCTTGCTGCTCACCCTTTTGCCTCTCCTAGTTGTTCTTGGCAAAATTTGCTCTTTTGCCTTTACAGCTTCTCTGTCCTGTTTCTGGCCTCTTTTTGGCTCCTTTCTGGCTTAATTCTAACTCAATAAATTCACAGTTTAAATACTGTAAAAGATTTTTCTTTCTTTTTTTTTCTCTTGTAGTATGATATGATAATTAATTCTTTTTCCATACTATAATTTTGGCAGCATTAAATACTTATTTAACTGCTTCTTTTATTAATATTTCTTCTTTAAAGACACCAAAATCAGCCTTCCAGCTTTTACTTCCAGTCTGGTTAGTCCTTCTAAGTCATCTTCTACTCCTTTATTCACATCTTCTGGTCTTTCTGCCTGTTCTTCAACCATATCTCTCAGCTCATCAGTTTAACCAGCAATCAGTCCATCTTAGTTCACAGAACAGCTCCTTTCAAGTCTTTAAACAGCCTATCAGTCCTCTGGCTACTCCTTTATCATGACCAGCTACTCCTGCATCATGATCTTTGAGCCCTTCAGCTTATCTTCCCTAGGAACTACCTTGGTTCTACCTGCAAAAAAAACCATTTTGGTTCCAAACTTCAATATGAACCAACAGCCCCTCAACTAGTTTTCACTGTGATCATACAGTCTCTCTTACTTTTCTTCTCTGCTGATCCCAAAACATGAACCACCTTGGTTCTTTATCTCAGTCCCCGTTACCAGAACATGTAGACCCAGGCATGAGTCTACATTGAACTGAAGCTTAACTGGGCCCTCACAAGTGGCAATCCACTTAGGCCATCCAACCATAGATCATTAAAGTCTATGCCGTTGTTTTTACTCACCCAGGTGATTAAGTCAGGCTTTCAGTCACAAAGTAATCAGCTTTACTTCCCAGAGGTCTGATCACACCAAGTTCTGCAGCTGCTTCCCCAAGAAAACTGCCTTATTGACACCTCTGAGCAGATCTATACCCTCCAATACTCACTTTGGGATCTCCCCAAAGCTCCCATAGGGGCATAAACAAGGACATCCTACCGGTCTGTTAGGTAGGATGCTTGCTCACAGACCTTCTGTAAGTGTATCAGGGTACATAGAGCCCTCAGAGCTCTTCCCTTCCCTGGCAGCCCGCGCTACCTGCCAGGGGTCCAAAACTTACAGCCCTGGTAGGCATCTCCTACCATGCTGGAACATACTTCTACCCTGATAGCCCGTGTTACCCACCAGGGTCTAAAAATTCTCCAGCCTGAGCAGAAACTGCTACCAATCAGGCTGGATCACTCCCCACCCCAAACAAACAAAGTTCCCTGCTGAGATATCTCATTATTTACCCCAAGCAACCACATTTCCCTGCTGGGTGAAGACCTCTAGCCCACAGCAGCCAATATCTTCTTCTGGGTGAAGACCAAAATCTGCCCCCTAGTAGTCTTTTCACCTACTAGCTAGGCCTTAACTTCCCTAGTAGCCATCATTCCCTACTAGGCCTCTACCTGCAATCAACCAACAACACATTGTCAATCAAGCATAGCGTCTTTATTTGAATCCAAATCAACCCTTGCCTGCAAAACCATTTACATGTGGATCATCACAGGTGGCCTTGTTCTGGAATTTTGGCCTTGTAGCCTGGTACTTTTCTGATTGGCTGTAGTGGTTAGGCCTTCTGATTGGCTGGAGAGTGGGAGCTGGGACCCAGGTGAGAGGCTGACAAGCAACTGGCTGGGCGGGTGGGTGGCAAGCTGGCAAGCAACTGGCTGGGCAGCAGGGGGTTGGCAGGAGGCCTGCTGGCAGAGGGTGCTGATGGGCGTGGTGGGCGCCTGCCTGGATGATAAATTATTCTGGCGTTCATTAGGTTCCGTTTTTTCTTTTGTTTGATTTTTATTTTCCCCAATTAAAGGGGGAAATCCTCATTGAATTGGGCATTTTTAACAGAAAATCCCTCTATTCTTTTCCAACATTGCCCTCCAGTAAGAATCTGGTTTATGTCAGGAATATTTCTGACACTGACATTGTTAGCTGGCTCCATGCTACCAAGACCCGCCTTTGTATCTGTCAAGTGCCTGAGCCCATGTGGGTTGCCACTGTATCTGGGCGCCTTATGGGGCCTGCTGCAGTGTGGTTTACCAACTGGGCAAGCCAAGAGATAGATATCACTTAGGCGCCGTTCAGGGACACCGCAAAAACCTGCTACAGTGAAACCTTTTCACCCATTGTGGTGAGAACCTCTCTCCTGGCTATTAAACAGACTGAGTCTGTCCCTGAATATCTTGTAGCTTGGCAACAAGCCCTTGCCACCGCCCAGAAGCCGTCACATATGAGAATGTCATGCTCCTCACTCTAATAGTCAATGAGCTCAAACTCCATATCTGCAAGTGGGTTCTCGTCAGTTGCTGAACCTCCATCAACAACTGCTACAAGGCCATTGTGGAGGCCAATAATCAGGCTTCAACGGGCTTCTGTAGATCCAACAACGCATCACCTCAGTCTTTCCCCGCACCTGGCAGTGCCCACAATTAGGTAGGCGGCCCCCAGTCCTGCCAACAAGAGGATGGGGTTAAGCACCCCTGCAAGGGGGAACTCCAACTAGCGCAAATTGAGGACCAGAAAAACCTGGGGGTTGTAGCTACAAGAGGTTCTACAACCCCACTTGACCCTCACTTTCAATCCCTTCTCACAAAGAACCCCTGTGATTACAATGTGCATGAAGTTGAAACCCTCAACATATTCCAGGTTCACAGTGACAACCCTGATCTCCAAGCAAATCACTCTTAAAATAAAGTAACCTGCTTGGCCTACCCCTTCTGTTTCTGTGGGAACAACCACAAACTTTTGGTAGACACTGGGGCTAACCACACCATGTCCAACCAGGAATTCACATATTTTCAATAATTAGATAAGTTCCTAACCAATTCAAGGCAGTATGTGTAGCTGACTCCCGCAGAGTGGCAATTACCCATGAGACAGTACCCTTCTCTGTGAGAATGGGGAACTTCCAGGTCAAGCTCTCTGGGCCAATCATGGCAGAACTCAGCTACAACTTCATTGTTGCTCTTGACTGGCTGCAGCACAACTGTCCCTATATTGACTGGGATATGTCTTTAATCACCCTTAACAGAAATAGGGTGGGCTTCCAGATTTATCCTATCAAAATGAGCAAGTTGCTTCACAATACCGTATTTTTCAGAATTAGAGAAATAGGTACATATGATTTCAAGGGGGAAACTAGGCTTTAATCAATGTTTGGTTAAAGTCATCCATGCCAAACCACCTGTGGTCCCTCCCTTGACTGCTTCATCTCCACCAGCACTTGCTGCACTCCTCAAGGAATACAAGAACATTTTCAGTGAAACACTGTACCAACTACCCCCTCCCCAAAAAAAACCCAGCATGCTGTCCAATTACAAGGGTCACTGCCCAAGGCACGCCCCCTTTATTGTCTGACACCCAAGGAAGACAAGACTCTCCACTAGCAACCTGTGGACGCGCTTGATAAAGGCTTTATCTGCCCCTCCCTCTTGCCATATGGGGCTGCAGTCTTCTTTGTAGCTAAGAAGGATGTGTCCTTTCAATTGGCAACCAACTACCACACTCTAAACAAGGTGATTGTTAAGAACAAATATACCCTGCTGCTGATTGACAACCTGTTCAACACACTTGTAGGTGCAAAGATCTTCAGTAAGATTGATCTCACTGCAGGGCACAATCAGGTCTGCATTTCATCAGGGGATGAGGCAAAGACTGCCTTCCGCACACCCTACAGGTTGTTTGAGTGTTGTGTCATGAACTTTGGAATGATCAAAGCTCCCTCCACCTTTGTCATGTTGATGAACAAAATATTTGAGGAACTGATTGGAAAATGTGTTGTTGTGTACCTTGACAACATTATTGTTCTCAGTCAAGATCAAACCACACATCTCCAACACCTCTGCGCTGTCCTTGACACCCTTTGTAAAAACCAGCTGAAGGCCAAGCTTTACAAATGCAAATTACTCTGGTCAGAGCTCCTATTCCTTGGGCACACCATCTCTGCCCAAGAGATAAAGTCCAACCCTGTCAAAATTAAGGCAATCACCAGCATGCCTCCCTCCATCAATGTGGGCCAGGTGTGTAAATTCTTGGACATGGTTGCCTACGTGCAAAAGTTCATCCCCAACTGTGAAGAACTAATTGCACCCCTCACTGAACTTCTAAACACAAAACAACACTTACTGTTGTATTTTCAGCTATGGTGTGGTAGTTGCTGTATATGATTAACTCAATTACAACCTATGTATTACTTAAGATTAAGATAAGATGGTTCTTCTGCCTAGTGTAAATAATAAAAGTATAAGTAATGTAATATCAATTCTTTATTTAATAAACAAGAGAAGAGTTATATAGGGGTTTTGTGATTAATATTAAGCCACTGATCCTCTGATCAGACTTCACCTCAGATTATATTGGCTCTCAGCCCATCAATCAGTATGATTGTTTAACAGGCTAAATTCCCTCTGAGGATATGGCACATTGATCAACCAGACTAGTTGTTCATTTGAACTACAGGACAATTTGAACCTTCACACTAGAGCCTAATTGATTGGAGGTAATGCCGTCAGTAATGGCTAGTTTACACTAACCACATTACAACATTTCCCCCTATAAACTAGATGTTACAGTGCCAGTATTTTTCTCTCTTATTATGATCAATTGTCCCAAAAGAGCCAGAAAACCGGTAGTAAGATACACTGACCAACCACAACAGAGAGTAACAGCCAAAAGTGTAAGCTCTAAAAGTTGAGTCCCAGAGAACACCCATGTTTGTCACCAATCTTAGAACCAGAAGAGCTGGAGGACTTCAACAATTTACTTGGCAACAAAGTTGACGCTGCCTTCCAAAGTCCAGCCAGTGGTAGTACATACCAACCGAGCACGCCAACAAATACTGTTATCCAATCTTCTATCACAACTCCTAGTCAGACAAGGCGTATCACTCCAAGTTCTCTAACAGTCAGGCTCAGGAATCCAACTGCAGAAGAGATAAAAAGTACCAAGGCTATGATACAAGAAGACCAACACAGGCAGTATATAAACATGATCCTGCATGTTTGTTGGGATTTAATCCCAAGACTACAGTTGTGTAGATTTTATTACATGTAGTCAGTGTTGATGCTGGCTCTGGAACACCCCGTACGTGATTACTACATGTAAGCTTGAAGTTAGAAAAACAGTTCACTGGAGATTGCCAATACCTAAACTAATGGAGTATTTTGAAATCCAACTCAACCAGTCAAGCTTTGATGGGGTATCACTATCAACTAAACAAAGGTCTTGGGCGTTGGAGATGCTGAAAGTCATCTTTATAGCCTGGATGAGTCCCAATTCAGCTGCAAGACAATTACCCTTGCGGCATGGTTCTGATAGCCACGTGTATTGTCTTCAAAGGACTATGAGTGCAATGCTAGACCTCCTAAGCTATGAAAATTCTGGGAGCTTGCAGTCCATGATGCTATTAGGTAACCTAGTACTGTGTGGGTCCAAGACTGTCTACCACTAACGCCTTCATCATATGCCTGAATACCTGGAATAGCTACTCAGTGTGATGTACTCCAGAGGCAGCAAGACACCAGAGGAATACACTCAATGGGAAAGCCTATTGTGGGAATGCATCCTACTAGGGATTGTGTTCCCATATTCCATAGGGATAAATTGTGTCCAGTATCTACCAGTTGATTCTACCCTGTTCCTTCCATATAGCTTTTGCTTGTTACCTTTAGTGTGGCTTATATATGCTGCATCTGCACAAATTCTCCTTCAATTATGTCTAGCAATGAAAGAACTTGCACCTTAATAAAGTGTTGCAACATAATTATTTTTCATTTCCCTTATATGTGCTATCTTCCTTCTTGTTTTGAATAAGATAACAACCCATGGACTATTTTCATTAGGTTTTTTCTTTTTCCTAGTTGTTATCCATAAAGGGGTTTATGCTTGACCACTTGGAGCCTTGCGCATGTACTGCGCATAAGCTCAAGTGATCAGTTGACCTGTTTCCAGATCCTTGATAGTGTAGCTGTCTACTCCCACTTTCTGGACTACTCTGACCAGGCCTTACCATAGCAAGGCAAGTTTTCTTTCACAACTGTACCCTCAGTTGCTGTAGAAGTATACCAGGCTTCCTATCTTGTATGCAGGGAGGGCTGGGCAAGACTTTTCTGCACAATCCATGTCCTTTCCCTTAGTTGCCAAATTAGTAGAGTATGCTTCAGACTGTAGTTTGATCAGCATCTGTGTCATGTTCTGAGGCGCAGCACAGACATAAAACAGGGAATCCTAACCTTAGGATTGGATTTGTACTAAGTCTCAGTTAGATGGCAGGGAAGACTATACAATTACCTTGTGGCCCTGGATGAATAATCTCTACTAGTTGTGGCTAGAGAGAGGCGCCAAAGTACTTGAAGACACAAAGACAAAAATGTGAATATAACTTAATTACTATTGGTGAATATTAAAAGGAATATATACTGTATAGCTTTACCACAAAACAGTACATGGACGGTAGGATCACTTGCCACAAGCATGAGTGGGGCAAGTGAGTTGCGCAGTGTCAGGAAACCAAACAATTGTATCTCCCAGTTTGGATATAGACTCATTTTGAGGGGGGAAAGCAAAAGAGAGAGATTCATACTCAAAATAACCCATCAAAGGCAAAATCCAAACATGGTGAATGGTGTCATTCATAAAATTGCCCCCCTCTAGATTGGCCTTAGGGGGGTAGTACTTGCAGAAGAACTTGGCATGTACTTGGGCAAAAAGACAACCACTAGAGAGGAGTTTCACAATGTACTTGGACCCTCGCTTGAAGGTCACTTCTATAGGGCCAACCCACAATTTATCTAGCTTGTAAGTGCGTCCCCCTACTCTATGCTGATAGTAGAGAACATAGTCCCCAATGTTGAACTCAGACAAGGGAGAGCGTCCAACATTATCAGGAGAGAGCTTAAGCATCTTGGTCTTATACACAGAGGTATAAGCAGTGGCCTGTATGTCAATTATGTGGTTGACTAGATCTTTGTTATGGTTGCCAGGATTCATGGCCTTATCAGAGGAGAGTAGGGGCCCCCAAGAGCAAAAGAGTGGTAGCCTCACAACCATACAGCATAGCAAAGGGGAAATACCTGGTGACACAATGTTTGCTTAGGCAATAAGTAAAGAGAGCAGTGGGCAAATGTAGATCTCTGTTTGCAGCGTCAGAGTAATTGAGTTTCCTCATGATAGAAACCAGTGTTGAATTTGCACGCTTGAATTCCCCATTGGTAGAAGAGTTATGGGGGGCAGAGAAAGACTGGTGAGACCCCAAGGCCTCAACAACAAAAGTTAATAACTTGGCATTGAATTTAGTCCTGTTATTGGATAGCAACACTTGAGGGCAGCCATGGAGGTAGAAAACATCTTGCAACAGGAAGGCAGCAGTTATCTTAGCAGTGATATCCTTAGTAGGACGAGCTTTTACCCACTTGCTGAAGTGATCAACAGCAATTAGGATAAAGCAGCAACCACAGCAGGAGCGGGGGAGAGGTCCTACAGCAACAATGCTGACAGTGTGAAAGGCATGTTGAGGGAGAACTAGTTTAAACTTGTGAGAGGAAGCTCAAGGTCTCTGAAGCTGGCAGTTGTGGCAACTAGCTATGACGTCTGGAATCAGCAGGCAAAGGTTTTCCCAGAAGTAATTTTTCTGGAGCCAGTCAAAGATCTTGGCAATGCCCCCATGCCTGGTCTCTTTATGAGCTTGAAGCACCAATAAAAGGCGAAGACTAGGCCGTACATAAGGCAGGTACTGGTCTCGTAATTCTTGAAGAGCTGATTGTCTTGAATAAGCATATCCTCAGATAGTTTGGACAGGGCTAATCAGACCTCTTCTATCTCGCTTTCCCAAGAGGAAGGATATCCAATTAGTTCATACAGTTAATCAGCTTCAGCAGGGTGTAGAGCAAGGATGGGCATTCTGGATAAGCCATCAGCGTTCTGGTGTTGAATCCCAGGACAATGTACCACAGTGAAATTGTATCCTTGCAGGCGCAGAGCCCAACGTGCTAATCAACCTTTGGGTTTCTTCAGTTGCTGCAGCCATTTAAGGAAAGAGTGATATGTGACCACAGTGAAATGGGTACCATAAACATAGTGGTGGAACTATTTGACTGCATTCAACATGGCAAGACATTAATTCTCCGTAACATTGTAGTTCTTCTCATGCTTGTTTAGAACACAGGAAGTATAAGCCACAGGATGGTCCACACCTTTGTTGTCTAGTTGGGCCAAGATAGCCCCAATAGCAAGGTCACTAGAATCAGTGTATAGGATGAATTCCTTATTGTAGTCAGGATACACTAGGATGGGAGCTTCTTTGAGTTTCTGTTTGAAGGTCTCAAAGGCTTGCTGCTGGCTGGCAGTCCATTCAAAAGAGACATTACGTAACAATTGGACCAAAGGTTCACCAGTATTTGCAAAGTCAGGGATGAACTGTCTGTAGTAGCCCACTATACCCAGAAAGACTTGTACTTCTTGCAGGTTGGTATGTGGAATCATTTTATTGATGGATTATCCTTCTTGGTAATTGGTTGAATCCCCGTCTGGGTTATTTCATGGCCCAAGAATTCAAGACACTCTTTGAAGAAAGCACACTTAGATGATTTTAGCTTGAGGACCGCCTCTTGAATCTTTATGAACACTTTTTTGAGATAAGCCAGATGATTGGTAAAGGTAGTGCTGAAAACCGTTATATTATCTAAGTATACTAGGACACATGACAGTTTCAAGTCTCAGAGGATGAGTCCATGGCTTGTTGGAAGGTGACTGGGGCATTGCAGAGTCCTTGCAACATACATGTAGGCTCAAAAAGCCCTTCAGAAGTAATGAGTGTGGCCTTTTGTCAATCCTTGGGCTAAAGGTCAACTTGCCAGTACCCCGATGCCAGATCCATTGTAGAGAAGAACTTAGAGCCTCCAAGACAACAGAGAGCATCCTTAATAAATGGCAAGGGGTAGGAATACTTCTTGATTAAAGAGTTCAATTGTCAATAGTCTATCACAATACAATGACCCATGTCCTTTTTCTTCAGGATTAGCAAGGGGGAAGCCCAAGGACTTTGGGAAGGGGCCAGTAGCCCAGCATCTAACAGTTGCTTGAGCTCCTTGGATACCTGGGCGTCCTCCACACAACTGCGGCAATATGGTTTAGCGCGGAAGGGGGCAACACCTGTATCAATCTGATGTATAACACCTTTGGCTAGTCCATAGTCAGTACTGTCTTTAGCAAAGATGTCAGAAAATCGGTCTAGCAAGTCAAGAACCTTGTTCTGTTGAACTGGGGGCAGCTGTGGAAAGTCTTGTGCAGTGAACAGAGATAGGACTTGGGGCTTGTCTTTGGGTAGATTAAAGTCCTGAAACGTACCAAAGGGATGAAGGGACAAGACATCAGGAGAACTCAATAGTTTGCCATAACCAACAACCTGTCCTCTAGATACACTTATGGGGAGAGCGGTTAAAATGGCTACTAGCAATTGTACAGGATCCTTATGGGAGATGTCTAGGATTCCAGGACAGAGGTAAGGCTTGTTGCAACCTAGTGAAGGAGGAGAGTACAACTCCAGGAAAGTACGCTCAGGTAGCTCATACAATATTTGGGAGTCCAAGATGGCTTGAGAGCCAGGTGGGATGGTTATAGCAGAAGTAGTCAGGAGAGGGATCCCCTCAGACGCAGGGCAAGCCATAGGCAGACACTTCATGTTGGAGGAGTGGGTACAGTATTTTAGAGTGAAAACACCAGTGGGATATTCTAAAGCACACATCTTGAGGCACTTCCTTAGAGCTTTAACTGGCTCCTCAAAGATCAGAGGGACTTTGTATCCCAGGATAGATAATTAACCATCCTTCAAGTTGATGATCCCATTATATCTCCTAAGGAACTGGGTACCAATTAGGAGATCATAGCTCTCATTCTCCAGGACAACTGCAGGTGCGGCTAAGAGGGGCTTTTTAAACCACATGGGGAGAGCAGAATATGCCCTGTGGTGCAAGTCATAGACAGCCCAGCTGTACCATACAACTGGTGGTAATTAAGGTTGGGGGTGAGCTTGAGTTTTTTTAAGAGCTTTGAGGAGACAACATTAACAGGTGATCCAGTATCCAAGATGTCCTTGATGATCACCTTCTGGATGGATATCTCCACACAAGTGGTGGTACAACCAAAGGGAGGAAGGACAGCCAGAATGTCTTGGGCTTCTGCTAGTTCTTTGTCCCACTTTTTGATTATGCATCATAGGCCCGGGAACTCCTTATAGACTGTTTGGAGGGGGAGCAAGACGGAGACATTCTTGAACTCAGCATCAGCAACCTCAGCAGCTTCTTTGGAAGATTCAACAAGCACAGGAGATCTCTTTGCTTGAAAGAGGTATGAGAAAGAGACAACTTCTTTGGCCTCAGGCAAAGGCTTAGCAGTTGTCATAGTCTTTTATGAGCGTAACTTATAGGGAACTTCAATGGTTTTGGGGACGGCAAGAACTGAATACCTGTAAGCGTCAGGGTCATCAACATCAGAATTTTCCAATCCAGAGTTGTCAGAGATATTGTGAAAAAACAGCAGGATGGGAGGAGCCCCAGTATCATCAGGCCCAGAATCAGTTATGGAGGGGGATTGAAGGAGACTGGGAAGAATTGTCAGCTGAGAGCGTCTCCACCTCTAGGGTGACTATTCTTTTCCTGCTTGCCCCTTAAGATTGGCTCCTTCAGACCAAGGACTGGTGTAGAATTGAGGATGGTGACTTATTGGCCACAGTTGTGGCAATCTTGACGTCTAGGGGAATTTTGCAAGTTCATTGTAAGGATGTGTGGGCCACAGGAAGACAAACCAGAATTAGAGGCGGCCTAATTCTCCCAAACAATTGCTCCAGAATGGGTAAGGTGCATATCCTGCAACAACGTTTTTATGCTCTTTATGGAGGAAATCATAGACTTACAGGCTTTTAAATGGAGGCACAGAAGCTGTTTAACCTTGAGGGCTTGAGCACAAGCCATGTAAGCTTCATGGGCTGTCAATAGTCTTCTTGTTATCAGTTGCTGTCCTTTCATGTAGAATATATCTGCAAATTCAGCTAGAGTCTCCTTAGGTTTGAAAGCAATGAGCATGAAGGCGTCCTTCTTTACTTCCAGGCTAAGGTCACCACAAAATTTGTCAATTAGAAGCTGCTTCATATCTTCCTAAGTCTCAATGGTGGGCAGCTTAGGCACCACCACCTCTTGGCAGGTTGTGTGTAGACAGGTTAAAATATGTTCCTTCTTAACCTCATCCAATGCTCTTCTCATGGCAGTTTCATAGATAGTTAGGAAAGCTGCAATGGTCAAGGTTTTGGGATCAAAGACTTGCTTATAGTAGGCTTTAAATATGCCTCAGAAGTTGGACCACCATTGTTGCTATTGAGTACATTTACGTGCAGGGAAAATTCTGCTTCAGATTCAGAGAGGGGTTGTCTAGCCCACAGATTTTGAACACTTTCCTCAGGGGTAGTCAGGGTTTCAATAGTGCAGACACCTGTATCAGTAGCTAAAGCAGTCTGTTGCTCAGTAAAATCTAGACATTAGCCTTGAGTTGTTACTACTGTAGAGAGCTCAGCCAATCAAGAATTAAGGAAAGGCCCCACTGAGAGGCAAGGGGAAATCTGTCATTTACTGAGTCATTCAATTCACTCATTTCTTGTACGTTTCTGTCTTGCTTGACATGATCCTGCTTCAAATGATCCAACTCATTAGCTAGGGCAATCAACTCCCTAGCACATTGGATTCAAGGGGCTCCTGGCAAGCCAGGGCAGCAGCCATCTTCATTGACAACCCCAACTGGACTAGCAATAGTTTTCACCATTTTGCGTAAGGCAGCAAGTTCCTGCTGCAGCTCAGTAACTTGAGCAGTCAACACAAGCACCTGTGGGTCAGGCTGAGGAGCTTCAGTAGGACATCCTTGACTGCAAGTAGACGCTTGTAGCTCCCAAATGGTATCCCATAATCTCTGCTCTCTATTCACCAAATCATCAGATGGGGTAGAAGGCGGAGCATTTGGCTTGGGCGTAGATAATTCATTCACTTGATTCTGGAGCTTGGTTATGGCAGCGGCATTGACAGCTCTCTCTTTTATTAAATTCTGCACTGAGATCATTAAGGCCTTTAGCAGCAAGGTCTGCTACCTGCTGCAGTTGCTCAAAGGAATAAGTGCTTAATGCATTGAGCTGTTATACAAGTCATTTGAAGTCAGTGATATAAGCGTTCAGGGTGGAATCTACTTGGGTTTACCAGGGTTGTTCTAACTGGTGAAACTCATGTAGACGCTCCCTGAAGTATTTGGGAATATATTGGCGCATTTGTTCAATGGAATTAACCAAACAGGTCTGTAAGGTGACAGAGTTGCACTGATTGTCTGATAACAAAGAAAACAGGGAGTGAATCCACTGTTGGTAGACCGCAAACTAGTCCCAGTGATGAGTAACAGCTGCTTATAGAGAATAAATCTCCTGAACGTGGAGCCCTAACACCATCTGGTGGTAGGCTAAGGAAGGTTGTACAAAGGAGGAAAATAGATGCTCAGAAGAGCCAGCTGCTGAGAGGAGATGTTGTGGAAATTGCAGAGCCACAATCAGTTTGTTCTATTCTGCTCAACTGAATTGTAGTTGGAGGCAAGGGATGGCTCCTTCACAGGCTATCCCAAGTGCTACTGCCATGACTTGTTCTAAGTCAGGGGTACCCATGGGTTAGGCCACTAGGAAGGGATCATTCCCAAGGTTCAGTACAGTAGTGACAATAGGTGGGTCTGTGATGTCTTCCTTGATAGGAGGACTGGTAATTTCAGGTGAAGTTGGCTCTTGTACAGGAGGAGGCAAATGACCTGAAAACGTGGTTACAAAAGGGATAATTAAGGGGCTTACAGCCCCTGTAGTGAGTACCATTTTTGTTGTGTTCTGAGTTGCGCACAGACACACAACAGGAAATCCTAACCTTAGGATTGGATTTGTACTAAGTCTCAGTTAGATGGCAGGGAAGGCATGCAATTACCTTGTGGCCCTGGATGAATAATCTTTACTAGTTGTGGCTAGAGAGAGGCGCCAAAGTACTTGAAGACACAAAGACAAAAATGTGAATATAACTTAATTACTATTGGTGAATATTAAAAGGAATATATACTGTGTAGCTTTACCACAAAACAGTACATGGACAGTAGGATCACTTTCCACAAGCATGAGTGGGGCAAGTGAGTTGCACAGAGTCAGGAAACCAAACAATTGTATCTCCCAGTTTGGATATAGACTCATTTTGAGGGGCAAAATCAAAAGAGAGAGATTCATCCTCCAAATAACCCATCAAAGGCAAAATTGAAACATGGTGAATGGCAGCTTTCACAACAGTCTGTGCTAGTTTCTTTAGATAAGTGTTGGGGGAAAGAGGACCGCCGGTTTTAACTAAACTGTAGAGATGAGGGGGAAGACTTGGTTGTCTTCTGTAAAGAAGCTGGAAAGAGCTTTTTCCCAGTGGCCCTGTGTAATTCTATATTGTACAAAAAAGTAGCTGCTGGAAGATAAGTATCCCATTCTGTTTTGTGCTGACGGCTCAGCTTTCTTTGGATCTGTACTAGACTCCTGTTAGTTCTCTCTACCATCCCATTTTTTAGTATATGATATGGTGTTGACAGGGTACCACAAATACTCATAAGCTTGTTTAGTCTAGGTACCATGTATCCTGTGAAGTTTTTTCTGTTATCTGTCAGCAGTGTTTGCAGGCAGCTTTATTGTAAGAATTGGGGAGCAGGTTAAGAGGAAATAAAACCAAGCTCTCAACTACAATAAAATTGTGGTTTCAGCAACAACCAAAAGGTTGTTGCCAACAATTTCTGGGAGGCCAGAGGGGAGAAGGAATCAACTGAACACCAAACGCAGTAGGCCAAACCAGAAGGCCAAATTAAACTAAAAAATTTTGAACTTTATTAGAGTAGAGAATGATGAAGCAAGGTCTTTTACAACACTTGCATTCATTTGAGGGATGCGATAGGATTGGGGTGGTAGATTGAATGTCACAAACCAATTGACCAATGATATGAGCGGATACAAATGCATTTCTTGAGGCAGGAAGATCTTGACAAATTTTGAATGGACATAGTCAAAAGGAAAACTGAACCAACTAACATCAGTAATATACTTTGGATGCAATTACCACTGCTCTTGGACGCTCTGGCACATGATATTTAACCAGAGGTGTCTCTTGGATGGGTTAGGCGGGGGCATCTTCAGAATAATGCCAAAATATTAAATTGATGGCCTTTCTTGGGCTTTTTCAGTAACCTTTTAGATAAATATTCAAACATAATTTGGTAGAAATTCCCAAGCATTTGCCAGGAATTGAAGTGGAGGCCTAAGGAGGAGGGTAACTTTACAGTTATGATCAATCTGCTTCACAAGCTTAGAGAGTTACATGTAAGAGTGGCTACAGTCAGAGAGGGATTGTTGAAGGCCTTTATCAATCTTGCTAACATGTTCAGATAACTCCTCCATGTCCCGTTAGACAATGGCAGTGGCTTCCTTGTTAGACCCTGTAGAAGGCCCATCCTTGATCATTCCCACTGAACAACAGAGCAACTCAACCTCACTGCATAGGTAGCAAAAAGTAGCTTCTGCCCCTTTGACGTGATGGGTTACTGTGCAGAGCCAATTTTTATCCACTCCTTTGTGCTCTAGAATAGTCTCAATCATTGTGACCACGTAATTAGTCAGGCATTCCTCAAGCTGTGCAGACTAATTTGCAGTGTAGTTCTGGTGTCCAGACAAACTATTAATCTGATGACTGATGTTGGCCATTGAGCCTACAAGCTCATTGTAAAAGCATCAGATGAATGCTTGTTGATTATTGATCAAGTTTCCCTGGTGTGACATGAGGGAAAGTCGATAACCCAAGTGAATACAATTGTGGCAAATAGTGGGGTGAGCAAAGCTATGGATGTACTCCTTTGCTTTCTTGCTTGATTGTTTTCATCTTTAAACAAAGCTGGTTTGGAGTGATCCCCATGAAGTTTTGGAATTTCTCCTTTGCAGTTGTGCCATATGATGGCAATACCGCCAGATTCTCATGTGCTTCCCCGCTTTGATAAGCACTGCAGTCCATGCTGCCTATGGCCTGCTACAGCTGCTGCTGGGTAAGCTCTGCATTGCTATCCACTTCTAGTGAATTAGGACATCAAGGCGCAAAGAGGAGTGGTCCTCAATCTGGTAGGGGTGTTGCACGTCAGTCATGAATTGACCAAACACAACAAATTTGCTAGGTAGACCATCCCTTATGCCAGCAAGGCAATTAATCTCTGTAAAAATTCCATTGAGGTGGTCTTGCAGATGGCAGAGGAAAGAATAGATTAGGTTGTCTCCATCTCCTCCCCGGTCAAAAGACAAGTCCCTGGCAGGGTGGTGAGTAGCATCAGGCTGTTGCATGCTTGAGTGAGCACCAAATGTTGTATTTTTGGCTATGGTGTGGTATTTGCTGTATATGATTAACTCAATTATAACCTATGTATTACTTAAGATTAAGATAAGATGGTTCTTCTGCCTAGTGTAAATAATAAAAGTATAAGTAATGTAATATCAATTCTTTATTTAATAAACAATGGAAGAGTTATATAGGGGTTTTGTGATTAATCTTAAGCCACTGATCCTCTGATCAGACTTCACCTCAGACTAAATTTGGCTCTCAGCCCATCAATCATTATGAATGTTTGATGGGATAAATAACCCTCTGAGGATATGACCTGTTGGTCAATAATACTAGTTGTTCATTCAAACTACAGGACAATTTTACCCTTCACACTAGAACCTAATTTATGGGAGGTATTGACTTCAGTAATGGCTAGTTTAAACTAACCACATTACAACACTTCCACTGGACACCTTCCAGAGATCACGCCTTTGAGAAGTTGAAGCAGAGACTTAAAACTGCAGCTGTATTGCAATTCTCCAATTGGAACCACAAGTACAAACTCAAGACTGATGCCTCTGACAGAGCCATAGTAGTTGTGCTACGGGTGGAAACCAATAAAGGCGTCTTTCTTCCCGTAGCATACAAGTCCAGAAAGCTTACTGACTCAGATCAATGTTATCCAATTCATGAAAAAGAATTGGCAGCAATAGTGCACTGTGTTGAGAAGTGGCGCTGTTACCTGGAAGGTGCTACCTTCCCACCCTGCGTTCTGATGGATCACAAGTCACTTCAGTATTTCAACACATAGTCCCACTTGACATGCCGCCAAGAAGGCAGGGTTGAGCGTCTATCCTCCTACCAGTTGCGCATCCAGTACAAGCCTGGGAAGGAGCTTGTCACAGCTGACGCCCTCTCACAACTCTACGTAGCATCCATCACCAGGGATGATGGCCTGGATCCAGACTGGCTAATGTTGTACCTCCGTCCTGAAGCAACTTGTTAAAAAGGCCTTAACTCAGTAACCATCTCCAAGTTAAAGGACAACAAAAGTTGGTTCACCACTGATGCTGGCAATTTCTGCTGCCAGGCAGAGACAAGTGAGAAGACGCCCTACATTCCCACCACACAATGTGGCGACACCATACTATACTACCACCACACCTTGGGTCACATCAGAGGATGTAACCTCTTTGAGATCATGAAACATAAGGTGGTGGCTGCGTATGCGCCAAGACATCTTGGACCTCCTCAAAACATGTGTGCTGTGTGAAAAGAACTTGTCTAAGCCTGCACCCCCAAGTCTGTCCTGCCCATTAAAGCCATGGAACTCTTTGAGCAGTGGGCCCTCAACATTGTTGGGCCTCTCCCCAAAGACAAACTGAGAAAGAAGTACATAATAACAGCCATCAATTAATTCACCTGTTAGCCAGTAGCATAGACAACCACTAACCACACTGTCACCATCATCACCATCACCTGATTCATTGGCAAGGAAATTGTGGCTTTCTTTGAGCGACCCAAACGTCTCATCACAGATGGTGGCCCCAAGCTTGTTGGACATGTCATGAAGGTGTACTGCACCAAGAATACCCTCCAACAAATAGTCACAATTCCCTATCATATGCAAGCCAATGGACACATAGAGCAATTAAATGGTTTGCTGGTCCAACTGATTGCCAAGCTCTCACAGGAGCATCCCAATACTGCGTGGACTGAACACCTTCCCACCGCCCTCCTTATCTTACAAGCAAGAATCAACAGAGGCACCAGGTTCAGCCCTAGCGCCCTGGCCTTTGGAAGCCCTGACAGTCTGACATGAGTTGAACAAGGGAAGTTACAGTCTACAGTTCCCAGAAAGCCTCCCCTAGTAACAACCCCATCCCTATACCAATGGTGTGCCAAAGCCCAAGACATTGAACACAAGTAAATTGAGGGAGGGACAAAGCACCTCAAAGCCAGGTACACTGTAGGTAACCCCATCTACACCCTCAACCCCAATTCCACCAAGTTGGAGCCCAACCACCTAGGGCCCTTCAAGATAGCCGCTGTCTACAACAATCATACCTATCAACTTGAAGATGCCCAAGGGAACACTAAGAAGCTTCACCACATTCACTTGTGCCCCTGCCGTGCCATCCCTACACAAAAGTTGTTTGTGCGGACCTTCCCAGACCTTCCGCAGACTCTGGTCTTGATGTCTGACAACAAGCAGGGGGCAAGGGGGGTGTTATAACCAAGTTTCCAGACTTGCCTGCTAATGTATCTTACAATACACAGGGGGAGCTCAATGAGCCTCCCCTTGACGTATCTAACGACATGGATTAATCTGATGGCAATATCAAATGGCAGGTACTTCATCCTAATTAGGAGTGCTGCCAATTTGACTTGCTGATTCCCACATGAGTTATTCCTTGGCTTCAAACCTTACATGGAACTTCCCACTATACCACCCCCTTGTGGCCTTGTGGCTTTCCCCATATAGTATATTAATCACAATATTCTATAATAAATGACACCTTATTCTTATTGTTCTGTCCTTTCTATTGGACTGTTGTCTTCCCCAATTACAAATACTGAATCCTCATTGGTTCAGTTGCAACAGTAGAGTGCTCCAAACAGTTGGGTGGACGTAGTCTCAGCTGCAGTGGGGGTCTCCAATGGGTGGTTGGGTTGCGGGGTTAAGGGCAGATTCATGGGGAAAAAGTAGGCAGGAAGATAATTGTACTTGTCTTTGAACAATAAGGGCGGCACCTCAATACTCTTTCCTTCACATCCTATTTATTCAGTTTCTCTAGTCCTTGCCAAGAGATTTGCAATGAGGATGGTCTCCAAGTTGTACTCAAGTAGGTGGGTTGGGCAGGTTTTCTGTAAAATGCACAGGTCCAAAGGGAGCTCCAGGGGGACGGTATAGTGCCTGAGGCAGGTTGGCAGGTTGGTCTCTGGAGGGAGCGGCAGCCTGGTAGTCTACTTGACTGGAATTAAGATGGAAGATCACTAAGACTAGATAGGGTAAGATTTTTTCAAACCAAAGGTTCATAAAACTTTATTATCAAAAATGACAATGTGGTCTTCACCATGCCGCCGGAGTTTTTATACCATGGGTTTTTGCTTCTTCAATTTTTGCAGGGTTCAAGTTCACATACAAGGCACTGGCAGGGAATGGATCTTGGCTTAGAGTCTTGAGGGCAGGAGATCCAGGTAGCGCCTGCTCTGGTGAATAGAAGTGGCAATGCTTTGTTCCGCTGCCACTGTTAATATGTCACCTGAGTAGTTCAATTGCACTACTCTCTCTGGACGGAATGCTGGCAGTTGCTGGTGGTTATTGGCAGAGTTACAAATAGATTTTTTTAACCTCCTTAAGGCAAGCTGCAACCTCTGCATAGGTTCAGGTCTTTGGTGGCTCAAGGTTGGCATCAATCTGATGATCATTTGTGTAATTGTCTTTGGGAGACTGGCAGGTCTCAGAGTAACTTGTCAACTCAGTTATGCAATTTAGCAAGTGGGCGGGTTCCTTCCACTTTGCGTGACTCAAGTAGTCTTTGGAGGATCAGGGTTTGATTCCAGGGCTTCCAGCGTTGATTCCAAAGCTCCAGTATTGGCTCTTGGCAGGTTGGTAGTAGGTCATTCCCCAACCTCCATTAGCAAGGTTACATTTGCTTTGTAGGTATGGGTCTTCATTGGCACCAGTTCAGCGGCAGACTGGCAACTATTGAGGGAATCCTCTGTAGTAGACCGGCAGGCCGCGGAGTAATTCAACAATTCAAGCCTGTGACTTAACAGATTGGCGGGTCCTGGACTGTCCTGGGGGGTTCAATCTGTCTTTTGGGAACTGGCTCAACTCTTAGGTTTTAATAAAAGTATTAAAATGTCATTCATGACATCTTGTCCTTCTCTCAGTGCCATGGTTGCCAAGTCTTCACTAGTGTTTTCATCCTGAAAGGTCTTTGTGGCCTGGTCTTTAGATGTTTCAATCCCAAAAAACGTGGGCTGACAGCCTTCTGGTCATCAGGGCTGGCAACCTGTGATTGATATTGGTCAGGACTTAATTCCTGTCCCACACCTTGGGTTTTGATAGTTGTAAAAATATCATTCCTTGATGTTTTATTGAAAGTGCAGTTTTGATTATGTGATTGGCAAGTTTTAAATATAAAATAAATTTAAATAAATTTAAACATTATAAGAGTAAAAAATAAAAGGGTAATATGAAAATATATAAACTAATATAAGATGATAAATAGAGAAATCCTTTTGATTTATTGGCTGGTTGTCAAGGCACAGAGGAGTATATTATTCAGAATGTGCGTAAAACTTAGCCACAGTCTCATATGGAAGGATATAAACCCTGACCTGCAGAAAATCAAACAAGGCCTCAGGCCCAGTTAGAGTCCCCTGATTGAAAAATTGCTTAAGCCACCCAAAGACCTCCTTGATTTGTTTTAGGAATGATGAATATGCTTTAGAAATAATAGGTGCATAGGCGCTGTGGCCAATTTCTGTGAGCCAATTGCCACACCTGTCTTAACTATTGGAAATTCCTCAAGAATATCTGCCGCCGTGTAGAGCCCAACCTTATCCAGTACAATAACATTGGTGAACCCTGGGCTAGTGCATCTAAGATGCTCTTATACCAATTAGAGAAATGATAGAAAAGTCCTGCTATTATGAGATTCCTTGCTCATTTGATATATCTTAATCCCTCTTGGACCAAGGGGAGCTACCATAGAAAAGCTGGGCGCGGAATGCCATACACCAAGATACTTCATCTTTAGCACCTCTGGTGAAATAGCCATATGAATTGTGCATAGACAACACAAACATTGATTTTTCAATATAATAGAGTTTAACTGTTCCTTATTTTTGAGCACAGTGTATGCCTCTATGTAATTTCTCCAGGCCACAATATTAGCAGAGCTGGTTTGGTTGTAGAGAGACACCCCAAGTTTTTTCACTAAAACTGCAGCCCCTTGACCACACAACAGTAAAAAAATTGAAGCTTAAATTCCAAAAATATAGACTTGATCATTGTCGTGAATGCCGCCATTCACCATGTTTCAATTTTGCCTTTGGTAGGCCATTTCAAAGATGAATCTCTCACTTTCACTTTTGCCTCTCAAAATGAGTCAATGACTGAATTGAGAAATAAAATTGTTTGGTTTTGTGACTCTGCACAACTCACTTACCCCACTCATGCTGGTGGCAAGTGATCCTACCGTCCTGGTAGTGTTTTGTGGTATTGTTCACCACTATATATTAATTTCCCTATTCACCAATAAAATCAAGTTCTATTCACATTTTTGTCTTTGTGTCTCCAACTACTTCTGCGCCGCTCTCTAGCCACAACTAGTAGAGATTATTCTTCCAGGGCCGCAAGGTAATCACATAGCTTTCCCTGTCATCTAACCAATACTTAGTACAAATCCAATCCTAAGGTTAGGATTTCCTGTTATGTGTCTGTGCCGCGCCTCAGAACACAACAAATTGGGTGCTCACTACAGGGGCTGAAAGCCCCTTGGTTATCCCTTTTGCATCCACATTTTCAGGTCCTTTGCCTCCACCTATATAAGAGCCAACTTCACCTGAAATTACTAGTCCTCCTATTGAGGAAGATATTCCCAACCCACCTATTACCCCCACTATACTGAACCTTGGGAATGATCCCCGCCTAGTTGCTTACCCATGGGTATCCCTGACTTGGAACAAGTCATGGCAGTAGCACTTGGGATAGCCCGTGAAGGAGCCATCCCTTGCCTTCAGCTGCAGTTCATTCAAGTGGAATACTATTAATTGATTGTGGCTCCTCAAATTCCACAGCATCTCCTCTCAGCGGCTGGCTCCGCTGAGCATCTACTGTCATCCTTTGTAAGCCTGCCTTGGCTCACCATCAAATGGTGTTAGGGATCCACGTTCAAGAAATCTCATCTCTACAAGCAGCTGTCACTCATCACTGGGACCAATTTGCTGCCTATCAACAGTGGATTCACTCCCTGTTTTCTTTGGTATCAGACAATCAGCGTGACTCTGTCACCTCCCAGACCTGTTTGGTTAATTCCATTGAGTGGATGCACCAGTCTATCCCTGAATACATCAGAGAGCGTCTACATGAGTTTCACCAGTTAGAAAAACCCTGGCAAGTCCAAGTAGATTCCACCCTGAACGCTTATCTCACTGACTTCAAATGACTTGTACAACAGCTCAATGCATTCAGCACTTATTCCTTTGAGCAACTGCAGCAGGTAGCAGACCTTGCCGCTAGAGGCCTTAATGAGCTCAGTGCAGAGTTCAATCAAGAGAGAGCTGTCACTGCCGCTGCCATAACCAAGCTCCAGAATCAAGTGAATAAATTATCTACGCCCTAGCCAAATGCTCCACCTTCTCCCCCATCTGATGATTTGGTGGATAGAGAGCAGAGATTATGGGATACCATTTGGGAGCTACAAGCGTCTACTTGCAGTCAAGGACATCCTACTGAAGCTCCTCAGCCTGACCCACAGGTGCTTGTGTTGACCGCTCAAGTTACTGAGCTGCAGCAGGAACTTGCTGCCTTACGCAAAATGGTGACAACTATTGCTAGTCCAGTTGGGGTTGTCAATGAAGATGGCTGCTGCCCTGGCTTGCCAGGAGCCCCTTGAATCCAATATGCTAGGGAGTTGATTGCCCTAGCTAATGAGTTGGATCATTTGAAGCAGGATCATGTCAATCTAGACAGAAACGTACAAGAAATGAGTGAATTGAATGACTCAGTAAATGACAGA
The DNA here is from genome assembly GCA_014839935.2 of Entomophthora muscae. Classification (NCBI taxonomy): domain Eukaryota; kingdom Fungi; phylum Entomophthoromycota; class Entomophthoromycetes; order Entomophthorales; family Entomophthoraceae; genus Entomophthora; species Entomophthora muscae. Next base: position 500,828 of record QTSX02001441.1, on the reverse strand, counting down.
TTTCCCCTTGCCTCTCAGTGGGGCCTTTCCTTACTTCTTGATTGGCTGAGCTCTCTACAGTAGTAAAAACCCAAGGCCAATGTCTAGATGTTACTGAGCAACAGACTGCTTTAGCTACTGATACAGGTGTCTGCACTATTGAAACCCTGACTACCCCTGAGGAAAGTGTTCAAAATCTGTGGGCTAGACAACCCCTCTCTGAATCTGAAGCAGAATTTTCCCTGCACGTAAATGTACTCAATAGCAACAATGGTGGTCCAACTTCTGAGGCATATTTAAAGCCTACTATAAGCAAGTCTTTGATCCCAAAACCTTGACCATTGCAGCTTTCCTAACTATCTATGAAACTTCCATGAGAAGAGCATTGGATGAGGTTAAGAAGGAACATATTTTAACCTGTCTACACACGACCTGCCAAGAGGTGGTGGTGCCTGAGCTGCCCACCATTGAGACTTAGGAAGATATGAAGCAGCTTCTAATTGACAAATTTTGTGGTGACCTTAGCCTGGAAGTAAAGAAGGACGCCTTCATGCACATTGCTTTCAAACCTAAGGAGACTCTAGCTGAATTTGCAGATAGATTCTACATAAAAGGACAGCAACTGATAACGAGCAGACTATTGACAGCCCATGAAGCTTACATGGCTTGTGCTCAAGCCCTCAAGGTTAAACAGCTTCTGTGCCTCCATTTAAAAGCCTGTAAGTCTATGATTTCCTCCATAAAGAGCATAAAAACGTTGTTGCAGGATATGCACCTTACCCATTCTGGAGCAATTGTTTGGGAGAATTAGGCCGCCTCTAATTCTGGTTTGTCTTCCCGTGGCCCACACATCCTTATAATGAACTTGCAAAATTCCCCTAGACGTCAAGGTTGCCACAACTGTGGCCAATAAGTCACCATCCTCAATTCTACACCAGTCCTTGATCTGAAGGAGCCAATCTTAAGGGGCAGGCGGGAAAAGAATAGTCACCCTAGAGGTGGAGACGCTCTCAGCTGACAATTCTTCCCAGTCTCCTTCAATCCCCCTCCATAACTGATTCTGGGCCTGCTGATACTGGGGCTCCTCCCATCCTGCTGTTTTTTCACAATATCTCTGACAACTCTGGATTGGAAAATTCTGATGTTGATGACCCTGACGCTTACAGGTATTCAGTTCTTGCCGTCCCCAAAACCATTGAAGTTCCCTATAAGTTACGCTCATAAAAGACTATGACAACTGCTAAGCCTTTGCCTGAGGCCAAAGAAGTTGTCTCTTTCCCATACCTCTTTCAAGCAAAGAGATCTCCTGTGCTTGTTGAATCTTCCAAAGAAGCTGCTGAGGTTGCTGATGCTGAGTTCAAGAATGTCTCCGTCTTGCTCCCCCTCCAAACAGTCTATAAGGAGCTCCCGGGCCTATGATGCATAATCAAAAAGTGGGACAAAGAACTAGCAGAATCCCAAGACATTCTGGCTGTCCTTCCTCCCTTTGGTTGTACCACCACTTGTGTGGAGATATCCATCCAGAAGGTGATCATCAAGGACATCTTGGATACTGGATCACCTGTTAATGTTGTCTCCTCAAAGCTCTTAAAAAACTCAAGCTCACCCCCAACCTTAATTACCACCAGTTGTATGGTACAGCTGGGCTGTCTATGACTTGCACCACAGGGCATATTCTGCTCTCCCCATGTGGTTTAAAAAGCCCCTCTTAGCCGCACCTGCAGTTGTCCTGGAGAATGAGAGCTATGATCTCCTAATTGGTACCCAGTTCCTTAGGAGATATAATGGGATCATCAACTTGAAGGATGGTTAATTATCTATCCTGGGATACAAAGTCCCTCTGATCTTTGAGGAGCCAGTTAAAGTTCTAAGGAAGTGCCTCAAGATGTGTGCTTTAGAATATCCCACTGGTGTTTTCACTCTAAAATACTGTACCCACTCCTCCAACATGAAGTGTCTGCCTATGGCTTGCCCTGCGTCTGAGGGGATCCCTCTCCTGACTACTTCTGCTATAACCATCCCACCTGGCTCTCAAGCCATCTTGGACTCCCAAATATTGTATGAGCTACCTGAGCGTACTTTCCTGGAGTTGTACTCTCCTCCTTCACTAGGTTGCAACAAGCCTTACCTCTGTCCTGGAATCCTAGACATCTCCCATAAGGATCCTGTACAATTGCTAGTAGCCATTTTAACCGCTCTCCCCATAAGTGTATCTAGAGGACAGGTTGTTGGTTATGGCAAACTATTGAGTGCCCCTGATGTCTTGTCCCTCCATCCCTTTGGTACGTTTCAGGACTTTAATCTACCCAAAGACAAGCCCCAAGTCCTATCTCTGTTCACTGCACAAGACTTCCTGCAGCTGCCCCCGGTTCAACAGAACGAGGTTCTTGACTTGCTAGACCAATTTTCTGACATCTTTGCTAAAGGCAGTACTGACTATGGACTAGCCAAAGGTGTTATACATCAGATTGATACAGGTGTTGCCCCCCTTCCGCGCTAAACCATATTGCCGCAGTTGTGTGGAGGACGCCCAGGTATCCAAGGAGCTCAAGCAACTGTTAGATGCTGGGCTACTGGCCCCTTCCCAAAGTTCTTGGGCTTCCCCCTTGCTAATCCTGAAGAAAAAGGATGGGGTTATCATATTGTGATGGACTACTGCTGATTAAACTCTTTAACCAAGAAGGACTCTTACCCCTTGCCGCGTATTGATGATGCTGTTGTAACTGTGCTGTTTTAGCAGAGTTACACGGACAAAGATATTTAGAAGATAGATAATAATATTTATAGTGAGATAGTGATTATATAGCTATTGTGAATCAATGGATAGCAGGAAAATGATTGGTGATCACATGGCTGGATGAAAGAGCGGGTGGCTTGATCCTGCTAATGATTCAAGCGCCAAATTGGGGTATCCACTGTAAAGGATCATTGTCTGTTCAAGTTGATGGATTTGGTAATCCAATTTGACTTCCTAGTCTGGCTTTGAGTGACTGGGTAATTGGATTGCAGATCACAAACCCGCTTGGTTGGAACCTTGCTGGCAGGTTGAGCCCGCGTTTTGACACCCCCTAGCTGAAAGTTGGCCTCCTCTGGAGGCAGGTTGTCAGGTAGGTTGTCAGGAGCCCGGGCGCCATACTGAACCAGTTGTTGTTTGGTGGCGGGCAGGGCAATTTCATGTTGTTTCTGTCTTGCTTTGCAGGGTCTTAGGTGGTTGTAGTGTAAGGTCTTGTCTTGCTTGCGTTTCATGAGCCCTTGCACAAGGTAAGTGTTATTGTAGTTTACCTTTAGAATGATTGCTGGTCCTACTTTTTTGGGTTGTAGTTTGCTTTTGTCAACATTCATGACCCAGACTTTGTCCCTGACTTCATGTCTTTGACAGATGGGAATGAAGGTCTTTTGTAAGTGTTCCTTTTCTTTGGATGCTTGTTTGCTGTTGTCCTCTATTACTTGAGGATCTGAGCAAGGGGGGACTTGACTTGGAATTTCCAGTTTGGGTCCTGCCAATGCTTGAATGATATTTGGCTGTGTGCTGTATACCAGTTGAAACGGGCTTTTCCTGGTGGATCTGTTACTTGGGTTTGGCACACAAGTAATGCAGTTGGTAGATGCTTATACCAGTCTTCAGGTCTCCCGGCAGTGAGTTTGGCTAGGGCTTGCACGAGGCTACCATTAAGCCGCTCTACGTGTCCATTGTCCTGTGGGTGATATGGTGTTGTGACAGTGTGTTTGACACCATTTTTGGAAAGGTACATGTTGGTGTTTTTGGAGGTCAATTCTTTTCCCCATTGGTTATCAGGAGTTCTGGCTTTCCAAACCTGCTGATTATTTCCTTGCCAATGAATTGTCAGACGTTGTTACTGGTGTGCGTTTTCACTGCTTGAGCTACTGGCAACCTTGTCGCAAAATCAATGGCTGTGATGATGTATTTTTTGTCATTGTGATTTCCTGGCATGGGGCCCACAATGTCAAGAGCCCATACCTTGAACGGTAGTTGGGTTTGAATAGGGAGTACAGACTTAGGCGGGGTTTTGCTTTTGGCAAACTTTTTGCAGACCTTGCACTTTTTCTAACACTTCCTGGACATTGCGGTATAGGGCTGACCACCAGGCTTTATGTTTTAGGAATTTGTATAGATTTTGGCTCTTAGTATGTCCAAAATCTCTGTGGTAGCAAAGAATGGTATCAACTTGTTGATGTGTGGGAATGTAGGGAATGGTTGTGCCATCCAACATTTTTCTGTGAAGAGTCCTGTATACGTCAGCAAAGAGGTGCTCATTCTTGATGACCGTTTCTTTGGTGATATTGGTTGTACCTTTGGGGAACCCTTTGTCTTTTTTACGGAGCACCAGAAGAGGCCAGTCTGGGTTGAGCCCATTCTCTTCCCTAGAAGTGCGGACATACAGGCGAGACAGGGCGTCTGCCATGGCAAGTTTGGCCCTGGGCTTATATTGGATGAGCATATTAAACCTTTCTAAGATTTCCATCCACCATGCTTGGAAGTGTGACAGGTTTGCTTGTGTCTTGAAATAGATGTGCAACTTATGATTGGTTAGTGCTGTGAATTCTTCCTGCTGTTCCAGGTAACAGCGCCATTTGACTAGGCAGTGTACGATGGCCAACAGTTCTTTTTCGGTGATTGGGTATTGACACTTGCCATCTGTCAGTTTGCGCAACTTGTAGGCTACAGGCAGGAAATCATCATCACTATTCTTAATTTGTAATACTCCCCCAATGGATGGATCTAAAGCATTGGTTTCCATCTGGTATTCTCTATCTTGTTTGGGGTATTGTAAGATGGGTGCTGTTGTGAGCTTTTCCTTGAGACGTCTAAAACAGAGGTCACGTTGGGGGGTCCATACAAACTTGGACTTGGTGCCTGTTATGGTGAACAAGGGGGCGGTCAAGATGCCACAGTCAGGTATGAAGCATTGTAGATAGGCCACTATTCCCAAGAAGGTGCAGAGTTCTGATTTGTCCTTGGGAGGTGGCATCTTGCAGATGGCTTGTATCTTCTGACTGTCAGGTTTGATGCCGTCTTTTGAGACTATATGTCCCAAGAAGGGTAGTTGCTCTCAGAAGAACTGGCATTTGGATGGCTTGGCCAACAGTTTGTGTTGTGCCAGGGTTGCAAAGACTTCCTTCAGGTCTTTGTGATGCTGTTCCATCAAGGGGCTGTAGACAATGATATTGTCCAGGTACATGAGGGCGTGTTTACCTATGTGTGGCGCAAACACTTTGTTCATGAAGGTTAGGAAGGTGTACGGGGCATTGGTCATGCCAAAGTTGAGTACCATGCATTTGTAGGAACTGTACTTAGTGCGGAAGGCTGTCTTGGGGATGTCTTCCTCCTTGATGCAAATCTGGTTGTAGCCTGTGGTTAGATTAATCTTGGAGAAGACAAAGACTCCTCCCAAGGCGTCAAAGAGATTGTCAATCAGTGGCAGTGGGTAACAATTTTTAATGGTGACTTTGTTTAGGGCGCAGTAGTCTGTGACCAGGTGTAAGGTACCATCCTTTTTAGCCACAAAGAATATGGTGGCCCCAAAGGAAGACTGTGAGGGGCGGATAAGTCCTTTTTCCAGTGCCTCCTTGAGATAGGCACGCAGGGTGTTGTCCTTGTTTGGGGTCAGCCTGTAAATGGGGTGTGCCTTGGGTACGGGCCCCTTGAGTTGGATAGAGTGTTGGATGTGTTTCTCATGGGGTACCCCAGGTGACGCTTCCTTAAAGATTTCTGGGTGTCAGGCCACAATGTTGTGGTCTTGCGGCGTGGAGGTATCATGGTGATCCTTGAAGTGTATGATTTTGTACTGGCAGGAGTCCCAGTCAATTGCTTTCAGGTGTTCCTTCTTGTCCAAGGTCTCTGTGATGCATACAAAGATGTGGTCTTGTAAGAGTTGGTCTACAGAGTCTGGGTAGATTTGATGGTTGACACCTTCACGCTTGATGGTCAGCACTGAGGTTGCCCAATTCACGTGAGTGTTGTTTCTCTGTAACCAGTCTAGCCCCAGTACAATGTCAAACTTAGGGAAGTCAATGACGGGACCTTAGATGGTGGAGTGGAGGTTCTCAAGCATGACGGAGAAGGGAGTGGTTTCTTTTGTCACAGCAATGTGATGTTCATCAGCCAGGACCACGTTTTTAATCCGCAAAGGATTAGTAGCCAGCTTGAATTTATCCACAAAGCTGCTGTTGACTAAAGTTCAATCTGTACCCAAGTCCAAGAGTGCTGATCCTGTGTAGCTGCAAAAGCAGAAAGGATAAGACATCAATTTATTGGGATGCCTGGCAATGGTGTATAGTACCGGGTCCTCCAAGGGTACTTGGATTATTGGGCATTGGTCCACGTCCTTGGGTTGGTATTCATTGTTGGGCGAGTCAGGAGTTGTGTGGGAGAGCTTGGCTTGCTTAGTGCTCTCCCTGGGCTTTTCCCTCATCTTGGTTGCCTTGGGTGGCGGTGACGCAGAAATGGGTATGATTTGATTGGCTGTTATTCCCATTTCTATTTCCATTTGAGTTTGTGGGCTTGTGGTTGTTGTTGTTACCATTGCCTCCAGGAGGTGGTTGAGAGGAGCGCCCACTTGAATGTTAGTCCTTGGGTCTTTCTTGCTTCCCAGTCTCTGCCTTGTGTAGAGCGTTGGACGTTTGTTCCGCTTTTTCCGCTTCACAGTACAGGCTTTGCAGGTTGGTAATCTGGCCCAGGTTCACATGTCTCATCACGTGCAACTTGAGAGCGTTGTAGTACATGAGGTGTGTTGCTGGGGTGTCAAAGGCCATATCAGATGGGGCGCAGAGACAGAGTTCCTTGTAGGCGTGGGTAGGTTTTTTCACAGTGCCTGTCTGGGTTAGGTTCTTTACTTGGCGTATGATCATGAGTGCTGTATTCTTAAGCACAAATCTTGCCAAGAAGTACTGTTTGAAGGTGTCCCAGTTCTTGTCAGTGTGCTCTTTGTGCCACTTATCACACTGGGTGCCAGCGTCATGGGTCAGACAAATGGAAATCTCCGCAATCTAAAATTGCTGTGGGCATTCCATCTGAGCCAGCTTGCTTTGGGCGGACTGGATCCATGTGGCAGCATTGTTGTTGTTGGCCCCTGCAAAGGGCTCCAAGGCAGCGCTGCAAAGTCTTTGTGCAACATAGGCGGGCATGGTGGTTTTGTCAGCTGGTTGTGGCACCAAGGAGGGTTCCTGAAAGAACCCTTGGGCGGACAGGGCGTTGAAGGCGGGTAGCGGGATCACCGTGTTTTGGTAGAGGACAAAGCCATCAGGTATCTTGGTACTAGGAGCATATGGCGTCCAACCGGGCAGGAGGCCAGACATAATTCTGTCAAAGATTTGTTGGCCGTGGTGTGTGCGGGCAACAGGCCAAATTTTTCAAGATAAGGTAGGATGGAGAGCCTACCTGTGCTACAAAGTTGTAACTGTGCTGTTTTAGCAGAGTTACACAGAAAAAGATATTTAGAAGATAGATAATAATCTTTATTGTGAGATAGTGATTATATAGCTATTGTGAATCAATGGATAGCAGGAACATGATTGGTGATCACACAGCTGGATGAAAGAGGGGGTGGCTTGATCCTGGTAATGAGTCAAGCGCCAAATTGAGGTATCCATTGTGAAGGATCATTGTCTGTTCATGTTGATGGATTTGGTAATCCAAGTTGACTTCCTAGTCTGGCTTTGAGTGACCAGGTAATTGGATTGCGGGTCACAAACCCGCTTGGTTGGAACCTTGCTGGCGGGTTGAGCCTGCGGCTTTGACAATGCTCTTTGCCGGCTTGGAGGCTCTAAGTTCTTCTCTGCCATGGATCTGGCATTGGGTTGCTGGCAAATTGACCTCTTGCCCAAGGGCTGCCAAAAGGCTGCGCTCATTACATCTGAAGGGCTGTTTGAGCCTACCTGCATGCCTCAGGGACTCTGCAATGCCCTGGCTACCTTCCAAAAAGGCTATGGACTCCATCCTCTGTGACTTGAAACTGTCATGTGTCCTAGTATACCTAGACAATATAACAATTTTCAGCGCCACCTTCACCAATAACCTGGCTCATCTTAAAGAGATGTTCCTGAAGTTTTGAGAGGCTGGCCTCAAACTAAAACCCTCTAAGTGCGCTTTCTTCAAAGAGTGTCTTGAATTTTGGGCCATGAAGTAACCCAGACAGGGATTTGCCCAATGACTAAGAAGGTTGAAGCCATCACCAAAATGCTTCCGCCCCCTAGCCTGCAAGAGGTACGAGTCTTTCTGGGTATGATGGGCTACTACAGGCAGTTCATTCCTGACTTTGCTGACACTAGTGAACCCCTAGTCCAGCTGTTATGTAATGTCCCTTTTGAATGGACTGCCAGCCAGCAGCAAGCCTTTGAGACTCTCAAACAGAAACTCAAAGAAGCTCTCTGTCAGGAATATTCCTGACACTTATAGTTGTGTAATCAATAAAATGTCACCCACTGCCAACGTGAAGGCGCCTGCTGCCACCAAGCAGACGTCCACCTCCTCCATGCGGGCCCCTGCTGTCCACACGCAGAATCCTGTCACAACCAACCCGTTGCCTGCGGCCATCAAGCAGATGTCCACTGCCACCACGCAGAAGCCTGTCACAACCAAGCTGTTGCCCACCGTCACATGCAGGCACCTGCTGCCACCAAGCAGATGTCCACTGCCACCGCGCGGGCCCCTGCTGCCTCCACGCAGAAGCCTGCCACCACCAAGCTGTTGCCTGCTGCCATTAAGCAGATGCTCACCGCCACTGCACAGGCGTCCACCACTCTTGCCAGCCCCACCTGCAAGCCATCCTCAAACCAGGCACCCATGGGCCAGCCTACCACCTGGCAGCCTTTTCCCTCCCATGCCAGCAGGCCAGTCCCCATCCACTCCTTTGGGAAATAGCCAGATCGAGAAATCAGGAAAGGCAATTTCCCCAAGGCCAAACTTGGGAGGAACTGCTGCCCAATTTGGGAGCCTACCAAATGGGGAATGGACTGACAGGCTATCTAACAATGGAAATCATGCACCAAATTTAGTAAATGAATTTGGATGCATGAAGAAGACCAAACTTGGACTATGCCAATGCAAACTTGGATCCAGCCAAACCTTCTCAATTGCCAGCCACCCAAGCCAATCCAGAAAAGGGAATAACATATGCAACTCAGACTCTTGGTTCCCCAATGCTATGCCTTCCAATAAGCATGCCTTGCAGGTCCACTAGTATAAATAAAGACAACCCCCTCAATGATAGTTTGTGCTATCATTGAGTGAATATCCTCCTCAATATTATCACATTAATCAATCCTTTACCCAGGCTAAGCAAGTAACCTTACTAAACCCATTACCCCTCCCCAAGTCAGAAGATGAACTACGTCATCTTCACAGCTGTCTTGACAGCTTACCTTGGGATAGGGGGCCACCAGCCAACCAATGCTCAGTTTGGTCCTGAACCACAGGGACCAAAAGGGATATCATACAATGAGCCAATTCTCTCAAATCAATGGTTTTGAACCTGTGAACACCTCTGGCGTCATCTTGCCCAACTCTCACCTTGGCTACTTATGTGATCCTTGCAGCTACACTACTGTACCTTGCCGTCAGCCTTAGACAATGCAACATCCTTGCCAAAGCCTTCCGTCAGGCAGTCAACTTCTATCCAATTGTCTACTCCTTGAACAGCTTTGAGCCGCCTAACCTGCCATCTTATGTTACTAAAGTTTTACCCTCAATACTTGGGTATTACACTCTCATCCTGGTGTATCCTGACTATAATAAGGAGTTTATCCTATACAGTGATGCTAGTGACCTTGCTATTGGGGCTATTTTGGCCCAACTAGACAACAAAGATGTGGACCATCCTGTGGCTTATACTTCACATGTTCTAAATAAGCATGAGAAGAACTACAGTGTCACCAAGAAAGAATGTCTTGCTGTATTGTATGCAGTCAAACAGTTCTTCCACTACGTGTATGGTACCCATTTCACTGTTGTCACTGACCATGCTTTGCTTAAGTGGTTACAACAACTTAAGGGGCCAGAGGGACGCCTAGCTAGATGGGCTCTCTGCCTGCAAGGTTATGACTTCACTGTGCTCCATTGCCCCGGGATTCAACATCAGAACGCTGATGGTTTATCCTGAATGCCTATCCTTGCTCTACATACTGCTGAGGCTGACCAGTTGTATGAGCTAATTAGACACCCTTCCTCCTGGGAAAGTGAGACGGAAGAAGTCTGATTAGCCTTGTCCAAACTATCTGAAGGTACCCCCATTTGCGACAATCAGCTCTTCAAGAAGGTGCAAGAGCAATACCTGCCTTATATATGACCTATTCTTTGCCTTTTGTTGGTGCTACAAGCTCATAAGGAGACCGGGCATAGAGGCATTGCCAAGACTTTTGACTGGCTCCAGAAGAATTACTTCTGGGAAAACCTTTGTCTGCTGATTCCAGATGTCATAGCTAGTTGCCACAACTGCCAACTTCAGAGACTGTGAGCTGCCTCCATTGAGTTCAAATTAGTTCCCCCTCAACATGCCTTTCACACTGTCAGCATTGATGCTGTAGGTTCTCTCCCCCGCTCCCGCTCTGGTTGCTGCTTTATTCTAATTGCTGTTGATCACTTCAGCAAGTGGGTAGAAGCTCACCCTACTAAGGACATCACCGCTAAGACAACTGCTGCCTTCCTGTTACAAGATGTTTTCTATTGCCATGGCTGCCCTCAAGTGTTGCTATCTGACAATGGGACTAATTTCAATGCTAAGTTGGTAACCTCTGTTGTTGAGGCCTTGGGGTCTCACCAATCCTTCTCTGCCTCCTACAATCCTTCTACCAATGGGGAAGTTGAGCATGCAAATTCAACATTGATTTCTATCATGAGGAAGCTCACCTACTCCAACACTCCAAATTGGGATCTATACTTACCTGCTGCTCTCTTTGCTTATTGCCTTAGCAAACATTGTGTCACCGGGTATTCCCCTTTTGCTATGCTGTATGGGCGTGAAGCTACCACTCTGTTGCTCTTGGGGGGCCCCTACTTTCCTCCAATAAGGCCATGAATCCCAACGACCACATCAAAGATCTAGTCAATCAAATAATTGATATACAGGCCACTGCCTAAACCTCTGCATATAAGACTAAGATGCTCGAGCTCTCCCCTGATAATGCTGGATGTTCCCCCTTACCTGAGTTTGACGTGGGTGACTGTGTTCTTTATTACCAGCACAGAGTGGGTGTATGTGTTCATAAGCTGAACACACTGTGGGTCAGCCCTTTGAAAGTGACCTTCAAGCACAGGTCCAAATAAACCGTAAAGCTCCTGTCTAGTGGCTGTCCTTTTGCTTAAGTGCATGCAAAGTTCCTCCGCAAGTATCACCCCCCTAAGGCCAATCTAGAGGTGGGTAATGTTGTGAATTCCGCCATTCACCATGTTTCAATTTTGCCTTCAGTGGGCCATTTTGAAGACAAATCTCTTGCTTGCACTTTTGCCTCTCAAAATGAGTCAATGACTGAGTTGGGAAATACGATTGTTTGGTTTTGTGACTCTGCGCAACTCACTTGCCCCACTCATGCTGGTGAAAAGTGATCCTACTGTCCTGGTAGTGTTTTGTGGTATCATTCACCACTATATATTATCTTCCCTATTCACCAATAAAATCAAGTTCTATTCACATTTTTGTCTTTGTGTTTTCAAGTACTTTGGCGCCTCTCTCTAGCCACAACTAGTAGAGATTATTCATCCAGGGCCACAAGGTAATCACATAGCCTTCTCTGCCATTGTTGCAACTAAACCAATGAGGATTTAGTATTTGGAATTGGGGAAGACAACAGTACAATAGAAAGGACAGAATAATAAGAATAAGGTAAGGTTTATTGTAGAATATTGTGATTAATATACCATATGGGAAAAGCCACAAGGCCACAGGGGGGTGGTATAGTGGGGAGTTTCATGTAAGGTTCAAAGCTGAGGAATAACTTGTGCGGAGATCAGCAAGTCAAATTGATAACACTCCTAATTAGGATGAAGTACCTGCCATTCAATATTGCCATCAGATTAATCCATGTTGTTAGATACGTCAAGGGGCGGCCCATTGAGCGCCCCCTGTGTATTGTAAAATACGTTAGCAGGCAAGTCTGGAAACTTGGTTGTAACACCATCTAACTGGTACTTAGTACAAATCCAATCCTAAGGTTAGGATTCCCCGTTGTGTATCTGTGCTGCGCCTCAGAACACGACAATCATTGACTGTATATTTGCTAGTTTAAGATGACAGTCTTGGTTGATCTACTGACCAATGATCCATTTGTGCTCCTTGGTGAGCAGGCTTAACAGGCACATGGATTTCTCTGCTTTTAGAACTTGCCCAATGTTGAGAAATAATTTAAATGTTTTACTGGTGTATTTGGGACCCAATCTAATAATGCCTGTGGCCTTCTTGAAGTCCCCAGTTTCCTGTATTAATTTGATAAGAATCAGGTGCTTTATGTCAGGAATAACCCTTTGAGTTGACTTTTTTGGTACAGTTGAGACAGGATCCTGATTGATGACTGGCACACAAGGCATATGCAACTTGTTGTAGAAGGCTGCAACCTTCTTTAACACCAGATGTCCCTCTGTAAATCTATAAACTTGGGCTTTTTGACATCTTTCTGATCACCATTACTGATATAAGGCTTATAGCTAGTGTCAATAACAGGCTTAACCCTCTTTATCATGGCTGCAGGGACTGCTTCCTGGCGGTAGACGGGGTCAAACACAAAGGAAGTAAGCTTGATTTCCTTGTTGTTAACTGTTTTAGACATGGCAACCTTGATGGCCTTTATGTATAGCTTTTGAACCCTTGGATTTATGCTATGTGTCAGAGATCCAGTCTTGGGCGGCCGGCCCGTTGTTTTCAGGGGTAACTTGGCCGGATTTTTTGCAGGCAATGCCCACCACAAGATGGGAGCTAACTTAAAAAGGTAGGAGACAGACTTTCCCACCCAGGACCATGGACCAGCGGCCAGGATTATACTGTCAATCACCCCTGTGAGGATGATGTACACAATCCCAAACAGCTTACCAGTATGGTCAGTTGGAAGGTTGGGTGAGGAAGCAGGCATAGGTTTGGGGGTCACGGGCGTTTCCATGGGTAGGTTGCAAGCAGGAAGATAGTTGAATTTTCCCCTGAACAACTTGGGTGTTGAAAATATCCACAGGCCTTGTTGGTTGTATCTAACAGCAGATTGTATGTGGGCCAAAGGATCAAGTTTGAGTATCTTTTCTGGGGTGTAGTCCTTGTATTTGGGTTTCAGAGGGTAGTTGGTGAAATAGACGGGTCCAAAGGGTGCACCAGATGGACAGAAAACTGCGGGCAGTGGGGCAGGAGGGCCAGGGGATTTCAAACTGAATTGGTAGATAGCAAACACAAAATAAGGCAATAGCTGTGTGAGCCAAAATAACATAACCTTTAATCAAAAATGACAATAAGGTTTGAGCGCAGAATCTATAGGCATATATAGCATCCCGCCTCCAAACTTAGTATTTTTCATAAGGGCTTCATCAAAATATCGGGAAAAATGTGGGCGGGTGGCCAGGAGGCCCAGGTGCAGGAGCGGCAAAATGGTACCTCGGCTGAGTGTTCTCTCATTGGTCAGAACATCCAAATTGGTCACTTAATTTTCTTGATTTTGGACTATGGTCACAGGGTTGGGCCCAAAGCCCGGGTTTTTCTTTGGCAGTTGAGTTTGATTGGTTACCTGAGAGGACTTCAAGTTAATGAAGTTCACGGAGGCACCTTCTCTGCCTCCATTAGGCAATTTGAGAAGCTCCTCCTTGGGCACTACCATAGTTGAGCCTGCGCTGGTATTCTGGCTTTGGGACTTAGCAGGGGCCTCAGCTTGCAGGGGCTCAATCTCAGCAAAACGCGGGCGGGCGGGCTCTTGGTCCATGGGGCAAGGGCCCGCAAGAATTCAGGTTCAGGGTTTGAATCCCACCCTTGGGCCCAGGTTTCCAGGAGTAATGAATTGTTGATCCTGACACTATGTGCCCTTCCACCCTGTGTAGCTTGAATGGTTTGTTGTATCTGTTTGACCTCACCAACATTCTCTGCTCTCCTGTCTCCTTCTGGAGTTAGCACTTATGTTGCACTGATACAATTTTTTGATTTGTGGAGACACCCTCAACCATGGTGCACACTGGCTGTGTTGTCACTCTGTTGATTGTCCCTTCCATTTTACTATAAAATAAAAATACTAAATTGAGTTTAATTAATTTACACCCCTGGTTTTGATTTTTTATTTTTTATCTGGACATGGTTATTTAATTAAAATTTGCACCACTCAACTACCTGTTTATAGATATTCTATGTCAAAATTAGTCAGTTTTGGTTTTATATAGCCCACTTTAGATCCACTGAATTAATTTTCACCCATTTACCCAGATTTTAAGCCATATTTAACCACCCAGAAAAATGGGTTTATATTTTTTCAGATCCTGTGCCCTATTTTAGATGGCTAGGTATCATTCTTGTTTACATTTCATTTCACACAACAGCTGGATGGTTTTGTTTACATGTTGAGTTGCTATAGTGGTTTGCTTTTGGATTGGAGTTTGACTCACCATGCCTGAGTGTAATTTGTCACTGATTTACATAGTAAATATAAGTACACTGAAGGTCAACCCATTTTGTTTGTGAATCCATGTATTTTGTACTGTATTTTGAATATTTTTGTTTGTAGCATGGGTTCTTTGTTGTTGTGTTGAGCCATTTAGTATATTAACCCCCAAAATCCCTGTAAACAGAGGGTATAATTTACACTGGTACTTGGATTCTTCTTAAAGCTGGATCCATTTCGTTTAAATCTGAGTTATTTTTGCTTGGTGCTATAGCTTTGAAAGCTACTGTATGCCAGAAATAGCCCATCCCGATCAAAGTTTCAGGAATGGTTTTATTTCTATTCCTGAGGATCGTTACGAGATCAGGTGGACTTATGGCGGAGTAATTTTCAAGCATATCATTGGCTGTAGGCTGGACACCAGTTGAATCGGTGGATTTGCGTCTTAAGTAGTGTTGAACTTGGTTTTTGATCAAAGTGGCTATATTGGGTAAGACAATGGTATGCTGGGATTGAAGTTGCATTATAAATTTGCAGGGGTAGTACAAAGGGGTGTGGCTGGTGAGAAATGTTGGGAATGTTTTTAACCAGCGAGTTGATGGATGTGATCACAAAGCTGGATGTTGTTTGAAATAGTCCAGGTTGAATTTTCAACAGTCTACGCTACAAACCAGAACTTTGAATACATTAAGGTTTCTAAGAGCAAAGTTGATTTATGCAAGAACCAAGGGTTATGATTTAAAACAGATGAGCAGTCTTTGAGGGGATCATGCTCAATAGGATAATAATGGTTGGACAATAGTGTTATAAATGGACTCAGGTTGTCAAAATGCTGGCTTGGTGTAAACTCCGACATCTGGTGTTTCTTGATGTCCATGTGGAAAAATGGGAATTCTATTTTGTTTGCACCCATCAGTACTTCCGAGATGAAGTAGGGAATTTATCAAAGCGATGCTAGCCAATGAAAACTTGGGCGGAGATCAAATCGAGCGATTCCAGGTTGGCTTGGAATGGGAAGGATCACCTTGGGCTGAGGTTTCAGGAGATATTGATTTCATGCCGCAATGGCACGGCTTTTGCGGAGGCGATTCATCCTTGCACTGGCCACAATAGTCACCGCATTGTCTGTGAGCTCTGATAATGCCCGCCGTATTCCAAGTCCTTTTTTTACCGCCTCTTATCTTTTTACTGCCGCTTCGGTCCTAACTAAAGGAGGGCTTTACTTAATTGTATGTGGCAGCACCCTGTTAACCCCATTAAACTAAAGTATTTGCATTTGATGGGTCCTTTTATTTTAACGATTCTATTTTTAACTCGAGTTTTATTTTTAACCAACTTTATTTACTTCGCTTTAATTTCTTCCAAATTTTTAATATTTGATTCCTCATAGAAAAAGTTCCCTGGCGAGCCTTGAATCTCCTTAATGCTGGACTGCTTCAAGCATCTTTGGCTAAGGTGGCTGAACCGCGGATCAACCTCAGGCGAGCATCAAAGCCGTCGCGTCAACCTCACTCCCAGCAGCCAGTTCCCCACCAATGTCATCCGGACCTCCAAATATACCCTCTGGTCTTTCATCCCCATCAACATCTACGTCCAGTTCTCAAACTTTGTCAACATATACTTTTTAATCATCTCCATCATCCAGTTCATCCCCGGTGCATCGCCCGTCGGTAAGATATCAACCATCGTGCCCCTTTCGGCTTTCATAGTGCTTGCCATGCTGCATGAAGCCTACGATGATTTGAAGAGGCATCAAATGGACCATGAAGAAAATAACCGCGAGGTAGCAGTATTGAGTACAGTGGTCTCGATCGATACAAAAGATTGTATTGCCATGGAGGAACTTCAACCTACTTGGACAAATAAACGTTGGTCTGAACTATTAGTGGGTAATATCATCAAAGTTGAAGAGGATCAATGGGTGCCCGCGGACCTAATTTTGCTGGCGTCAGCACGAGAAGACGGTTCATGTTATTTAGAAACAGCGGCTCTTGATGGAGAGTCGAGTTTGAAAAAATTGCAGGCACTGCAGCCTTTACAAGATATCATCACGCCTGAAGGCCGGGTTGACCGGTTAAGAGGACATGTAGATATTGAGGAGCCAACGCTGGATCTATATTCAATCGAAGGAAACCTACACACTGACGGGGAACAGTTTCCCTTGCATATCACAAATGCGATGCTAAGGGGCTCGATAGTACGAAACACTTCCCATGTTTTCGGATTGGTGGTGTACTCAGGAGAACAGACAAAAGTGAGACTCAATGCCAGCCGAAATATAAAAGCAAAAATCCCTTCCATCAACTATGCCGTCAACCGAGCAGTGCTAACAGCCTTTGTACTTTTAATTTTGCTGGCATCTCTCGCCACTGCCCTTAATTTTCAGTGGGAGAAGACTGAATCACACAAGGCTTGGTACCTTGGCCGAGCCCCACCTGGGGCCAAGAACATAGTTCTCAATTTCCTCAGCTTCATCGTTCTTCTCAACACAATTGTCCCCATTTCCCTATTCTTCAGCCTAGAGTTTTGCAAACTCTTCCAAGCCTACTTCATTACTCAGGACAAAGAAATGTATCACCACCCTACCGACACACCAGCCCACTTCCACACTACAGCCCTTAATGACGACCTTGGGATGGTGAGCCACATATTCTCGGACAAGACCGGCACACTAACTGAGAATGCGATGCATTTCCGTCGCATGTATGCCTTTGGCTCCAACCACGCCCTAAACCGCCGCCAATCCGTAACGAATGCTTCCAAAGAAACACGCCTTAGATCGGAGGCTTTACATAGCCTATCATTAGCGCAGCTGCAAAGCGCCCTTTCCCTTAACCCCAGCATATCGCTGGCGGTGCTTGGTATGGCTCTTTGCCACACCGTCAATCCCGATCTTAACCCCAAGACTGGGGAGCTGACATTTCAAGCGACCTCCCCCGATGAGCTGGCGCTACTCCAGGCGGCTCGGGATCTTGGCCTTGTACTGATCAAGCGAGATTCCCAGAGCGTGACTCTGGAGCTCCGCGAGAAGCCGGTGGGAAATCATACCCAGTACCAGTTCCAAATTCTAGATGTCATTGAGTTTTCCAGCGATAGAAAGCGCATGTCAGTTGTAGTGCGCTTTCCGGGAGCTTCAGGGGTAGTTGTCTTCTCCAAGGGGGCCGATGCCACGATGCTCCCACTTCTAAGCCTTGATCAGTCAACACAGGCCACCCAAGAAGCCATCGAATGTATGTATGCCTACTCGTGTCAGGGACTGCGCACGCTTGTCTATGCTTATCGTCCAATGACGTTGGAAAGCTACCAGGAATGGCGGTGCTCCTATCAGAAAGCATCGAGCAGCCTGGGCGATGGGAGGGCAGATGAGATGGCCGAGGTAGCATCTCAGTTGGAGAGTGACATGGCACTGCTGAGTGCTACCGGCCTAGAAGATCGACTTCAGAAGGGTGTCCCTCAGGCTATTGCAAGCTTGAGGGCAGCAGGGATTAAAATATGGGTTCTGACGGGTGACAAGCGCGAGACTGCCATCAACATTGGACGCTCTTGCTCTCTCATCTCGCCTGAAACACCAACTGTCGTGATTGACATTGCGCAGACTGAGCTGCATCTGCAACTTAAATCGGCATTGGGTTCTTGGCAGGATGGCTCGAGCCTGATTGTGGATGGCGCAACTTTTGCCCACCTCGAAGCAAGGGGTGGAGATGAGCTGCCTCTCTTTCTCGACTTGGCAACTCGTGCATCCTCCGTCATTCTCTGTCGCTCCTCCCCGGCCCAGAAGGCAAAGGTTGTCCGTCTGATGCGGGAAAGAATTCGCCACGGTGTCACGCTGGCTATTGGCGATGGTGGGAATGATGTTGCCATGATTCAGGAGGCCCATGTCGGAATTGGGATATCTGGAAACGAAGGCTTAATGGCAGCTCGATCCAGTGACTACAGCATCGCCCAGTTTCGCTTCCTGGTCCCATTAATTCTAGTGCACGGCCGCTGGAACTATTACCGCTGCTCCCGACTGATTCTGTTGACGTTTTACAAGGTCATGACCTTTTATTTCTCGCAGTATCTCTATCAATACTTCACAGCCTTTTCAGGCACTTCCTGGTATGAGACATGGAGCTTCTCGTTATACAATGCGTTGTACACCATTTCACCTGTTCTAGTTGTTGGGATCCTGGAGCAGGACCTTCCCCGTGACGTGCTTTTAGAATTCCCCGAACTTTACAAAGACGCTGGGCCAGCGGGACAATACTTTAACGTCCCCCTTTACATTGGAACAATGCTGACATCATGGATTCATTCCTTCTTGATCACCGTCCCCTATTTCGTCTTAACTATTTGGACGGGAGTTTCTTCAGACGAACCTCCCTCTGGACCTGAGATGTACTTTGTGGGGATGTCGGTTTATTGGACGGCGGTAGCTGTGGTCAGTTTATGGGTCATCATCCTGAGCTCAAGGTACTGTACTCTGATCCACATGGCTATAGCCACCGCTAGTCTAGTAGTATACTGGACAACCCAATTCATCTTTAACCTGGTTTACTCGCCAGTCTCCACTCTACCGGTGAGGGGCAGCCTCTATCTCCTCATGGGCTCTCCTCAACTCTGGTCCAACTTCATCTTCACCATCAGCGCCATCCTGGCTTTCAAATGTGTCCTCCGCTTCATCGGGCCTGACGTCTTGCTCTTCGTTCGCTGGTTGCGTTCCCGCCTCTCATGCACTACATAACCATCCACTAATTTATTTGCCAGGTGCACGCCCATCCATTAAAATCTACTTAGACTGCTGCCGCTAAGCGGAAATCCCTTTGATCCATTAATAAACACCACTAAAAGGCAAACTGCTACCATCATACACTAACAAAATATGACATCGGCTAGCTGAAATTCCGGTTCCCACCCGAATCCAACTACTTTTTTATACCCCCTTTTTTAAACATGATGTCATAAAAACCTTTGAGTACAATTTCGATTTAAAAACCCAAGGATAGTATCATATTCTTGGGAGCGTGGGCATACAAAAGATACCAGGATCCAAGTGGTCAACAAACCTCTCAGTCATCTATATGATATACATGAACTTTATAGGACCATGCTGTCGTAACTGTACTGTTTTAGTAGAGTTACAAGGGGAAAAATATTTGGAAACTAGATAATAATCTTTATTGAGAGATAAGTATTATATAGTCATTGTGAATCATGGATAGTAGGAACATGATAGTTTAGAGCACACGATGGGATGGTGAAGGGGGTGGCTTGATCCTTGTAATGAGCCAAGCGCCAAAACAAGTTACCCACCATAGGGGATCAGCATTTGTTCATGTTGTTGGATTCGGAAACCCAAGTTGCCTTCCTAACTTGGCTTCGGGTGATTGGATAATCGGATCGCGGGTCACGAACCCGTTTACTCAGAACCTTGCTGGCAGGTTGAGCCTGCTGTTTCGACAATGCTTCCTCCAACAACACCATAGGCTCGAATCTAAACCCACCAGTAACAAGAAATACAAACCTACCCTTACAGGATCTAATCCCTCCACATACATACAATCTACACCACACCTGTCAAGCTGCACTCTACTCTATTAAAATAGGAGTGAACTCGACAGGAAGTCTTCATAACAAGAGACTTGCAGTTCAAGCTAAGCAGGAGTTTGCAACCTGGGCATCACAACAAGGCCAAGCATATCACTTCTTTGCCCTGTTTTAGGACAATGTAAAATATTAGCCTTCCTGGACGGCAGAAAGAGAGTGGTTGGAGCTTAAAAGGTTGCAAAAGCAGGATAAAGATAAACTTTGATTTATTTATAAAGGTAAATTTCCTTAAATACCAAGTGAGCTGGTATTTGTATCATTAGTGGAGTCACCAACATGGCATTTTGCTGGTAGAGGCGCAGACAGCTCACCGATTGATCTCAATCTAAACTTGGGAAAGCTGAACCATCCAGTTCAAAAGCAAAAACCCACCATTTTGCATCCAATAGCCCGAGCCAAACTATCTCTTAGTCCAATTGATAGTACTTGCACATTTGGGTTCACAACAGCTCATAATACAGACAACAGAAAAGAACTTTCTCCCTGCTGCATACGAGTCAAGTAAACTCATAGATGGCAAACAGAGGTATCCCATCCACAACAAAGAATCAATAGCAATTTTAAATTTTCTAATGGAATTGTCCCAGCCTACACTTGTGTCCGGCTGGACTCCCACAGAAGAGGCAGGCCGGGCCTGGAAGGCCATGTACACAATGAGGGCAATCCTGAAAAGATAGTTGACTACAGTGTCCAAGGGACACCAACTTCCAGTGTGGGGCACAACCTGATCGGCTAGCCTCAACACTGTAATATAGACAAAATCCAGCTTACTAAAGTCCTAAGCAGGAAGGGCCTCTGACAAGGGGGGATTAACTGAAATCTCCTTTATGATTGGTGGAATCTGACCTTTATAAAGGCCAGAAGGGAGATCCAGGTGATGGGGATAGTAGAACTTTAAGTCAAGGGTGCAAGATGGTTTAACCAAAGTGATAGGAGCAGAACCAGGAGGGAACAGATAGGCACGGTTATATTGTGTAGTAGATTCACAAATAGATGTAAAAAGAATAAATATATTGATGCAAAAATAGATAATTCCTGCAGGAAAATAATGAATCCTTGGCATAAAAACATTTATTTAGGTAATTTCAACAATGAGAAAGTCTTTCCTCCCTTATTATTTATACTTAAGACAAAAATATCAGTCTCTAGTGCCACCAGATGCCTGGTGGCATTACCTTCAGTGGAATTGGCAATTTATTTGAAAGACTGTTTGTTGAGGCATGAGGAAGACCGTGTACTAGTTGCTTCTTCATTATGGTGTGTTTGGCTGTTGTCTGCTGAAGTTTCACAACTATTTATAGAGCCTGTGAGAAAAAAATCACCTGAATGTACAATCAATTGATGGATTGAATGATCTACTTTTTTCTGATATAATGGGACCTGATTTTGTATATGACATTAATATTTGGGTTTCACAACATGCGGGCCTTGCAAGCCCCTGGTCATTTGAGATCATTAAAGGGGTTTTCTCTTCTGGGAGTGCAATAGATGATTGTTCTCATATATTTTTGATGCTGTGTCAAATTATGTCAACTGGTTGTCATGGGCATCCTGGGCTCTGACAGAAAAGGCTCTGCTACCTAGAAGGTGCACAAATATTCAACATTTAACCAACCACAAATCACTACTGTTCTTTAAACACAGCAGCACCTCTCACAAAGGCAATAAAGATTAATTAAACTTATAAAAAGATACCTCATGATCATTTAATACAAACCAGATAAAGATTTGCTTACATTGTACACCATTTCAAGTATGTACCACAAACACCTACTCTGAACTAATAGCAAAGACCCTGATTGGTTCATGTTAATAATAGAAATCTCCAATAAGGCTTCTCAATAGGTACCAGAATAGACATACAACAAAAGTTCTCAAGAACAAACATCTGTTCATAAATGTCTTTGATACTCTTCACCACATACTGCTAAATGAAGATACAGTACCATATTTCTAATCAACACAAAAGATTGACACAGTCCTCTGATATCATTGAGACTTGGACACATTCATAGCAAAAATCTACAGGAGTATCTCAAGACCCAATAATGATGTCCAAAGATGCTGGACAACATCAAAGAAGTCCTTGACCAATGTGAAGTGTGTGAAAAGCACGCTTATTTCAAGGCACCTTCAAAATATGTAATGTCAATCTCTTTGACCAAATCATTTAAGGTGTGAGCGCTGTATATTGTGGGACCCATGTTAGAAGATAAAAAAAGTAAAACATTTATCATCACAGCCATTGACTATTCAACAAGATGGCTTGTAGAGCAAGAAACAAAAGAATACAAAGTAAAAAATATGAGACGGTTTGTAGACAAGTAAATCATTGCCAAGTTTGGAAATCCCAAACTCCTAAATGCAGGTGGAGGAACTGAACTTACTGCTGTGAACACTAACATCTACTTTATTAAAACTGGTATCAAACACGCTGTTGCCAGCCCCTATCACTCACAAGACAAAGATAGAGTTGAAAGATTAAATGGCTCTCTGGCAGAAACATTAAATAAAATATCTGTCAACAATCCTTATCGCTGGGCTGATATGCTACCAACATTGATAATGTATGCCACACCCGTGTGAACTGTAATATGGCCAAAAGCCAGCCATTGTTAGTACCATTCTGAAATCACACCTAAGCCTACATAAAAGGGTATCTGGCAACAATGACTTCACAGTAAAATAGTCCAGAAAGAACCAAGAGGACAAGAAAAAGAAAAGAGTAGAAATAGAAGCAATACCGCTCTAAAAAGAAAGATTTAAAGTAAGATATGAGATTTGGGTAGTAATCTCAATCTACACAAGTTAGAGCCAGGACTAAAAGGACCTGGTGTTGTCATGAAAGTCAAACAACACCTACCCTGTCAAAGGTATTGGTGTCTGTACTGGATTAAAACTTATGTATCATGGCTGACTCTGCCTCTGTAAAGCAAGAAACGCCCAACACATTTCCTGAATACTGATTCTTGATGTCAAACTGGATCAATGCTAAGCTCAAATCCCAGATAGCCTCAATAAGTTCTCAAAAGCTCTGCTTTTCAGCACCCCAGGGGGAGATGTTGTAACATCTTTGATTACTCTCTCTTGGTAAAAAAATTCCCAAGAAATTCCCCAATCAATGAATAATTGGTGGCACTCTTATTAGTTGTTCCTGTTATAAAGGGATCAAACATTCAAGTCCTAAATAGATCATTACCTGGACAAGCCCCATGACCACCATGGCATACATGGACAGTATACAGCTTCTCATGATATGATTTAAATCTCTATTGTCATATCAAATAAATTATAGTTCTCTTCTAGATTCCCCTTATCTTGTTCCATATACTTCCCAGAAGCATATAGTTGCGGCTAAAATAAATATGACTCTGTGTACATGACAATTTTAAAAATAACTTAATGGATTATTCAGCTCTCATTTTGTTGCCCATGGCCGCTATTTATATATAGATGTTAGAAGTAGCTATAATGATGGCCCTCAGCTTTCATTTATGCTACACTGATCCAAATCTTGCATATGAAGCTATTGAATGCGTGGGGTATAGTGTAATTGATTGATATTGACTTTTAATGCCTTTTAGTCATAGTTGAGCCAAGCTGTAATGGCAAGCAAAGGGATAAGTACATCAGATCTAGTCCTTTTTGACCACTAAAATCTTTATTTAAGGAGGTAATGAAGGGGATATCCCAAGGAATTGCTTATTTTCTTTTTATGATAGCCTTCCAAAAACAAATCTAATTAGTGTGCCTATTAAGCTAATCCAGTTAATTGATAAGCAGTGTTTTGAGGCTGATTAAACTTGTACATGCTGGATGAGAAAAGTTCTATGGATCAAAATCATGCTATCATAAAAAGCATGATTACATTGTCAACAGGCTTTTTCAGTATAGGTGATGCTCTGAAGCCCAGCCACACCCTATATTTTAACTTCAGGACAAAGGAAACCCCAGATAACTCTATCTGATTGCTGGAATCGAATATTAGTCACTCGAATAAGGGTTTAGTTTATGCCAGCTGTATCTAGTAAGCCCCTCGCTTGAATCTAAGGATACCAAACATAATTCAGCTTTCTTAGTTAATTTCTGTTCTTGCGCATTGGCTGCTAACTCTGCAATTCCCTGAGCCTGAATCCACAATATTGTACAATCAAGAGACTCAGAATCTAACTCTTGCCAAGCTGGGCTAATGTACCTCTGTTATGAAGTAAGCAGCATTATCCAGAGCTACTACTCTCCCTCAAATCTAGTGCATAGGCTAGCCTCCTATATGATATGTTGTATTCCAGGCCCCGACATCCCCCTCGATATTCCTAATTTATCCAACTATGTATAATGCTATTGTTATCCTAGTTTTCATCAGGCTTTAAATATATCTTTCTCTTTACGTGTTGT
This sequence comes from Entomophthora muscae, assembly GCA_014839935.2. NCBI lineage: Eukaryota > Fungi > Entomophthoromycota > Entomophthoromycetes > Entomophthorales > Entomophthoraceae > Entomophthora > Entomophthora muscae. The sequence continues at coordinate 476,297 of QTSX02001441.1, read as the reverse complement.
AATACTTCTGAGAAGTATATTTGTGACAGTAGGTATAATTGTTTTGCGATGGGTGGCTTGCAACTAGACTAGCCCATACAAGCTGATCGGTCTTGTCTGAAGCGCAGGATCCAGTCGAGCCAATAAGAGATATCTACATCTAGGAAACCTCTCAAACTTAATCAATCAAAAGACAATCTAAGTTATACTGGGATGGAGATGAAAGGTTCCTAGGAAGGTTGACAAATCTTATACACTTACCCTTGACTTCATTTTGATTCTAGTTTGTGCTAGGGGGTTCAAGTCAACATACTAAAGTTGCTGGTGCACACCCAACCCTCCAAAAAGCTGGCATAGCTGTATGAGATTTAATAGAAGATGAATAAAATATTTTTTGTCCAAGCTCAGATAGCCACATAAGGATATGATTGTGGTTGCTTTTTATCTTCTGATAATATAGGTTTGGTTTCTCTACATTCTCTTCAAGTATAAAATAAACTATATATCAGTCAGCTTCATTAACAAAAAGTACCAATAATATTTCATAAATCAAGTTTAAGCCTTTTATTGGGGTCTTGAAATTGACCAATAAGATCCACTTACTTGGCAGAGTCAAGGCATACAAAAGGATGCCTTAGTTCCAGCATTAAGAAAGGCATGAGTTCGGTTGGATTACAACACTTTAATGGCAGAAATCAAGATTAAGCTTTTGTAATTGTGCCAAAGTCTTAATCTGGGACTTACACCACTTGTTCTAGAGCTAAATGTAACTAGAATCATAGATCAACAAACATGTTTTTCAATAAACCAATCTTAAGTAACAGCAAGGCTTGAAGCCAAAATATAGAAAATATAAAGTACATTAAATCATATATTTATAGTTTGAAATCAGGAAAATACTAACCTTATACGAGTACATTTGAAAAATAGGCTAGTAGGTGACTGAACACCAGAAAGGGTAAAATGTGCCACTGTATGTTGTTCAGAAACTCCACAAAACAAAATAAGTGAAACCTAAGCAAATTATTGCAGCTTATATGCTTTACTTTCTTTAAAAGGATTTGTACAGTTGACTAAGGGAACAATACAAGATTTGAAGTTCAAAGGTAACATTTAAAATAATATTTAAAAAACAATCTGAATTACCTGCTCGTTTTCAGCTATTAATTTCTCAAGCTCCATTTCTTTTAGATAAATCTCTTCTTGAAGGTCTTCGCTAACATCGATCTCTTCCGATAAAGCACAAGCTTCAACGACATGTGAATTTAGAGGCAGACAATCTTTAGTTTTTTGTTTTGCTTCGGCCACTAAATCTCTTTGGATCTCTCGAGCTTCGTCGAAACGTTTTTTGGCTTCATCGAGCACCTTTTGATCTTCGCTGAGTTCCTTTTGAAGTTTCAGTTTGGTTTTCTTGAGTTCCTGGATGATTGCTTCTTCTTCGGAAGGTTCGCCCTGGAGGTTGGAGGTTGCTACCAATAAACCCTCCTCTTTCTCAATCGATTCTAACTCGTTAATATCAGCTTGAATATTTTCAAGCTCTTTTTCAGAATCGACTATCAGGGAGGCATACTCTGAAGTAGATTTTATAATTTCTGCGATGCATTGCTCTAGCTCGCGAATCTCACTAGATTGGCTTTGAAGGGATTCTTTCAACTTTCCTGATATAGAGGTTCGGCTATTTGAATTCAAAGTAGAGTCCTAAGTGAAGAGAATATTTAAATAAGCCAGACTATTGGGGTAACTTTGAATAAGCAAAAACAATACCTTTGTGAAGATGGGAAATGAGTTTTGAGTTTCAAGAGGTTTGCTGTTGGAGCTACATAAAGGAAATGAAGCAACTTCTCTAAGCTAAGAATAATATTTTAAATTGGTGGTGAGTAAGCTTAAAGATCAAATTCGTTTTCATGCTTTGGCAAAAGTAACATTTTGAAAAGAGTACCTTGGAAGGCTGACTGTCCAGGGCCTGGAAATCATTTTCCCGTCTAACCTGGAAAGGATTTCCTCTTGACTTGTTTTTCCCAGACATGGATTTAAATATAACAATTCTTTAGCTCCACAGTGACTTTAACTCAGAGTAACTAAAACAAGGGTGCGACTTGACTTGATAATTAAAAGGTACAATTTTATTTTATGCTGACATGAGGAATAGCTTTTCATCCTTTTGCACTCAAAAAATTGTTCGGCCTTGAACTAATTTCTGACGAGGCCATGGCTTGAGCTGCTTCGCCCAGCTCCAGCTAGCAAGTCAAAAAGTTATTTCGTTACATTTAAATATTAAGAATTGCCACTTTGGCTTTCCAGTCGAGAGCTAGAAGCTAGTCAGTGCTGAGCCAAAGCATACCTGGTAGTGGCCCTTGATTCTTCCTCATATGGATAATAAATCCTATACTAAATTCCACTTTAAAGGCAATGTGTGAAAAATCAAGAACCAACTCCTGCTGTGATATTTTGTAACCCCTTTTCAAATAAAAGTATGCAGAAACCCCAACCAAACCCTCTAGCCTAGAAAATAGAGCCCTTGTGGCTAAATATTAGGCTTTACAAAAGGTACCTGAGCGCTGTAAGCCTTCACAGTGTTGTGTTAGGATTTTGGGGACAACATCCAAGAGGACACAGCGGGAAACATTTATCATGAAAGGTTTGATATTACGGTTGTAACAAATTTGAATCCCATGGCAGAATTTAACCCGCTCTCAGCCACCAGGCAGGGGAGTGGGGAGCGGGAGCTCACCCGCACCTGGGTTCACTTTAAAAAGTGAATATCCAGGTGTGGGAACCACTCCCGCTCTGGCAGTAGCTGTGTAAAGACCCAGCAATCGGGGAAGTATTTTAGCTAAGTAGGGTACCAAGTTGGCCACTTGGAACCCGGTGAGCACGGTCACGATGGGATAGATTGTCATCATCCATTGAAAGACATTTGTGTGTACATTATAACGTCCGAAATTACTGGTGAAATACATGAGTACGTAGTATACTAGGGTGTATATAGCTATGGACTGAGTGGAGTGGGACAAAACCAGTGTGGGCCAGGAGTACTGATCGGAGGAGTTGAGCTGCACCGGCTCCTCATAAAAGTACTTGCCAGTTGAGTCATTGAATGGCCCATGCGGTTGATAGTGTTGGTGGCCCCCAATCCCAAGGCAGGCTGTAAGGACAGCCGATAAGATAAGGTGGTTCATACTCTAGTCCTGAGGAAGGGCAGACAAAGCTTAGTGTCTTTAACTTTCTGAAGTGTAAAAGTCTTGGTTGATTTATGTGATAACAATTGAGGGGTAACTTGCTCAATGATAGCACAAACTATCATCAAGTGATTGAGCTTTATTATATACTATCATCCTTGGTGGGGCATGAATATTGAAAAACATTGAACAGGGATCCCCAAACACTTGGTGCTGTCTGGAATTCCCTTTTGGGAGTAGGATTGGAGGGGGTTTGCAAGCAATGAATTGTTAATCTCTGACTTGCATTGGTTTGGTGCTTCTTCAAGCACTTTCATACACCCAAATTCCACTTCTGCAATTACTGCATTGGTTAATTTGCAGAGCAGCCTGTCAGCCCCAGCCAAATTTGGTAGATTCTAAATTTGGGCAGCACTTTCCCCTAAATTTGGGTTTGGGGAAATTGCCTTTTTTGGTTTCTCTATTTGGCAGTTTCCCCATCTGGTGGGGGTGGATGGTCCCACCGGGGGGGGGTGCGCCGCCTCCCGCTGGATGCCTGGCTGGGTAGCAGGAGCAGGCAGTGGCTGACTGGCAGGCAGCAGGTGTGCACAAGCAAGCCCCCAGGTTGGGTGTGCGGTCTGCAGATGGTGTTGTGTTCTGAGGTGCGGCACAGACACACAATGGGGAATCCTAACCTTAGGATTGGATTTGTACTAAGTCTTGGTTAGAATGGCAGGAAAGGCTATGTGATTACCTTGTGGCCCTGAATGAATAATATCTACTAGACATGGCTAGAGAGGCACCAAAGTACTGGGAGACACAAAGACAAAAATGTGAATAGAACTTAATTTTTATTGGTAAATAAGGAATGTAATATATAGTGGTTTACGATACCACAAAACAATACCAGGATGGTAGGATCACTTGCCACAAGCATGAGTGGGGCAAGTGAGTTGCGCAGAAGCAGTGCACTTAACAATTGTATTTCCCAGTTTGGATACAGACTCATTTCAAGGGGGGAAAGAAAAATAGAGATTTGCCCTCAAAATAGCCCATCAAAGGCAAAATCAAAACAGTGTGAATAGTGGCATTCATGACATTGCCCCCTTTTAGATTGGTCTTAGGGGGGTAGTACTTTCGGAGAAACTTGGCTTGCACTCAGGAAAACAAACAACCACTAGAGAGGAGTTTCACGGTGTACTCTGACCCTCGTTTGAATGTCACTTCCAAAGGCCCAACCCACAACATATCTAATTTGTGAGTATGTCCTTATACTCTATGCTGATAGTAGAGAACATGATCCCCAATGTTGAACTCAGGCAAAGGAGATTGTCCTGCATTGTCAGGAGAGAGCTCAAGCATCTTGGTTTTATATGCAGATGTATACGCTGTGGCCTGTATGTCAATTATGCGGTTGAATAGACCTTTGATATGGTCATAAGGGTTCATAGCCTTATCAGAGGAGATTAGGGGTCCCCAAGGAGTGGCAGAGTTGTAGCCTCACGCCCATGCAGCATAACAAAGAGAGAATACCCAGCAGCACAATGTTTGATAAGGCAATAAGCAAAAGGGAGCAGTGGGTAAGTATAGATCCCAGTTGGCAGTATCAGAATAGGTGAGTTTTCTCATGATAGAAACCAGAGTCAAATTTGCACGCTCAACCGCCCCATTGATAGAAGGATTATAGGGGCAGAGAAAGACTGGTGAGACCCCAAGGCCTCAATAACAGAGGTTACCAACTTGGCATTGAAGTTAGTCCCATTGTCAGGCAACAACACTTGAGGGCAGCCATGGCGTTAGAAAATGTCTTGCAACAGGAAGATGGCAGTTGTCTTGGCAATGATGTCCTTAGTAAGGTGAGCTTCTACCCACTTGCTAAAATGATCAACAGCAATTAGGATAAAGCAGCAAACAGAGCAGGAGCAAGGGAGAGGCCCTACAGCGTCAATGCTGACAGTATGAAATGCATGTTGAGGGGGACTAGCTTGAAATTGTGAGAGGCAGCTTGAGGTTGCTGGAGCTGACAATTGTGGCAACTAGCATTAACATCTGAGATCAGCAGGCAAAGGTTTTCTCAAAAATAGTTTTTCTGGAGCCAGTCATAGGTCTTGGCAATGCCTCCATGTCTTTCTCCTTATGAGCTTTAAGCACCAGCAAAAAGCAAAGACTAGGCCGTACATAAGGCAGGTATTGGTCTTGCACTTTTGTCAGAAATTGCGCCATTAATGCTATTTCAATATGGCCTTCAAATAATGATAAATGCAAAGATTTGACTGGTTTTGCTTTTGAGTTTGGGAATTCCTTGCTTTTTGTAAAAGATCTGGGCCAATATCCACCCATTCTGGAATACCATACCTTCCCTTGTCTGATCCTGGTATGACCTCATCCCAACGTGACGCCCTCGGCCACTCTGTCTATCTAATGAGTGATCACCGTCCCTTGTCTACTATTTAAGTAGAATTGATTATCCATTTAAAGACAAGTTTATCCACATTTGTGTTGGCTTTAATAATCTTCAAGATTTTTCCTGTCATTTTTGCCAAAAGACTTTCACATCTTGTATCCCAGAGAATTAAGGTATGTGCCCTTAATTTTGCCCTGAAGGCTAACCCAAGGCTAGCTTCAAACCTCAAATCTTTTGTTATAAAGATTTCCTGCCGTGTCCTCCTGGATGTCGTTCCCAGGAGCCAAACACCACAAAATGGTGCTCACTACAGGGGCTGCAAGCCCCTTGATTATCCTGTTCCCACGTTCATTCTCTGGTCCTTCTCCCTTTGTTTTGAAGTACCCAAGCAACCTAAAGTTTCTAGTCCTCCTCTAGAATAAGACATCACAAATGCCCCCTCAACTCCCATGGTACTGGTGCTGTCCCCTGGGCCTGCGTGGGACCCCTTCCAGCTTTCTCTCTTGACTACAAGCAAGCTTGTGCTGCCACCCGCTCCCTGCTTCACTCTGGCACTGTGGTGATGCATACTATCCCTGGTCTCCATCCCAGGTATGCTTCTGAAGACCTGTATTCCTTCCTCTTGGACTTTGGTCTCTCCCTTGTGTTGATGAAGTCCATGGATACAATTGGTGAGTTGGTCAACCAGTTTATCTAACCTGCCCTGGTTCACCATCAACTTGCATTAGGATCCCAGAACCAACTTATAAATGCTGTAGCCACCACTGTCTCAAACAACCATGCTCAGAATATGGCATATCAAGAATGGTCCCACAGTCTCTTTGTGTATATTTCCAATAACCAGCGCAACTTGCTGGCCTCCCAGAAGTACTTGACCGCCTCAATAAATTCCCTTTGTTCCTTGCTCCCTGGATACATCAAGGATCAACTATGAAAATTGGATGAGTATCAAGCAGCGTGGCGTGAACAAATTGAGGCCTCTCAGCTAAAGCATTGCCAGGATTTTGAGACTCTGGTTTTTGAACTTAACCAATTCCAAGAACATATTAATTCTCAACTTGAATTGGTTGGAGCTCATGTTGATACTTAGGGCTGCCATCTGCAGCATCAATATGGTCTGGATAAGGCTGCACTGGGCGACACTCTATACCAAGTGCAAAGTTATGTGGATGATAGGGTAGCGTCTATTGAGGTGACTCCTCCCGCTCCTCCTGTCAAGGTCTCATCTGACTTTGAAGCCAAGGTATGGGAAGCAATAGCTGAGCTCAAGGCTACCACTTGGCATCAATCTTCTGTTCAGAACCCCCCTCCAGTCAAACCTATGCCTGATCCTCACATTGCTTTGCTCACTGATCAAGTAGCTACTTTGCAAGGAAAAATTGAGTATTTAAGGCAGCACCTCTCTAATTCTGAGGACTCGTCCTCTGAGTCTGAAGGTGAAGAGGAAACTTAAGTTGTTAATACTCCCACTCAGGACAATCATGGTTGCTGCCCTGGTTTGGAAGGCCAGCCTCAGGTCAACTGCGCACGTGCACTGGATCAGCTTGCAGAAGTAAAAAATGATGTTGCTGATAGGCAGGACACATTGGAAAGAGAGGTACAAAACCTCTCCTGCTTTACCAGGACAATGAATGGACAGGTCATCCCCTTGGTTGCTCAGACCACTTCCCTGACTACTCGCCTCAACCGGATTGCTGGCACCTTATCAGTGCAACAAATTAAGATTGACAAATTTGGAGCTGCTGCCGCCACTGCTAGAGATATTAGTGGACAGAACAGCTCTACCTTGGATACCCTAGAGGAAAGCCTTTGACTCCTCTGGGCTAGACAACCTACTGCTGAATCCGAGTTTGAGGGCAATCCTCACATTAATGTCCTCAACCCAGGCAACATCAGTCAGTTCTCTTCCTTGTCCATCAACCCAAATTACAAGCCAACCTTAAAACAGATATTTGATCCTAAAACCTCTACCATTGCTGCATTTATAACAATTTACAAGACTGCAATGTGTAGGGCTACTGATGAACTCAAAAAGGAACATATCCTCACCTGTCTCCATCCCACATGCCAAGAAGTGGTGGTCCCCAAGCTCCCCTCCATTGTCACTTGGGAGGACATGAAGCGCCTCCTTATTTAGGAGTTTGGAGGAGATCTCAGCTTGGAGGTCAAGAAGGATGCATTTATGCACATTGCCTTTAAGCCCAAGGAAACCCTGGCTGATTTTGCAGATTGCTTCTACATTGAAGGCTAACAGTTAATCACCAGTTGACAGTTAACCCCCGGGAAGCTTACACGGCTTGTTCAAATGCTTTGAAAGTGAACTAGCTTCTATACCTACACTTTAAGGCACACAAGGCTTCACTCACTTCCATGAAGAGTATTAAGACGCTCTTACAAGACATGCATTTGACCCATGGAGGTACAGTGGTACGTGAGAATAAAGCCAGCAATGCTGGGACTACTTCTTGTACGCCACACATTATGACGCTGGCTGCAGGTGGACAGACTAAGAGGCAAGGTTGTCATAACTGTGGCAAAATAGGGCACCACTTGTGTACTTGCACTAATCCCCAAGTGAAAATTTTTGACCCCAAGGAACAGGCGGGCAAAGAGAGGTCAGCTTAGAGACAGAGACGCTCTCTGCTAACCAATCTCCCCCTGATCCTCCTTCTGATGAGGAAGATCTGTATTCCTCTGGCCCAACTATCCTTCACCTATTCCACAATCCCTCCAGTGATTCAGACCCTGAAGATTCTGATAGTGAAGATTCTGATAGTTATGGCTATTCTGTTCTGGCTGTTCCGGAAACTGTCTCTGTCCCATACAAGCTTTGCTATGGGAAGATCACCACCACTTCTCAAGCACCTTCAATTGAAGCCAAAGCCATGGTGGCTTGCCCTTACCTAGCTCAAGCTCATTGACCTCCCATCTTGGTTGATTCTTCTGAGGAAGCAGCCAAGTTAGCTGAAGCTCTCTTCCAAAACGTAACTGTATCTCTCCCACTACAGACTGTGTATAAGGATATTCCTGCCTTAAGATGCATGTTAGCTAAATGGGAGAAGGAGCTAGAGGCTGCGCAAGATGTGTTGGCAGTCTTGCCCCCCTTTGGAAAAGATACAACCCGCGTGGAAGTATCAATCCAAAAGGTTAAAATCAAAACCATCCTGGACACGGGTTCTTCAGTCAACATAGTATCTTCAAAACTAATGAAGAAACTTAAGCTGGCCCCTGACCTCAACTACACTAGTTGTATGGCACAGCTGGTATGGTACAAACTTGGGCCATTGATGCCTACTTTGCTCTACCCATGAGGTTTGGGAAACTCCTCATTGCTTCTCCCGCTGTAGTCCTTGAAAACAAAAGCTATGACCTCTTGGTTAGTACACAATTCCTTTGAGAGTATAACAGTATTGTGAACTTAGAAGATGGATATCTTTTGCTCTTAGGATATGAGGTCCCTTTGATTTTTGAGGAACCTCCACGCCTCCCAGGAAAAAGTCTTAAAACTTGCGTGCTTGATTACTTCACAGGTATCTTCTCTCTCAAGTATAGGACTCACTCCTCTAACATGCGCACCCCTCCTCCTTTCTTCCCTACAGAAGAAGGGGCACCTCTTCTTGCCCCAGCAGCTATAATCATTCCTCTGGGCTCCCAGCCGGTGATTGCTTCTCAGATTTCTTACAAACTACCTGAAAAGTTGTTCCTGGAACTCTACTCTCCTGAATCCCTAAGCTGTAAAGAACCCTGACTGTGTCCAGGGATTCTAGATCAAACCCACAAAGAGCCCACAAAATTACTGCTTGCTAACCTGACAGCCCTGTCCATGCAGGTGACCCAAGGCCAAGCTATAGGGAATGGTCAGATACTGGGGGGAGAACAAGTGGCATCCCTCTACCCTTTCGGAACTTTTAGTGATTTCAATATACCTGAAGACAATCCTCAAGTTCTCTCCTTATTCACCACTGCTGACTTCCCCCAATAATCACCCATCCAAAAAAAAGACGTGTTGGATCTGCTCAATCAGTTTAGCGACATCTTTGTCTCTGGACCTACAGACTATGGCCTGGCTAAAGGGGTCATCCATCATATTGATACTGGTGATGCACCCTCTTTTTGTGCCAAACCATACCGCTGTAGTAGGGTAGAGGATGCTCGGGTATCTAAGGAGCTTAAGCAGCTCTTAGATGCTGGGCTACTAGCTCCCTCTCAGAGCCCTTGGGCTTCCCTGTTACTGATTCTCAAGAAGAAGGATAGAGGACATTGCATTGTAATGGACTATCACCACCTGAACTCTCTCACTAAGAAAGACTCATACCCCTTGCCCAGAATTGACAATGCTCTCAGATGACTAGGTGATTCCAAGTTTTTCTCAGCTATGGATCTAGTCTCTGGATACTGTCAAGTTGACTTATCTCCTGAAGATAGAGAAAAGGCTGCACTTATCACCTCGGAAGGCCTTTTTGAACCCACTTGTATGCCCCAAGGACTCTGAAATGCCCCTGCTACATTTCAACGGGCTATGGACTCCACCCTACGAGATCTAAAGCTCTCTTGTGTCCTTGTGTACCTTGATGACATCACTGTATTTAGCGCTATCTTTACTAAACATTTGGAACACAAGACTGTCTTCATCAAGATCTGCAAAGCTGGCTTGAAGCTCAAACCCCCCAAGTGCTCCTTCTTTAAAGAGCAACTTGAGTTCTTAGGTCATGAGGTCACTCAAACGGGAATCTTCTCCATGAATAATAAGGTGGAAGCCATCAACAAGATGCTACCTCCCACAAATCTTTTAGAGGTCCAAGTATTCCTTGGTATGATGGGCTACTACTGACAGTTAATACCTGATTTTTCTGAACTGAGTGAACCCCTTGTCCAACTGCTTCACAACGTCCCCTTTGAGTGGAATGACAGCCAGCAATAAGCATTCAAAGCGTTGAAGGCCAATCTCAAAGAGGCTTCTATCTTGGTCTATCCAGATTATGATAAAGAGTTCATCTTGTATACTGATGCTAGTGGAGTAGCTGTGGGTGCCATATTAGCCCAGCTTGACGACAAAGGTGTGGATTGACCTGTAGCCTACTCTTCACAGGTCCTCAATAAACACAAGAAGAACTACAGTGTCACTGAAAAGGAATGTCTGGCGGTGCTGCATGCTGTAAAACAGTTCAGGCACTACATCTATGGGATCCACTTTACGGTGGTCACAGATCACTCCTCCCTCAAATGTTTGCAACAACTAAAGGAACCTGAAGGTTGACTAGCACTTTGGGCTCTGCATCTGCAAGGGTACAATTTCACTGTGATACACCATCCTGGGGCCCAACATCAGAACGCTTATGGCTTTTCAAAGATGCCAATACTAGCTATCCACCCTGCTGACACTGATTGCCTATACAAATTAATAGGGTACCCTGACTCTTGGACCACTGAGCCAGAAGACATTCAACTGGCTCTACAAGCTCTATCCAAGGACACTGTAATTTGAGATAGGCAGCTCTTCAAAAAAGTCAACAATGCCTATCTACCCTACCTTTTCCCTAGCATGAGGATAGCCATTATCCTCCAAGCTCACATTGACACTGGGCATGGGGGGTATAGCCAAAACTCATGACTGGCTATGCAAGAACTTCTACTGGGAGAACATGCGCCTTCTGATCCCTGATGTTCTTGCTTCCTGTCATTTGTATCAACTCCAACATCCTCGCCTGTCCCAACACCAATTCAAGCTCATCCCCCCTAAGCATGCTTTCCACACTATTGTAACTGTGCTGTTTTAGCAGAGTTATAAGGGGGAAATATTTAGAAGCTAGATAATATTCTTTATTGTGAGATAGTGATTATATAGTCATGGTGAATCAATGGATAGCAGGAACATGATTTTTGATCACATGGTTGGATGGAATAAGGGGTTGGCTTGATCCTGGTAATGAGTCAAGTGCCAAAACAAGGTATCCACCGGAGGGGATCATCATCTGTTCATGTTGTTGGATTTGGTAATTTGAGTTGACTTCCTAGTCTGGTTTCAAGTGACTGGATAATTGGATTGCAGGTCACAAACCTGCTTGTTTGGAACCTTGCTGGTGGGTCAAGCCTGCGGTTTTGACAACACTGTGAGTATTGATGCTGTTGGGCCTTTCCCTTGGTCTAGGTCTGGGTGTCAATTTATCTTAGTTGCCATAGACCATTTTAGCAAATGGGTTGAAGCCAGAGCTACAAAAGATATAACTGATAAGACCACTGCTAATTTCTTGCTGCAATATATCTTCTACTGACATGGATGCCCTCAAGTCCTGCTTTCTGACAATGGCACCAACTTTAATGCTTGCCTCATCACGTCTATTGTCAAAGCTATGGGTACCCACTAATCTTTCTCTGCGCCATATAATCCTTCAACTAATGGAACTGTCAAACAAGCCAATTCCTCCCTGGTGTCCATAATGAGGAAGCTCACGCTTTCTGACACTGCCAATTGGGATATGTTCCTCCCTGTTGCCCTCTTTGCTTACCAACTCAGTAGATACCAAGTAACTGATCAGTCTCCTTTTGCCATGCTGTATGAACATGAAGCTGCCACCTCCTCAATCTTGGGACCCTGCTTGATTGAAGTTGATGAGTCTGCAAATCCTGAGGCACATGTCAAAGACTTAACCAATTGTATCATTGACATCCAAGAAACAGCTTATTCCACTGCTTACAAGGTCAAGGCTCTGGGGCTCTCCCCGTCCAATGCTGCTAGAGCCCCCCTCCCTGAGTATCAAATAAGCAACCTGGTTCTCTACTACCAGAGTTGCACAGGTGATAGAGCTCATAAGCTAGATTACCTCTGGGTTGGGCCCTGCAAAGTCACATTTAAAAAGGGTGTTGAGTATACTGTGAAATTGCTGTCCTCTGGACGTCCTTTTGCCCGGATCCATTCCAAATTCCTTCGCAAATATCAACTCCCTGTGTCCAATCTTGAGGGTGGAGATGTCATAAATTGCGCCATTAATGCTATTTCAATATGGCCTTCAAATAATGATAAATGCAAAGATTTGACTAGTTTTTCTTTGGAGTTTTGGAAATCCTTGCTTTCTGTAAATGAGTCTGGGCCAATATCCACCCATTCTGGAATACCATACCTTCCCTTGTCTGATCCTGGTATGACCTCATCCCAACGTGATGCCCTCAGCCACTCTGTCTATCTAATGAGTGATCACCGTCCCTTGTCTACTATTTAAGTAGAATTGATTATCCATTTAAAGACAAGTTTATCTACATTTGTGTTGGCTTTAATAATCTACAAGCTTTTTCCTGTCCTTTTTGCCATAAGGACTTTCACATCTTGTATCCCAGGAAATTAAGGTATATGCCCTTAATTTTGCCCTGAGGCTAACCCAAGGCTAGCTTTGAACATCAAATCTTTTGTTATAAAGATTTCCTGCTGTGTCCTCCTGGATGTCATCCCCAGGAGCCAAACACAACAACTTTCTTGAATAGCTGATTGTCACAAATGAGTGTGTCCTCAGATAGTTTGGATGGAGCAATTCAGACTTCTTTGGTCTTGCTCTCCCAGGAGGAAGGATATCCAATTAGTTCATATAGTCAATCAGCTTCAGCAGGGTGTAGAGCAAGGATGGGCATTCTGGATAATTCATCAGTGTTATGATGTTGAATCCTGTGACAATGTAGCACAGTGAAGGCATAACCTTGTAGGCAGAGAGCTCATCTAGCTAGTTGTCCTTCTGGTTCCTTAAGCTGTTGTAACCACTTAAACAAGGTGTGGTCAGTGACCACAGTGAAATGGGTGCCATAAATGTAATGAAAGAATTGCTTGACTGCATGCAACACAGCAAGGCACTCTTTCTCTGTAACACTGTAATTCTTCTTATGATTATTTAGGACACAAGAAGTATAAGCTACAGGGTGATCCACACCTTCCTCATCTAGTTGAGCCAAGATAGCTCCAATAGCCAGGTTGCTAGCATCAGTGTATAGGATGAATTCCTTATCATAGTCAGGATACACCAAGTTGGGAGCTTCTTTGAGCTTTTTCTAAGGGTCTCAAAGGCCTGCTGCTGACTTGCGGTCCATTCAAAAGGGACATTACATAACAGTTGAACCAAAGGTTCACTAGTATTGGCAAAGTCAGGGATGAACTGTCTGTAGTAACCCATCATGCCCAGAAAGACTTGTACCTCTTGCAGGTTGGTGAGTGGAAGCATTTTGTCAATGGCCTCAACTTTCTTGGTCATTGGGTGAATCCCTTTCTGGGTCACCTCATGGCCCAAGAACTCAAGGTGTTCCTTGAAGAAGGCACACTTAGATGGTTTCAGCTTAAGGCCAGCCTCTCAAATCTTTATTAACACTTCTCTGAGGTGAGCCAGGTAATCTGTAAAGGTAGCGCTGAAGACCGTTATATCATCCAAGTATACCAGGACACATGAGAGCTTCATGTCACAGAGGATGGAGTCTATAGCTTGTTAGAAGATATAAGGGGCATTGCAGAGTCCTTGCAGCATACAAGTAGGCTCAAGCAGCCCTTCTGAGGTGATAAGTGCGGCCTTCTGTCTATCCTTGGGAGAGAGATCAAGTTGCCAGTACCCAGATGCTAGATCCATAGTGGAGAAGAACTTAGAGCCTCTAGGGCGGCAGAGAGCATCATTAATACATGGCAAGGGGTAAGAGTCCTTTTTGGTTAAGAACTTCAGTTATCTATAATCCATCACAATACAATGGCCTCCATCCTTCTTCTTCATTATGAGCAAGGGGGAGGCCCATGGACTTTGGGAAGAAGCCAGTAGCCCAGCTTCTAAAAGTTGTTTGAGCTCTTTAGACACCTGAGTGTCCTCTACGCAACTGCGGCAATATGGTTTAGTGTGGAAGGGGGGCGCGTCACATGTATCAATATGGTGAATAATGCCTTTGGTTAGACCATAATCAGTACTATCTTTAGCAAAGATTTCTGAAAATTGATCTAGAGAATCAAGCATCTCCGTCTGTTGGACCAGGGAAAGTTGCAGGAAATCTTGCGCAGTGAACAAGGATAGGACTTAGAGCTTGTCTTCAGGTAAGTTAAGGTCCTGTAACATACCAAAGAGATGTAGTGATAGGACATCAGGAGCATTCAACAACATTACATAACCAACAAACTTTCCTCTAGACACATGTATGGAGAGAGGAGTCAAGTTGGCAACCAGCAGTTTAACAGGATCATTATGAGAAACATCTAAGATTCCTGGGCAGAGATAGGGTTTGTTGCACCTTAGAAGAGGAGGAGAGTACAGCTCTAGGAACGTATTCTTGGGCAGCTCATACAATATTTGGGGGTCTAGGATAACCTGAGACCCAGTATCAATAGTCACAGCAGAAGTGGCCAGGAGAGGAATCCCCTCAGACGCAGGGCAAGCTATGGGAGGGCACTTCATGTTGGAGGAATGGGCACAGTATTTTAAAGTGAAAACACCAGTGGGGTATTCCAATGCACATGTCTTGAGGCGCTTCCCAGGAACTTTAACCGGCTCTTCAAAGATCAAAGGGACCTTGTACCCTAAGATAGAGAGGTAGCTGTCCTTTAGGTTGATGATCCCATTATATTCCCTAAGGAATTGAGTATCAACTAAGAGATCATAACTCTCATTCTCCAAGACAACGGCAGATGTGGCCAAGAGTAGCTTGCCAAATTGCATGGGCAGAGAAGAATAAGCTCCTATAGCGTGAGTCATGAACAGCCCAGCTGTACCATATGACTGATGATAGTTGAGGTTGGGGTCAAGTTTGCGCTTCTTGACAAGCTTCAAGGAGACACCATTAACAGGAGATCCTGTGTCTAAGACAGCCTTAATTTTCACCTTTTGGATGGATATCTCCACACAAGTGGTGTTGCAACCAAAGGGAGGAAGGACAGCAAGAATGTCTTGGGCTTCTGCTAGTTCTTTGTCCCACTTTTCAATCATGCATTGTAGGCCCTGGAACTCCTTATAGACTGTTTGGAGTGGGAGCAAGACAGAGATATTCTTGAACTCAGCGTCAGCAACCTCAGCAGCTTCTTTGGAAGATTCAACAAGCACAGGAGATCTCTTGGCTTGGATGAGGTAAGGGCAAGAGACAACTTCCTTGGCTTCAGACAGAGGCTTGGCGGTTGTAGTAGTTTTCCCAGAACATAGCTTATAAGGGACTGCAATAGTTTCAGGGATGTCCAGGACAGAATACCCATAGGCGTCAGGATTTTCTATATCAGAATCATCCATGTCAGAGTCATCAGATATTTCCTGGAATAGCAGCAAAATTGGAGGAGCCTCAAAGTCAGCAGGCTCAGAGTCAGCAATGGAGGGGGGAATTGGAGGAGACTGGAAAGAATTGTCAACCAAGAGCGTCTCTGCCTCTAGGTTGACTGTTCTTTTCCCGCCTGTTCTTTAGGATCAGCTCCTTCAACTCAAGGATTGGTGCAGACTTGGGAATGGTGACCTATTTGTTCACAGTTATGGCAACCCTGTTGTTGAGGAGGATTCTGCAAGCTCATGGTAAGGATACATGGACCACATGAAGACAAACCAGAGGTAGAAGCAGCACAATTCTCCTGCACAACTGCCCCAGAACGGGTAAGGTGCATATCCTGCAGCAGTGTCTTTATGCTCTTCATGGAAGAAATCATGGCTTTATGGGCCTTGGAGTGAAGACACAGGAGCTGATTAACCTTGAGGGTTTGAGCGCAAGCCGTATATGCTTCATGTGCGGTCAACTGGTGGCTTGTGATCAGTTGTTGTCCTTCCATGTAGAATCTATCTGCAAATTCAGCTAGGGTCTCCTTTGGTTTGAAAGCAATGTGCATTAAGGCATCCTTCTTCACTTCCAAACTAAGGTCACCACCAAATTTGTCAATCAGAAGTTACTTCATATCTTCCCAGGTTTCAATAGTGGGCAGCTCTGGCACTACTACCTCTTGGCAGGTTGGGTGTAGACAGGTCAGAATGTGCTCCTTCTTGACCTCATCTGAGGCTCTTCTCATGGCAGTTTCATAGATAGTTAGGAAATCTACAATGGTCAAGGTTTTGGGGTTGAAGACTTGCTTAAAGGTAGACTTGAAGTGTGCTTCTGGAGTTGAGCCACCATTGTTGCTATTGAGTACATTTATAGTGGGAGAATTCAGCTTCTGAATTGGTGGGGGGCTGCCTGGTCCACAGCTGGCAAACACTATCTTCAAGGGTAGTCAAGGTATCAGCATTGTGGGTGCCTGTATTATTAGCTAGGGTGGTCTGTTGCTCATTAACATCCAGGTGCTGGCCCTGTGCTATTACTACCAAGGACAGTTCAGCCAGTTGGGAAGTAATAGACAGGCCTATCAAAAGGCAAGGGGCAAACCTGTCATTTACTGAATCAATCACTTCTCTTAGCTCTTGTACATCTTTATCAAGCTCAGAGTGATCTCGCTTCAGGAGGTCCACTTCATTGGCTAGAGCTATCAACTCTCTAGCACAATAAATGCGGGGAACTCCTGACAAGCCAGGAGCAACAACCATCTTTGCTCACAACTTCAGGTGAACTAACTACAGACACCATTGCCTCACACAAAGTAGCAACCTCTTGTTGTAATTCAGCAACCTGAGCCGTCAGCACAAGCACTTGAGGGTCAGGATGAGGGGCTTTGGGGGCAATCCTGGCTGCAGGTAGATGCTCTTAAATCTCAAATGGCATCCCAGAGCCTCTGTTCTCTGTCTGCTATCTTGTTGGATGGAGGAGAAGGCGGGGCATCTGCTTTGGAGGCAGACAGTTCATTTACTTGAGTCTGAAGTTTGGCAATGGTAGCAGCGGTAGTAGCCCTTTCTTGATAAAAGTCCTTGCCAAGTTTGAAGAGGTCCTTTTCAGCATGAACCACTACTTGCTGTAATTGATCAAAGGAATAAGCACTGAGCTTGTTGAGCTGTTGCACAAGTTGTTCAAAGTCAGTGAGATACATGTATAAAGTAGAGTCTAGTTGGGCACGCCAGGGCTGTTCCAGCTGGTGGAACTCATGAAGGCGCTCTCTGACATAATTGGGGATGGATTGGCGCATTATTTTAATGGAGGTGACTAAGCAAGATTGGGAGGTGACAGAGTCGCGCTGATTGTTGGATACTAAGGAAAATAGGGAACAGATCCACTGCTGGTAGGTTGCAAACTGATCCCAGTGATGCTTGACGGCGGCTTGCAGCAATGAAATCTCCTGAACGTGGAGCCCTAATACCATTTGATGATGGGCTAAGGCAGGTTGTACAAAGGAAGACAATTAAAGTTCAGCAGAGCCAGCTGCTGAGAGGAGATGCTGTGGAAATTGTGGCACTACAATCAATTTGTAGTATTCTGCTCAATTGAACTCAAGCTGAAGGCAAGGGATGGCCCCTTCACAGGCTATCCCAAGGGCTACCGCCATGACTTGTTCTAAGTCAGGGGTACCCAAAGGGTAGGTCATTAGGCGGGGACCACTCCCAAGGTTCAGCACAGTAGGGACAATAGGCAGGTTGGCAATGTCTTCCTCAATAGGAGAACTGGTAATTTCAGATGAAGTCGGCTCTTGTATGGGCAGAGGCAAAGGTCCTGAAAACGTAGTTGCAAAAGGGGTAACCAAGGGGCTTACAGCCCCTGTAGTGAGCACCATTTTTTTTGTGATCTGAGGCGCGGCATAGAGTCACAACGGGAAATCCTAGCCTTAGTATTGTATTTGTACTAAGTCTTGGTTAGAATGGCAGGGAAGGCTATGCAATTACCTTGTGACCCTGAATGAATAATATCTTCTAGACATGGCTAGAGAGGCGCCAAAGTACTGGGAGACACAAAAACAAAAATGTGAATTGAACTTAATTTTTATTGGTGAATAAGGAATGGAATATATAGTGGTTTACAATACCACAAAACAATACCAGGACAGTAGGATCACTTGCCACAAGCATGAGTGGGGCAAGTGAGTTGCGCAGAAGCAGTACACTGAACAATTGTATTTCCCAGTTCAGATACAGACTTGTTTCAAGGGGTGAAAGCAAAAGAGATATTTGTCCTCAAAATAACCCATCAAAGACAAAATCAAACAGTTTGAATAGCGGTTTTCACAACAGACAGCTTTTGGCCAGCCGCATGGCCCAAGGCTGGCATATAAAATCCAAATTTTGAAGAGTTTGAATTTTCAAAAAATTTTAACAACTTTTTGTTTTGTGGAAGTCTCCCCAATTAGGGGAAACCGCTGCCATTTTTTTGTCTTGACCTATAGGACCTATTTCAACCAAAATTTTGTCTTGTAAAAGGTTGTTGTCAGGAATATTCCTGATAGCTGTGGGGCTCATTATGGGCCCCAAAAGATATGCCCAATCCTTGGTGGGTATGGCTGGCCTGGGAAAGCCAAATTTAGCTCCCATAACTCCCAGTTCAAGAGCACCCTCCATTTGGTAATTTGGGGTTCCCAATTGGGAACCCCTCTTTTAATCAAGTTCTTTTGCCTCAGGAATGCTTGTCAAGCCAGTACCAAAATGGCAATCAAATTGGAAAAGACCCCATGACCCCCTAAAGCTAAACCTGTCAGAACCAATGACCAGTCAGGTCAAGATGAGCCCCCAATGAGCCAAACAACTGTTCCTGAAGACCTTAAAAATTACCATGAAGCAGCCAACCAAACAGCAGACCCTTAGATGCCAAGCTATGCCACACAGATAGCACCAGAAGAATGCCCAGAGGCACTTGCATGTGAGTAAGTATATAAGTCAGAAGCATCTTAAAAGTTCTGTATTGTCATCCTTACCAAATAAATTTGTTATGAACCTTTTCTTCACCCACCTGATTCCTTACATATTTTTGATACTCTTCCATCTGCAATCATCAAAGCACCAGCATCCATCCTCAGGAATTGATAGCCAAGCCAGAGCTGACAAAACCAAAGAATTTGACTACTATTGCCCTCCTGACACTCCATTTGGCCCTGTGAATTTTACTGAGTATTCCCCAAACACTGACCATGAACCCTATACCTTGAAAGACTTGCAGTGGTACACCCACCCAAACACCCCCAAGGAACCCTACCAAATAATCTGTGACGGCAGAGAAATCACTATATACCCTTTGATCTTCAACGGGAAATATAACAACCCTGCCGCCTACTTGATCCCAATGGAACCACCCCAAACTCCCAAAGTGACTATCTCAACCACATCCACTTCTGATGCCGCAAGCCAGAGTAGTCAATTCCTGGGAGTGCTTTACCTGGCGCTCACAGGATTGATTAATTCTGTCTTGCCAGCAGCCGGACCCTGGGCTGTGGCTGGAAAGGCCCTTTTCTATCTGTTAAAGTTAGGTCTTATCATCTGGTGGGCCATGACGGTACCTGCCTCTACTCCTCCCTCACCTGCAGAAGCATCACAGTACTCCTGGTATCCTGATATTTGAGGTTCAAAGCTAGCCTTGGGTTAGCCTTCAGGGCAAAATTAAGGACATTTATCTTAATTTCCTGGAATACAAAAAGAAGAGTTAATTTTGGCAAAAAGGAAGGAAAAGGCTTGAAGATTATAAAAGCCAACACAAATGTGGATAAACATGTCTTTATTAGGAGAAATGATTTTACTTAAGTAGTAGACTGGGCATGCTGATCATTCACTAGGTAGACAGTATGGCTGATGAGGTCATCCCAAGCTGAACTTGTATCAGTATCAGTCAGGTGCAGGTAGGTTAATTCAGAATGGGTGGACATTGATGTTGACCTATTTAAGGAAGGTGAACAAACTCCAAAGTCAAAAGAAAATCCAACCAAGTCTTTGCAGGTATCAATATTTGAAGGCCATATCAAAATAGCATGAATGGTGCAATTTACAACACTCAAAAATACAATAGTTTTCAACCCTGGTTAGATAAACAAAAATTGTTCAGTTCAGAATGTGTTGGTTTAGCCACACAACAAATTTCAGCTTTTTTGATAAAAATAGGAGATAATTTCACAGAAAATGTGCGCTAATTGACAAAGATGACCTGTCACACAACAACCTATATAAACTGGGAACAAATGTACAATAATTAAACAATGGATATGTCAAGCACTAGAAAAAATGAGTTTCACTCACAGAACAAAGCTACTATGTTTACTATGGCCTTTATGAACAAAATGAACTCAGCCACTAAAGTGAAAATGTCAAAACAGCAGGGTTGACCCGCTAAAAGGGTTCCAACTAAGTGGGTTTGCAACCCACAATCCAACTTCCCGGCAACCTGTAACCAAACAAGGAAATTGACTCAAATTCCCAGAATTAGCAACATGAATAAATGATGATTCCATACAGTAGATGACTTGATTTAGTGCTTGATTCATTACCAGGATCAAGTCACCCCCTTTATCATCCAACTGAGTGATCTACACAATCATGTTCCTCTTATGATGATTCAGTGCAACTATAGAATTCCTATCTCCAAATAAAGATAATTATCTAGTTTTTCAAATATTTTTCCCCTTGTAACTCTGCTAAAACAGCACAGTTACAACAGAAAGCCAATTCTTTATATCAAAATAAACACATTGCAACAACAGAGCCAAGGAGCCAAAAGAGTACACTTCAGATGTGCACGCCTTCATAGGTCAAAGAACAGAGTGACTGTAGTCCATAAGGTGGATGATGGGAGTTGTTCTGAGTTAGAAAGTGAAACCCAAGCCACACAAACTGTCAGGGCCCATAATGCCCTGGATAATAAACTAGCCTCTCTGAGAATAGTACAGCCAACTGCATGGAAAACCTTACCAACTGCCTTCCAGAGGGAAAATCCCCCTTTCAAATAACAAATGGCCGGGGATTTGAGAGGCCCATGAGCCTCAAATCCCTGGCATCAAAACTAATCACAAATCTGGGACCATGTACTACCAGGAAATGGTACATCAGGAGAGTGATTGTTTGATTGTGCAATTGGGCGCTTGATTGCTTGTAGGATCTATTAATAGCTGTGGCACCTTGGCTTGTTGCAGCCCAAGAAAGGTTCCTGTTATGCCAGCCAATTCCCATCCATCCCCAGGCTCAAGTGCACAAATTCCTGGAAAAATTGTAAGTATTACTGAAATTGATGCCACCAGATCTCTGGTGGCACAAAAGGCCACATATTCACCAGTAAGTATAAGTAGTGAGGAGGAAAAGCCCTCCTCACTTTTGAAATCATAAAATAAACATCTTTATGCCCAGGACCTATTATTTTCTTGCAGGAATTATATATTTTTGCACCAATATAATTATTCTGTTTGCATCTATTCATAAATATACTACACAATATAACCGCGCCTATCTGTTCCCTCCTGGTTCTGCTCCTGTCACTTTGGTTAAACCACATTGAGCTCTTGACTTGGAGTTCTTCCATCCCCACCACCTGGATCTCCCTCCTGGCCACCCTAGAGTGACCATTCTGCCCACCATGAAGGAGATTTCTATTACTCTCCTCCTGCCCAACATGTCTCCTGCCCAGGATTTCAGCAAGTTGGGGTTTGTTTATATCACAGTATTGGGGCTGGCCAAGCATGTTATGCCCCATACTGAAAGTTGGTGTCCCCTAGCTACAGCAGTGAATTACCTAGTCAGAATAGTACCAATTGTGTACATGGCCTTCCAGGCCCGGCTTGCCTCCCCTGTGGGAGTCCAGACAAACTGTGGTATAGGCTGTGAAACAAACACAAGAACAAAACCAGGGCTCCCAGACTGAAAGAGCAACTATTATTAACCCCAGAGTTACCAAGCTGTCTAGGAAAGCCACCAAGGTCACCATAATCAGAACAGTAAACAACACTACCACTAAGAAGATGTCCTTAGTATACAACCCTGTATACCACTGAGATAATATTCCTACCAGGTATATAGAGAGTTTTAAGCCTGTTCTAGATACCAGCTACAAGCCTTATGTGAGTGATGGTGAAGGGCAAGACAACAACAGAGAGCCACAGTATTATCAAACTGTGAATGAGAAGATGTCAGGAATACTCCTGACATAAACCAGATTTCTACTGAGATACCATGTTGGGGAAAAATAGGAAATCTCACTGTCAAGAATTCACAATTTGATGTGGATTTCCCCCCATTAATTGAGGAAAATAAAATAAAAGTCAAAACGGGACTCAGCCAACACTGGATTAATTTATCATCCAGACAGGCGCCTGCCACACCCGCCAGCACCCTCTGCCAACCCACCAGCACCCAGCCAGACAGGCCCCCTGCCAGCCACCCGCTTGCCCAGTCAGCTGCCAGTGGGCCCGCTGTCAGCCACCCACCTGGGTCCCAGTCCCCACTCCCCAGCCAATCAGAAACACCCATCCAATGCAACCAATCAGAAAAGTCACTGATAAAAGGGCATTATTTTAATAATAATTCCTGCCCACCAGAAGAAAGCTGAACCCAAGTTCTACATGTGAGCAATAATTCTACCCATGGCCAATTAGGTTCTGATCCTCAGGTCACAAGGATGAGTCCAGACTCCAACCAAACCATGTTCTCCAAGACAAAAAAAGATCTTGAAGACCTCATGAATTGCCACCACCACATGACCCCATGCCCAGGAAAGATCATTGGCCCCAGTCAAGAATGGCCAAACCCACAACAGATAACAGAAGAACAAGAGTTTAGCCATCTTCCCAAAAAACAACTGCCATTCCTATCTTCCAAGCTTTTGGGATCCCCCATCTCTTTGTTTTCACTTCCATTTGCACATCTTTGCACAATGGGAAGCACTATAAATAAAGGATCGCTCTTCAGTAATAGCTTGTGCTATTATTGAGTTTAATACCCTCAATAAAGCTAATTTCAACTCTCAACTTCCAAGTCAACTCTTAACTAGTTAGCCCCTGCCAACTCCCTCCAATCCAAGGAAGATGAACCATCTCATCTTCACAGCTGTGCTTACAGCTTGCCTTGGGATTGGAGGCTATCAAAAGGGACCAGAGCTCTTTGGATCCTCACCAGAAGGGTTAGGTCATGATCCCCACTATGACCCTGGAGAACTCAACTCTTCAAACACTGGTTCCCGGCCTCCCCTTGTGTCACCACACTCTACCCTGTCCATTGCAGTGTATACCTCCCTGCATTATGTGCTGACCTACCTTGTGGGGAGCTTTGGGAGGTACAACATCCATGCCAAAGTCTTCCAGTGGTTGATGATCATCTATCCAATTGTCACCACTTTAACTGGCTTCCAATTCTCCAATTTCCAGCCATACCTACTTCAAGTAGTACCTACAATGTCTGGGTATTACAGAAGAAGGTGCTCAAAAAGTTTACTGAATTTTATAGCCAGGTGCCTATTCCCTGTGTCTTACCTGGCACACCAATGGACATCCAAGAGAAAGTCATCAAGAACAAACACCTGTCAAAAACGTATATGACACGCTACACCACATCCTTCCAAAGGGTGATACCGTATCCTATGTCCCATCAACACAAAAATTAACACAATCCTCCAATACCTCAGAGATCTGGGACACAATTGTAGCAGAAACTTGCATTAATACATTAATACACACTACTGGTGGCCCAACATGCTGTAAAACATCAATAAAGTACTAGAGCAATGCAAAATCTGTGAAAAGTATGCCCCCTTCAAGACACCCCCAAGTCATTAATACCAGTGTCAATCACACAGCCATTCAAAGTGGAGTCACTGGATATTGTGAAGCCCATGCCTGGAGACAACAAAGACAAAAAGCACATTATCACAACTATCACCTATGCAACTAGATGGCCTGTAGCATAAGCTACAAAAGAACATAAAGGAAATGACGTAAGACAATTCATTGGCAAAGATATCATAGCTAAGTTTGGCAAGCCTGAACTCCTGATCACAGATGAAGCAACTGAACTTAAATCCATTGACACCAACATCTACCTTGCCAAGAATGAAATAAAGCACTCCATACCCAGCCCCTATCACCCACAAGCAGATGGAAGAGTAGAAAGACTAAATGTCTCCCTAGTAGAGGCCCTCAGTAAGTTATCTGCCAACAATCCAAAAGCCAGGGTTAACATGCTTCTAAAAGAACCCATGGTGTGCAAAACACAATTCAACCACAATACAGGCAAAAGTCCATATGAACTTGTCTATGGGCATAAACCTGCCATTGTTAGTACTACCTCAGGGCCACATTTACCTCTACCTAAGAAGGTACCAGACAATGACCCTGGAGTACAGCACGCTAGTAAGGACCAAGACAACATGAAAAAGAAAAGAGTGGAAAGAGAAACAATCCCACTATAACAGGAATGCTTCCAAATCAGGGACATAATCTGTGTTGTTAACCACAACATGCACAAGTTGGACCCAGGGTTATGAGGACCAGGAATTGTCATGGAGGTCAAGCCCAACAATACTTACCTCATAAAAGTTATTGACGCTTGAACAGAACTCAAACTTATGTGCCATGATTGCCTCCTCCTATGCAAGGCAAGAACAGCACAGCATAACTCTCAACTACCTGTAACCAACACCAAACTGGATCAATACCAAGCCCAAATCCCCGACACACTCAAGAAAATTCTTAAGGTTCCACCTTCCAGCACCCCAGGGGGAGATGTTGCAACATCTACAATTACTCCCTCTTGGGAAACTAATTCCCTGAGTGACTTGCCAAATTATTTCCCAACTAATCATTAAGTTGGTGACACTGTTATCATTCAGCCATCTATTACGGGGATCAAAATTTTTGAATCCTAAGCGGAACACAACTTGAACAAGCCTGCCATGCCCTGCCCCAAAGGGCAGGCTCTTTGAATTTTTTATATTTAATATTTTTGCTTGGTTTGATTTTCAGTATTTTAAATATTTGGAATTTTGAATTGAAAGTTAATATTTAAGTATTATAAGTTTATTACCTTTCTTTTTGAGGCTATTTGCATTTGAATTGTTGCTGTTGTTGTTTGCTCTGTCCTCCTCTATTACTTTTATATATATTTCTACTTTAAAGTTAGAATATTTTCACTATTATTTACCTTTGGAAACTCCTGCTTGCATTGTTGCCGCTCCCCCAGTTACAATACTGATCTGCATATAGTACTGGCTTATGTTTCCCCTTTTCTGGTTCTGGTTGTTCTCCAACTTCTCCAGCTGCTCCTCTTCTTGGCTGCTTCCTCCTGGCTATCAGTCTCCAACCAAAAAGGCTTTTTCTCTATAAATAAAGAGCTTTTGAAGAGTAGGCTTTAAGCCAAAATTCTAAGTGATTTCTTCCCTTCAATCTTTTACAATTTTTAACTTCAGATTTGTAATTTTAAGAATTTTGTTTTTTTAATTCATTTTTTTAGTTTAGCCCTTTCTTTCCTTAAATCCAATGGAGCTTGTAAAGCAACAAGCCTTAGGCTTGTTGTATCCATTTTTTCCCTTAAGGAATCTTTCAATAGTTATATGTATCAATTTGCTGATAGAGAATATCCTAATATTGATATTCCCTTAGTTACAAATTGTTCACTATTGAACACTTTATTTTATCTTCTTTGCTTAGGGTTCTTACACTCTATTACTCCATTTGTGACACAATATAGGTTTTTAGCAGATTTCTGTAAGATTATCTTACAGACAGTTCCTACATTCTTATATCTTTTAAATTTGAATCCTAATGCCTTGCACGCTCTAGTCTATAACCTTGCACCATTATGTGCAAGACCTTACATTATTTTGGCTTCTCATGGGATTGACCCAGGCAATACTTTTTCCATCTCTTCTATCATCTTTCTAGCCTTGTCTCTCTCTATTATTATTGTAACTTTGTTATCTCTAGTAGTTTTTTTACTTGGTTGGTTATATGATAAGGTTTTTTTTAATAAGGAGGAGCATACCCCTACTACCTACACCAACCAAACAGTAGTTATTAATAACTTAGCTCATAGTTCACCACTCCCTAGTATTTTTAACACTTTAGCTTATGCACAGGCCCACTTTACTTCTTACGGGTCTGAGTTCTCCACTGGCTCCCAGAAGGTCTTTTATCTTGCGGAGAAGCTTGCCGGTCACTACAGAGATTGGTTTAGCTCTCACTCAATAAACAACCCAGGTATCCTACAGAACTATGATCTCTTTGTCAGTTCACTCCTATCCTTCTCTGGAGAAGATGAGGAGTCATCCACTCCCTCCACTTCTCAGTTTGCAAGTCTCACACAAGGTTTTCTTCCACTTGGCAAATACAACCGGAAGTTTTGCTCCCTCCAGTCAAGACTACAAGCCTCTGACACTGAGGCTTGCAGCTTCTACAAGATAGGCCTCAACAGATTGCTACAGGAATTTTTGGTCCACTATAACCTCCCTGACAAACTAGAACCTCTTATCAGAGAAGTGGTTAAGTGGAACCAGGAATACCTTTCCTCAAAAACACACCCTTTTTCTAACCTATCCCCTGAAGCCAGGTTGTTTGTTCCAGACAAGGCCCTGCTTTCTTCAACCCCTCCACCTGGAACCAAGCCAAAGTCTGGGGGAGGTTTTCTCCTTACTGCCAAGGAAGTCCTTAGAAGAAGGAACAACAACCTCTGCTCTTACTGTGGATCAAAGGACCATCTTCTACCAGCCTGCCCTCTCTCCAAACGTTCCCTCTTTGTCAAGAAGACCTCCACTCTCACTTTGCTTTCCCTTTACAACACTTCCAAGTCACCTACTGTCTTAGTGACCACTAATGGACCTTTGGGAAAGATCAAGGTGCTTGCTCTTCTTGACACTGGCTCCAATGCCAACTTCATTGAGGAGAAACTTGCTAAACTACTTGGACTCCCCGCTTTTGGATCTCTTGATGTTAAGGTGGGAAACAGAACTTTCATTGGCGCCACACCTATCCTACAATCTGTCACCATTGACTTGGAGGGCTCTCCATTCCGCGTCATGTGTAACTCTTCCCCCAACTTATCCTTCCTGTTCATCCTTGGATTCCTGTGGTTGAGAGAGTCTTTGCTTAACTTTGATCACCCAAACAACAAGATATCATTTACATGCAATGACGTTGTCAAATTGTTATCCCTTGTACCTAGTACTCCTGGATCAACTCCCTCCAAACCAAACCTGACCGCCATCTCTAGTACAATCCCAGATACTCTTTCTGCCAAGGAAAAAGATGGATTACCTTATTGTTACTCTGACTTCAAGGATCATTTTAGTGAGGAGGAATGTAACCTGCTACCTCCTCATAGGCCCTATGATATTCAGACAAACCTTAAGCCAGGCACCACTCCCCCCTGGGGAAGGCTTATTCCTCTCTCTGGCTCAGACAACACTATACTAAAGAACTACATCAATGAGGAACTCTACAAGGGTTTTGTCTCTCAATCTATGTCTCCATGTTCTTCACCCATCTTCTTTGTCAGTAAATCTGATGTCTCTAAGCGCCCTTGTGTAGACTATAGAGCTCTCAATGAGATCACAATCAAGGATAGATGCCCTATTCCTTCTGCTGAGGCTTTGACTGATTGCCTTGCTGGTAGTTCTGTATACACCAAGATTGATCTCTGAAGCGCTTTCAACCAGATCAGAGTCTCTCCTGGCCACAAATGGAAGACCTTGTTCTGTACCCCATTTGGGTTATACAAGTACAATGTAATACCTTCTGGATTATGTAACGCTCCATCAACCTTCCAGGCCTTAATGAATGAGGCACTTATGCCCTTCCTTAATGAGTTTGTTGCTGTCTATCTTGACAATATCCTCATATACTCCTCTTCCATTGACAACCATGTTGCCCACGTCCGCCAGGTACTCCAGAGACTTTGAGACTACAACCTGTTTGCAAAATCTTCTAAGTGCTCATTCTTCTGCACCGAGGTTGATTTCCTCGGCTAAGTTGTCACTCAAAACGGTTTTGCTGTCTCCCCTAGAAAGGTAGATGCTATCCAAAGCTGGCCTATTCCCAAAACTTGCTCACAACTTTGTGGTTTACTTGGATTGGCAAACTATTGCCATAAGTTTGTGGAAAATTTTTCTTCTCTAGTTTTGTCACTCACTACCCTCACTTCTCCTTCCATTCCTTTTGTCTGGACATCTGAGGCCCAGCTTGTGTTTGAGGCTACAAAGGCTGTCTTTGTTTCCACGCCTGTCCTCCTGATGCCTGATCCTTCCAAACCCTTCTTGGTTGAGACTGATGCCAGCAACTATGCTGTTGGCGGTATTTTCCTTCAGCTTGGGGGGATGAGATGCAACACCCTGTAGCATACGTCTCTCAAAAACACCTTCCAGCTAAACAAAACTACCCCATACACAACAAGAAACTTCTTGCCATCATCAAAACACTCAAGCATTGGTGTTGCTACCTTGAGGGACTTGACAAGCCTTTCCTCATTTACATGGACTATAAGCTCTTGCTTTACTTCAACAAGTCACGCCACATCTCCCAAAGACATACTAGATGGGTACTGGAGCTGTCAAATTTCTGCTTCAAGCTTGTGTACAAGAAAGGTGTACTTAATACCCTACCTGACACTCTTAGTTGTCATCCTTCATTAGCCAATGTTGACAAAGACTACAAACTCCTTAACACCAAGCTGGTCCTTCCACCTGAGAGCTTTCTGAAACTTAATGTTATCAGTACTACAACCCCCAATATACTGAAGAAAATCCACAAATCCCAGCTTTCCAATAAAGCCTCATCTCAGATCATTGACGCTCTTACAAACAAAAAGACAGTCACAAACCCTTCTTTCTCATTGCTAGATGATGTGTTATACTTTAACAACCTTTTGGTAGTCCCTTCTCCAGACCTTTAACAGCTTCTAACCATCACGTTCCATGACTCCCTTGCTGCAGGCCACACTGGAAATAAGAAAACCCTTTCTAAACTCTGCAATTACTTCTGGTGGCCTAAGATGTCCACTTTTGTCAAGTCATATGTCAGTAGTTTCCTGGTTTGCCAGAGAAGCAAAAACTCCACCCAGAAACCTGTGGGTCTTCTATGCCCTCTTTCAGTACCTGAGGGTCCTTGGCAGTCTGTCTCTTTAGATTATATTTTCCAGATTTCTCAGTCTGAAGGTTTTGAGGCCATACTGGTCATTGTAGACAGATTCTCAAAGAAGGCTATTTTTGCTCCTGGTAATTCCAACATTACTGCAAAGCAGACTGCTTCCATCTTTGTTAAACATGTCTTTATTCACTACAGCACTCCAAGAGATATTGTCTCTGACTGTGGACCACAGTTCATTTCCCTATTCTGGAAGGAGTTTATGACCAAGCTAGACGTTCACCTCTCCCTTAGCATGTCCTACTATCCCCAGTCTGATGGGCAAACCAAACGTACAAATCAGACACTAGAATTTTTCCTTCACTGTTTTTCCAACAAACAACAAGACAATTGGGCTTCCCACTTACCTTTGGCCCATTATTCCTACAATTCTACCCCCATTCCTCTACCAAGATGACTCCGTTCATGGCAAATTTAGGCTACACATCTGCCTTTATTCCTTCTGTCACCTCCTCTGTCTGTTCCCTGTTAGCCAAGGAGTTTCTTGTCCAGCTAAAACTCATCCAGAATTCCTTAGAAGAGAATCTCTCTAAGGCTATTGAGGTTTACAAGGTCCAAGACAACCATCATCATCAGGAGGGAAAGGGCATCCAGGTCAACAACCTTGTATATCTAAATACAAAGAATCTTCCTATCAGATGACCTTCCTGTAAACTTGGCCCTCAGTTCATAGGGCCTTTCCTTGTAACAGAAAGAGTTGGGAAGGTTGCATATTGTATCCAACTTCCCCCAGGGTATTGCATTCATGACGTCTTCCACATATCCCTCCTCAAACTCCAGACTTCTCCTCCTCCTTCTCATCAGAACAACAAAGCACCTCCTCCTCACATGGTCCAAGGGACCCCTGAATATGAGGTTGACTCCATTATCAACCATTGTTACCACTATGGTAAACTCCAATACTTGGTTCTTTGGAAGGGATATTCTGTTGAGGAGAGTTCTTGGGAGCCATTGTCTAATCTTGAAAACATTCCCAAGGTAATCAAGTCTTATATCCAAGCACATCCTGAGCTTGGATCTAGAGGGGGTAATGTCATGCCCTGCCCCAAAGGGCAGGCTCTTTGAATTTTTTATATTTAATTTTTTGCCCGGTTTGATTTTCAGTATTTTAAATATTTGGAATTTTGAATTGAAAGTTAATATTTAAGTATTCTAAGTTCATTACCTTTCTTTTTGAGGCTATTTGCATTTGAATTGTTGCCATTGTTGTTTGCTCTGTCCTCCTCTATTACTTTTATATATATTTCTACTTTAAAGTTAGAATATTTTCACTATTATTTACCTTTGGAAACTCCTGCTTGCGTCGTTGCTGCTCCCCCGGTTACAATGCTGATCTGTGTATAGTACTGGCTTCTGTTTCCCCTTTTCTGGTTCTGGTTGTTCTCCAACTTCTCCAGTTGCTCCTCTTCTTGGCTGCTTCCTCCTGGCTATCAGTCTCCAACCAAAAAGGCTTTTTTCTCTATAAATAAAGAGCTTTTGAAGAGTAGGCTTTAAGCCAAAATTCTAAGTGATTTCTTCCCTTCTATCTTTTACAATTTTTAACTTCAGATTTGTAATTTTAAGAATTTTGTTTTTTTAATTCATTTTTTTAGTTTAGCCCTTTCTTTCCTTAAATCCAATGGAGCTTGTAAAGCAACAAGCCTTAGGCTTGTTGTATCCATTTTTTCCCTTAAGGAATCTTTTAATAGTTATATGTATCAATTTGCTGATAGAAAATATCCTAATATTGATATTCCCTTAGTTACAAATTGTTCACTATTGAACACTTTATTTTATCTTCTTTGCTTAGGGTTCTTACACTCTATTACTCCATTTTTGACACAATATAGGTTTTTAGCAGGTTTCTGTAAGATTATCTTACAGACAGTTCCTACATTCTTATATCTTTTAAATTTGAATCCTAATGCCTTGCACACTCTAGTCTATAACCTTGCACCATTATGGGCAAGACCTTACAAAGCCTTGCTACTTAAGAGGAACAATCACTTGGATAAGCCCCATGAATACCATGACGTACATGAACAGTATGTGGCTTCTCATGATACTATATAACACCCTATATTCATATCCAATAAAGCATCACTCTCTTCTTAATTTTCCCCTTTCTCTCATTTATTATACTTTTCAGAAGTATATAATCAACAAACTCAATACCATAATGCATCTAAAAATAACCTGCATCATGATTCCTGCCACTGCATGTGAAGCATTACACCTGGTTTCAAACTCATTAAGTCTGTACTCACAATCCCACCCCCCTCTAGTATAAGAACTCCCATCCAAATCCCAAAATAATTGTTTGATTAACATTTATTTCTACAATAAAGCAATCTTTCCCTATTATCCACTTGAGTGTTTAATAGTATCTCCTTAGAGCAGATAATTGTAATATCTAATTTGTAGCCCTTAGTTACCATCCGGCTCTCCTTATTCCTGTCTTGTATCCTATCTCAGGGGCCAGCTTCCTTGTGCTTTCCTGGTCCTTTCCCAACCCCTACCCTACAGATAAGAGCTATCTCCTGTTGTAGAGATTAATGGACTCTTGTTCAATGCCCTAACTGTATTCTTCTCTATAAAGAGGGTCCTTTACACAAAGCAAGGGATGGCTTTGAACAATTCAAATCTGATTCCAGCCAATAATTTGTCCACTTGAAATATGCAGCATGACTTGAAGTTTGCAAAGTGTCTATCAGAACCCCCAAGTTGAAAAATTCAAATAAAATGCCAAAAAGATGAATTGGTTAAAAAACCAAATCACAAATGTGATTTGAAATTTGGACTTTGGATTTGAAGATATCACATTTGCCCCATAGGTTCTGAATCTACAGTATTCTTTATTAAAAATTCACTTTTAAGTGGCAATAAATTCTTTCATTCTTGGTAGTGATATCATTTTCATATGATTATGTATCCCACATAGGATTGTCTATGACTAACTCTCACTCTTTCACCATGCCAATAGTTAAATCTTATAGTTTTAACAAAAGGCAACAAATGATGTTAGTACCTAAATCAGAAGCTCCTATTTGCTTTTGTAAAGTAGATAAGATATATAAGTTTTATAAAATATACTGTAAATTTAGAACCTAAAGGTAAAAATACGGGATTGTCAAATTCTTTTGCATGGACTCACCAACTTAATAGAGTAATTTTCATCCCAGAACAACTTACTTTTTTATATAAAAGGATGAAAAATATTCCAGTAAGTTGGTAAGTTTATACAAAAGAATTTGACAATCCCGCATTTTTCTAACGGGTTCTGAATCTACAGTATCAATTCTGCTGAAGGCATAACGATAGTCTTTAGTGTTACTAAACTCGAATCAGGCTTTGTGAAAATCAAGTATGTTATCGAGAGGGTGACCTTTATTTTCAAGATAAAGACGGGGGAATCTTAAAAACCAACTCCTCTTTATTCCAGCATCTTCAAATAGAGAATTCGAACACTTTTTACAATGTAAGTGACGAAAAACGTGTGCGTGGAAAATGTGAGAATATAAAACTGAACCGAAAATATAGAAAACTAAAATTAAATAAGCACTAGTTAAGGCTGCTGCTTTGTATATTGAATAATTCATGAGGCCTTCGATGGATAAATATGACATTCTCTTTACAGATAATGCCTTAGCCCCTTAAATCTGAATTCACCTAGTGAGGCTATCTTCTATGCACATATGGAGAGCGAGAAAGTCTCTTTCTTGCACTACGATCATTTGATCTTGAAGAGGCTTGCGAAGCAGAACGAGAGAAGCTTTTAGAGCTGGATTGACTACGCGATGAAGAGTTTGAGCTAGAATAGCTTGAATGTGAAACAGAACGTCTGCTCAAACGTCTCCCTGGTCCTGAGCGATAAGGAGACCGAGAAATGGGACGGCGTAAAGCACGTCCTCGTGAATTATCACGTTTGGGTGAGCGAGAAATAGAGCGTCTTGAAATACGTCCTTGTGGATTATCACGCTTAGGCGAAGGTGAAATGGGCCGCTTTATAGTACGTCCGCGTGAATTATCGCGTCTAGGGGAACGAGAAACAGACTGTTTTGAAATGCGTCCTCGTGAATTATCACGTCTGGGTGAGCGAGAAATATGGCGACTTGAAATACGTTCTTGTGGATTATCACGCTTTGACAAAGGTGAAATGGGCCGCTTTATAATACGTCCGCGTGAACTATCGCGTCTAGGAGAACGAGAAACAGGACGCCCTGTAGTGCGATTTCTTGATATTGCACGTCTGGGTGAGCGAGAAATAGAACGTCTTGAAATACGTCTTTGAGGATTATCACGCTCTAGCAAAGGTGAGATAGGTCGCTTTGTAATATGTCCACGGGAGCTATCACGTCTTGGAGAACGAGAAACAGGGCGTCTTGTGATGCGATCTCTTGAATTAGCACGATTAGGAGAGCCAGAAATAGAGCGTCTTGTTATACGCCCTCGCGCCTCTGAAATGCCATTCACCTTAGAGCTAGGGCGAGATCCATAAGTTTTAGTATGAGGGCTTAGTGAACGCTTATGAGGCGGCTTCAAATTTGTATAGCCGTGAGAATGCCTAGCTTCCTTGGATCAAATTAGTTTAGGAGTATAAACTTTCTAACCTCTGTGTCTTTTTCTGATGAGCTCGGTTGTAAATGCTGGCGACTTGGATGGACGAATGGACGAGCTTGAGAGGAAGAAGTCACTTGAGAGGCCTGATAGGCAGGAGGGGACTTAGGATGTTCCTTTTTTTCTTTGCGTTTCGACTTTTTAGACTTTTTTGAGGCTTTCTTGCGTCGGCGCTTCTCAGACTCTGATTCTGATGAAGAGTCGCTTTCAGTATCCTGCATGAGTCTTTCTTGTTGAAGCCTTCTGGCATTTTCCAATTCAGTTTGTGTTGCCTTGAGCATCTTTTCCTGCTGGATGCGTTCACGATCAAAGGCGGCTCCTTCAACATATTTCTGTTCAGATATTCCCAAAGCATGCATCATTTTTGAATTTTCGTATTGCTTAGCTTGTGCAAGTTGATGGGTGTCGTGAGGTTTTAAGAACTTGATGGGCTTGGCCTCCTTTCCTTCCTCTAAAGCAAGTTGAAGCTTGCTGCGTAATTTATCAATTTGAACAGCTATATCGTCATCTTTCAACCTTAAAGATAAATAAAAATAATGCCTGATAAATACCCTTGATCTTCCAGCTTAATCTGAAGCTCCAAACATTGAACCTCAATCTGTCGCTTCTTTTCATGCAAAAGAATTCCCTCATCGGGTTTTCTGTAAGGAAGTAGATCGGACTGATCTTGTATTTCAGCTGTGTATGCTTCCGGCCGAGGCCGTCTTGTAATCGTGGACAAATTTTTAACTACATAACCATTCGTTCCTGAGCCACGAGGAGTGGCTAAGCCGATCCCATTATACATCTTTTGAGAAGCTTAAATCTAGTTACAGTTTAGAAAGTCGCTCTTGGCAGTGAAGCTTTTTTCTTAAAATTCAAACACATATTTTAATATGAAGATGAAGAGTTTTAATATTCTACAGAAACAATTTTTAAGGCAAACTAAGAACCCCTAGAAAAATGGAGCGAAAAGCAAGGAAACTACCAATAGCTTTCAGAATGAAATGAAGCGTCAAAATAAGGAGTTACATTACATAAAAGCGAAAAGCTGAAGTCAAAAAGAGGATATATGATATCCAAAAAAGCTTTTTGCTAAAGATGGTGCTGGAAATACTTGAAAAATCACGATTTTGCAAAATTACAAGCAGTAAATATATGCTACTTGCTGGGGTGTACTTAAAGTTAACACCTTCTGATAACTCTGGGCTCTAACAGCTTCTACCCCCACTGAGCGTTATATTTGTCTTATTTATAAATTTAAATGTATACAGGCCAAGAGACCAAATCTGGATACAACTTAAATTAGAAGTTGAGTTGGTACTAAGCTCCACGATTTTAATCGCGTCGATTCAATAGTGGGATTTAGTTTAGCATTTATATCCAAAGTAGTGAAAATTGGGGAGTCCTTGTTGGTAAAATCATTTTATAAAATTTCAATTTGATATTTTATTTCGATTTATAAACCGTGACCTTCACATCAGACTGGGCTTATAACTGCTTCCACTGACTTATAGCCTTGAACTCCTTTTGATTAGTAGCCTGTATTAAGTTGTATCAACCAATAAATAAAAATCAAAGGTTGTAAGTGCGCATTATCAGCGATGGATTTGATAAGTAGTAGTAAATAAAAATGTACACTTTTGATTTTTTAGCAACTGTTATTGTGATGTTAATATTCTAATAATATCGGTGTTAAGCGTGCTATTAAGGCTTGTAAAGCAAAAATTGTCTGGTAATTTATATTTATTTATAAAGCAAGTGAAGCCTCTATTGTCATTTAAAGAGATTTGTAAAAAGCCCTTCCTAAAAGCCCTTTACTATACTTATGCTATATACTCAGTGGTAAAAAGTATTACTGAAATAAAAAGGGTTTACTGTGATTTTTCAAAAAAGCCAATTAATTTTAACAGGCATATTCTTAATTTAATACTTTTGATAAGGAGCGCCTTTTGGGGAAGCTTTGAATATAAAAGTAGGAAGAGAAGAAGTATATTTTATTGGATAATACTTTAGACTTATATAGCTTTAGCTGTGGCGGGAATTTAGTTGGATCAAACCAAGGGGCTGGTCATGTGCTGGATGGGTTCAAGTTGCTGGATACCTGGACAGTCATGTGATATTGGTTTGGTGCCATTTTTAGTATGTCAAATGGTATATTGGAAAGGCACCAAATTGGGCAATGACTGGATGTTAGGTGTGATGGCAATAGCCGGAATACTTGTACATCCAGACCCTCAACAAACCTCTCCCTTAAGGGGTTACTCGGGTACATCAGGAGGGGGCTTTGTCTTGACAGCTGCCGCCTGATGTTCCTAGAGTTGTTTATTAGTGGGCACCAACTGGGTCAAGTGTTCCCCTTTTCTAGGGCGGAGGCAAGATCTGTGATACTTTTTGGTGATGGGCTCTTTGGCATCCTGGAACTTAACCAGGTAGGTGTTCCTGTCTGGTCGGTATCTGATGATTCTTCCTGGTCCTCTGCGTACTGAGTCTAACTTCTTTCTGTTCCCAGCTAGGACCCAGACGGGGGAGTTGATGGGAAGTGGGTCCTCTGTTGAGGTTACCTTTTGGGCTTTGAGTCTTTTTGTTTCTGCCAGTTTGGCTTTGAGGCGTATGTGTTGTAGAGCTGGCTTCTGTTCTACTGTGGGAGGTTTCCCCAGGGGGATCTTCACATATGGTTGATTATTGCGGGTGACTATTTCTGGCTTGTA
Organism: Entomophthora muscae; assembly: GCA_014839935.2. Classification (NCBI taxonomy): domain Eukaryota; kingdom Fungi; phylum Entomophthoromycota; class Entomophthoromycetes; order Entomophthorales; family Entomophthoraceae; genus Entomophthora; species Entomophthora muscae. The sequence goes on along the minus strand of QTSX02001441.1, from coordinate 439,547 downwards.
CCTGTATGTTTGTTCAAACAGTGAGTAGCCTGTCCCTTGATTGGTACAAGCCTGGGATACTAGTAATGCATGTTTCACATAGAGTGGCCATGTGTCTTTGGCTTTGCCATCCATTATTTTCTCCAGGGTTCTGATAAGGCTGCCGTTCAGGTGTTCAACTCTGCCGTTGGCCTGTGGCCTGTAGGGCAAGGTTGTGGAGTGTTTGATGTTCTTTGTTTTTAGATTGTTGTTTACTGTGTGACCTGTTAGCTCTTTTACTCCATCTGTTATGATGTAGTCTGGAGTGCCGTAGTCCTCTATGATTGCTTTATTGATGAATTGATTTATTGTTTCTGCCTTGTGATCTTTTGTTGCCCAGCAGATGGGCCAACGTGTGGTAAAGTCAATGGCTACAATTAGGAAATGTTGATTTGTTTTGGTTTCCGGGAAGGGTCTCACTACGTTCAGTCCCCAAACCTTAAATGGTTCAGGGTCAGGTACTGGGTTGACCATTGGCTGTGGCACCTTGGTGCTGGCGTATTTTTCATACACTGTGCACTTCTTTAGAACATCAATTATGTCTTGCTTCAGGTTGGGCCACCATACTATCTCTTTTAATGTGAGATATAGGTTGTGGCCTTTGTGTGTCTTAGCAGATGGTGGTGTCTTAGTATAGTGTTGACTCTTTGTGCAAGTGGAATGTATGAAATGTGTTTATCCTTGATGATTTGGTATACTGTGTCATTTGATATGTGGAAATGTTTTTCATTCCTTACTAGCGTATCATGGGTTAGTTGGTATGTGGAGGGATCCTTTCCTTTTGTCTTGTACTCAGTGTTGTATAGGTTGGGCAGTCAGGGTCCAGGTGGTCAGGGTGATCCTCTCTTGGCTGGCATAGCCTAGAGAGAGCATTGGCTATGACCAGCTCTGCCCCCTTTTTGTATTGGATGTCCAGGTTAAGCTGTTCCAGCAAGGACATCCATTTGGCTTGGCGCCGTGTGAGTGCGTTCTGAGTTTTGAAATAGATTAAGGATTTGTGGTCAGTTAGCACTCAGACGTTTAGGTGTCCTTTGAGATAACATATCCATTTCTTGCATGCATGATATATTGCTAGCAATTCTTTATCATGTATTGGGTACCTTTTCTCAGTGTTTGTTAGCTTTCTGCTTTTGTAACATACTGGCAGGAAATCTTGCTTCCCTGGCTGGCGGATGTGTAGGACTGCGCCAATGGCGGTGTCACTAGCGTCTGACTCAAGCTTGTAGCACCCGTTGTTATTAGGGTATTGCAAGATTGGTGCTTCAATCAAAGCTTTTTTTAATAGCTGGAAATTCTTGTCGCATTCTGGAGTCCAGATAAATTTCTTTTTGGCATTACCTTTGGTTAGGTCATTGATTGGTGTGGTTAGCTTTCTGCAGTGTTTGATGTATTTCCTTAGGTAAGCTACCATACCAAGAAAGCATCTTACTTGTTTCACAGAGGTGGGGTGTTGCATGTTATTTATGGCTTTTATTTTATCTGGGTCTGCTTTGATGCCACTGTCAGAGACAATGTGGCCCAATAACAGGAGATCATTTTCCATAAATTGGCACTTACTTGGTTTTGCATAAAGTTTGTGCTTTGCAAGTTGATTGAGTGTCTTGCAGACATATGTGAGGTGTTCCTCTTTTGTTTTTGAAAATATGATGATGTTGTCAAGGTAACATAATGTGTTTAAGAGTCTGTTTAGCGCCTGGTTCATCATGGTGACAAATGTTGCTGGGGCGTTTGTCATCCCAAAATTCATTACTTTACATTCAAACAACCCAAATTGTGTGCGGAACACAGTCTTTGGTATGTCTTTCTCTTTAACTTCAACTTGGCTATAACCAGATGTGAGGTCAATTTTTAAGAAATTTTTTGCTCCTGAGAGCCTTGCAAATAGGTCTTCTATAAGAGAAAGTGGGTATTTATTTTTTACTGTACTTGTGTTTAGTGCTCTGTAGTCAGTAACTAAGCAGAGAGATCCTTCTTTCTTCTTTACAAAGAAACCCGCTGCCCCCACAGGGATTCAGACAAACAAATGAATCCTTTGGCTAGATTGTCCTTGATGTGGGCTTTAAGTGTTTGGGTCTCCACGGGAGAGAGTCTGTAGAGGGGTGCAGGTTTGGACATGGCTTTGCATAAGTTGATGCCATGTTTGACCTCTCGTTTGGGGGGGGGGTAACTCTGTGAGTTCTTCCTTGAATACATGAGCGTATTTGTTTAGGAGTGCCGCAAGTTCTGGGTGTTGGATATTTTGTGTTTGTATATTATTAAATTTGGAGTACCTCATTATGTGGAGGGTACTGTCTTTGGTTAGGTGTTCAGAGTCATCTTGATTTATGACTTGAACAAATATTGTGTCTCTTAGAATGAGGTTGTTGGGTTCTTTGAGAATGTTGAAATTGACTCCATTGCATTTGATGGTCATGGTTTTTGTTTCCAACATACACTGGGGTTCACTCAGGTGAACCAGTCCATGCCTGCTACAATGTCATAGTTTATGTTGTTCATGACAAGTCCTTTGATGGACGTTTGTATGCCTTGGAGGTCAATTCTGAAGGGTTTTGTTTTGCCTTTGAGCAGAACTTTTGACTTGTCTGCCATTCTGGCGTATTTGAAGTTGGATTTGACAACTGGTATTTTGTACTTGGTTACAAAAGGTTTGCTAACCATAGTGTGTTGTGCACCAGAGTCAAATAAAATTTTATGTGTATGATATTTTTAAGTGCATGGATAGACAAGAAGTTGTGAGCAATCTTTAATTTTTATGTTCATAAAAATGGAGGACTGTGGGATACATGGGATGCGCACAGCAAAGTTTGTGCCTTGGTACAGTTTCTTGTCAAGTTGGGGGGATACAGGGGCACTTAAGTCTGTTCCCCCTCCTCTTTTCCCTGTTCCTCTGTTTTGAGACCTTCAAGGTCAGAGAATGTGGGGTCAGATTCATAGCAGGTTGCTACTTCAGCGTTGTTAACTTTGGCGGTGTCCTCTTTCTTGGGACAGGAGCAGTTTGCGCTTTGGCTGTGATTGCCATTGTTACAATTGGAGTTGCCGTTGCTATGATTGGCATTTTGGCGTTTTCTCTGCCATTGCTGTTTGAGGAGTGGTTGTTGTTGCGTGCAGCATATTCCATGTTGGCGCGTTTTTCAGCATGCTTGGCTTCAGCAATGAGTGTGGGCATGGAGGTATTTGCTTCTTGGCAGATGAGGGCAGCAACAGAGGGTTTCATTCTGTTTATGAATGATGCTCTGGTGTGTACGTTGTCAGCTTGTGCTGGGGTTTGAATTTTTTGGTGTATTTCCTCAAATTTGTTGGCATAAGCTGCTATAGTGGTCTTCTGAGGAAGATCACTGAGCTGTATCGCAATGTCTTGGAGAGATTCAGTGATGCAGAAATTGTGGGTGATGTCAGCTTTGAACTCTTCCCAGTTGTCAAGCTGGTTGTTGTTTTGTGAGCCAACCCAGGTGACAAACCAGTTAGCTGCAGCCTTGTATAGGTGCTTGCTGGCTTCCTGGATCCATTTCTCATGGGGGATGCAGCTGGCGCATAGTTTAGCGGCTGTGTGGTCTAGCCAGTTGATGATGTTTTCTTTGTTTTTACCAAAGAACTTGTTAATACCAATGTACTTAGTGTTGGTAACTTCACCTGTGATAGGTGGTTGTACGTTTGTTTGTGGTTGTAGAGAGCAACTGTATTGAATTATCTTGGTGCATGCTTTGGGCATGACCAGACCTTTAAATACGGTGCATCCACTAGGGATATCTTCATCAATGTTGTGGGCGCGGAAGTACATTTTCCAGGTATCCTGGGATGTGGCCTGGTTGAGTACGTGGGCAAAGGTGGGCAGGTTCTGTTCAGTCATTTTCTCTTTCATCAGCGTGGTCAAAAACTGTAGTGCTACCAGTGATAAGGAGCGCCTTTTGGGGAAGCTTCAAATATAAAAGTAGGAAGAGAAGAAGTATATTTTATTGGATAACACTTTAGACTTATATAGCTTTAGCTGTGGCGGGGATTTAGTTGGATCAAACCAAGGGGCTGGTCATGTGCTGGATGGGTTCAAGTTGCTGGATATCTGGACAGTCATGTGATATTGATCTGGTGCCATTTTTGGTATGTCAAATGGTATATTGGAAAAGCACCAAATTGGGCAATGGCTGGATGTTAGGTGTGATGGCAATAGCCGGAATACTTGTACATCCAGACCCTCAACACTTTTATTTCAATATCTAAAAATTATTTTTGGCTAACTTTATCCCTTTTAAAGAAGGAATTGTAATGAATATCTTATATTGAGTTATTAGACTTCTGGTAATTATAAAATAGAAAATAAGGGGAATTTAAGAAGAGATTGATACTGTTGCAGGTGGAATCTACATTCAGTTGCCACTGTATCTCACAATACACAGTAGAGGTGCGTGATCAGCTACCTCAGGAAGGGTCTAATATCATTGCCCCTCTTGATCCCCTCAAAACAGCAGAATCACATATTTACTGATAAGGAGAAAATCCAATTCCAATGATATCCCTTACATGATCTCATCTAGCACAGCTTTACACCTTATCTAGATTGTACCACTCATGTCACAACTTTTAATAATCTAATGGCTTTTCATCACAGTGTAAAAATTCTCACTCTTCAATAAAGTGAATCTTATTCCTAATCCTTTTTCTAGACTATTGTCTTCCATCAATACCAATAATGAACTACCTCTAGAACCAGTTGCAACAGTGGTAGCAGTGATAGATTTAATTAATGGCCTATTTTTAAAAAAATCCTCCAAGAAAGGACAGAGCAAGGGTATATGAATAACCCTATTGTCAGAGGTCTGGATGTACAAGTATTCCGGCTATTGCCATCACACCTAACATCCAGCCATTGCCCAATTTGGTGCTTTTCCAATATACCATTTGACATACCAAAAATGGCACCAGATCAATATCACATGACTGTCCAGATATCCAGCAACTTGAACCCATCCAGCACATGACCAGCCCCTTGGTTTGATCCAACTAAATCCCCGCCACAGCTAAAGCTATATAAGTCTAAAGTGTTATCCAATAAAATATACTTCTTCTCTTCCTACTTTTATATTTGAAGCTTCCCCAAAAGGCGCTCCTTATCACTGGTAGCACTACAGTTTTTGACCACGCTGATGAAAGAGAAAATGACTGAACAGAACCTGCCCACCTTTGCCCACGTACTCAACCAGGCCACATCCCAGGATACCTGGAAAATGTACTTCCGCGCCCACAACATTGATGAAGATATCCCTAGTGGATGCACCGTATTTAAAGGTCTGGTCATGCCCAAAGCATGCACCAAGATAATTCAATACAGTTGCTCTCTACAACCACAAACAAACGTACAACCACCTATCACAGGTGAAGTTACCAACACTAAGTACATTGGTATTAACAAGTTCTTTGGTAAAAACAAAGAAAACATCATCAACTGGCTAGACCACACAGCCGCTAAACTATGCGCCAGCTGCATCCCCCATGAGAAATGGATCCAGGAAGCCAGCAAGCACCTATACAAGGCTGCAGCTAACTGGTTTGTCACCTGGGTTGGCTCACAAAACAACAACCAGCTTGACAACTGGGAAGAGTTCAAAGCTGACATCACCCACAATTTCTGCATCACTGAATCTCTCCAAGACATTGCGATACAGCTCAGTGATCTTCCTCAGAAGACCACTATAGCAGCTTATGCCAACAAATTTGAGGAAATACACCAAAAAATTCAAACCCCAGCACAAGCTGACAACGTACACACCAGAGCATCATTCATAAACAGAATGAAACCCTCTGTTGCTGCCCTCATCTGCCAAGAAGCAAATACCTCCATGCCCACACTCATTGCTGAAGCCAAGCATGCTGAAAAACGCGCCAACATGGAATATGCTGCACGCAACAACAACCACTCCTCAAACAGCAATGGCAGAGAAAACGCCAAAATGCCAATCATAGCAACGGCAACTCCAATTGTAACAATGGCAATCACAGCCAAAGCGCAAACTGCTCCTGTCCCAAGAAAGAGGACACCGCCAAAGTTAACAACGCTGAAGTAGCAACCTGCTATGAATCTGACCCCACATTCTCTGACCTTGAAGGTCTCAAAACAGAGGAACAGGGAAAAGAGGAGGGGGAACAGACTTAAGTGCCCCTGTATCCCCCCAACTTGACAAGAAACTGTACCAAGGCACAAACTTTGCTGTGCGCATCCCATGTATCCCACAGTCCTCCATTTTTATGAACATAAAAATTAAAGATTGCTCACAACTTCTTGTCTATCCATGCACTTAAAAATATCATACACATAAAATTTTATTTGACTCTGGTGCACAACACACTATGGTTAGCAAACCTTTTGTAACCAAGTACAAAATACCAGTTGTCAAATCCAACTTCAAATACGCCAGAATGGCAGACAAGTCAAAAGTTCTGCTCAAAGGCAAAACAAAACCCTTCAGAATTGACCTCCAAGGCATACAAACGTCCATCAAAGGACTTGTCATGAACAACATAAACTATGACATTGTAGCAGGCATGGACTGGTTCACCTGAGTGAACCCCAGTGTATGTTGGAAACAAAAACCATGACCATCAAATGCAATGGAGTCAATTTCAACATTCTCAAAGAACCCAACAACCTCATTCTAAGAGACACAATATTTGTTCAAGTCATAAATCAAGATGACTCTGAACACCTAACCAAAGACAGTACCCTCCACATAATGAGGTACTCCAAATTTAATAATATACAAACACAAAATATCCAACACCCAGAACTTGCGGCACTCCTAAACAAATACGCTCATGTATTCAAGGAAGAACTCACAGAGTTACCCCCCCCCCAAACGAGAGGTCAAACATGGCATCAACTTATGCAAAGCCATGTCCAAACCTGCACCCCTCTACAGACTCTCTCCCGTGGAGACCCAAACACTTAAAGCCCACATCAAGGACAATCTAGCCAAAGGATTCATTTGTTTGTCTGAATCCCTGTGGGGGCAGCGGGTTTCTTTGTAAAGAAGAAAGAAGGATCTCTCTGCTTAGTTACTGACTACAGAGCACTAAACACAAGTACAGTAAAAAATAAATACCCACTTTCTCTTATAGAAGACCTATTTGCAAGGCTCTCAGGAGCAAAAAATTTCTTAAAAATTGACCTCACATCTGGTTATAGCCAAGTTGAAGTTAAAGAGAAAGACATACCAAAGACTGTGTTCCGCACACAATTTGGGTTGTTTGAATGTAAAGTAATGAATTTTGGGATGACAAACGCCCCAGCAACATTTGTCACCATGATGAACCAGGCGCTAAACAGACTCTTAAACACATTATGTTACCTTGACAACATCATCATATTTTCAAAAACAAAAGAGGAACACCTCACATATGTCTGCAAGACACTCAATCAACTTGCAAAGCACAAACTTTATGCAAAACCAAGTAAGTGCCAATTTATGGAAAATGATCTCCTGTTATTGGGCCACATTGTCTCTGACAGTGGCATCAAAGCAGACCCAGATAAAATAAAAGCCATAAATAACATGCAACACCCCACCTCTGTGAAACAAGTAAGATGCTTTCTTGGTATGGTAGCTTACCTAAGGAAATACATCAAACACTGCAGAAAGCTAACCACACCAATCAATGACCTAACCAAAGGTAATGCCAAAAAGAAATTTATCTGGACTCCAGAATGCGACAAGAATTTCCAGCTATTAAAAAAAGCTTTGATTGAAGCACCAATCTTGCAATACCCTAATAACAACGGGTGCTACAAGCTTGAGTCAGACGCTAGTGACACCGCCATTGGCGCAGTCCTACACATCCGCCAGCCAGGGAAGCAAGATTTCCTGCCAGTATGTTACAAAAGCAGAAAGCTAACAAACACTGAGAAAAGGTACCCAATACATGATAAAGAATTGCTAGCAATATATCATGCATGCAAGAAATGGATATGTTATCTCAAAGGACACCTAAACGTCTGAGTGCTAACTGACCACAAATCCTTAATCTATTTCAAAACTCAGAACGCACTCACACGGCGCCAAGCCAAATGGATGTCCTTGCTGGAACAGCTTAACCTGGACATCCAATACAAAAAGGGGGCAGAGCTGGTCATAGCCAATGCTCTCTCTAGGCTATGCCAGCCAAGAGAGGATCACCCTGACCACCTGGACCCTGACTGCCCAACCTATACAACACTGAGTACAAGACAAAAGGAAAGGATCCCTCCACATACCAACTAACCCATGATACGCTAGTAAGGAATGAAAAACATTTCCACATATCAAATGACACAGTATACCAAATCATCAAGGATAAACACATTTCATACATTCCACTTGCACAAAGAGTCAACACTATACTAAGACACCACCATCTGCTAGGACACACAAAGGCCACAACCTATATCTCACATTAAAAGAGATAGTATGGTGGCCCAACCTGAAGCAAGACATAATTGATGTTCTAAAGAAGTGCACAGTGTATGAAAAATACACCAGCACCAAGGTGCCACAGCCAATGGTCAACCCAGTACCTGACCCTGAACCATTTAAGGTTTGGGGACTGAACGTAGTGAGACCCTTCCCGGAAACCAAAACAAATCAACATTTCCTAATTGTAGCCATTGACTTTACCACACGTTGGCCCATCTGCTGGGCAACAAAAGATCACAAGGCAGAAACAATAAATCAATTCATCAATAAAGCAATCATAGAGGACTACGGCACTCCAGACTACATCATAACAGATGGAGTAAAAGAGCTAACAGGTCACACAGTAAACAACAATCTAAAAACAAAGAACATCAAACACTCCACAACCTTGCCCTACAGGCCACAGGCCAACGGCAGAGTTGAACACCTGAACGGCAGCCTTATCAGAACCCTGGAGAAAATAATGGATGGCAAAGCCAAAGACACATGGCCACTCTATGTGAAACATGCATTACTAGTATCCCAGGCTTGTACCAATCAAGGGACAGGCTACTCACTGTTTGAACAAACATACAGGTACAAGCCAGAAATAGTCACCCGCAATAATCAACCATATGTGAAGATCCCCCTGGGGAAACCTCCCACAGTAGAACAGAAGCCAGCTCTACAACACATACGCCTCAAAGCCAAACTGGCAGAAACAAAAAGACTCAAAGCCCAAAAGGTAACCTCAACAGAGGACCCACTTCCCATCAACTCCCCCGTCTGGGTCCTAGCTGGGAACAGAAAGAAGTTAGACTCAGTACACAGAGGACCAGGAAGAATCATCAGATACCGACCAGACAGGAACACCTACCTGGTTAAGTTCCAGGATGCCAAAGAGCCCATCACCAAAAAGTATCACAGATCTTGCCTCCGCCCTAGAAAAGGGGAACACTTGACCCAGTTGGTGCCCACTAATAAACAACTCTAGGAACATCAGGCGGCAGCTGTCAAGACAAAGCCCCCTCCTGATGTACCCGAGTAACCCCTTAAGGGAGAGGTTTGTTGAGGGTCTGGATGTACAAGTATTCCGGCTATTGCCATCACACCTAACATCCAGTCATTGCCCAATTTGGTGCCTTTCCAATATACCATTTGACATACTAAAAATGGCACCAAACCAATATCACATGACTGTCCAGGTATCCAGCAACTTGAACCCATCCAGCACATGACCAGCCCCTTGGTTTGATCCAACTAAATTCCCGCCACAGCTAAAGCTATATAAGTCTAAAGTATTATCCAATAAAATATACTTCTTCTCTTCCTACTTTTATATTCAAAGCTTCCCCAAAAGGCGCTCCTTATCACTATCAAAGAACTCTTTCTGAATATCCCCAAAGGAAACATATCAGAAGGATACATCATTTGCTAATATCAGCTTATAAACTCAGTGCTTACAATGAACTCTGCCTCTGCATATGTCAAGTCTCAGAACCCATGTAAATTATCACTGCTCTGAATACTTGATAGGCTCTTTCACAGCCTGGTTTACCACCTGGGTGGACCACAAAGCCAAACTAATGTGAGCCACCTTCAAAGACACTGTCAGATTCTGCTACAGAAAAACATTCTCAATATTGTAGTGATTGCTCTGTTACTGTGGTAAAAGAAGTTTGACAAGCTTTATAAGCATGAGCTATTGTCAGCCAAATAAATGTTAGTTGTCTAATCAACATTGATTAGGCTTTTTGTGCTCTTTGCTCATCTACAATAACTGTTGTTAAGTTCTTCAGGTCTTTTGGATGCTATTATGAGGGACATATATTATTACTGTGCAATGATGAATATGTGTCCTGTGATAAATATGTCATGTGATATTTGTTGTAAAATCTACACTTGCTCTCTCTTGGAAAATCACTTTCCTAAGACTTAAGCCAACTAACAAATAATTGGTAGCACTTCTATCACACTATCAGTTATGTGGGAATAAAAGAATTTTAATTCTAAGAAAAACACTACCTGGACAAGCCTCATGGCTGCCAGTTGTACAAGGACATCATGAGGCTTCCTGTGATACTATATAACACTCTATCTTCATATTAAATAAAGTATCATCCTTGTCTTGATTTTTTCATTTATTGTGACAGAAATTGCAGGATAGTAAGAAGAAGCTTCTAAACAGTGAGAGATAAACACCTGAATCCACATAGCGTTGATATAAGCCACCAACAAGACTTCAAATATCTCTTGGTAAATTTTAAAAAAAACACTGAGGTTTAATAAAAAGAAAAATCCAACCAGATTAACCCAATATAAATAGATTGCAACAACACCAGAGTATCTTCAGAATAAAACTTAGGACATTGAGAGATAAGAATGATTTCCTCTTTAATTTCAATAGTAAAAAATCCAAATTTGTGAGGCATTAAAGTAAAATTGGGAGGTCCAGAAGGCAGAGTACTAGAAACAGGACCCCATCTTCCAGTAAAGATATGATTTAAAATCAAATTGTACAGAATATAGTGGAGTAAACCCACAACCAGATTTATTAGAAAATGTTTAGAATGTAAACATATAAGCTTTAATTTTTTCTGAATTTATGAGTATTTAACTATTAAAATTTAAAAATAAATAAAATTATTATGTATTATCAAGTATATCTTCTGAGAAGTATAATAAGCAAAATAAAGAGAAAATTTAAAAAGAGAATGATACTTTATTGATATGAGTTTAGCGTATTATATAGTATAATGAAAAGCAACACACTGTCCATGTACAGCATTGTAGTCATGAAAATTATCCAAGTATTATTTGATTTAGGATTCAAAAGTTTTTATTCTCATATTAGATGGGTGTCTGATAATGTGTCACCAATTTAATGATTGGTCAGGAAATTACTCAGAGAATTACTTCCCCAAGAGGGAGTAACTTTATATGTTGTGACATCTTCCCCTGGGGTGCTGGAAGGTGGAACCTTATAAATTTTCTTGAGAATATCAGGAACTTGGGCTTGATATTGATCCAGTTTTGCGTTGGAGACAGGTAGTTGTGAGTTGTGTTGTGTGGTCCTTGCCTTGCATAGACAGATTCAATCATAATGCATGTGTTTCAAACCAGCACAGGCATCAATCTCTTTGATGAGGTAATTAATGTTAGGTTTTATCTTCATGACAACTCCTGGGCCTCTTAACTCTGGTTCCAACTTGTGAAAATTTTGGTTGACAACCTAAATATTGTGTCTGACTTGGAATTGTTCCTGTTGGATGAGGGTTATTTCTCTCTCAACTCTTTCATTTTCTTTGGTCTCTTGGTTTTTTCTGATGTGTTGTATGTCAGGATTATTGTCAGGGCCCAAGGGATCCCAACTCTGATCCATTTAAACTATAGTCTAAGAGAAGTCCTTTATTTATTATTCAGACCAAGAATGATCACAATGGGGAAAAGGGGAACTAGATTCTTTTTATACCATTTACATTGGTCTTTGAGATTCTTCCAGATTATTCCCAAAGGTCCTTGTCTCTCTATCTGGGGGGGTCATGCTAAAAGTTTGAGACATCAGCTGATTAAGTCTAATCATATTTTTTTGGCCAGATTTGAACTTTGCGCTTTGCTTCAGTTGGTCATCTAAAAATACTTTGGATGGATTCTCCTCATCTGGGGCTTTTATTTGAGCGTAATAACATCCAAAACTGATCACTGAAAGCTGATATGATTGGATTTGCCTGCTCACTAGTTGTTGCTTGTCTTGATTTGAAATCCAATCCTGTGACCATTTTGGGACATGTTGACAGGGTTTTTGAACTTGGCTCTTTAAATTGCCATAACTTTTGATCTATGGTACCTAGGGAAATCATCAAGGTAGCTTTCTGACATCAAGAAGTAGCCTTATCAATCCAAGCTTTTAAAACATGACTTTTTAAAGCTACCATCTCATGGCAGGCCATGAAAATTATTGCCATCTGTTAATTTCTTAGGTAAAGATAAGTAGGCTCATAACTTAGTACTGACAATAGCAGGTTTGTGCCCATAGACAACTTTGTATGAGCTTTTGCCTGTATTGTGATTAAACTGTGTTCTTTACACTATAAGCACTGTTGGCAGCATGTCAACCCAGGATTTGGAATTGTTGGTAGATAGCTTACTGAGGGCCTCTACTGGGGAGCCATTTAGTCTTTCTACTCTTCCATTTTCTTACAGGTGATAAGGGCTGGGTATGGTGTGCTTTATTTCATTCTTGGCAAGGTAGATGTTGGTGTCAATGGCTTTAAGTTCAGTTCCTTCATCTGTGATCAGGAGTTCAGGTTTGCCAAACTTAGCTATGACTCTTTGCCAATAAATTGTCTCACATCATTTCCTTTGTGTTCTTTTGTGACTTGTGCCACAGGCTACCTTGTTGCATAGCTGATGGATGTGATAATGTACTTTTTGACTTTGTTGTCTCCATGCATGGTTCCCTCAATGTTCAATTCCTATACCTTGAATGGCTGTGTAATTAATTCTGGTATTACTGACTTAGGGATGCTTTAGAATGCACAAAATTTTCACATACCTTGCATTGTTTGGGCATCTCTTTGATTTTGTCCAACATGTTAGCCACTAATATAGGGTCTTAAAATACTTGTGTAAAGTTTGGCTATGTGTGTGACCCAAATCTTTGTGGTAGCAAACAATCATATCAATCTTTTGTGTTGACGGTATATAGGGTACTGTGTTGCTGCTTGGTAGTATGTGGTGTAGAGTGTCATATACATTTTTAAATAGGTGTTTGTTATTAAGGACTTTTCTTGTACATTCATTAGTGTACCAGGTGAGAACCCCTCTTGAAGATTCCCTATTATTAACATGGGCCAACTGGGGTCCACTCTGTTAGTGCAGAGTAAGTGCTTATGATATAACCTTGATAGGGTGTCTGCAGTAAGTAGCTCATTGCCTGTTTATATACAATTACCATTAGATATCTTTGAATGGTGTTCATCAATTCAGCTTGTTGTCTAGATGAGTGTTTTTTTTTAAAAAATACCAGTGACTTGTGGTCAGTTAGCACTTTGAATACCTGTGCATTTTTAGATAGCATTTCTACTTCATTAGGAAGTGAACAATGGCTATCAGTTCCTTGTCATAAATTGGGTATCTTTGTTCACCTTCAGACAGCTTGCTTGATTCATACATAACAGGGAGGAAATTCTTTTATGTGATTTGAATTTTAAGCACTCCTCCTATTTCATAGTCTAATACATCAGTCTTCAGTTTGTAGATCCCTTAAAGAAGGGGCATTGTAGGATGAGGCTGTAACCATTTGTTTTTTTTAGTTGTTGGAAATGTTGTTCTCTTATTGGGGTCCACACAAATTTTGTTGTTTTGCCGTTGATCACAGACAGGGAGCAGTTAGAGCTCCTCATTTGGGAATGAATCTTCTGACATATGGAACCATCCCAAGAACGTTTGGAGTTCACTCTTGTTGAACAGTGCTGTCATGTCTATGATAGTCCTTATCTTCTCTGGGTCTATCTTAATTCCATTTTTACTAATGATTTTTCCTAGGAGCTGAAGTTCTGCTGAGAAGTCACATTTTGAGGGTTTGACTATGAGTTGGTTTTCTTGAAGTGTGTTGAGGACCAAGAGGACAACTTTTCAGTGTTGCTCTATAGTCAGGCTGTATAAGATTATGCTGTCAAGGTAGATGATTGCCCTTTTTCTGATGTGTTCTTTGAAGACTTCATTCATACTGTAAATTCAGAACCTGAACATAAAATGCAGGATTGTCAAATCCTTGGTCCAAATTTTGAATCACTTTTACGGGATACCTTTTCTAAAATTAAATTGAATTCTTTGTATTTTTATTTGTATTTTTAAAAATTCAGGAACTCATAGACACTTTGCAAAGTTCAAGTTGAACTGTATATTTCCAATGGATGAAATTAATTAACTGGAATCAGATTTGAAGTGTTCAAATCCATCAATCATTTTCACTAAGTTTACTATGCTTTTTGGAATTGCAGGATTGTCAAATCCAAGAACTAAATTTCAAATCACTTTTGAATGCCACTAGTTAACTAAGATATTAATTTCAGGAACTGGAATCCAAATTTAATTTACAGTAAGAAACTAGGACAAATCAGTCTAAATCAAGAAGCTCCACTCTGGATAACATCAAATGAAAAATCCAATCCCAAAAACCATATTTAGATATGAAATTAAGTGGAATTTAAAATTATCTAAACTGGACATAATGCAATATTCTGCACTCTAAATCACTAATATATCAACCACAAAACAATATAATGATATATGAGCTATCCTCCTTATGACGCAAATTTTTTTAAAAGTTTTTGGCCCCCAGCTAGCCAGGGGCCAAAAAACTTAGAAAACATTCAAGGAAGAAGGAGAGGTGGGAAAGATAAACCATCAGTTTACTGGTAGGACACACCACCTCAAAAACTCCATCTCAAAAAACATTATTTTGAAATATGCCATCTTAAAAGTTGGCTATCTCAATTTTATAGTAAAAACAGCATTTCAATTTACAGCACCACAACTATGAAAAACAGGTTTTAAAAAATTAGTTTTTTGAACTCCAAAAAAAACCAAAAAATCCAAGAAATTAAAATTTAAAAAGCATTTTAGGCTTAAAAAAGCCTCAGAATTTTAATTCTGCAATAATAGAAGGGGTTCAATTTGAAGCAACAAGGCTTTTTAAAGAAAAAATTCAAAATCTACACAAAAACAACCATTTTCATCTATTATAGCTATGTCATATACTTTAAAATAAGCAGATATTTGTACCAAATGCTAAATAGAAGTAAAAAAATGAAACTGAAAAAATAAGAAGTGCAATAGTCTATTGAGGAAGGCTCATACATTGTTTGACAGTGCTACTGAGATGGCCTGAAGATGCTCAAGCTTTCTATCCTTGGGATAGTAGGTAGGACCACCTTGATAATCTATGTGTACTTTTTTGCTGCCTTAGTTTGCTTGGGGAGATCACCCTTAGTCTTCATGCCAGTCTTGAAGAGCCAGGCAGAGATGGCCTTCTGGGTTTTGAGGTGGATAAAAATCTTGTTAAATTTGGGCTTCTTGACCCTAGTTGAAACTGACTATGCCACCCTTCAAGGGAAGATGTGGTCTTGATGAGACCGTCTTTGACCTGCTTAAAGCAGTTCTATGTGATTGAGTCACTGCCTTTTCTGATCTGGCGTGCTCCTTGGAAGATACCAATCCATTGAGTCTCAAAATGCTCAATGAAAGGAGCAAAGGCTGCCTGGTTGGCTATGATATAGGGGTGACAGAGGAGGGCATTGTAGAAGGCATTGGTTTCCTTGTTTCTTACTAGAGCAAGGGCAGCAAAAAGTTGAACACGTCCTTGGCCTCTTTTGTGCCTTCAGAGTTGACCAGCCCATGGAGATCTGTGCACTTTTGGAGGCGGCAGCAGAGTGCCTGGAGGAAGTGAAAATAGCACCCCTGGGGGGAGCTCTTGAAGACTTTGATGAAGGTATTTGCCTGAGCCTGCTCAAAATTCACTACCAGATATTCATGGTATAGTAGGCTTTTTGGCTATTTCTTGGAGGGTGGTGATGTCTTCATTCTGGGAGGGGGTCTTCTTCTTTCTCTCTCTAGTCTCCTTGGGCTCCCCTTCTAATGTGGGGAGGATCTCATCAAGCTTGTTCTTTAAGATAGTGAGAGCACAGACATATGTGTCCTGCTTCTTGTTGGAAAGGAAATTAAAAAACCAGGAGAATAACAAGATTTCCCACCTGCCCATGGATATTCCAAAGCTGGCTGAAGAGCTTTGGACAGGTGGAAAAATTATAATCTGCAAGCCAGGTCTTGCACTTGAGGAGGTTGCGCAAATCTTGAGAGGTTGTGAAGCAGATAATGCGCTCCTGTGCATTTGAGCCATCATCATGCAGAAGAAATTTCTCTTCATGGCAGGATAGCTTCTGCTCTTCAGTTAAGATTAACTGGTCAATGGATGTTGCACTGACGCCTTCAGTGCTTAGAGCATACCTCTGATCAGTGAGATATCTCTGGAGTTTAGAAGCGCCACTAACAGAGGCAAGTTGGAAATCATTCAGGTGGAGCAGGGAATTGTTCACCACCTCAGTTGAGTTTTAATCCCTGGTGTTGGGGATCACTTGCCAAAGAAACCAGCAGATGAGTTGGTAGAGGGGGTCAAAAGGCTTAGTGCAGTCATGGCTAATTGTTGAGGCTTTAAATTTTGCAAAGCCATATGTTGTAAGCCTTGCTGGGCACCCAAGGTTATCACATTTAAAGTGATGTTGACAAATGGCTTTTTTCTCATCATTAAAGCTGAAGCTGTACCCCTTGTACACAAAGCCAGCACCCCCCTTCCTGGACATGATAGGGTAGCTAGGAGGAAAGGTAGCAGGCATAGAAAAGGCACCATTTCTGTTGCAAATGCTATGGACCATGTTGATATCTCGTAGCTCAATTTGATTGTCAACAGGAGCACCAGGCTCCTGCTCCTTCTCAGGCTCTGATATGGGACCAGATTGGCAATTGAACTCAAATAGCTTCTCTTGGGGGTCTGAGGGGGAGTACACAAATGGAGAGTGGGGAGGGGTAGTAATGTTTTCCTCTGGATCAGGAGATGGTGTGGGTGTCTTTGGAGGTGATTTAGCCTTAGCAGGCTGCTTCTTGGGGGTAGTCTTGGCCTTCTTGGCCTTATGGGGGTTGATCTTTCCCTTGGAGGCCTTAGATGCCTTGGGCGCAGCTTTAGTGGTAGGCTTGGGAGGCATCTAAAAGTGAATTAGTATCAAAATATGGGCATTTAGGGAAAGTTTTCAAAGGAAAAAATGGTAATGTTTTAAATAATAAGGTAGTAAATATTTTTACATAGAATTGTATAAGCAGTCTGGAAATACATAATATCAAAATTTAAAATTTTTTTACACTGTAAAAATAATTTTTTATTAGCAGTGCAAGTAGGCAAAACTTTGAGTTTTGACTAAAAACTTGCAGTCAAAATGGTGTTTTTGAGATGGCGTAATTGAGATGCTGTAGCTCAAAAACATACTGTAGATTCAGAACCTGTTGGTAAAAACGCAGGATTGCCAAATTCTTTTGCGTTAACTCACCAACTTACTGGAATATTTTTCATCCATTTATATAAAAAATTAAGTTGTTCTTGGATGAAATCTACTCCATTAAGTTAGTTAGTTCATGCAAAATAATTTGAAAATCCCACATTTTTCCCAATAGGTTCTGAATCTACTGTATAGATTTGACCATTTTTATATATAATTAAGAAATCTGCAGTAGAGCTACCTCAACCAGACCAAAGAGTAAAACTTGAATTTCACAAAAACTAGCTTATACAACTGGGGTTAAAAAGTACACAGTTGTTTATAGAAGGCCAAAAATACATATTTGCAAAGTTTCAGTGGATTTCTTACATTTTTTAATACTATGGTTTTAACGTGAAAATGTAATTTTTAAAAGTCAAAAGCAAGAATTGCAACTGGGGAATTGATATAGCGTAGCACGGCGTCATATGTAATTTCCCCTTATTTTTCCCTATCCATTGTGTGCATCAAATCAATTGGGTGATATGAAACCCAGTAGAATTTGAAGTGACATAAATCAAAATGGTGTAATCACCTTCTTTTAAATCAAAATCACTATTAAAATATTTTAAGTAAACACCTATCAATGTATCCATGTATAGATAAGGTATAAAGTACATATAGCAAAACTGGTTTTTTTACCCAGCAATGACAATCACTAGTAGGACTACCATTGTAGTGCTCAAGGATTCTAAGGGCAAGGTTGAAGTAGCTGAGCAGCAGCTGGTGAAACACAGCAGGACCACTATCTCCTTATACAACAGAAATTCTCTATTTGAGCTCTGCAAGTAATATAAGAATGTTAAATTGGTTGGTATGTTCTATTAAATGATGTCTTTATTGGGGCTATCTGAGGGCCTTATATAGTTGGAAATGGGGGAGGGAAAATAAAGGGTGAGTCATACTGACTGAAGTCAGGACTGGGAAGGAACTAAGCTATTATTGAAGGGCTGAAACATTTTTGGAGAATATTCAGAGAGAAAGGGCTTAGATTGAGTGAGATGTGAACATCTAAACATGTGATCTCTTGGTCAGGTGGTTGGAGCAAAAGTAGGGCCAATTTTTGGGAGCTAGGTCTATAACAGGGTTTCAGAATGTTCATCTAGGGGGTCATACTTGTTGGTAAGGAGCAGAAGGTCTCTATACCAAATTAAAAATTGGAGAAATTGATGGGCTTCTAATTGCCATAATGAAAGTCACCACAATGGGTCACTCTCTGATGCATCTACGGTTAGCCACAGGTATGTCAATTAGTGGCTAATTGGAAATTGATCTTTATGTTTCAATGGGTAATTCTCCAATCAAAAAAGCAAGAAAGGGTAGCAGTTCCCCTATACTTTTTCTTATGGGGTAGGAGTCTCAATATGATAATATCTGCAGACAGCGCCCTGCACCACAATCATAGTGGTGTTACTTTAAGTTGTTCTTAGTATAAGTGTCTTGGATTAATACTATAGGAACATCTTCTGATTGTATAAAACAGGCTTTATTTTAGTGTGGTAATAAGCTTATTTTAGTTAAAGATAAATAGTGTGATTTGAAATGATGTAAGATCAAGATGGCGTAAACACATCCCACACTAAGTGATTTCATATATAAATAAAGTTAGCAAAATAAGATTTAATTAATCTGACTCAAAATGATGAAATTGAGATGCCGTAAATTTGAGATGCCATATTATAAAAGTATATGTAAATTTTAACTATTTTATTGTGTATTTTATTTTTTTGTGATTCAAAATCACAAACACAAAAATGCCATCTCAAATTAAATTTGAGATGGCATAAATCAAATTACCGTTTTTGAGATGATGTGTCCTACCAGTTTACTGCACTATGTATTATGTATTGCTATTAAGGATGTTAGCAAAACAGTGAGCTGCATGATTCAAGGACAAAGAATGAGGATACAGTAAACAAATTGTGAGTTGCTTGATCAACAGGAGACCAAATTAGGAGGATAGTTTAATCATCTTGGCACCAGTGATAGTGTAGCAGAAGATGGAGGTCAAAATTGTCAGGATTCAAATGATTTACAGGGATAAATTAGAGAAAGAATCTGAAGGCGTCAGCATGTAAAGGGCCAGCCAGGGTGCAGCCATGGAATTGATGGCAACCTTGAAAACAATAAAAGCTAATCTTTTGAAGACAGGGACAAACAGCCCTAAATGATCCTACTTTTTTGGGAAACTTTCTCTTTATTTGAGTGTAATTAAGCTATCTAGAAACAAGTTTCTAGAGGGGAATGGACAAATTCTTAAGAGAGTTCAGGATGGGGGAGGGGGTATTCCATGGCATCTGATTGGTTGGCAATAATATTTTCAGCAGTTGGAGGACCTGCATTAGAATTTGAGCCAATGTTGTCATAATTCAAAAAATTCCAGCGACCAGCAGGGCAAGCACTGCCATCACCAGATAGCATATGATGTTTGATTTTCTTGTCATAATTATTTGGGAAGAGATATGGCAAGTCCAGATTTCAAGGGCTATTTGAGCGACCCCAGCTCTGACCCATTTTTTGTCAATGACAGCATTTAAATTGTCTATTTCTTTCAAGGGGTTGGCAGTGGTTTTTTGCTGGTTTCTGGTCTTATGGGGGTGTACTATTCCTTCCATTTGGTTTTCTACCATAACAAAGGATACTTGATTACAGTAGATTTTAAAAAACACTGATAATAAAATAGAATTATATATTACAATCTATCTTATCATGTTGTCTTTTTCTTTATGTGTTGATTGTTGCAACTGAGTTTCCAGACTTGCCTGCTAACATATCTTACAATACACAGGGGGCGCTCAATGAGCCGCCCCTTGATGTATCTAATGTTATGGATTAATCTGATGGCAATACCAAATGGCGGGTACTTCATCCTAATTTTGAGCGCTACCAATTCGACCTGCTGATCCCTGCACAAGTTATTCCTTGGCTTTGAACCTTACATGGAACATCCCACTATGCCACCCCCTTGTGGCCTTGTGGCTTTCCCCATATAGTATATTACTCACAATATTCTACAATAAACAATACCTTATTCTTATTATTCTGTCCTTTCTATTGGACTGTTGTCTTCCCCAATTCCAAATACTGAATCCTCATTGGTTCAGTTGCAACAGTGGTAGCAGCAGTAGGTTATCAACCTACCTAAAACAAAAATTCCCCCAAGAAAGGACAGAGTAAGGGCTGTATGGCTACTCCCCAACAAGAGACCTTCCTGCCAATCCCCAAGGGGGACATCCCTGACAGGTACGTCATCTATCAAGACCAGTTAGTTCTCACCAGCGTGTACAATTGGCTCTGCCTCAGGCAGCGTGATGCCAGTGTCACCCTGCCCCAGTCAGACCTGTCCCAGCGCATGCTCAACCTTCAGCTAGAATCCTTTGTTGGTGGCGTTGAGGGGGCCAACATTGTCAGTTGGCTCCAGTCTACTGAAACCTGCCTTTGCATCTGCCAGGTTCCTGAGCCCATGTGGGTTGCTACTGCGTCTGGTTGCCTCACGGGGCCTGCCGCTGTGTGGTTCACCAACTGGGCCAGCCAGGAACTTGAAGTTACCTGGGCGGCATTCCAAGATGCCGCCAAGTCCCGCTATAGCAAAACCTTCTCTCCCATTGCCATGGGAACTCCTCTTCTAGCAATCAAGCAAACTGGTTCTGTTCCTGAGTACCTTGCCACCTGGCAGCAAGCTCTTGCTGCCGCCCCTGAAGCCGTGACCAACAGAAATACAATGTTACTCACTCTCATTGTCAATGGGTTAAAACCCCATATCTGCAAGTGGGTCCCTGTAGGTTGCTGTACCTCCATTGATGACTGCTATAAAGCCATTGTGGAGGCTAACAACCAGGCCTCAATGGGCTTCCACTGTACCAGTGATGCTCCATCCCAACCACATATCACACCTGGCAGTGGTCACAGTCAAGTAGGCCTCTGCCAACCACGTCAGCAGGATAATGGGACTAAACGCCCCCACAAGGGGGAGCTTCAGCTGCACAGATTGAGGATCAAGGAAAAGACTGGGGGTTGTAGCAATGAGAGGCCTTACAACCCCACCTGACCCATCCTCTCAATCCCTGCTCTCAAAAAATCCCTGTGACTACAACATTCATGAAGTGAAAACCCTGGATGTCTTTCAAGTCCACAGTGACAACCCTGTATTGCAAGCAAGCCATTCCTCAAATAAAGTAACACACTTGTCCTATCTCTTCTGTTTCTGTGGGGCACCCACAAATTACTGGTAGATACCAGGGCCAACCACACTATGGTGGACCAGGCGTTCATCGACTCTCAACAATTAGACCAAGTACCCAGCAGGTTCAAAGCCATACAGGTAGCTGACTCCTGCAGAGTGGCCATCACCCATGAGACAATACCCTTCTCTGTGAGAATGAGGAACGTCCAGGTTAAGCTCTCTGGGCCAATCATGGCATGGCTCAGCCACAACGTGATTGCTGGTCTTGACTGGCTTTGGCACAACTGTCCCTACATTGATTGAGATACCTCTGTCATCACCCTCAACAGAAATGGGGTGGGGTTTCAGATTTACCCTGTGGAAATGAGCAAGTTGCTCCATGATACTGCTTTTGTCAGAATAACAGAGACAGGCTCATATGATTTCAAGGGGGGAAACCTAGACTTTGACCAATGCTCAGTTGAAGTTATCCATGCTGAACCACCAGTGGTCCCTCCCTTGACATCTTCACCATCACCAGCGCTTGCGGCACTCCTCAAGGAGTACAAGGATGTATTCAGTGAGACACTTGAACAATTACCTCCTCCCCAGGAGATCCAGCACGCTGTACAACTTCAAAGATTTTTACCTAAAGCACAACCATTATACCGTCTCACACCAAAGAAAGATGAAACCCTCCGCCAGCACCTTGTGGAAGCGCTTGATAAGGGCTTTGTTTGCCCCTCGCTCTCTCCATACAGGGCGGCGGTCTTCTTTGTAGCCAAGAAGGACAGGTCCCTTTGCCTGGTCACAGACTACCGCGCCCTAAATGAGGTGACGGTTAAGAACAAGTACCCCCTGCCGCTGATTGACAACCTGTTTGATACACTTGCAGGTGTGAAGGTCTTTAGCAAGATCAATCTCACTGCAGGGTACAACCAGGTCCGCATTGCACCAGGGGATGAGGAAAAAACTGCCTTTTGCACACGCTACAGGTTGTTTGAGTGTTGTGTCATGAACTTTGGAATGACCAACGCTCCCTCCACCTTTGCCATGTTGATGAACAAAGCATTTGAGGAGCTTATTGGGAAATGTGTGGTTGTGTACCTTGACAACATTATTGTCTTCAGTCAAGATCAAACCACACACCTCCAACATCTCTGTGCTGTCCTTAACACCCTTCAGAAAACCAGCTAAAAGCTGAACCCTCCAAATGCAAGTTCCTCAAGTTGGAGCTACTATTCCTTGGGCACACCATCTCTGCCCAAGGGGTAAAGCCCGACCCTGCCAAAGTTAAGGCAATCACCAGCATGCCGCCCCCACCAATGTGGGCCAAGTGTGAACATGCCTTGGCATGGTTGCCTACGTGCGCAAGTTTATTCCCAATTGCGGGGAACTAATTGCACCTCTCACTGAACTCCTCAATACCAAGCAGCGCTTCTATTAGACCCCCATCAGAGATCAAGCCTTTGAGGCGTTGAAACAAAGGCTCCCAACAGCACCAGTACTGCAGTTCCCCAATCAAAACCAACAGTACAAACTTGAGACTGATGCCTCCAACAGAGCCATAGGGGGCGTGCTACGGGTAGAAACTGACAATGGTGTCTTCCTCCCCGTGGCATATGAGTCCAGGAAACTTACTGACTCAGAACAATGCTACCCCATCCATGATAAAGAATTGGCAGCCATTGTACACTGCGTCAAGAAGTGGCACTGTTACCTGGAAGGTGCTACCTTCCCACCCCGCGTTCTGACAGACCACAAGTCACTTCAGTACTTCATCACGCAGTCCCACTTGACACGCCGCCAAACAGGATGGGTGGAGCGCCTATCCCCTTACCAGTTACGCATTGAGTACAAGCCTGGGAAGGAACTTGTCATAGCTGATGCTCTTTTGCGACTCTACGTAGCGTCCATCACTGGGGATGACGGTTTGGATCCAGATTGGCCCATGCTCTACCTCTGTCCTGAGGCAACTCACTACAAGGGCCTTAACTTGGTAACCATCTCCAAGCTGAAGGACAATGAAAGCCAGTTCACCACTGATGCTGGTAACGTCTGCCATTGGGCAGAGACAGGTGAAAAGACGCCTTACATTCCCACCACGCAACAAGGGGACACAATATTGCACTACCACCAAACCCTGGGTCACATCAGAGGGTGTAACCTCTTTGAGATCATGAAACATAAGGTTTGGTGGCCGCGCATGCATCAAAACATCTTGGACCTCCTTGAAACGTGCATGCTGTGCAAGAATAATACGTCCAAACCTGCACCCCCCAAGCCTGTCCTGCCCATCAAGGCCATAGAACCCTTTGAGCAGTGGGCCCTTGACATTGTGGGGCCACTCCCTAAAGACAGACTGGGGAAGAAGTACATTATCACTGCCATTGACTACTTCACTTGCTGGCCAGTGGCCTGGGCAACAACCAACCACACTGCCACCACCATCACCTGCTTTATTGGCAAGGAAATTGTGGCCTGCTTTGGGCGACCCAAATGTCTCATCACCTATGGTGGTCCCAAACTAGTTGGGCATGTCATGAAGGCATACTGCGCCAAGAACACACTCTAACGTATAGTTACAACCCCCTATCATCCTCAAGCCAATGGACGTATGGAACAGTTAAATGGTTCACTGGTTCAGCTGACTTTTGAGCTCTCACAAGAGCATCCCAACACCACATGGACTGAACATCTGCCTACCGCTCTCCTTATCCTGCGAGCAAGAATCAACAGGGGCACAGGGTTCAGCCCCAGTACCCTGGCCTTTGGAACACCTGACAGTCTGATAGGGGTTGAACAGGGAAAGCTACGGTCCAAGGTTTCTGACAAGCCTCCCCTAGTAACAACCCCATCCCTGGATCAATGGCGTGCCAAAGCCCGGGAAATTGAACACAAGCAGATTGCAGGGGGGACAAAGCACCTCAAAGCTAGATACGCCGTAGGTGACCCCGTCTACACCCTCAATCCCAATTCTGCCAAGTTAGAACCCAACCACCTAGGGCCCTTCAAGATAGCCGCTGTCTACAACAATCATACCTACCAACTTGAAGATTCCCAAGGAAACACCAAGAAGCTTCACCATGACCTCTTGCGCTCCTGCCGCGCCATCCCCACACAAAGGTTGTTTGTGCAGACCTTCCCAGACCTTCTGTAGACTCCAGTCCTGGTGTCTGACGACAAGCAGGGGGCAAGGGAAGTGTTGCAACCAAGTTTCCAGACTTGCCTGCTAACATATTGTACGATATACAGGGGGCACTCAATGAGCCGCCCCTTGATGTATCTAATGTTATGGATTAATCTGATGGCAATATTAAATGGCAGGTACTTCATCCTAATTAGGAGCACTGCCAATTTGACTTGCTGATTCCTGCACAAGTTATTCCTTGGCTCCAAACCTTACATGTAACTTCCCACTATGCCACCCCCTTGTGGCCTTGTGGCTTTTCTCATATAGTATATTACTCAAAATATTCTACAATAAATGATACCTTATTCTTATTATTCTGTCCTTTATATTGGACTGTTGTCTTCCCCAATTCCAAATACTGAATCCTCATTGGTTCAGTTGCAACATGATAGTTCATTTTCTGTTGATAATGTGCTTGCATTTAATTGGGTAGTTTCACCTCCAGTTGCCTTGGCAATAGGAAATCAAGTTGCCTCTCTGAGACCAGCTGTGGTTGCAGAGGTAACTTGATTTCCTATCTCTAAGGCAACTGGAGATGAAACTATCCAATTAAACACAAGCACATTATCAACAGAAAATGAACTTTCAACAAATCAAGGAAAATACAATGTGATAAGATAGATTGTAATATATAATTCTATTTTATTATTAGCGTTTTTTAAAATCTACTGTAATCAAGCATCTAAATTTTAGCTGTCTTAAAATGAAATAGGGTGATTTTTGAGAATGTCTATGATTCCTAAAAGAATTAGCACAAATCCACTCTAGATCATTTAGCATCATTTTTGAGACACTCATAAATTATATTTATTTTTAATTCACCTCATTTTTGATTTGAAATTTGGTTCTTGGATTTGACAATCCCGCAATTTCAGATTCGTTAAGTTTTACATGATGTCTATGATTTGTTTGAAATACAGGAAATATCAAATTGTACATTGGAATCCTGCATTTCTGATTCATGTATCCTGCATTTTTTGCTGTGTTTTGTCTTTTGTTAGTTGAGTTATCTGCTCAAGAGATTCAAAATTTGCCAGTTTAAATAAATCAAAAAAGTCAAATTAAATGTTTGATTTTATTAAATTTTTTTTC
The DNA here is from genome assembly GCA_014839935.2 of Entomophthora muscae. Taxonomy (NCBI): domain Eukaryota; kingdom Fungi; phylum Entomophthoromycota; class Entomophthoromycetes; order Entomophthorales; family Entomophthoraceae; genus Entomophthora; species Entomophthora muscae. The sequence goes on along the minus strand of QTSX02001441.1, from coordinate 413,576 downwards.
ACTCAGCTGAGTTGCCCGCAAAAGTGATTTGAAATTTGGACCAAGGATTTGACAATCCCATATTTTTACGTTTAGGTTCTGATTTTACAGTAAAGGTTACAAAGATGCTTGGAGCATTTGTCATGCTGAAGTTAAGGACCACATACCCAAAGGAACCATACTTTGTTTAGAGTTTTTTGGTATGCTCTCTGGTTTCACGCAAATTTGGTGGTAAACTGCTGTCAAGTCAATTTTTGTGAAAACTTGGGACCCCCCAGGGCATCAAAAAGGTCATCACTCAGGGGCAGGGGATACCTGTTCTTAATTTTTACCTTGTTGAGCGCCCTGTAGTCTATGACCAGGAGGAGTCCTCCATATTTCTTTGCTACAAAAAAAGACAGCCATGCCAAAAGGAGATTTAGAAGGTTGTATGAGTCCTTTTTCAAGGGCTTTTTCTAGGTAAGCCTTTAGGGCATTATCTTCTTGTGGTGTTAGGAGGTAGATAGGTTGTGCCTTTTTCACACTCTCTTTGAGGTTGATTTCATGTTGGGTGCCCCAATTAGGCGGTAGTCCTGGTAAAGTTTCTTGAGAGACAGAAGGGAATTCAATGACTAGCTGTGCTCAGATTGGGTCTCTAACGTCTGGCTTCTGTACTTTTGAAGTAGATAACCTCATAAATACAGGAGTTCTAATTGATTTTGTTAGGGTCCTTTTCCTCTTCTGTCTCCATGATCTTTACAAACACGTGATTTTTCATAAGCGTGTCAAGATGAGTTGGATAAACATGGTGATGCACTTTGCCTTGCTGTATGGTGAGGATAGCACTATCCCAGTCAATATGAGGTTTGGTCTTTCTCATTCAATCAAGGTCAATTATGATATTGTACTTGGGAATTGGTATGATTAGACACTAAGAGCAGTCTGTATGTCTTTTATTTGGGCACAGAAGGGTTTTGCTTCTCTGGTGACTGGTGTGCTCCTGTTACCTGTCATGATAACTCTCTTGACATTACTTTGAACCTTGGGTAGTTTCATGAGGCTGGAAATTTTTTGTCAACAAGGGATTGGTCTGCTCCAATGTCAAATAATGTTGTGCCCTTATATCTGCAAAAGCAGAAAGGATATGTGAGGAGTTTATTTCCAATTTGGGTAGCAAATAGTATAGGGTTGCTGAAGGGTACTTGGATCATGGTGATTGAGTCCACGTTTTGGTCCCTGTATGAGTCTTGAAAAATGTGGGAGGATGGCTTGCCTAAGCACTTCCCTGAGATTTTCTCACCTTGAGTGTATTTTTAGTGTTCACCTGATTCACCTGGGTTGTGCAATTTCCATCCAGAGAATGTGGGTTGTTGGCTCAATTGGTTTTTTGTTAGGGCAAGGTTCCTCCTTTTTTGTTGTTGCACTCTCTTTTTGCTTGTTGGTTGTATGCAGATTATCAGATTTCTGAGCAGTTTACTTTTCTTTCAAAAATAAATCCTGGAGGTTCTTGAAGCAGCTCATATTAAACTGGCCTCTGATGTGTGTGGGGAGACTGTTGCAGAAGTCCAGATGTGGTCCAGCCTCATCAAAGTTGATGGTGTCAGGAGCTCAATCATGTATATCTTTGTATGTTGTGATATACTTCTCAATAGTTCTCATCATTTTGAAGGTTCTGAGTTCTGTCATGATCACAACATCATAGTCATTTATGACAAACTTTTCCAAGAAAGTGTTCTTAAACATGTCCCAGTCTTTGTTGTGACCAGGGTGTTGATCAAACCATTTGCTTATAAAGCAGGAGGCAGCCCCAGTAACACATAAAGCAATTTCACTTGCCCAGAGTTTCCAGGGATATCCCACTTGTGTAAACTTATTTTGGGTGCTTTGAATCCAGAGGTTGGCATTTTCATGGTGTAGCCCTGAAAACGTTCCTATTTCTGCTAGGTGGAGGTGTTGGAATACTATGTTGGGTATTTCAGACATATCCTGGATTGGAGGCAGGTTCAGGACTCCTTGTGTACTGAGGAATTTGTACTGTTTGGTTAGTACAAGAATATTGTTAAAGACATTATATCCTGTGAGGACGTCCTGACCTTCTTCATATCTCCTCCAGCCAGTGGGGAGTGCCATCTGCTGGGTTCTTTTCTTTGGAGGAATTTTTCCTTTAAGTTGTATAGGTGTGGATAACCTGCCTGTGCTACCACTGTCAAATATATACTAGTTAGAAGTATAATAAATGAGATAAAGGGGAAAATTAAGAAGAGAATGGTACTTTATGATATGAGTTTAGAGTATTATATAGTATCATGAGAAGCCTCATACTGTCCATGTATGTCATGAGGCTTGTCTATATAATTGTTTCATTTAGGATTTGAAAGGTTTGATCCCTGTATTAGATGGGTGATTGATAAGAGTGCCACCAACTTAGTAGTTAGTCAGGGAATCACTCAGGGAATTACTTTCCCGAGAGGGAGTAATCGTAGATGTTGCAACAAGATGAATAAAGTATGGTGCAGAAACCATGGCTTTATTGCACTACTGGGAAGGGTGTGGTGTAGAAAAACATGCCGGAAAGTAAGTCTGGCCCTGTAGAGTCATAGTAACATGTTTAAGCACGGGTAATAACTTTTATGATATTTAGCCAACAAATATCGCCCTTTTTATACATTATTAGTGTTAAAGTATATCTGGCAAATATAGCAAAGTAAAATATTAATCTATTAAAGATCCGTAAAGGGATAAGTATAAATATTTTTAAATTGTAATACGTTAATGGTCCCTTGTGTAGATGACTTTTTTGGAAAATGAGTCTATAATTGAAAACGGTAAACTTGGTGTGCTTGAAACTACGATCAAGGAAACTTAGAGCTTTAAATCCAGCATCCATTAGTTAATCAAACAGTGTGGATAAATCGAAGAAGCGTGATGTATCTTGAAGCTTGCGTTCGGGTCGATCAATCTCTTGTTGACTCAAGGAAGTCTTGCAAATGGCCAGTTGGCTTTCAGTCTCGCATCGTGTGCAGTGACATAGAAAACCATATGTATCTTGCAGATATTTCTGGCGGAGCAAAAGAGGCATATCGTAGACAGGATGGTAGCTGATGGTGATTTCTTCTCCTTGTTTAATTGAATAAAGTTTACTCGTCCCTATACTACTATCGTTGGATGGACAAGTCTTGGTATCTGCCTTCTGGATTATTGAGCTTGATGTTTCTCTAGAAATGATGGCAACTTGGGCGCCTGGGAGGATCTTGAATTTAGAGTTTGAGCTACAGCTGTGATTCACCATTGAGGCGATGAGGTAAAGTGCAGCGCCGAACTCGTTTATATGATCAGTGGATAGGGTCATCCCGTTGGCTTGAATAATGAATTGAAGGTGAAGGAACCATGAAAAGTCTAATGTATCTATACTTTTGGTAGAATGCTTTTCGAATTCCATGCACCACTTGATAATCAAAAAAATCTTTCAGTAGCTTTTCAAAATGCTCCAAACTCGTTTCGTAGAAGTTATTCTCCAGGCAAGGGTAATGCAAGTAAGGGAGCCCACCAAAGCTAAGGGGGTCATCACAGTTTGCATTAGCAGATAGGAAGTTAGCTGCGAACTGCGCACATAGCTGAGAGTTTTGATCAAGCCCTACACCATAAAACCCGGAAGAAGAGATGACAGTGTCACATAAAATATCATGACAAGGCATATTTAAACTTCTGCACGCATCACTGCAATAAACTATATCGATACACTTTTTGGGGCAAAAGACTCTATCTCTTCCAACTTTCTGACAGCAAAAGCTGCAGTGGTTTCTTTTATATTTATCATTAATCATAAAGATGATAGGACGCTTTTCGGTATAAATGACATATCCAGGCGGGATATGTTGAAGAGCAGTGACAATATTCCCTTCGATAGAATTTTTATAACGGACTTGAGCTGAGATGGGGACAGCTCTAAGTTTAGAGTCTGATTCTATGATCTCATTATAGATGTGATTGTCTTGCCGTAAATTTTGGCGGCCCTTGAGTTTGATTAAAGCCTTTATTTTGGAGGAAGAATCTGCTTCACCTGACTCAAAGAATTCGTTTATAACCCTGGTATGCTCCAAGCAGTCAGGTGCTTTGCTTTTAATAAACTCCTCTTTGGAATCTTTGAGAAATTCTGCCAACTCTAAATATTTTCCAGGGATTCTCTTGCTTAAGGCTTTAAGAAGGGTGTTAAAACTGCGAAAATCAAGCTGGCATTCTGAACAAATTTTTACCAACAACACAAATGCATCCAAAGAAATGAAACTAAACCCTTTCGAGGATAATATATAATCAACAAGCACAGGTAGTGCTAAATGAAAATAACCATCTTTGTGAAGATCTATTGCCTTTTTATATCTAAGGTCTAAATTTTCCATAAAGGATAGCGTTTACAATGATTGATCATTTGAGGAGTAAAACTTGAAGAATCTAAAGCTATCCCAACCATCCAGCGTGGTGGCAGATTCGAAGTGGCATCAGATATCAAAGATTTCAGCCCACAAATTTGGCCCAGCAAATCCTTGAAGCTCGACTTGAACCCATTCCCTTGACGCAAATAGATTACCTTTTTACCCGATACTTTGTATATTGAACATTGAATACGTCATCAGTCAACCTTCAAACGTGGATACAAAAGTCCTTAAAGCCCAACTCTCAGATTGTGCTGTATATACAGCACAAAAGATTTCTTTAAGCCTCTATTTTTTCAAAATATTTATTTAGGCCATATTTTACAGCCAGTGTGCAAAAATCACTAGCCACTGAAGATTGGGCTAACTATTTACCAAGCCTAAAAAATAGAAAGATTTTAAAAAAACTATATGAAAAAGCATACATGGCTCCTAAAGATATTATATAAGTTAGAGATGATATAAATTATACCCTCTAAAAGTTAAAGCTGTAAGTTTGAGCTATAAAAAATAATCTGAAGTAAAATATTTATGTTCAGATCCCAGTTTAAAATAATATTTTGTATCTTAATTTCAATTATATATATATATCTATAAAAGATAATGCTAACTATCAGATTCTACCCCCAATACCACACTCTGCCAGTTACTGAGCCAGCATGAAATTGGATGCTTGGGAGGGCTAAGTACAGGAAAGGCCCTAACTTTAAAAGATAACAGATTGCATATCCTACAGAGGTTCATCTTCTTGGGTATGAGACAATAAACCCTATGAGGCTAATGATTATCAGGCAGGAATGGCTCAGATAGCCTTGTGAAACATTGGGTATTATACTGTAGGGAGTAGCTGGATCATTCATCTTTGGTATAGGTGAGAGGTTAGTGGAAAATTCATAGAACCCTTTGGTTTGAGGTGTTGTTAGAGTTGTGTAAATAAGGTCTGAGCTCAAATGAAAGTTGTGATGAGAAATCACCCAGACTAAAATCAGAACTTAGAACAAAGATGTGCACTGAATCTTTAAACCTACAAATCTATGAAGGAAAGAGATGAAATGTGAAATGAAGATAATTAACGACACGGAAAACAGGAGATGTAAATGGACCACCAAAAAGAAATGGTTTTGAGATAAGGGGTACAAAACTTGCTGGTCCTGTGTGGAGACTTTTCTCAATCATGCCAAGACAGTGGCAGCCATGGCCTGAGAAGGGGGTATTTTTGACCCCAGGGTAGCTTTCATATATTGGGAAATGACTTTATTGAGAGTAGGTAAAACTATCTGAAAACAAGTTTTCAGAGGGAAGATGGGGGACTATAACTTAACTGGGAGAAATGGACTTAAATCTGATTGGGCTATCAGAAATATTTTCACCCCTTGGTTAGAGACTTCTGCCAAAGCATCAATGATGTCATAATTTGATATTTTTGGACAACCGGACAGTCAACCGCCAAGTGTCACTGGGTAGTGATATCTCGTAATCTTCAACATGTAATTATTCAGACAAAATTCAGGGAGATGCAGGTTAATTCCTTCATCATCAACTGGGGTAGCTTTAACCCATTTTTTGTCTATGACAAATATCAAAACAGCAGGCTTGACCTGCCAACAAGGTTTTGAGTAAGCGGGTTCATGACCTGCAACCCAATTATCCAGTCACTTGGAGCCAGACTAGGAAGTTAACTCAAATTTCCAAATCCAACAACATGAACAGATGATGATCCCTTACAGTGGATACCTTGTTTTGGCGCTTGACTCATTACCAGGATCAAGCCACCCCCTTCATCATCCCACTGTGTGATCAATGCTATCATGTTCTTGTTATTCATGACTCACATTAACTATATAATCATTATCTCTCATTAAAGAATATTATTTATTTTCTAAATATTTTTCCCCTTGTAACTCTGCTAAAACAGTACAGTTACAACATTGGTAGCAGAAGTAGGTTCTCCATCCTACCTTATCTTGCAAAATTCCGCTTGTTGCCTGTACTTGAAGTGGCCAAAAAATCCTCAATAGACTCATGCCTGGCCTTCTGCTGGACTGGACTCCATATGCACCTGGTGCCAAGATCCCTGATGGGTTTGTCCTCTACCAAAATATGGTGATACCCCTTCCTGCGTTCAATGCCCTGTCCGCCCAAGAGTTTTTCCAGGCTTCCTCTGCTATGCCTTGTGCAACTGACAAGAATACCATGTCAGCCTATGTAGCCCAAAGACTTCAAAGTGCTGCCCTGGAATCCTTTGCCAGGGCCAACAATGACAACGCTGCCGCATGGATTCAGTCTGCCCAGAGCAAACTGGCCCAAATAAAATGCCTGCAGTAATTCTGGATTGCAGAAATCTCCGTCTGACTGACTCACAATGCTGGCACCTGGTGCAGCAAGTGGCACAAAAAACATGTTGAAAAGGCTGGGATACTTTCAAACAAGACTTCTTGGCAATATTTGTGCTTAAGAACACTGCACTCATGATCATACACCAAGTAAAGAACAACCCAGAGAGGCACTGTGAAGGAACTCACCTGCGCCTACAAGGAGCTCCAACTACACACACCCTCTGATATGTCCTTTGACACCCCAGCCACCCACCTCATGTACTATGACGCACTCAAGTTGCATGTAATGAGACATATGAACCTGGATCAAGTGACTAATCTAAAGAGTATGTATTGCAAAGCGGAGAAAGCAGAACAAAAATCCAACACTCTCCACAAGGCCTAAACTGGAAAACAAGAGAGACCCAAAGAATCTTACCCAGTCAGGTGTTCCAATTGGCCACCCTCTGAGAACAACAAAAGTAGCGCAAACCATAAACCTGAAGGTTCAAATAGACATGAAAACAGGAACAGTGGCCAGTCAAACTGTACCCATTTCCGTATCACTGCCACACAAGGTAACCAAGACAAGGGAAAAGCCCAGAGAGATCATTAAGCAAGCCAAGCTCTCCTTGCACAACTCCTGACTTGCCCAATGATGAGTACCAACCTGAGGACGTGGACCAGTGTCCAATGATCCAAGTGCCCTCAGAGGACTCAGTGCTTTACACCATTGTCAGACACCCCAATAAACTGATGTCTTACCTTTTCTGCTTTTGCAGTTACACAGGCTCAGCACTCCTAGACTCAGGCGCAGATTGTACACTTGTCAACAGCAGCTTTGTGGACTAGTTCAAGCTAGCCACTAATCCTTTGCAGATTAAAAACGTGGTTTTAGCTGATGAACATCACATTGCCGTAACAAGGAAAGCCGCCCCCTTCTCTGTCATGCTAGAGAACCTGCACTCTATCATCCAAGGCCCTGTTATTGACTTTCCAAAATTTGACATTGTACTGGGCTTGGATTGGCTGCAAAAGAACAATCCCATGTAGACTGGACGACCTTGATACTGATCATCAAATGTGAAGGCATCAACCACCAGATCTACCCTGACTCAGTAGACCAACTCCTACACAACCACATCTTTGTGCGCATTACAGAGACCCTGGACAAAAGAAAAACCCTGAAGACAATTGACTAGGACTCCTGCTAGTACAAGATCATACACTTCAAAGACCACCAGGACACCACTACGCCTCAGTATTGCAAAATTGTAGCTTGCCATCCAGAAATCTTTAAGGAGGCTTTACCTGGGTTACCTTCAGAAAAACATATCCAACATTTCATTCAACTCAAGGAAGCTGTACCCAAAGCGTGGCCCATCTATTGCCTGACCCCAAATGAAGACAACACCCTATGTGCCTACCTCAAGGAGGCCTTGGAGAAAGGACTTATCCGTCCTTCAAAATCTCCCTTTGGGACCGCCGTATTCTTTGTGGCCAAGAAAGATGGCACCCTGCGCCTAGTCACAGATTACCGAGCCCTAAATGAAGTTACCATCAAGAATTGTTACCCACTACCACTTATTGACAACCTCTTTGATGCCCTGGGAGGTGCCACAGTCTTCTCTAAGATTGACCTAACTGCAGGCTACAATCAGATTCATATCAAGGAGAAAGATATCCCCAAGACAGCCTTCCATACTAAGTACGGCTCATAAAAATGTGTGATACTCAATTTTGGTATGAAAAACGCCCCCTCAACCTTTGTGACCTTCATGAACAAGGTATTTGCCCCTCACATAGAAAAGCATGCCTTAGTCTACCTGGACAACATTATTGTCTATAGCCCCTCAGTAGAACAGCACCACAAGGACTTAGAGGCAGTCTTTGCTACCCTGGCACAACACAAGCTGCTAGCCAAACCCTCCAAATGGTAGTTCTTCTGTGAGCAACTGCCTTTCCTAGGGCACATAGTGTGAGAAAGGGGGGCTAAACTAACTAAGTTTGGCTCCCATCCCAGTGAAACAAACCACCAGGATACCAACCAGTAGAGGACTGGGATGGCTGCTCTAAGGGGGGACCAGAGGGAGGACACTGGGGACAGATGAGGGAAATAGGAGTTTGGTCCCATCAACACAAGACCAGTGATCAACCACGGGCACAAGAGGGAGTGGGAGGGAGCACCTTGAGAGCCTCAAAGGGGACCGGATCACCCTCTTCCCGGCTGGGGAGGGGAGGCATTGTCATTTTCTCTCCCTCAGAGGAGGGCAACATATAACCAACAACATATAAATCAAGGTCGTCACATGTCAAACTTTTCACCACAGCCTCTCCAGAGACAAAGAGACTACTAGGGAAATGCAGAAGGCTAGACAGGTTGTCTCCCACAAGCCAAGCAGAAGAAGTGATTTTTGACCACAAGTCTGGCGAGGTCAACCAAAGGAGTAATAAAAATGGGACCAAGGAAAATGCAACAAATTTTAGGACAGGGAGTATCATGGTACTGATCTTCTCAAAATTTGGAGAAGATTGGTAAAGTTTTTTAACTGGCAAGCAATAAAAATGAACCACAAGGGCAGCCAAAAGCAGAAGGGCAAAGGAAACAATAGAGTTGGTTTGGAGAGCTTGGGCGTTGTTTTGGGGGCCTTGGATCACACAAACAAGCAAAAATGGGTTCAGAAACTGTAAATTTAAAGAAAAATCAAGATGATAATAAGAATTATATTGAATTTTAAATAGAATTTTGAGTTTGAAAGCTGTTTTCAAAAGCAAAAGTGAAAGAAGGCGGCAACTATACACTGGGACCTTTTCTGAAGAGTCCAGAAGAGTTCCCGGTTCAAAACAGGGAAGTATAAGGTAAGCGTTAAGTAAAATACTAAAACTTTAATTTTTAGATGATATGAACTAGAAACAGAGTTTCCAGTTTAACTAAAATACTTAAATAAAGTGCAAAAATTTCCAAACTTTTAATAGAATTGACAATAGACAAGCAGGAGACTGAAAGTCCCCTTGCTGTGTAAAAGGGAGTGTGCTGCAAGGGAAAGGAATCACATGACTGCAGAAATTGAATCTGATTGGATGGGGGATAAATTTTTCAGGTCAGGACCAGGGAGACTGGAGGGTTTCAAGGTAATTTCTATGGCTTTACCTGATTGGTTGGAAGGCATCTCATTCATTTCAGATTTAATTGATTTTATGGTTATTGATGGGGTGTTTTTTGATTGGGTGTTTCTGATTGTTTTTAAGAGAGGACAACAACAGGCCAGTAAATAGTCCAAATCAATTAGTGTTTCTTCCCAGGAGGGAACTATCAGATCCAGGAGGTCTACAGGGTAGGCCAGGACAAATCTCTTGTTGACAGTATGCGCTAAATTGCCTAGAGAGTTGAGTAGCTGGGCTGCAATTTTTGGGCCTTTTTTGGTGCGGCAGGGAAAACAGTTTGATCCAAAGCCAAAGATGGTAGTGGATTTACACATAGTCTTAAAAGACGGCATCAAGCCAGACAGTCAAAAGATACAGGCCATCTGAAAGATGCCACCACTCAAAGACAAGTCAGAACTTCACACGTTCCTAGAAATGGTGGCCTACATACACCATTTCATACCTGACTGTGGCGTCTTGACGGCACCCTTATCCACCATAACTGGCGCCAAATCCAAGTTTTTATGGACCTCCCAACATGACCCCTGCTTTAGACGCCTCAAGGAGAATCTCACAATAGCACCTATCCTGCAATACCCCAAACGTAATGGGGAATACCAGATGAAAACCAACGCCTCAGACACATCCATTGGGAAAGTACTACAAATCAAAAACAATGATAGTGACTTCCTGCCTATAGCCTAAAAATCACAAAAACTGACAGACAGCAAGTAAAAATATCCTATCCACAACAAAGAGTTGTTGGCCATCATACACTTCCTAGTCAAATGGCGTTGTTATCTAGAACAACAGGAAGATTTCAAGGCGTTGACTGACCACAAGTCACTCATATATTTTAAAACCCAAGCAAACTTATCTCACCGCCAAGCCCGCTGGGTGGAACTCTTGGAGATATTCAATATGCTCATACATACAAGCCTGGTCCAAAGCTTGCCATGGCAAACGCGCTCTTGCGCCTGTACGTCTGAGCCATCAGAGGAGAGAGCGGGATCAACCCAGACTGGCCCCTCTTGGTACTTCAGACAAAGGAAAAAGGGTACCCCCAGGAACCACAGACAACAAAGGAAACAGTCATTAAGAACAAGCACTTATTTGCAGAAGTGTATGCAATCTTACATCAAAAAATGTCCGGCAGAACCACCATCCCTTATGTCCCCACACATCAGCAAGTTGACACCATCCTATGTTACCATAGAGACCTAGGGCACACAAAAAGTTGCAACCTCTACAAGTTCCTTAAACACAAAGCATGGTGGCCAACCCTTTACCAAGATTTTCAGGAGGTCTTAGAACAATGCAAAGTATGTGAGAAGTTTTCAAGAAGCAAAACCCCTCCTAAGTCAGTACTACCTATCCACACGCAACTGCCCTTCAAGGTGTGATCCCTAGACATTGTGGCCCCCATGCCAGGAAAGCATAATGAAAAGAAGTACATCATCACCACAATAGACTTTGCTACACAATGTCCAGTAGCACAAGCAGTAAAGACACATACTGGTAACAACGTGCGGCAATTCATAGGAAAAGAAATCATCAACAAGTTTGGAAAGCCAGAACTCCTGATAACCAACAGAGGCAAAGAATTGACTTCTGAAGATACCAACATATACCTCACCAAGAATGGGGTCAAGCACACCGTGATAACACCTTACCACCCACAGGCCAATGGACATGTAGAGCAGCTAAATGGCAGCCTTGTGCAAGCCTTGGCCAAGCTCACTGTCAGGAGACCTGAATACTGGTATAAGCAGCTACCAACTGCACTACTTTTATGCCAAACTCATGTGAACAGATCCACCGGAAAAAGCCCTTTCAAGTTGGTATATGGCACACAGCCCAATATCATTCAAGCATTATCAGGACCCAAGCTGGAAATTCCAAGCAAGGTCCCCCCTTTTTCAGATACCCAGGTCATAGAGGCCAATGGTGATCAAACAGTGAGAGAAAACAAGTGTCTACAAAAGAAATTTTTCCCCATCCAAAACAGACACAAGGTTGGTGACAAAGTTTGGGTCATTAACATTAACAAAAGTAAACTACAACCTGAAAAAGTAGGCCCAGCAATCATCTTAAAGGTAAACAAAAATAACACTTACCTTGTGAAAGCACTTGGGAAACGTAAACAAGACAAGGTCCTCTACCATGATTGCCTGAGACCCTGCAAGGCAAGACAGAGACAGTGTGAGACTGTCCTACCCACCACAGAACAACAGTTAGTCCAGTATGGCGCCTGGGCTTCTGACAACCTGCCCCCAGAGGAGGCCAACCTTCAGTTGGGGTGTGTGTGTCAAAACAGCAGGCTTGACCTGCCAACAAGGTTTTGAGTAAGCAGGTTTGTGACCTGCAACCCAATTATCCAGTCACTTGGAGCCAGACTAGGAAGTTAACTCAAATTTCCAAATCCAACAACATGAACAGATGATGATCTCTTGCAGTGGGTATCTTGTTTTGGCGCTTGACTCATTACCAGGATCAAGCCACCCCCTTCATCATCTCACTGTGTGATCAACAATATCATGTTCTTGTTATTCATGACTCACATTAACTATATAATCATTATCTCTCAATAAAGAATATTATCTAGTTTATAAATATTTTTCCCCTTGTAACTCTGCTAAAACAGCACAGTTACAGCACAAAATTTAAATCATCCAATACTTTCAAGGGTTTTGCTGCTTTCCTGTTCCAATTCTTTTTCTTTGGGAAATATATCCCAGGAAAAAATGACACTACTGTAACAGGTGTGTAGCTATCTATGGAGGTTTTTGGATGTATCTTTGACCATTTTTGATGGCCCAAATGTATGGTTCTTTTTAAAGATCCAAGTATACATGATAGATCAGAAGCTTTGTAAGGTTGGAAGTCTATCACAAATTACAAACTCCTGTTGACTATGCTCATAGAAAAACCTCAACTACAGGATTCAAACCCAATACCCTGCAGGCCGCCAGCCCGCAGATTTTTGGGCTCAAACCAGAGCAGGATTTGACTTCAGGGAATCTCCTAAGGCTTGATAAACTAAAATTACCTGCATTGAGGCTCCCCACATCAAAGGTTCATGTTGACCTGACCAATGAGAGTACAGACCAAGCCAAAGATCCTGAAATAACTTGGGCCACCGCAACAGAGAAAGCAAAGAAACTTCCTGTGGAACGTGGGCTACCCAAGATGACTAACCCTGCAACCCAAAAGAGAAATTTGAGTCTTCTCAGTTTGACCCAGCCAATGAAATATCTACTGCAATGGATGCCACCAAGGATTGCAAATCCCTGGTAGACAGTATCATCAGGCCCAAAGGGAATTGTAAAATTTTCTCCATGGCAGATGGGTATACTTATACTCTGGACCGCCAGAAAGTTGCCCATCACCATACTTGCAATAAAGTGACATGAACCTTTGGTTCAATCAAGTGATCCCATATTTGATTTTAGTTCTTTTTTATTTGCAGACCAACTCCTGCAGTTCCATGCCACCCAATTATCCACCCCAAGAAACCGCAGACCAGTTGCCTGAACTATATTGTCCACTAGGAGCTCTCTTTGGCCTGGTAAATTTCACAGAATATCCACCAAACCCGGCATATTTGGAGTTCACACTAGAGAAAAGCTTAATCTACAACCCAGAGGCTAGAACTAAAGAGACAGAGACCATTTACAGAGAAGAGATCAAAATCACCATACCTTCTCTGCTATTCTGCGACAAGTACAACTACTTGCCCACCTATTTAGTTCCAATGACACCACCTCTCACCCCGCAGCCCAACCACCCGCAGGAATCCGTTACAGCCAATGAATCCACCTCTACTCAGATATTTGGGAGTGATTTATATCACTCTCACCAGCCTGATTGATTCAATGGTATCTGTGAGCGGGCCCTGGGCCCTTCTGGGCAAATTGTTATCGTATATTGTAAAGTTAGCACCAATCCTGTGGTGAGCCCTACCTGCAGGGCCCGCGGGCTGTCCACCCGGGTGTTCCCAGAAACCCCCTGCAGGCTGGATCCCTGACAAAGTCCTTGGGTAAATGGTTGTAAAATAAAGCCTTTAACCTTGTAATACTCATGTTAGTCAAATATAGAAATATTGGTAAAGCCTGCAGAAGTAATTAGATCAAGGCGCCTAACAGTTTATAAGAAGTAAAACAAGGATTAAGTTTGTTTACTAAACCTAAGAACATAAAATAAGAGCCTATTTTAAAAATAGAATACTGATTTAAAAATTTGGCTTCAAGATCAGGAAAGCAGTCTGCATTAATGAGAGGATTAAAACTATTAACAACTAAAGTCTGAGTGTTATTGTAAAGGCTACTTAATTGCTTATATAGGAAATAAAATAATATCATGATAGAGGTAAAAGACTGAGGTATCAAGGATGATCAAGAGAAAAATGGAAGCTATGGAAAAGGAAACACAAACCATACAACCTAACAAGTATCTTTTTGGAGGTTCAAGTCAAACAATCAAAACTTAGAGTTGAAAGTGTAAAGCTCAAGCTGTTTATTGTTTTCTGAAATTTGAGATGAAGTTAAGGTAAAGTAAAACTGACTAGAGTTGGTTAGCCTCAATTTGAGGTGCATCTGGTGAAAATAAGAAATGAAAAATAAAGACTAACTTAAAGTAGTTATTTTGTGAGAAAATATAACATAAAGTTGGAACTGGGAATGTCACAAGATTTAAATAAAGCAAAAAACTAGAAGAGGCGGGGAACCCCAGTCCAAAGTCTAATTTAGAAATTGCGGTGAAAGCAAAAAAGTGTAAGTTTTTGGATTAATTACTGAAATTTGTATATATGTTTGGAGTTTGAAACCGTGATGTTTGAACTATAAGCTCTAAAAAGAAACACTAACATCAAAATTAGAGTGAAATACCAGGATTTGAATGATGAGAGGTGAAAAAGGGTTATGAAATTGCTCTGTCTCTTGAAGCATGTGATCAAAAATTGATGTTGACTGCATATGAAAGTTCTTCATAATAGCAGAGTAAAAGAAAAATTCTGACAGGCTCAAAGAGAAAATGAAAGCCATCTCACAGACTTTAGGCTTCAGAACTTAAAGCCTTTAAAGAAAAAAATAAGAAAAAAACCTTAAAATAACACATTTAAAGAAAAGCTTTTATAATATTACCTTTTAAAGAACACCTGTAAATCAAAAGCAATAGTTGAAAAGGTTGTCTGCTGCAGATTTTTAAAGCAAAATAGATATTTTAAGCTAAAGTGTTAGGCTTGATCCAAGTCAATAAAAAGTCAAGGATGATGAGAGGTGAGCTTGGTGACTGTCATGGATAAAGACATCTTGGGTGAAATCACTCACCCCAAGAAAACCCAACAAAAAGGAGCTACCAGTCAGAAAACACCAATAAAGACTTACACTGACCTGAATCAAGCAATTAACAGTAAGTGAGTGGTGGCCAAGAAGGTGTACCTTCAAACAGGACCCAAAAAGCTGTCATTTAAGGCCTGAAAACCCAAAAATCAGATAGTTTGGTATTTTTTGGCCCAAAAATTAATTTATGACATCACACCGTTTTTGGTCAATCCTGGAGGCCTGGTGACAAAAATCCCCCCTGCCACATCAGCATTATTCCAAAGCCTAATATCACTTGAAAATTTACCAGAACTACTGCAGTAGTTCAATAAACATCATAATTTACCACTAGTTTTACAGTTTTAAGTTTTACAGATTTTACAGAATATGGAGCTTCTCCTCGCGTACATGCCTGTGAGATATCTTGCTGGCTGTAGCTCCATTTCGTGGTGTCTGCGGCCTCTGCTCTGTTCTTTGACGCTCCTGATCTCAAAATTGAGGAAACTGTTGAACCAATTTGCGAGATTCTCTACTGGCAAAATCCAGCGACTATTTCCCAATCTTGGATTTTTTTGTTGTCTGGTTTAGTTTTCTTAGGCTGCACTTCACTAATGCCTTTGCTTGGAGATTTTTGCCTGCACATTTCAACTTTACGGTTTTTACTCATTCTCAATTCTTTGAGCATCTGGTATTTTATACTTCATTTTGTGAACACTTCTGAATTTTGTAGCAACTCCACCATTATCTTGACTGGCTGTCACCCTGGATCAGCTAAGTTGAGGAGAGGGAAAGACTTCATCAAAGATGGCAACTTGGACGTGGGTGGGTTAAACCACTTCACATATCAATTGAGTGTGTCAAGGTGCAAGTCCTTGGGTTACATCCTGTCAAGTGACACATACTCAATAACTCCTTTCAGGGGGGGTAAAAAAATTCAAATATGGCAGCTTGGATGATACAAATCCAACAAATCAAACAGCTTGGTGGGTTATGAACATTCCAACAAAACAATGCACAATATTTTTATAAAAGGCTGTTTCATTATAGGGAACTTCCGAGAAAATATCAACACAGCCCTATTAAAAGCTACACCAGCTCAGACAAACTTTTAAAGAAATCTTAAAAGCACACGAACTGTTTAGGAATCCACTTAGAAGTTATTCGTGGTTTTAACGCTATTTGGATGCTGTGAAGAGTAGTCGAGCACTGATGGATGATGGTATTGCTTATCATTGTTGGCATATAAAGTGTCTATACGTTTCATGTAGAAGCTGGCTCAGTGAAGCTTTTAAAGGGTTGATAGATATCATAAGTGATCCTTCTGAAATATCTTTATGTAGTGACCACAATGCTGGGTCGATGCCAGTAAAAAATGTGTATGTTTGCTTGCATAATGTTTTTTGATATGACGAACTGCACAGGCTAGAATTATTTAATCTGAGGTTGGCTATTGTCTCCTTGTGGCAGATGACTGGTTTCGGTGACGAGGAGGCTTTGGGGGAGGAAGTAGTTGGGGTGATTGACTTAAGTTGGGAATAGCAGCGGATTGGGGTGGATTGATAATAAGGTTGAGGTTCCTTGGCTTAGGTGGAATGGGAGGTGTTAAAGGTTTTGGGTGGTTGGAGTCAATCAAGATATGATCTGCTTTAAGATTGCTTCTTCGGAGAGGAACCTTGGGAGCACTTTCGTTCACTTTGATTTCGGGTGGACTACTCCAGAAGCTTCCTCTCTCAGCAACTTTGGGGCTTGGGTTTGGTAGCTCCCAAGGAGAGCCCGTGTCCGATGGTTTTGAGATGTCGAGGCCAGCGGCAATCATTTCAAATGGATCGTCGGACGTAGGGGCAAAGACATTGGCAGTAACTTTGGTTGGTTTCTGGCGTGTTGGTCGGCCTCTACGCATAGGCGTGATGGCATCGGGGTTGAAGAGGGAATCAGGCTGAGGGACAGCAGGCGCCAAAACCGATGCAGGTTGGATAAAGCTGCTGGTGTGCTTAGGTTCTACAGGGATCTCTTGTACTGGTGCAGGCTAGATCTAGTTTAGTCATGCATAAGGACAAAGAGTACCTCTGAAACGGTAGGCTGGACACCTCTGAGACGACAAACCTCGATTATTATTTTTTCTACTGGTGGTCGTGAAGAGGGGTTCTCTTGAAGCATTGTTTCTAGAATGATGAGTCTGATTTAAACAGCAGGCGTACTGATTAGCTTGAGAAGAGGCTGCGAATAGACAGGTGTAGGCGGTAAGGTATAGCGGCAGTTGAGAATTGCCAGAGGGCCTTCGTCATCAAATGGGGTTTTGAAATAACAGAGTTTGTATAAAAGCACGCCAAGCGCCTTAAATCAAGCTTAATGAATATTTAAAATGCGGATTACCCAAATATCTAACAAAAGTTAAATTAAATGCTGATTTTTAGATTACCAAGCTTTTCCGTCAGCCCACGGCGCTGGAAGAGATCGAGCATCTCTGGAGCCCGGTATTGCAAGGTTGTGCAGGCGGCAAGCTCATCTTCAAGGACCTGTGCTTGAGCAACGCTAATAGCAGCCCCTGGTGCAATCAGTTCTGTTGTGCTCGAGCCAAAGTCACACAACTTTAGTTTCTGTGTATTGGTGATGAGCACATTCTCAACCTAGCCAAAGTTGAGCATCTGTTTCCTTGACCATGATACCTTGAGATCGCGATGTACTATTTTAGGCGTCTGAGAGTGCATTGCTGCGACGCCCTAAAACATGAGTTTTTAAAGCGATATAAGCTTACTAAACATATCTCATGGAAAAAATAAAGCACTTCAGGCTCGCTGAACATGGAAGCCTCACGAAGCTTCATAAATTCCACCAGGGTTCCCTCTAAAAACAGTTAGTTGGGTTTTAAGTTGGTAATCACCAGTGCAATATTCCATCAGAATAAAAGCCTCGTAGCCCCTTTGGCCTTTGGAAAGAGCCTTGGATAGAGGCCGGGTGGAGGAGGCATAAAACTCAACAATATTCGGATTTCCTTGGAGTTTTTTCTACAAAAGGTTAACTAATTTGAACCACTTGAAAAGGGAAATTGACAAAAGCATGTTTTCATTCGGAATTCAACACTATGTTTTGAAGGACATCGTGTATAAAAAATACAAATAGCAAATAGTTATATCCGAACTAAAGGCAGATGGCTCTTATTAAAAAGTTGGTTAATCAGGTATACTTTTTAAATAAACAAAAATATTATATTTCATAAAATCAGGCGTATATAATTAATTCAACACTTTCATAAAAAACTATAAGAACTTGTTTTAAAAATACTTGTAATATATGTTTACCATTGTTTCAATCTCTTTGTCTATCGGTAATAAGGAGGCCTTATCCGGTACAGCAATCCTCTTAAGTACACACCGATTAGGAGGTAATCCTGGGTTAGCCTGGGTATTTTCCAAGGAAGAAGGCATGACAGCTGCGATGTATACATGAGCATTGCCGCCTTCAGCAAGAAATTTCTCAATGACGACACTGGCACCTCCAACTTCCACCTCTTCCCCCGCTCTCAGCGTTCCTACGTTATTTATATCGTTGAGATTTCCAGGGGTTTGGTCGTTCTCTTCCAATGTAGTATTAGTTTGATTCATATTCGAGACATCGTGATAGGGGATGTAATCGTTTACATCCTCATCGGAATCATCTTGGCTCCCCCTTCGAAACTGGGGGTCTGCCCTGTCTTTGGGAGAGCTGTCCTTTGGATACGAAAAGTTGAATCGGTCCAGGAATCCGTCCATCGCTTGGAATAAAATGAATGGGCGGTAGCTGATAGATATGGAATCCCTTGGCCAGTTGACGCGTGACTTGATCTCTCGCTTGTAGGCAAGCGTGCACAATAATTGCCTGGTGCTAGTGGCTAAACCCCTCATATGGCCACCAATTCTGATCACTCCTCTATCATCGATGTCATCAACTTATTGCAATAGCATTTATATAGCATTTCGATCGGTCAAAAACTTATCTGCAGCTACGCACTATAAGGCCTGCGCCAATAAACTATGGGCCCATTTCCGCCTCTTTTTGACAGCTGAAGAGAAAATAAATCAAATCCCCACTTCAAATGTTAAATACAAGATCAACCTTCTGTAAAGTATCCACCAGCTCCATAGCTATACCCAAGCCTTAAATGGCAGGTTGGATGTGCAGCCCAAAGGAATTTGAAACCAAGTTGACCTGAGAAGCTCACAGGGTATAGTACAAGCCTAGGCCTACCAGTGACCAGGCCCTTAGTTTGCCAAAGGAAAACCCCTTCATGATTGGCATCCAATATCAAATTTCTCCATCCAGCCACAGATGCAAGTAAACGGGGTCGGGCAGTAGAAGGGGTCACAAATCTGCAAAGAAATGGGAAATCTAGCATCCCATGCTGCAGCCTTGAACCAGTCCGAGATAAATAACCATATAGGATAAAAGCTAGATGTCGGTATCATTAATATACTTCTGGAGAGTATATAATACATAAAAAGAGAAGATTTAAATGAGATTGGTATCTTTATTAAAAAAAGATATTATTATATAGTGAAGGGATACGCCATATAGTGACCATGTAGATCATACCACGACTGAAATGGCAGGATAGTGATATCTGAAATCAAAACAGTGGGGGATAGATATCCCTACCCACAAACCATTGAAGATGAGCCAAAGGTGGGATAGAAATACTGTTTAGTGAAATTTCCAAAGGTGAACTTACGATTGAGCAGAATAACCAATGACAACCCTAACATAGCAAGGTACAGTGCTGGGAAGAGGAGCAAAGACTCTTTGGAATAGAATTCAGGACATTGGGAGGCTGGAGTATCCTCCAATCCCATTTCTGCTTAGGGGTGCTCAACATTAGCAGAGTTCAGGGAGAAAGTTCTTTGGACACTTTCCCAGAGGCCAGTAACAAAACAGTTAGCAATCAAGTCAACCAGAAGGTGGCATATAGGCCTCAGCAGCAGATGCATTATAGAGCTTCCAAAGCAAATAGAGATTTATGATTTTATTTAAGAAAGTTTTTTAGAACTTTTAGGAAGGGCTCAACTCTTGCAAGTTGATTAAAACCAAAACCTGCATATGTACTAAAGTTGACTAGGCCTTTTATTTACATGACAAATATCTGAACCTAAACTCAACTAAGCTTTTCATTCCCATGACCAGTATCTGAACCCAGACTTGACTAAGATTTCAGTCATTACCAAATATACTGTATCTAATTAGAGAAGAAACCTTTGATGCTAAATTTATGGACTCTTTTTTTGCATAGTTATAGTGTGATGTGTGACTCAGAGATTGCATCAACTTATCTCAACCAGTTCTAACTTAACAGAAAAATCTTTATCTGGTTTTAAGTGGCTGCCATCTAATTTTTATCAACAGTTTTTGTTTAGATTTTTTGACTCTATTAACTTTTGGACTGTTTTTCTTTTGCCTTTGGATTTCTGATCAGAACAGACAATGCCTGGCATTATGTGAACTACTGTGGCAAGATGGGCACTCCAGGCTCCCAGAAAATCATTCTCAAACCACTTCTACCTGCTCAACCCCACCTTAAAACCCCTAAGAAAAGGATCCATCAGGCCAAAGAATTCCAGGCTTCAAGCCCTATCTTTGCTCATTTTTCTCAAGCCAACATATGGGGTTTAATTAATCAGAAACCTGTCTAGAAATAGCATAGAGAGCTATAAATAAAACTCTTAATCAGAAACAGGTTTTTATTATCATTCTAAATAAAAGCATGTACCCCTTTTTGGCCCACCTATTTTCTTACCTAACTTTGGTACTTCTGCATTTTAACATGGTATCTGTAAAGCTCTTGGCATCCCTTTGACGCTTGACAGACGATCTCATTCCAGGCGTATCAAGAAGCGCTCAGAAAAACTGGCACAATCCTCTCTAAATTAGAAGGTGTAGCTCATATAGTCAAATATATATATCTGCTGGCATTTTGTCAGAAAACCAACCCTGGGCAGCTAGCCTGTTATTTTTAGGCATTAGACGGGCTGCAGGCCAGGCGGGCAGATATCATAATAGAATTGATGCTAACTTAAAGAGGTTTAAAATAGTTTTTCTTCCCAAGACCACAGGCCAGAAGTGTAAGGATTGAAAATCCTTTCAACTTAAATTTGGTAATTAACAAATACAGTAATCAAGGGAATTTTTTACTTTTGGACCATAGCAAAGAAATCCAAATTTATTTTTCTACCTTGGTCTCCTCATATCTGTAGATTGGTATTTAAAATGACGTGGAACCAGCACCTGGATAATCTTATGGCTAATAGTGATCAATTACAGCCTGGTGATCAATCAAACAACTCAAAGAAACATAGTTGTTGCCCAGTTTTGAACTCAAAACCTTTTACCCGCTTTAAAACACCTAGTTTGAAGAAAGAGTTAGATATTAAAGAGAAAAAAATCTTACCAATGGATTTGGATGCAAAAATGGGCTTGCTCTCTTCTGTAAAGTCTAAAGAACCTATGGTTGCGACATCAAGCAACATAAGCATACACCCAGCCAATAAAGCTTTGAAAGATAATCAAGAAGCCAATAAGATGCATCTAGTGTCTACCAATATCTCAGATAACCATGATACATACAATTCTTTAAATAATCATGAAGATCACATACCAATCATAGTACCAGCTGGGTTTGAGCAGTCCCAGTGCTTAGAGAATAGCTTTCAATTCCTCACTCAACTGGCAGGTTTGGCTGCTGCAGGCTGAATCTTGCAAGACTGCTTATAGAAGGCAAACCAAAATAACTATGAACCCAACAAATCAATTGTAACCAATTCACCTCCAGTTACACCACACATTATTTTACTCTCCCAAGCCAAAGTTCACAGTATTTAGCTAGAGACACTGGGGTTTCACCCAGTGCTCTAACAACTTAAATTCCTGGATCAATATATTTGGTTTTCTATATTTTTTACTTAGTAAATTATTAGATTCAAAGTTAACCTTTAAATGATCTGGAATCAGAAACTTTTCTGCTTCTGCTCTGTTTAGTTTTATGGATTCCTGTTGCTAAAGGTCGTGAATTTGATTCTAATATTAGAGTCAAGGAAGCTAAAGAATCTTTGGCTTGGGACTATTTGTATACTAAGCATCAGTTCCCTCCTACTTGTGATAAAACAACTCCTCTGCCTTCCTTGCCTCCTCCTTTGCCTCCCCCAGTGATTCACCCAGGGGCCCTGTGGTATGTAAAAGCTTATGTGGCTGTATACTATGGGTTGACTCATTTTGCTCCTTTTCTGGGATCTTATAAACTATGGGGATATCTGGTGAACACTTTGATGGCTGGGATTCCTGTAGAGTCTTCTTTGGTGGGCTTTCATCTTTTTGCTCTTCTACATTACTTGGGTTCCTTCCTTCCTCAGGAATGAATCCCTGACAAGAAGCTGGGATTATAGTGTCAATACCCCTAACAGGTTGATGTAAAACTTTTCAAACAGCTTATTGAAGTTATACAGGGAGATCTCAGAGGCAGATGTGGGCATTGGTTTGGGGGTGAGAGGCAGATTCATGTCTAGTTGGTAGGCAGGGAGAAAGCTGTATTTATCTTTAAACATTTGGGGTTCAGCAATGGACCAAAGACTCTTTTTGTTAAATCTGGTCAACTCTTTAGTACAGACCAAGGAATTTCTTACTAGTATGTTCTTGCAGGTAAATTACTGATATTTTGGTTTCAAGGGGTATTTAATGAAGTGAACAGGACTAAAGTGAGCACCTGGAGGACAATAAGCTGCAGGTGGTGGGGCAGGCAGGCTGGAGATATTAGATTTGAATTGAATGATAACTAAGATAAAATATGGCAATATTTGGGAGAGCTAATATATAATAAACTTTATTCAAAAATGATAATAAATTCTGGTGCAGGTTCTAGAAGTTCATATAGTACCTTGCTACCAGACTTTATCTCTAATAGTCAGGTTTTAGATAATTGGGGATTTGGACAGGTGGGCACCTGGGTTTAAGGGCAGCAAAATGGAACAGACACTGGGTGGGTGTTCATTGGTGTTGAAACAGCAGGCTCAATCCGCCAGCAAGGTTCTGAGCAAGCGGGTTTGTGACCCGCAATCTGGTTATCCAGTCACTTGAAGCCAGACTAGGAAGTCAACTTGAATTTCTAAATCCAACAACATGAACAAATGATGATCCCTTATGGTGGATACTTTGTTTTGGCGCTTGACTCATTACCAGGATCAAGCCACCCCCTTCACCATCCTACTGTGTGATCTACACAATCATGTTCCTGTCATCCATGACTCACATTAACTATATAATCACTATCTCTCAAATAAAGAATATTATCTAGCTTCTAAATATTTCCCCCTTGTAACTCTGCTAAAACAGCACAGTTACAACATTGATAGCACAGGTAGGTTCTCTATCCTACCTTATCTTGCGAAATTCCGCTTGTTGCCTGTACTTGAAGTGGCCAAAAAATCCTCAATAGAATCATGTCTGGCCTCCCAGCAGACTGGACACCATATACACCTGGTGCCGAGATACCTGATGGTTTTGTTCTCTACCAGAACATGGTGATACCATTCCCCGTTTTCAACACCCTGTCAGCACAAGGGTTCTTTCAGGCTCCCTCTGCTATGCCTTGTGCAACTGATGAAAATACCATGCTGGTCTATATAGCCCAAAGACTTTGAAGTGCTGCCCTGGAATCCTTTGCCAGGGCCAATGACAACAACACTGCTGTATGGATCCAATCTTCCCAAAGCAAACTGGTCCCAATAAAATGCCCGCAGCAATTATTGATTGTGGAGATCTCCATCCAACTGACTCATGACGCTGGCACCTGATGCAAAAAGTGGCATGAAGAACACACCAAAAAGGACTAGGATACCTTCAAACAAGACTTCTTGGCAAGATTTGTGCTTAAGGACACCACACTAATGATCATACGCCAAGTAAAGAACCTAACCCAGACTGGTACCGTGAAGGAGCTCACCTGCGCCTACAAGGAACTCCAACTATGTGCCCCCTCTGACATGGCCTTTGACACCCCAGCCACACACCTCGTGTACTACAACACACTCAAGTCACATGTAATGAGACACATAAACCTGGACCAAGTGACCAATTTACAGAGTCTGTGTTGTGAAGCAGAGAAAGAAGAGAAAACGTCTAACACTCTCCACAAGGTGCAAACCAGAAAACAAGAGAGACCCAAAGACTCTCACCCAGCCAGGTGTTCCAATCA
Organism: Entomophthora muscae; assembly: GCA_014839935.2. Classification (NCBI taxonomy): domain Eukaryota; kingdom Fungi; phylum Entomophthoromycota; class Entomophthoromycetes; order Entomophthorales; family Entomophthoraceae; genus Entomophthora; species Entomophthora muscae. The sequence goes on along the minus strand of QTSX02001441.1, from coordinate 389,197 downwards.
ACCACCCCCTGAGAACAACAGAAGCAGCGCAAACCATAAACCCGCAGGTTCAAATGGACATGAAAACGGAAACAGTGGCCAGTCAAACCGTACCTATTTCCGTATCACTGCCACACAAGGCAACCAAGACAAGGGAAAAGCCCAGGAAGAGCATCAAGCAATCCAAGCTCTCCCCGCACAACTCCCAACTCACCCAATGATGAATACCAACCTGAGGACATGGACCAGTGTCCAATGATCCAAGTGCCCTCAGAGGACCCGGTACTTTACATCATTGCCAGACACCCCAATAAACTGATGTCCTACCCTTTCTGCTTTTGTAGTTACACAGGCTCAGTGCTCCTGGACTCTGGCGTAGATTGAACCCTAGTCAACAGCAGCTTTGTGGACAAGTTCAAGCTAGCCACTAAGCCTTTGTGGATTAAAAACGTGGTTTTAGCTGATGAACATCACTTTGCTGTGAAAAGGGAAACTACCCCCTTCTCTGTCATGCTTGAGAGCCTGCACTCTACCATCCAGGGCCCTGTCATTGACTTTCCAAAATTTGACATTGTACTGGGCTTGGATTGGCTGCAAAAGAACAATCCCATGTAGACTGGGTGACCTCAGTATTGACCATCAAGCGCAAAGGCGTCAACCACCAGATCTACCTTGATTCAGTGGACCAACTCCTAGACAACCACATCTTTGTACGCATCACAGAGACCCTGGACAAAAAGGAGAACCTCAAGGCAATTGACTGGGACTCCTGCCAGTATAAGATCATACACTTCAAGGATCACCAGGATACCACTACACCTCAGGATTGCAAAATTGTGGCCCACCATCCAGAAATCTTCAAGGAGGCTTTACCTGTCACAGTAAATTCCATAATTCCAGGGATTATATGGGCAAGTAGGAAAGCTTGGAAAACCAGGAAACCTTTAACAAAGCTGACTGATTTAACGGACTTGAATCAAACAGTTGATCACAAAGGGGTTACAGCTGCTCCAGTTTGCCAGTCAAATCCAATTCACCCCTGTAAGTTGACATTGATAAATCAACGTAACTTAAGGGTCACCAGATATGAACTTATTTATCAGCATGGTCGTCAGAAATTGGTTGCCCAAGGGTTCTTTGCAACCTGAACCAGATACTCACTTGACAATGTGGAAGGAATAGGAGCCCAGGATCCAGGTGGTATTGCTTAGTCAATTTTTGATATATATTGAATAATTTTCACTGTTTCAACTCTAAGAGTTGAGTCCTCCCAAAAATATACTCAATAAAAATCATATATCCCTTGGTCTAATTTACTTTTTAAAATGCATCCTGTAGTTGGATTGTTGCGCTACATTCCCTACAATCTGATTCTAAGCTGGTTCATTAATAGAAGATGTGGCCCTGTAGTTGGAACTTTGTTGTTGGCACCTCCCAATGTTAATTCCATGCCTGCCAATCTTGAAGTTGTCCCCCCTGTCTTTGAAACTAAAAATTGTATTGCATCTCAATGTCCTAAATTTTATTCTGAAGATACTCTGATGCTTTCACAGGCTATTTATCTTGGGCTACTTTGGTTAGGATTAATTGTTTTACTTAATCCTAGTATCTCAATTGGAAATCTCACAAAACAATATCTGAAGCCACATTGGTGGTTAATCATTAATTATATGTGGATTTGGGTGGTAATTCCCAACTATTTAGAAACGGCTTCATACTATCCCGCAATTTCTGTCACACTACCCAGGTTGCCTCCAGAAAAGCATATCCAACACTCCATCCAACTCAAGGGAGCTGTACCTAAGGCACAACCCATCTATTGCCTGACCCCAAACCCTACATGCCTACCTCAAAGAGGCCTTGGAGAAAGGACTTATCTGTCCTTAATAATCTCCTTTTAGAGCCGCCTATTTTTTGTGGCCAAGAAGGATTGTTGCAGATTAAATGGATTAGACATTAAGTTGTCCATCTAGGAATTGAGCGACAGAACAATTGCGCAATTGCGCTATTGCATCCTGATTCTACTAGTGATAAAGACTTTTAAAATGCCCCTAAAACAGGTGTTTGATTTGCCTTTTGAATGCGCACAAGGCACAGGCTTCACTTCCAGGATTATGAATAGAACAACAAAGTTATTTATATCTACCTCCTTAAGGAAAGCTACGAGGAAGCGGTCATTCTCTTGCGCGGGACTTTTAGCGTGCCAATCTACTCTCCTCCATTTGGGAAGTCCTTCTGTCTGTGCCTCCCTGCCTCTGGTGGCAATTCACCTGCCTCACACTATATAAGTGCAATACTATCTAAATAAATACCAGTTTTGTCTTTACACCTTATTATTCTTCTGTCCTTCATAGGCTGTCACTATACCGTCAACAGGTATAGTATTAAGAATTAGGTCACTGACTAACTGTTTGTAGAAACTAGCAACCCTTTGCTGCAACTTTTACGACAAGGATGGTACCCTGCGCCTAGTCACAGATTATTGAGCCCTAAATGGAGTTACTATCAAGAATTGCTATCCACTGCCGCTCATTGACAATCTCTTCAATGCCCTGGGCAGCGCCACAGTCTTCTCCAATATTGACCTAACTGCAGGCTATAACCAGATATGTATCAAAGAGGAAGATATCCCCAAAACAGCTTTCTGCACTAATTACGGCTCATACAAGTGTGTGGTGCTCAATTTTGGTATAAAAAACACCCTTTCAACCTTTGTGACCTTCATGAACAAGGTATTTGCCCCTCACATAGGCAAGCACACCTTAGTCTACCTGGACAACATAATTGTCTAGAGCCCCTTGATAGAACAACACTGCAAGGACCTGGAGGCAGTCTTTGCTACCCTGGCACAACACAAGCCACTAGCCAAGACCTCCAAATGCCAGTTCTTCTGCAAGCAACTGCCTTTCCAAGGACATATAGTCTCAAAAGACGCCATTAAACCCAACATCAGAAGATACAGGCCATCTGCAAGATGCTACCACCCAAAGACAAGTTGGAACTTTGCACATTCTTAGGAATGGTGGCCTACATACGCCGTTTTATACCTGACTGCAGCGTCCTGACTGCACCCCTGTCTGCCATAACTGGCGCCAAATCCAAATTTGTATGGACCCCTGACGTGACCTTTGCTTTAGACGTCTCAAGGAAAAACTAAAAACAGCACCTATCTTACAGTACTCCAAGCGCAAAAGAGAGTACCAAATAGAAACAGACACCTCAGACACATCCATTGGGGGAGTATTACAAATCAAAAACAATGATAGTGACTTCCTGCCTGTAGCCTAAAAATCACAAAAACTAACAGACGGCAAGTGTCAATACCCTATACACAACAAAGAGTTGTTGGCCATCATACACTGCCTAGTCAAATGGCGTTGTTATCTAGAGCAACAGGAAGAATTCACGGTGTTGACTGACCACAAGTCACTCATATATTTCAAAACCCAAGCAAACCTATCTTGCCGTCAAGACTGCTGGATGGAACTCTTGGAGAGATTCAATATGCTCATACAATAAAAGCCTTGTCCAGAGCTCACCATGGCGGATGCGCTCTTGCGCCTGTACGTCTGAGCCACAAGAGGAGAGAACGGGCTCAACCCAGACTGGCCCCTCTTGGTACTTTGGATAAAGGACAAAGGGTTTCCCCCAGGCACCACAAACATAACAAAGGAAACAGTCATTAAGAATGAGCACTTATTCAGAGATGTGTATGGAATCTTACATCAAAAAATGTCCTGTGGAACCACCATCTCTTATGCCCCCACACATCAGCAAGTTGACACCATCCTACGTTACCATAGAGACCTAGGCACACAAAAATCTGCAACCTCTACAAATTCCTTAAACACAAAGCATGGTAGCCAACCCTGTATCAAGATGTTCAGGAAGTCTTGGACCAATGCAAATTATGTGGGAAATTTGCAAGAAGCCAAACCCCACCTAAGTCAGTACTACCTATCCGCACACAACTGCCCTTCAAGGTGTGGGCCCTAGACATTGTGGCCCCAATGCCAGGGAAACATAATGAGAAGAAATACATCATTACTGCAATAGACTTTGCCACACAATGGCCAGTGGCACAAGCAACTAAAACACATAATGGCAACAACGTGCAGTAATTCATAGGAAAAGAAATCATCAGCAAGTTTGGAAAGCCAGAACTCCTGATAACCAACGGAGGCAAAGAATTGACCTCTGAAGATATCAACATATACCTCACCAAGAATGGGGTCCAAAACACGGTGACAACACCTTACCATCCTCAGGCCATTGGACGTGTGAAGAGGCTGAATGGCAGCCTTGTGCAAGCCTTGGCCAAGCTCACCGCCGGGAGACCTGAGGAATGGTACAAACAGCTACCAACTGTATTGCTTGTATGCCGGAATTGTGTGAACAGATCCACTGGGAAAATCCCTTTCAAGCTAGTATATGGCACACAGCCCAATATCATCCAAGCATTATCAGGACCCAAGATGTAAATTACAAGCAAGGTTTCCCCTCGTTCAGATCCCCAGGTCATAGAGGCCATTAGCAATTAAACAGAAGGAGAAAATAAGCATCTACAAAAGACAGTCATTCCCATCCAAAACAGACATGAGGTCAGCAACAAAGTTTGGGTCATAAAAAATTGACAAGAGTAAACTACAACCTGATAAAGTAGGCCCAGCAATGTCTTAAAGGTAAACAAAAACACTACTTACCTTGTGTAAGGACTTGGGAAACGTAAACAAGACAAGGTCCTCCACCATGATTTCCTGAGACCCTGCAAGGAAAGACAGAAACAGCGTGAGACTGTCCTACCTGCCATAGAACAACAGTTAGTCCAATATGGCGCCCGGGCTTCTGATAAACTTCCTGACAACTTTCCCCCAGAGGAGGCTGACTTTCAGTTGGGGGGTATCAAAACAGCAGGCTTGGCCTGTCAGCAAGGTTCTGAGCAAGCAGGTTTGTGACCTGCAATCTGATTATCCAGTCACTTGAAGCCAGACTAGGAAGTCAACTTGAATTTCCAAATCCACCAACATGAATAAATAATGATCCCTTATGGTGAATACCTTGTTTTGATGCTTGACTCATTACTAGGATCAAGTCACCCCCTTCAACATCCTACCATGTGATCTACACAATCATGTTCCTGTTATCCATGACTCACATTAACTATATAATCATATCTCCCAATAAAGAATATTATCTAGTTTCTAAATATTTTCCCCTTGTAACTCTGCTAAAACAGCACAGTTACAACTTTGGCTGGGTTTTTCATAAGTGTAGCACAAAATTTTGCTCTAGAGATGCATTTCTGGAGGCAGCTTGTTGCTCAGTGTCTTCCTTGAGATTGAGATTCTGATTGGCTACCATAGTAGACATCTGGATCATTAACCCAATGATGGAAGCCTTCTTGCCTTCATTAAGCAATTGGTTGTGTCCTTTGGCAGGCTCCTCTATTGGAAAATTCACACTGGCATCCTTATTTTCAATGGCATCTGGATTTCAAATAAAAAGGGATTTGATCCCAAAAAACATGGGCTGGTAGTCTACAGCCCTGTTTGATCAGGGGTTGAATCCTGTTTCAGATCTTGGGTTTTGGGAGTAAAAAATGTCATTTCTGATACATATCCTCAAAAATCTATTGTTTCCCTATGGAAGGAACCCCAAATTAGGTCCAAACCCAGTCAGAATTAGAGACTATAACTGATGAATTTAATCTATTTCTGAAGGGTCAACCTTATGACCAATCAAAAAGCTCCACATATATGTATTAAAATCCTTTATTTCTGTCAACTGTGATGTGTCAGGGATCTACCCCCTGACTTCTTGACCAAAGAAAACCAGTTAGTATCAAAACAGCAGGCTTGACCCGCCAGAAAGGTTCCAAGTAAGCAGGTTTGTGACCTGCAATCTGATTACCCGGCCACTTAAAGCCAGACTAAGAAGTCAACTCAAGTTGCCAAATCCAACAACACAAACAAATGCTGATCCCCTACGGTGGATACCTTGTTTTGGCGCTTGACTCATTACCAGGATCAAGACACCCCCTTCATCATCCCACCGTGTGATCAATGCTATCATGTTCTTGTTATTCATGACTCACATTAACTATATAATCATTATCTCCCAATAAAGAATGTTATCTAGTTTCTAAAGTTTTTCCTTGTAACTCTGCTAAAACAGCACAGTTATAACATTGGTAGCACAGGTAGGTTCTCCATCCTACTACAACTTGTAAAATTCTGCTTGTTGCCTGTACTTGTCGCAGCCAACAAATCCTTGACAGAATCATGTCTGGCCTTCTGCTGGACTGGACTCTGTACACCCCTGGTTTCAAGATACCTGATGGTTTTTTCCTTTACCAGAACACAATGATTACACTAACCACCTTCAACGCCATGTCTGCACAAGGGTTCTTCCAGATGGCTGCCACCATCCCACAACCAACTGACAAAAACACCATGCCTGCCTATGTAGCCCAAAGTCTCTGAAGCACTGCCTTGGAACCTTTTGCTGGGGCCAACAATGACAACACTGCTGCATGGATCCAGTCTGCCCAGAGCAAGCTGGCCCAGATGGAATGCCCACAGCAATTTTGGATTACAGAAATCTCCATCTGATTGACCCACAACGCTGGCACCTGGTGCAACAAATGGCACAAAGAACATACCAAGAAGAACTGGGATACCTTCAAACAAGACTTATTGGCAAGATTCATGCTTAAGAACACTGCGCTCATGATCATACGCCAAGTAAAGAACAACCCAGACAGGCACTGTAAAGGAACTCACCCACGCCTACAAGGAACTCCAACTATGTGCCCCCTCTGACATGGCCTTTGACACCCCAGCCACACATCTCATTTACTACGGCGCACTCAAGTCACATGTAATAAGACACATAAACCTGGACCAAGTGACCAATCTACAGATTCTGTATAGTGAAGCAGAGAAAGCAGAACAAACATCCAACACTCTCCACAAGGCCTAAACTGGAAAAAAAGAGAGACCCAAAGACTCTCACACAGGCAGGCGTTCCACTCAACCACCCCCTGGAAACAACAGGAACAACATCAGTCATACACCTGCAGGTTCAAATGGACACAGAAGTGGGAGCAATGGCCAGTCAAATTGTACCCATTTCTGTATCACTGCCACACAAGGCAACCAAGACAAGGGAAAAGCCCGGGGAGAGCATTAAGCAAGCCAAGCTCTACCTGCATAATTCCTGACTTGCCCAATGATGAATACCAACCTGAGGACGTGGACCAGTGTCCAATGATCCAAGTGCCACAGAGGACCTGGTACTTTACACCATTGCCAGACACCCCAATAAACTGATGTCCTACCCTTTACGCTTTTGCAGTTACACAGGCTTGGTACTCCTGGACTTGGGCGCGGATCAAACCTTAGTCAACTGCAGCTTTGTGGACAAGTTCAAGCTAGCCACTAATCCTTTGCGGATTAAAAACATGGTTTTAGCTGATGAACACCACATTGCCGTAACAAGGAATGCCGCCCCCTTCTCTGTCATGCTTGAGAGCCTGCACTCTACCATCCAGGGCCCCATCATTAACTTTTCAAAGTTTGATATTGTACTGGGTTTGGACTGGTTGAAAAAAAACAACCCCACATATACTGGGCAACCTTGGTATTGACTATCAAGCGCAAAGGTGTCAACCACCAGATCTACCCTGACTCAGTGGACCAACTCCTACACAACCATGTCTTTGTGCGCATTACAGAGACCCTGGACAAAAAGGAAAACCTGAAGGTAATTGACTGGGATTCCTGCCAGTACAAGCTCATACATTTCAAAGACCACCAGGATACTTCCACACCTCAGGATTGTAAAATTCTGGCCCACCATCCAGAAACCTTCAATGAGGCTCTACCCAGGTTGCCCCCAGAAAAACACATTCAACATTCCATTCAACTCAAAGGAGCTGTACCCAAAGCATGACCTATCTACCAGCTGACCCCAAACAAAGACAACACCCTACGTACTTACCTTAAGAAAGCATTGGAGAAAGGACTTATCTGTCCTTCACAATCTCCCTTTTGGGCCGCTGTATTCTTTGTGGCCAAGAAGGATGGTACCCTACGTCTAGTCATGGACTACCAAGCCCTAAACAAAGTTACTATCAAGAATTGTTACCCACTACCATTCATTGACAACCTCTTTGACGCCTTGGGTGGAGCCAAGTCTTCTCCAAGATTGACATAACCACAGGCTACAATCAGATTTGTATTAAGAAGGAAGATATTCCCAAAACAGCTTTACATACTAAATACGGCTCATACAAGTGTGTGGTACTCAACTTTGGTATGAAAAACGCTCCCTCAACCTTTGTGACCTTCATGAACAAGGTATTTGCCCCACACATAGGCAAGCATGCCTTAGTCTACCTAGACAACATCATTGTCTATAGTCTCTTGGTAGAACAGCACCACAAAGACCTAGAGGCAGTCTTTGCTATCCTGGAACAACACAAGCTGCTGGCCAAGCCCTCCAAGTGCCAGTTCTTCCGCAAGCAACTGCCTTTCCTGGGACACATAGTCTCAAAAGATAGCATGAAACCCAACAGTCAAAAGATACAGGCCATCTGTAAGATGCCACCACCCAAGGATAAGTTGGAACTCTGCACCTTCCTGGGGATGGTGGCCTATGTACGCCACTTCATACCTGACTGTGGCGTCTTGACTGCCCCCTATCCGCCATAACTGGCACCAAATCCAAGTTTGTGTGGACCCCCCAACATGAGCTCTGTTTTAGACATCTCAAGGAGAAACTAACGGCAGCTCCTATCCTGCAATACCCCAAACGTGATGGGAAATACCAAATGGAAACTGACGCCTCAGACACATCCATTGGGGGAGTATTACAAATCAAAACCAATAATGGTGACTTCCTTCCCGTAGCCTAAAAATCACAAAAACTAACAGACAGCAAGTGTCAATATCCTATACATGACAAATATTTGTTGGCCATCATACACTTCCTAGTCAAATGGCGTTGATATCTAGAACTACATGAAGAATTTACAGTACTGACTGACCACAAGTCGCGTATATATTTCAAAACTCAAGCAAATCTATCTTGCTGTCAAGCCTGCTGGATGGAACTCTTGGAGAGATTCAATATGCTCATACAATACAAACCGGGTTCAGAACTTACCATGGAAGATGCCCTCTTGCGCCTGTATGTCTGTGTCACAAGAGGAGAAAATGGGCTTGACCCAGACTGGCCCCTCTTGGTACTACAGACAAAAGATGAAGGCTTCCCCCTGGCTCAACTGACATAACAAAAGAAACAGTCATCAAAAACAAACACCTATTTACTGAAATGTATGGAACCTTACACCAAAAAATGTTCAATGGAACTACCATTCCTTACATCCCCACACACCAGCAAGTGAACACCATCCTACAATATCATAAAGACCTAGGACACACCAAGAGTTGCAACCTATACAAGTTCCTTAAACACAAGTCCTGGTGGCCAACCCTGTATTGTGACGTTCAAGAATTCCTAGACCAATGTGAAGTGTGCAAGAAATTTTCAAAAAGAAAAACCCCACCAAAATCAGTACTACCCATCTGCACGCAACTACCCTTCAAGGTGTGGGCCCTAGACATTGTTGGCCCCATGCCAGGAAAACAAATGATAAGAAATACATCATCACCACTATAGACTTTGCTACATGATGGCCAGTAGCCCAAGCAGTAAAGACGCACACTGGCAATGACGTGTGGCGGTTTATAGGAAGAGAAATAATCAGCAAGTTTGGAAAGCCAGTCTCCTGATAACTGACAGATGGAAAGAATTGACCTCTGAAGACACCAATGTATACCTCATCAAAAATGGGGTCAAACACACCATGACAACACCATACCACCCACAGGCCAATGGACGTGTAGAGAAGCTAAATGGCAGCCTTGCGCAAGCCTTGGCCAAGCTCACTGTCAGGAGACCTGAAGACTGGTATAAGCAGCTATCAACTGCACTACTTGTAAGCCAAACCCAGGTGAACAGATCCACCAGAAAAAGCCCTTTTGAGTTGGTATACAGCATACAGCTCAATATCATTCAAGCATTATCAGGACCCAAGCTGGAAATTCCAAGAAAGGTTCCCCCTTGTTCAGATCCCCAAGTCATAGAGGCCAATAGTGATTAAACATAAAAAGAAAATGAATGTATGCAAAAAACCTTTGTCCTCATCCAAGATAGACATGAAGTTGGGAATAAAGTTTGGGTCATGGACATTGATAAAAGCAAACTATAACCCAAGAAAGTAGGCCCAGAAATCATTCTAAAGGTAAACAAAAATAACACTTACCTTGTGCAAGGACTTAGGAAGCGCAAAAAAGACATAATCCTCCACCATGATTGCCTGAGAGCCTGCAAAAAAAGACAAAAACAACGCAAAACTGCCCTGCCTGCCACAGAACAACAGCTAGTTCAGTATGGTGCCTGGGCTCCTGAAAATCTCCCTGACGGCCTACCCCCAGAGGAGGCCAACCTTCAGTTGGGGGGTTTCAAAACAGCAGGATTGACCCACCAGCAAGGTTCTGAGTAAGCAGGTTTGTGACCCACAATCCAATTACCCGGCCACTTGAAGCCAGACTAAGATGTCAACTCAAATTGCCAAATTCAATAACATGAACAAATGCTGATTCCCTACGGTGGATACCTTGTTTTGGAGCTTGACTCATTACCAGGATCAAGACACCCCCTTTAATTATTACACTGTGTGATCAGCTCTATTATGTTCCTGTTATCCATGACTCACATTAACTATATAATCATTATCTCCCAATAAAGAATATTATCTAGTTTTTAAATATTTTCCCCTTGTAACTCTGCTAAAACAGCACAGTTACAACATCAGGAAGTATAGTTTATTCTTCATATAGCACAAAAGAAACAAAAAAAAACAGAAGAAAACAGCAACATAAAAAGGGAATTAAATTGCAACTGGTACAGGACAAGAATCAAACCCACAGCCCTGAGAGAAGTGAAGATAACTGAGTTTGAAGTAAAAACCAATTTTAGTAAAACTTATGTTATTACTATTGAATCAACTGCCAAAATTAAGACTGCTGTCGTTAAGATGATCAGAAAACACCTCATTCAACACTGGGCATTTGATTAGTTGGAATTTTTCTAACTGCTACCCATTAATGTTAAGACCGCCCCTTCAGCCTTTGCTACTCTTACAGATAGTGAACTTAGAGTCTCTATTTTAGCTTTCTAGAGGCAAAGCAGAGGCAATTGTCTTTGTGTGCCTCTTTTTTACTTGAGATAATTATTCAGGATTTGTTAAAAATCTATGTCAGACCCTTAGATTTTACTCTTCTAGCCAGGAAACCCTCTTCTGCCCTCTAAGCTTTATTGACCCCTCTTTATTTCTAGTACCTCAGGTAATATTTAAATTTGCCATTTTTATATCCTTCATTTGTTCTAGCAACAATAAAATCATCTTATATCAGTTCTAGTATCTTTCATTTTTGAAATCCCTTTTTGCAAGTTCTAATCCTCCCTTAACTTCATGAAGGAGAAGCTATTCTTGTTCTGGTATCTGGTGATCCTGCCCTTGTAGGTCTCTTCCCTGGAAGGCCACACTATCATTAACAATTAGCAAAACTTTTCTCAATGATTCTCATGCTGAAAAGTCTCTGTATGTGAAAAATAGTAGCTAAACTAGCTAAGTTTGGCTCTCATCCTAGGAAAAGGCCCACTAGGACACCACCCAGTGCAGGACTGGTATGGCTCTCAAAAAGGCATCCAGAGAGAGGACATAGGAGACATTTGGAGGAAGTAAGAGTTCAAACCCATCAAGATCATGCCATCAAGTAACCAGGGGATACATCTGTGAGTGTGCTCTAAGTGGACCAACTTTTTCTTGTGGGTGAAAGAATCCCCTCCACAGGGGAGGAGAACACCAGTGTGTTCATTTAAGTGAGAGGTACAAGGTCTGATTCTGGGAAGAACAGCTTTAGATTGTTGCAAGTAAGGCTTTTAATGAGCTTTTTCTCAGTAACAAGTAGGTCTTGAGCTTGGCCATGAAGATCCTTGAGCAGTTGCAGGATTTGGATGGGGTTGTCTATCACATAGTGGACAGAAGAAGATATCTGTCCCCAGAGATCTGGAAAGGTGGACCAGATCATGATCAGAACTGAATCCAGGGTGAACATCACAAATTTCAACATTCTGAGCAGCATTTCTGAAACCACCAGCAAATTTGAGGGCCTTGAAAGTGGTTGAAGATTGTAAAAATAGAAAACACCAGAAAGCCAGGGGGTTTTGAGGCTTTCAAATAAAAAAGACCCAGAAGCCTTAAGACCACCTGCAGAACACAGAAGCAAGGCTTTAACGTTGATATGAGGGAGTTCAGGTTTGTATTTAAGCAAAAGAATATTTGAACTTTGAGTAGGAAATTATATTAGTTTTAATACTAGAGATCAGGTTCAAACTTGTCTTTTGAAAGCAAAAGAGGTAAGCTTTAATGTTATTACTAACATTGACTTCAGGCAATTTGAAAGAGAGGCTGGGAGCCAGGGAACAACTGCCAAGGTAAGGAAAGACTGAGACTTCTAATAACAGCTTAAAAATTTAAAGGACCTGGTTAAAGAGGCCCAGAAAAATAAAAAATTAATTTTCAAATCTTAAGCCTTTATTGATGAGAAAATGAGCAAGCAGGACTGAAAGTCCCCCTTGCCAATTTTAAGAAATCAGATTGAGGTTTGGAGAATCACATGACTGGATTTGAGATTCTGATTGGCTAGAGGAGATGTTTTTCAGGCTATGACCAGGAGAGTTAGAGATTTTTATAGTAATTTGCGGCTTGCTTTCTGTGGAAGGCTTTGAAGCCTCATTTTTTCCAAGAAAATTTGAATTCATGGACGTCAATGTGACTATTTTTGATTGGTTAGCTCTAATAGGTTTCAAGAGCAGCCAATACCAAGCCAGTAAGTAGTTCAAATTGACCAGTTTTTTTTTCCCATGGTGGTGCAATGAAAGCAGGTAGCTCTGTGGGGGTACGCCAGTACAAATCATTCATCCACTGTATGGGCTAAATCATCCAGAGAATTAAGCAGCTTAACTGTTTTTGGGAGGGTTTCTTTGTATGTCAGGAAAATATCATCCTATTCAGGGTCAAAGGGGGGAGTAGCTTTACACTGGTAAATGATTGGTTCAAATATAACCCAGGACACCGGGACCAGAAGTTCAAATATTTTTTTCACCAATCCAGCATTTCTGAAGGTGAAGTCTTTCTTGTCTGTCCTCATGCTTTTTTTCTATATTCTAGTGTACCTGATGGGGTGTTATAGTCTTGAAATGTTTAGCTCCCTGATGGGGAGATTCTCCTTTATTAGTTAATTTAGGTACTTGGCCATGCTGAACTTACCTATTGAGTCTGTTGTAGTAGGCCTGAATCTGGGTGCTCTAGCCCACAAGATAGTGAATTTCTTTCTCTCAAGTGAGTCTCTGACACACTTATAAATAATTTAGCCAATAAATACCCTCCCTGCGCCTGTGTCATTTTGCCGCCCTTAATCCCAGGCAACCTGCCTGCCTGATTTTTTATTTCTCAATTATTAGAATCCAATCACTAGAACTAAAGTCTGGTAGTGCAGTGCTGTATGACCACCTAGACTCTGTGCCAGACTTTATCATCATTTTTAAATAAAGTTTATAAGATATTGGTTTTACAACTATTCCTTATTTAATCTTAGTCATCTTTCAGTTTAACACTAATCTTTCCAGCCTACCTACCCCACCACATGCAGTTTTCTATTCTTCAGTTGCTCTCTATGGTCTCTATCACTTCCCTGAGTATCTATTAAATACAAAGTACCAAGAATATACCACCAAGAGCATATTAGCAAGTGATCACCTGGCCCACACCAGATAATTGACTAGATTTAACATAAAGGATTATTTAATTATTGCTGATCCCTGGCTATTTAAAGGCAAGTATATATTTTTCTCTACCTATCAACTAAGCATAAAGCCCTCTCTCACCCCAAATCTATGCCTGTATTCACCAGTAACCTCCCCATGAACAACACTCACAAGTTATTTGGAACAGTTTACATTACCCTTTTGGAGATAATATACATTATAGTTCCCACTACTGGGCCATGATCCTGGCTTGAAAGATTATTTTTGTTCCTCTTCAAGTTAGTGCTTGTCAGGAAATCCTGATCTATCAGGTTTGACTGATCCATATTCCCATCACTAAAGCTATGGGCTAATAATAGACGGGCCACAGCCAGGTGTAAGACCTCTATTCTGGAATACAGAGAAACTTTATCAAGATTTTTATAGTTTCTAATCCAGAAGACACCTGAGACATTCTGGGTCTCGGGTCATGGGTTGATAAAGAAGCTTTTATAATTAGATACTAGGAATTCTGGATCCCAAAATAGATACAAACCTGCCCTATGGAATAAAGACGGGAAATTACAAACATCCTGTTTCATCAAAAAATGAGACAGAAAACCGCCTGTGCAAGTTTTTTTGCATTAGACCAAGCACAAGACGGGACCCAGCCCTATGAATGTCAACTTAGTTGGTCTCAAATAAGTCAAGGGATATCCAGGCTGAAGAGGAGAAATTAGCAGCCTAGGATATTACCTCATTCCAAAACCTTATTCAGGTTTGAAATCCAACTCTGGGGGGTGAAACAAGTAGCTTGGGGATGATAGGCCAGCTAGTAAGAGTTATCTGCAGCTAGATGCTAGTATGGCCACTATCTTTACACTATAAAAAGCCCTTCCAAGATCACTTGGAAGGCAGAAAATTAGTAACAATCAACATTACTACTAAGCCAAATAGTAGTAGTGTCAAGTACAATAATAGCATATTATTGATACTTCCAGAATCCTGCCAAACCACCTCAGTTGGTGTTGCGTCCCAAAGACCACATGATTCTCTCTTTACTTGGATCAAGCAGCAATGGAACACAGCCTGCTGCAACACCTATCCACACCAATAGGAAGCACATATGTCATTTTAAAGATTCACCTATCCCCACATGCATAATATAAACAATAAAAACTATATCTCTTCTTCTTCAAGAACCAAAAATTTTGACAGTGGCGCTCACAACAAAAACAAGTTTCTATTGGTGTCAAGTCAAGGCGCTGCCTTACCCTTATTGACATCTGGCTTTGTTGATAAGTACAGGGGGATACATGGAGACCAGCACACACAGAGCAGGATCAATCCTTCTGTTTAGATCTGACTCCATATGAAGCACTCCACGCTTCCGCTGGATATGATCCAGCTAGGCATTACAGGGACTGCTGGTGCCATGGGCCAACAACAATACAACATAGAGGAGGTACACACCGTTTTGCAAGTTTTGCAATATGGTAGATGTAACCTCAATGATCCCCAGAGCAACGCCAAGTTTAATTTGTTCCAGATTGATGGTACCACCAACAACCTGAGTAATAATTTCCACAGATACCAGGATGTCACTTGCACCCAACTGGGACAGCTCCTCCAAATAGATCAAAGCAGGGTCTAAGAGGTACTTGCATATTTTGTGCACCCAGCAATCAAACATCTTCAACAACTGGTTGCCAGGCAGGAGCAGGAGCTGAACAAGCTCAACTGCTTTTGCTCCAAGCTGCAGTCAGCCAACTTTAATTTGGTCAGTTGACTGAATGTCCACTTCACAACTGTATAGACAATTGTGGCAGATCTATGTGACTTCACCGCCTTTACCCATGGAAGGGTAGATGAGATAGTCAACCAATTCAATAAACAGGTTGATCAGCTTGTGAGTGGTGTCCTGGATAATCAAGGCTTAAGAGCACAATGTGTTGCAGATGTAACCAACCATTGTATAACATTAAGCCACCACATGCAGACGTTGACCAGCAACCAAGATCATGTAGATCTTGTTACCCAGAAGGAGAACTTGTAACAGTCAATTAGAGACATCTTAATCAAGCAGGACACCTGTCACTCCAAGGTAGTCAATTACGTCAACAAAATTCTTGGAAACAGTCAAAAAGATGAAGGTTGCTAGCCGTAGCCAGAATACTGCTCATGATGAACAGGAGGACCATCAGTGTTGCCTGGATCACGTTGAATATGCTGATGACCAGAAAAAGCTATGGGACGCAGTAAAAGATGCACAGAATCTAGCAGCTGAGCTGTATGAAGACATAGCAGGGCTCTGCTGTGATCTTGCTGCCGCTGAGTCCCAGACCAAGGAACTGTTAAACCACCAGGATCTTTTAACTAGTACAGTTTTAACAGCAGAGAACAACTACATTTCTCTACTAGAGTGTGTACATAGAAACAAAAACTCACATAAAGAATTTGAAGCTAATGTGTTAGCCAGGCTGGCTAGATTGAAAAATATAGCCTCATCTGAAAGTAGCACATCTTCAGACAGAAGAGTGTTGCCTGTACCAGCATCAAGTCCAGAGCAGCAGAAAGACTCTTTATTGCCTGATTTCTTTGACCTCTCTCCCAACCACATGAGTAATAATTCAGGTGACACTTGTAGAGTTCCTTGGGGAGTAGCAGCCTTGCCTCCTCTCACTTCCTTGTCAATACTGTGTACTAGTAATACCCATGTCACTAGAAAGGAAGCCACAGAACCAATTGTCCCTGACCATAAGCTTAAGCCACTGATCCTGCCAAAATTTGATAGAAATGGAAACATTTGAACTTTCATCTGCCTTTTCAAAATGTTCATGAGAGGTGCAAGTGATCATATGAAGGCACTCACCCTCATAAACACTCTTGATCCCACCTGTGTAGACGTCATCATGCCCCACCTACCATTAGATGATTGGACTTATGAAGACGCACAACAGGCTGTCATTGAATAATCTGATAACAAAACCAGATTACAGGCTCAAAAGGCAGAGTTCAGTAACATCTTGTTCAAGAAATACAAGTCTGTTCAGGAATTTGCCAACTACATCTACCATGAAGTTCAGGTTCTCTTAGGCACTGGTGTCCTGTCTGAGTTGGACTGAAGAATCACCATGGGACGTGCACTGCAGCCATACAGGTAGTAGCTAAAGTCATGTTTCTTGTTTTGGATCAATCTAGCTCAACCCTGCGGATCACCAGCTATTTGAGTCACCTAGGGGCCCAGTTTGGAGCCCCAAATAAAGGACAGAATAATTGTGCATCCACCCTGTGACGGTCCACATGTTTGGTGGTTTGCAGGTGGGGCTAATATTGGCCAAGTAAAAGTTTGGTTGTTTGTTGAAGGTAGAGGCCTAGTAGGGAATGCTGGCTACTAGGGAAGGTAAGGCCTAGCTAGTAGGTGTAAAAACTACTAGAGGCAGATGTTGTCTCCATCTGGCAGAAGATATTAGCTGCTGTGGGCTAGAGGTCTTCACCCAGCAGGGAACTGTGGCTGCTTGGGGTGAAGAATGAGATAGCTCAGCAGGGAACTTTGTCTGTTTGTGGTGGGGAGTGATCCAGCCTGATGGGTGGTGTTTGCTGCTCAGGCTGGAGGATGTCTAGACCCTGGCGGGTAACACGACTGCCAGTGTAGAAGTTTGTACCAGCATAGTAGGGGAAGAGCTCTGAGGGCTCTATGTACCCTGGTAAGCTTACAGGAGGTCTATGAGCAAGCATCCTACCTAAAAAAACTGGTAGGGTGTCCTTGTTTATGCCCCTATGAGAGCTTTGGGGGGAACCCAAAGTAAGCATTGGAGGGCATAGATTTGCTTGGAGGTGTCATCAAGGTGGTTTTCTTGGGGAAGCAGCTGAAGAACTTGGTGTGATCAGGCCTCTGGGATGTAAAGCTGATTACTTTGTAACTGAAAGCCCAGATTTAATCACCTGGGTGAGTAAAAACAACACATAGACATTGATCTATGGTTGAATGGCCTAAGTGGAGTGCCACTTGCAAGGGCCCAGTCAAACGCCAGTTCAATGTAGACTCATGCCTGGATCTACAGGTTATGGTAACAGGGACTGAGATAAAGAACCGAGGTGGTTCACAGAATCAGCAGAGAAGACTAGTAAAAAGGACTGTTTGATCACAGTGAAGACTAGTTGAGGGACTGTTGGTCCATATTGAATTTTGGAACCAAAAAGAGTTCTTTGTGCAAGTGGAACCAAGGTGGTTCCTAGTGAGGATAATTTGAAGGGATCAAAGATCATGATGCAGGAGTAGCTGGTCATGATAAAGGAGTAGCCAGAGGACTGATAAGCTGTTGAAAGACTGGAATAAGCTGTTTGTTGTCTAGGATGGACTGATTGCTGGTTAAGCTGAAGATCTGAAAGATGTGGTTGAAGATCATGATGAAGGATCAGCTGATCATGATACAGGAGCTGGCTAAGGGATAAGAAGAAGATGATGATGAAGAACTGGTGGTCTGGAGAAATTAGCCAAGATTTTGCCAAATTTATTTACTGAGGTAGAAAAATGTGGAATGTTTTGCCTTGTGTTAGTAGTAAACTAAAGAAGAAATGTAGATAGAAGTGTGTGTAAGATATTTATTTATTAAGTTTCTAGAATAGATGAAGGTATGTTGCTATGAGAGCTGGATACAAAGTTGTTTTGGTGGGATGTTTTCCTTGGATTTTACTATATTTGTAAATATATGGGGGAAACGTTGAAGAGGTTCAAAAAGAACAATTTAAATAGTAGAATACTATTTAAATTAGTTCAGATTAAATGCAGGGAAGACTGGTGCCAGAATAATGTACCAGTTAACGCTTTGGTGTGCAAAAAAGTTGTTGATTTGAGCAGTTTGAGCAATGGAAATTGATTTCTTAGTGGATACTGGTGGAACTTCAGAAATGGTCTATTTCTGCGCTCTGCATTCATTGGTTGAGTTCTGGAATTTTTCCTGATGAATATGATTGGTTGGAAGCCAAAAGCTTAAAGTATAAGCAAGGAAATAGTGAATTAATACTTTAAGCTTTTGAGAAAGTAATTATGTAAGATTAAGTTATTATAGGAAAAAGTGAGCAGCAATGGTTTAAGCTTTTGAAGAAAGCCATTTTGAAGGCGGAATATTTGGGAAAAAGACACTATAAGAAGGAAGCTAGCAGGAAAGCTATGAGGTCTTTTCCGGGTCTTTCCAGGTCTTTGACGGAGTCTTTTCCAGATCTTTTTGAGTTTCTGCTGAGAGGTTTTTGGAAGCCTTTTGATCACCAGCAGGAGCTTGGTTGGACTGATACAAGTGGAATACTAAGGCCGCTAAAGATATACAGAGAGATGAAGCCCAAGATAACAGAGATGGAGCCCAAGAATAAGGAGCTGGATCCTAAGCGCAGCGCAGGAGTCTGATTCTAAGGCACAGAAGTCCAAGTTTAAAGAGCAGAAGTCCAAGACTAAGGTGCAGGAGTTCAAGACCAAGTAAAAGGAGTCCAAGTATTGGCAAATCCATATTGTTTCCCTGACCCCCCAGGCCATATACCAGAAGGTTTCTAAGGGGATCTTCCTTCTGAGAGTGAATAAAAGCCCATTTCAACCCCTATACATATTTCTGAGATACATTTTCTCTTACTAGAGTATGACAACCCCTTCCAGTTGGTCCCTGGCTATGACCCAGGACACACTTTGGGGACTGGTGGACAGGAACCCCACACACCCTAACCAAGGATAAGACTCGCAAACCCAAGTCCAATGATGCCGCCTCTGAAACCACCAATAAATCAAGGAGCGGCTACAAGACTAAGGACCCACCAGGCCCTTACCACAAATGTGGAAAGAAAGGACACTGGGCCAGCGCCTGCAAAGGGAAGGGGCAAAAATCCTCAGTAAATGTGGTGGTCAACCAAAAACAGTAAGACCAGGGAAAAGCCAAGGCGGGCCAGTAGAGGAATATACTGAGTCCGCCACCTCCCCTATTCCAAAAGAACCAGACTGCCAGCCATCAGAGGCAGCTGAATCCAATACAGCTCCCTCTGAGACAACAACTCCAGAGGCATTAATATTAGATCCACCTCTAGACAGTCAGCTGTCCCACTTTGCCCCCAAACAGGAATTCAAAGAGGATCCTTTACACATGCTTGTGTCAGACAACTTTTATGCTATTCCTGCTAGAAGTAGGGGCCGCCCAAAGAAGATTGTGCCCAACACTGTAGAGACAGTTTTCAAACCATACACATCTCAAGTACAGGAAACTTGCCTTGCTTCCAATCCTAGCATAACCAGTGACCTATCTTCCTTGAAGGGAGTAAAATTCTCTCTTCTAATTGAGACAATTGAGGCCAACTTTCCCAAGATTGGCCAAAGTCTCAAGTAGTACTTCAATACTCTGGCACCCTTGGGTGTAAATGTATTAAACTTACACTCTTAACTATACTCTTAATGTACTCATGCATATATCTCTTTCAATAAAGTCAAGGTGCATGCCATAATAGATAGTGGTGCCCCTATTAATATTGTGTCCACCCGCCTTGTCAGAAAGCTAGGTATTGCTCCTGACATTGTGCACACCAGGGTATATGGTACTGCCAGCAAACATAAAACCAACTCTGAAGGAGCTTACAGCGCCCTGCCAATGAGCTTTGGCTCCATTGCAGTGTCCTCTCCTGCTGTGGTCTTACCTAGTGAAAATTACAATGTGCTCATTGGTACTGCATTTTTACTTAAATACAGGGTTAGATTGGACATGAAAGACAACACTATGACTATCCTTTGCCAGACCATACCACTGTATTACACATGGAACACTAAATCACCAGCTAAGGTAAAACCTAGCATTAATCTGGCGTATAAGGACAGTGTGGTGGCAGTTCCCTACACCTGTACAGGGAAAAAAGGGAAATGGTTGCCCACCCAAATTAAGGAGAACAAAGGAATTCTGCTCCACTCTTGATCAACCCTTACAATTGAATCTGGCCAACAGCAGGTTGTGAATACAGGTCTGACTTTAGACATCCTCACAGGACTATATGGCAAAGTTCATCAGCCATAGGGATGCTCAAGATTTGAACCTTGCATTGCCCCAGGGATCATCATTCCTGGCCACAGCAAAATCCATGTCCTACTGGACAACCTTCAAGGCCACAATATCCACATCAAGAAAAATCAGATTGTTGGATTTATCCATCCTCTTCCAATTGGAGAGCTGGACAGTTTCAAGTGTATTGGAGACTTGTCAGAAATGAGATTACCTGATTAAGTTGAAGCCACAGCATATGTGATCACACCACTGGCTGACCTTTCTTCCCTCAATGAGACTGAACAGGAGCAAGCCTGTAAGAGAGGGGGATAGACTAACAAAGTCCGGCTTCCATCCTGGTGGGACCAACCACCAGGATGCCATCCAGTGCAAGACTGGGATAGCCACTCAAAGAGACCTCCCAAAGGAGACCGGATGTGAAAGGGGAGGATTGTATGCATCCAAAGCCATGACCAAGGCTCCAGTAAGTAACCACAGAGAGCAATCCCAAGTGGGAGGGACCTCTGCATCTGATTCATGGATTTGATGCAAGGAGGGCAGGAAGGAAGCTGAAACTGCTGAGGGGGAAGGATTGTCCAAGTCAGAAGAAGGAGTTTCAGTAGTACTGGATTCTAAAGGGGGCAACAGTTCTTCAAGATAAGAAGACAACCAAGGGAACAAACCGTAGGATACTGAGTTGGTGGGAACCTGGGTGAGATGTCCAATTACATTTATAAACAGACCAGGAATAAACTCAGAAGATCAAGAAATCAAGGAAAGTTTGCTCCAAAAGACAGGATTGGAGGACCAGAACAATAGAGAAATAGGCACCAGTATCCACATAGCCATCTTGTACCAAGGAGACAACATGATTTCAGTGGGGTGCCCTTTTTGCTAAAACTTCCAGGAAGATGGACCAAGTGCACAGGTAAATATCAGGGAATGATCCAAAGTAATATTCTTGGAACAACTCTCAACAAAAAACGACAGGCAGGCAGGCGGGCCAGGGAAAGCGGAAGGCAGGGACAACAGCAGGAGTTGAGACAATTACCTTTATTATTTAAAAAACTTCAAAACTACAAAAGGATTTGCAAAGTCAGGAGTTTATTCAACAATTGGAATTGGTAAGCAAGGGACCTGACGGCCCATGCTTCCATTTTATTCAGAGGGGGGTGATAGGATTGGGGGGTTATGAGAGGGGCTATTGGAGTGCAATCTAAAGGGGGGCCTATTAAAGACTACTGGCTAATCTTCTCCTGGTTTGAGACCAAGAAAAATAGGGGCCACAGGCCTGGATGTAAGACTCAGTCTCTCAATTGGCTAAGAGCCTTCTGAGGACTCAGGGTGCACATTTCCCTTAATGCCTTCCTCTGGTGTCTCCACCGGAGAGCTCTGGAACCCAATTATTTTGGGCCAAGGGACTTCTGGGCCAGAGGAATTGGCTACCTGGGACACCACTGATTGCGGGATTTGATACCCAATTTCCCCAGGCTGCAGGTTAGGCCTTTCAGGCTCCATGCGGCCCACATTTTTCCATTAGTCTGCTAATTGTTTCAGGACCGGGCAACACCAGGACAACAAGCAATCTAGCTGAATTAATGTCTCCTCCGCAGTTGGAGGGGACTCCAAAGGATAAATGGGAACTTTGGCTGGGAAGGCCAACACAAAGCGTTCATCCACTGTGTGGGCCAAGTCCTCCCGGTTTTGGAGGGGTTTTGCCTGCATGTGGGCCACTTTTTTTGATGGTCTGGGAAATATATCCCGATCCAGGGCCAAAGGTGGGCCACAGAACTTTACAAAGCCAGTGCGCTATTCAAAAAATACTGCTGCATATTTGAAGAGGACAACTTTGACCTTGGGTGCACCAATGAGGTCACTCATCACATAGAAACAGGTGACAATAAGCCTGTTTGCCTCCAATTAATTCAACACTCATAGGCCAGTGAAGAAACTGTGAGTAATGAAATCCAGCAACTTCTTGACAGAGGCATGTTGATTCCATCCAAGAGTCCTTGAGCATCACCCCTCCTGATAGTAAAAAAGAAGGATGTAAGTAATTGGGTAGTCATAGACTACCAACGTCTGAACTTAATTATAAAGAAGGACTTGTACCTGCTTCCCAGGATTGAAAATGCGCTAGATTGACTTGGAGGGGCCAAGTAATTATCAGCCATGGACCTCATATTGAGGTATTGGCAGATCAAAATTCCACCAGAGAAACAAGAGAAGTGCACAATAATCACTTCTTAAGGCCTCTTCCAGCCAACCTGAATGCCACAAGGGTTATGTAATGCGCCTGTAACCTTCTAACAGACCATGGACACCATACTAGGTGATCTCAAGCTCTCCTGTGTCCTAGTTTATCTGGATGATATCAACATGTTTTCAAAAACTTTCATTGAACACCTTGAGCACCTGAAGGCTGTCTTCAAGAGACTGGCAGACGCCAACTTGAAGATCAACCCCTGAAAATGTCAATTATTTAAGGATCAGTTAGAGTACCTTGGATTTGTGGTAGATACAGCAGGACTCCGCCCCCAGCCGGCTAAAGTAGAGGCAATCACCAAGGTGAAGCAGCCAGAAAGTAAGTGCAATATCCAGGTCTTTTTGGGGATGGTAGGGTATTGCCGTTGCTTCATCCCCAACTTTGCTTGCACTGGCAAACCCCTGTTTCATATACTAAAGAATGGAGTCCCCTTCTTGTGGACAACAGCGTGCCAGGACGCCTTTGATGCCCTCTGCACCAGCCTGTCCTCCAGCCCAGTATTAATGTACCCGGTCTTTAGCAGACCTTTGGTTGTCCATATGGATGCTTCATTATCTGCTCTAGGAGCCATCCTTTCCCAGTTGGACGACACAGGTGCGGAGCACCCAGTGGCCTATGCTAGCTATTCTCTGAACATACATGAGTGGAACTACACGGTCACTGAAAGGAAATGCCTTGCTGTGATATAAGCCTACAAGCAATTTAGGGTATACTTGCACAGGGTACACTTTACTGTGGTCACAGATCATTCTAGTCTCAGCTAGTTGCAAAGCCTTAGGGAGCCAGAAGGATTTCTGACCCAATGGGCATTGAAGCTCCAGGCTTTCAATTATACCATAGTCCACCACCCAGGCGCCAACCACCAGAACATGGACTGCTTATTGAGACTCCCCACAGTTGCTATAGTAGCAACTCAGGTCAACCTACTGTACAATAAGATTTTCAAAAACCAGTTTGAGGACAAA
Organism: Entomophthora muscae; assembly: GCA_014839935.2. Classification (NCBI taxonomy): domain Eukaryota; kingdom Fungi; phylum Entomophthoromycota; class Entomophthoromycetes; order Entomophthorales; family Entomophthoraceae; genus Entomophthora; species Entomophthora muscae. The sequence goes on along the minus strand of QTSX02001441.1, from coordinate 365,102 downwards.
CAAGACAAAGTACAGGCTATCCTCTGCAATCTCCAAAAAAATGCAAGGTTGAGAACCAGAAATTGTATAAGTACCATGATGGTGCAAAATAAATTTCCTGAGGCCTTCAGAGCGCCCAAATCTGATAATGGCTGCCCACAAGGCTGTGGGTCATGGTGGCTCAAGGAAGACAGTTCATCAACTTTAACTCCATTACTACTGGGAGTCACTCCTCTTTGATGTAAAAGAGACCCTGACCTTCTGTACGGGGTGTCAACACGGGGAACCTTTTACTGGTAAGCCCCAATACAAAGCAGTAGAGCCCAAGTTTTTTGGCATACTGTTAGTATAGACGTAGTAGGGCCCCTTCCCATGTGTGTTGGTTGTTTGTGCTATATTATTGTGGCAATTAACCACCTTACAAAATAAGTGGAAGCCAGAGCTCTACAGCACGTAAGCGCTGAGTCAACTGCCAGGTTTGTGTTGGAACAGATCATTCATTGACATGGCTGCCCTCAGTTTGTTCTTACTGACAACAGAACAAACTTCACTGCTCTGTAATTCCCAAATTAAATGAGCTCATGGGCGTGAGGGGGTGCTCTCCAAACCATACCATCCAGAATCTAATGGAATGGTTGAGAGAGCCAACAGCACTTTGGTCAACATTCTGTATAAGCTGGCAGACACCCACAAGCCAAAGTCCAGAACATAGCTTTGGCAGGCCTTGTCCACCCCGCCAGAACCACCAGTCTCCACTAAGAGCTCCACCAGCTGCTCTGCCAGTTCTTTGTCTTCAACTGCATGGAAACCCTCACTAGAATGAGTAATACACCACTTCAGGTCGAGGTGTGGACACTGGCCCATTACCACAAAGAGGAATTGAGGAATTATATACATTCCCAAATAAAGTTGGGAAATGGAAAAACCCTCCTCACCCAATTGAAGCAAAGGCACAGAATTGAGGTTGGGCAGATTACTGTCAACCAAGCAATATGTAAAGGTACCAGAATGTGGATCCACTACCAAGGGCTCCCTCTCCAAGTTGCAAGGGCAGGTACACACTGAACCAGCTTGGGCCTCACTCAGCCGCTTTTCCTCACCAACAGAAGAACACCCCACAGTAGTATTCTGCACAGGGATTTCATCACTGTTTTCACCAGGTACTGAACTCTCTAGTCCAGACATAGTGAGCCAGTATACAATTGACGTAGCCCATGAAGCAATGCCACCTTGGCCTCTTTGGAAAGTCTGCAAAAATGACTTTGGTCTTCTTCTGAAATCTGCATCACCATCCGGTGGGCATCAGTCCTGTTGCTAATACCGGAGTAATTGGAGTTATTGCTCATATTCCAGTGCTAGATATGTTTGCCAAGACTATATAGCTCAGTCAAGTGGGGGGAAATGCCAGGAAATCCTTATCTATCAGGGTTGAATGATCTATATTTCCATCACTAAATCTATGGGCTAACAATAGACAGGCCACAGCCAGGTGCGAGATGTCTATTCTGGAATACGGAGAAACTATATCAAAACTGTTATAGTTTACATTCCAGAAGACACCTGAGACATTCAGGGTCTCAGGTAATGGGCCAATCCAGAAGCTTCTATAGTTAGATGCTAGGCATTCTGGATCCCAAAATAGACACAAATCTGTCTTATGGAATAAAGTCAGGAAATTACAAACATCCTGTTTCACTGAGAAATAAGACAGAAAACTGCCCATGCAAGTTTTTTGCATTAGACCAAGCACAAGACAGGACCCAGCCCTATGGATGTCAACTTAGTTGGTTTCAACTAAGTCAAGGGATATCCAGGCTGAAGAGGAGAAATTAGAAGCCTAGGGTTTTACCTCATTCCAAAACCTTATTTAGGTTTGAAATCCAACTCTGGGGGGTGAAACCAGTAGCTTGGGGATGACAGGCTAGCTAGTAAGAGTTATTCACAGCTAGACGCTAGTCTGGCTGATATCTTTACACTATAAAAAGCCCTTCCAAGATCACTTGGAAGGCAGAAAATTAATAACCATCAACATTACTACTAAGCCAAATAGTAGTAGTGTCAAGTACAATAAAAGAGTATTATTGATACTTCTGGAATCCTGCCAAACTACCACAGCCGGTGTTGCGTCCCAAAGACCACAGGACTCTCCCTTTACTTGGCTCAAGCAGCAACAGAACTCTGCCAGTTGCTGCAATCACACACCAATTAGAAGCACATCTGTCCCCATACAGATATCCCAATCTCAACATCTATAACAACCCTAATAAAAATAACAACTCTTCTTCTTCAAGAACGCAAAATCTTGACAGTGCTAATCCTATGGTGGGCTCTGCCCACCCAGCCCAAGGCCTGCCTGATTCTAGATCCTAATGGGCCAGCCACCCAGGGTTGGTTCCCTGACAGCTTTAGCAATTACCTGGTCCAAGAGGTTCAAGATTAAATGGAAGGGCCCTTACACCATTTACAAGGTGGGCACATGTCATAACTACTTCCTTGAGAGCTCTGCTGGCTACTGCTACCCCCTCCCTGCCAATGACATCTGCTTGAAAGTATACCAGGCCTAGAATGAAAAAGGAAGGGTTGTGGTGAAGACAATTGAGCTTTGGGTATTTGAAGCTGGTAAATTCCCAATGATGCCTTTAATTGGTCAACTGTTGCAAATAAACCTCTACCTCTTGGTTGATTAATTATTACCGATTTTACACGCTTGTTGTTCACAAAAAAGGCGATTTTAAACTGCATATTCTGCTTCAAGCATTGGCTTGATTGGCTTGAAAATTGGATGGAAGCTTCTCGATCCAGCCTGGGGATTTTGCTATAGTGGGGTTGAAAAATTTAAGGGTGATGGTTGAAATTCAACCTAGCCCAGCCATGAAGCAGTGAGATCCACACCGATCGTTCAGATATCCCTTTGAATTAGAAGTCAAGTTCATAGACAGTTATCTGAGGTTCAATATGTCGTCGCAAGATCAACCGATACCGGCCACCTTGACGGAAGAGCAGAAGTTGGCGGCCGAGAAGACGGCTAAGAACGAAGCCAAAAACGAGGCCAAGCGTAAGGCCAAGCTGGAAAAGTTTGCTGCCAAGCAAGCCGCCCAAGCTGCCAAGAGCGATAAGCAGGTAAAGACCCCAAGCCAAGTTTTGTATTTAAAGCCGAATCTCCCTAGTCCAAGAAAAAAGAGAATACCGTTGGTGTTAAAGCAGCGGAAGCGAATACTTTCGTTAACTTGACCAAACCTGGTGATAAAAAGGGTATTTTTATTCTTTATTGTGGTATTTATAGTCTGCAGATACTTCTACTCCTATTGCTGGCTCATACGATCCTAAATCTGTTGAGGCTGCATGGTACGACTGGTGGGTTAAGGAAGGTTTCTTTAAGCCCCAGCTTACTGAAGATGGCAATATTCGTCCTGAAGGTGCCTTTGTTATCCCTATCCCCCCTCCCAATGTCACCGGCTCACTTCATATTGGACATGCTCTTACTGGTGCTGTTCAAGATTGTCTTATTCGATGGAATAGGATGTTAGGGAAAACTGTCCTGTTCAATCCAGGCTGTGACCACGCTGGTATCTCCTGCCAAAGCGTTGTAGAAAAGTCCCTATATCGAACCGAAAATAAAACTAGGCATGATCTTGGGCGTGATGCGTTTATCGATAAAGTCTGGGAATGGAAAGAGCAATACGGGTCTCGCATTTATGAGCAGCTAAAACGCCTCGGAGGTTCGTACGACTGGGATCGGGTTAAGTTTACCATGGATCCTCAGCTCAACGAGGCGGTTACTGAGGCCTTTGTGAGGCTCCACGAAGAAGGCATCATCTACCGTGCAAAGAGACTAGTGAACTGGTGTGTCCATCTTAATACTGCACTCTCCAACCTTGAGGTTGAGAATAAAGAATTAAAGGGAATCACTTGGTTGAGTGTACCAGGATACGATCAATCAGAAAAATTCCAATTCGGTGCCATTCATTCTTTTGCATATCAGCTGGAAAACAGTGACGAAAAGATCGTTGTTGCCACTACACGTATTGAGACCATGTTATCCGATTCTGCTGTTGCTGTACATCCCAAAGACGAGAGGTACAAGCACCTGCATGGAAAGTTTGTCATTCATCCTTTCAATGGACGCAGGATCCCCATTGTCACTGATGAAATAGCAGTGGACATGGAATTCGGAACTGGTGCTGTCAAGATTTCCCCAGCGCACGACATGAATGATTTCGAACTTGGAAAGCGTCAAAACTTGGATTTCATCAATATTTTCAATGATGACGGTACCCTGAATGAAAATGGTGCCCCATTCCAAGGCCTCCGCCGTTTCCATGCCCGCAAAGTTGTGCTTGAGGCTCTCAAAGAAAAGGGGCTGTTCGTTGAAACCAAGGACAATCCCATGGTTGTTCCCATCTGTACTCGCTCGGGGGATATTATTGAACCCATCCTCAAACCCCAATGGTGGGTCAACTGCCAAGCCATGGCATCCGAGGCCATCAAAGTTGTAAAGGAAGGTGATCTCAAGATTCTGCCCAAAGCATCTGAACGCGAATGGTTCCGCTGGTTGGAGAATATCCAGGACTGGTGTATTTCTCGCCAACTCTGGTGGGGCCATCGTGCACCTGCGTACTTTGTCAATATCCCTGGCAAGACTCAAAGCCGTGATGATGATAGCTTCTGGGTTTCTGGACGTACTTATGAGGAAGCCCATGAAAAGGCAACTGCTAAGTTTGGCAGCGGCTTTACCCTTGAACAGGACGAGGATGTCCTTGATACATGGTTCTCATCTGGTCTATGGCCCTTCTCTATCTTTGGTTGGCCTAACGCCACGCGTGACTTGGAGCTGTTTTATCCCAATTCTGTTCTTGAGACGGGCTGGGATATTCTCTTTTTCTGGGTAGCGCGTATGGTGATGCTCGGTACAAAGCTTACTGGCAAGGCACCCTTCAGTGAAGTCCTTTGCCACGCCATGATCCGCGACGCCCATGGCCGCAAGATGAGTAAGTCTCTGGGCAATGTCCTGGACCCCATCGATGTTATCGAAGGAATTACTTTGGAAGCTCTCCACCAGAAGCTCGAACAGGGTAACCTTGACCCCCGCGAGGTCAAGAAAGCCCGCGAGGGTCAGAAAGCTGATTTCCCTAAGGGCATTCCTGAGTGTGGTACCGATGCCCTTCGCTTCGCTTTATGCGCATACCCTGTAGTTGGGCGTGACATCAACTTGGACATTCAGCGCGTGGTTGGCTACCGCAAATTCTGCAACAAAGTATGGAATGCCACTCGTTTCGTCATGATGCGCTTAGACGAGGGCTTCGTTCCTCGTTCTGATGCCGAGCCTACTGGTCACGAATCTCTTGTTGAAAAGTGGATTCTCAACAAACTCAACTTGGCTGCTATCGAGACCAACAAAGCACTTGAGGAGCGCAACTTTATGGTTGCCACCACAGCTGTCCATAGCTTCTGGCTGTATGACCTTTGTGATGTCTTTGTTGAAATGATGAAGCCTGTCGTTGCCGATATGTCTCCTGAAAATGCCTCCAAGCGCCGCTCCATGCAGGACACCCTCTACGTCTGTCTCGAGGCAGGCCTGAAGTTACTGCACCCATTCATGCCCTTCCTTACTGAAGAGCTTTACCAGCGTCTTCCACGCCGCCCTCAGGACACCATTCCTTCTATTTGTTTGGCTCGCTATCCTGTGGTCAAGGCTTCTTATGACAGTCCCACTGCTGATAAGGACTTTGAGCATTCGTTTGCGGCTGTTCGCGCTGCCCGTTCTTTGTTTGCTGATAACAATATTATTAAGGATGGCCAAGGTAAGGGTTTATTAACTTCTTTGCTAAAGTTTTAGTCTTCTTCTGTGCCGAACCTTCTTCATTAGTTGTCCTAAAAGACAATCAAGTGGGTTTCTGCTCCCTCATCAAAGGCTGTACTGAGTTTATTTTCCTGGATTCAGGGGCTGCCGCTCCACAGGAGTCTGTCTCTACAAAAGCTGGAGACATCACTGTGTATGCCCCCCTGCCCAAAAAGGAATAGATATCGTGCCGCCTAATAAGGCTGAGTATCATTAAAAAATATTTCCGCAAAGATAACATTGCATTTCTCTACAAGCGCCATTGTAATGATGTGGTCATGGCTTTAAGGGATTGAATGTTTTTGCCTTTTCTTTCTACACCGAGCATGCACTCCAGAGTGAAATATAAAAGTCCGCTTCTCTTGCATGAAAGTGGATTGTCCTCGAATGAATAAGGATAACTCAACAGCAACACACCTAAAGATCTCTGGTTCCTTCATAATTGAAGTTCAACATGCTGATAATGTCTATCAACCCCTTACCCTTAATTAGTTTGGTTACTGAATCTGCTCTCTTTAGCTTAAGTAGTGTGAGGAAAGGTATCATTTATCCATAAGGGATCAGAGCTGTGAATAAAGATTATAAACAGATGTTTGGAAACTAGCTGGAGTAAATCAAGTTAAGTGGTACATGCCACTCAGTGACAAGGAGGCACACACCAGAATCCACAACTTGTTCAAGGATTGTTTTCCTGAAGGTAGTCATGAGTATATCCCTTTCCTGAATTGCACTAATTGATTCCAAGATACTTTGAACCTGCAACTACTGAATCCTTTTGTGGTACATTAGTTTTATAACCTGTTGAGATAAACAAAATCATCTCAGTCTAAAAACCAAATTGAAACAAGGAATTTATATTAAATTAAAATAGATTTGGATTCACTTCAAATTTGCTATTAGGCTGAGTTGATTTGGTTTATTTCAACAGGTTATGAAATCACTGTACTTTCTACTAAGCAACCCCTATTTTTACTCCACTGAAACACTCTGATCTGGAACCCTCCCATCTTTATTCTTCCTGAAATTTTTTAAAGTTTGACCAGCAGAAGCCATTCAATAAATCACTTGTTAGATAACCATAATGACTATATTTAAAGCCCTTAGCAAAATTGATGGGAGATTGATGCAGCATCATCAATGTCAAACAATCTAGGCCAATCCTCAGGGATCCTTGAATTAACCAAAACATAGACCTATGACTTGACTCAATCCACCCAAGGCTTGATATCAAGACATGTCAAACTAAGTGTGCCAGCTGAAGCCACATGTCAAACAGTTTCCAAATAAAGAGTGCTACTAAGTTTCTTCAGGAATCATGTATCATCTAACAATACCTTCTCCTTCCTGAAGCTATATCACAAGCTTAAAAATCCCTTCATTCTAAAAAGATCTATCTAGCCTAATACATCTTTTTTATTTTGTAGCAGTGCTAAAGCTGCATTCTTGTTAAAGTGATCAAAGGTTTAGAACCATCAATGATGCTTTTTTGCAACATAGGTCTACTATCAAATGGACAACCAAACTCATGCATTAATCGCTATGTATTGCTAATCCAGGATACACAAATATTTGTAAGCACAATTCAAATATCAACATTAGAACCATATAACCATTCCATTCATTCTGATAAGCTTTACATTGTGTCATGAATGACATTTCAATACTTGTATTGAAACCCCAGGAATCAAACCCCAGCCCTCAAAATATATCTTGCCCAACCAGGAAGGACGGGAACCTGCCAACCCATTGAGTCACAGACTTTAGTTGACAAATTACTCCGCAACCTGCCAGCTTGTTAAAAGAGATTCCCCAAATAGTCACCAGATTGCTGCCAACCTTGTGCCACTGAAGACCCAGATCTATGCAGAGGTTGTGTCTTGCCTAAAGGAGGTTAAGACAAGGCCTACTACTAGCCCTGCCAATGAGCACCAGCTGCCGCCAGTCTCCAGTCCAGAATGGACAATGCAATTGGCTGGCTCAGGTGACATTGTGAACAGCAGCAGCAGAACAAAGCATCACCACTTCTGTTCATCAGAGCAAACAAAACTAGGATATGCTACCCTCAAAACCCTAAGCCAAGATCCATGCCCTTCCAGTGAATTTTCTGCAAACCTGAAGTCCGTGAAAGTCAAAGAATCAAAATCACATGGTATAAGAACCCTGGTGGTATGGCAACAGCGCCCATGTTGACACTTTTAATGTTGACACTATAGTAAAGTGATAACCCGGTTTTACATACTGTAAATTCAGAACCTAAACTTAAAAATGCAGGATTGTCAAATCCTTGGTCCAAATTTTGAATCACTTTTGCAGGATAGCCTTTTTTTAATTAAATTGAATTTTTTGTATTTTTATTTGAATATTTGAAAATGCAGGAACTCATAGACACGTTGCAAAGTTCAAGTTGAACTGCATATTTCCAATGGACAAAATGAATTAACTGGAATCAGATTTGAAGTGTTCAAATCCATCAACCATTTTCATTAAGTTTACTATGTTTTTTGGAATTGCGGGATTGTCAAATCCAAGAACCAAATTTCAAATCATTTTTGAATGCCACTAGTAAACTCAGATATTATTTGCGGGAACTGGAATCCAAATTGAATGTAAAGTAAGAAACTAGGAAAAATCAACCCAAATCACAAAGCTCCACTCTGGATAAAATCAAATGGAAAATCCAATCTCAACAACCATGTTTAGACATGAAATTAAGTGAAATGTAAAATTGTCTAAACTGGAAATGATGCAATATTATACACTCTAAATCACTAATATAGCGACCATAAAACCATATAATGATTTATGAGCTACTCTCCTGATGACACAGAATTTTTTTAAAAGTTTTTTGGCCCCCAGCATAGCCAGGGGCCATAAAACTTCTTTTCAAGGAAGGAGAGGAAAAGATAAACTATCAGTTTACTACACTATGTATTCATGTACTGCTATTAAGGATACTTGATTACAGTAGATTTCAGAAAATACTAATAATAAAATAAAATTATATATCACAATATGTTTTTACCATGTTGCCTTTTCCTTGGTGTGTTGATAGTTCATTTGCTGTTGATAAGGTATTTGCATTTAATTGGATGGTTTCACCTCCAGTCGCCTTGGCAATAGGAAATCAAGTCACCTCCCCGAGACCAACTGTGGTCGCAGAGGCGACTTGATTTCCTATTGCCAAGGCAACTGGAGGTGAAACCATCCAATTAAATGCAAATACCTTATCAACAGCAAATGAACTATCAACACACCAAGGAAAAGGCAACATGGTAAAAACATATTGTGATATATAATTCTATTTTATTATTAGTATTTTCTGAAATCTATTGTAATCAAGCATCTAGATTTTAACTATCCTAAAATGGAATAGGGTGATTTTTGAGAATGCCTATGATTCCTAAAAGAATTAGCACAAATCCACTCTAGATTCTTTAGCATCCTTTTTGAGACACCCATAAATTATATTTATTTCAAATTCACCTCATTTTTGATTTGAAATTTGGTTCTTGGATTTGGCAATCCCGCAATTTCAGATTTGTTAAGTTTTCCATGATGTCTATGATTTGTTTAAAAATACACAAAATCTCAAATTGTACATTAGAATTCCACATTTCTGATTCATGTATCCGCATTTGTTTGCTGTGTTTTGTCTTTTGTTAGTTGAGTTATCTGCTCAAGAGATTCAAAATTTGCCAATTTAGTTAAATCAAAAAAGTCAAATTAAATGTTTGATTTTATTAAATATTTTATTTTTCACTCAGCTGAGTTGCCCGCAAAAGTGACTTGAAATTTGGACCAAGGATTTGACAATCCCGCATTTTTACATTTAGGTTCTGAATTTACAGTAATGTCGTCTCCTGGATGTTGACACTTTTTTAAGTAACGACATAGTTTACCCTGAGCATTTTTAATATAAAGAAATATTTTAAAATATTATTATACTAAAATGACCCCAGAGAGTTCAAAAGTGCAATAAAAAATTACTATGAGTAATAAGAGTAAGGAGATATAAGCAACTATTTTTCAATTTACTATGTAAATTATACTTTTTATTATAAAATTAATTTTTATTCTCATAAAAATTAAAATTCCAATGAACCAAAAATAAAGATATTTTATATATCATAATAACTAAAAATATAAGGAAATTATAATTTAAATTTATTATACCTTATATAAGCACAGATGAAAAAATCTCATGTCTTAAAGATAAATTAACAAAATATAAGATATTTCTTACAAAACCACATTGGAACTGTATCTGAAACTTACCATTTATACTTAAAAATATTAGTATTATCCAAAAAATAAAAAATTAAAAGTCCAAAAGTAAAATCAACCCAGGAAAACAAAAGCAAAGTTTATTTGGCTAATTAAATCCACCAGCAAGAGAAGTTGTGACATCTTCAAGGTATTTTTTGATTTCCACCACCTTATACTTCTTCTTCACCACCTTTTTCACTGCCTCCTGGTACTCCTTATCTTTACTCTTCTTCTTTTTGGGGGCCACCCAGTTGGCTAGGTTGCAAAACTTGGAGACATTTCTGGCCTGCTCCTCCTGTAGCTTGGCAAAGAACTTGTTGTATTTGGGGCTGGACCCAAACTTGGTCTTCAAGTGCTTGTGCCAAACCTCAAGGCTGGAGGTAGTCTTCCTCTCACCCAGGAGGCAGGCGCCCTGGCAATTCCAAGGGGCATTGGCCCTGCTCTTTCCTCTCTGGGTGGTCACCTTCTTTCCTACCCATTGCTTTTCAAAGTACTCAAGGTAACCCTTGAAAATGGTGGAGTGCTTCTCCACGTAAGCATCATCCAGGAAGGCCTCAAAGCCAAGCCAAGTATGCTCTGGCCGCACAAAAGCCAAGGCAGCAAACTGGGTGATGGCAAAGCAGCACTTCCCTTTACCATTGTTAAGATACTTGTCAAAAAGCTCCTTCTCGCTCTTGAGATTCTTGATGAGGGCCTGCCTAAAATGGAAGAAGCAGCCCTGGACTTCTCCATTGAAGGTGGCCTCAAAGGCTCTGAACTGAGCTTGCTCAAAGTCTATTATGATCACCTTTGATGTCAGGGATCCAGTCTTGGGCAGCCAGCCTGTTGTTTCCAGGGGTGACCTGGGACGGGTTTTTGCAGGCAATGCCCACCACAAGAGGAGAGCTAACTAAAAAGGTAGGAGACAGACCTTCTCACCCAGGACCACAGGCCGGCAGCCAGGATTATAGTGTCAATCACCCCTGTGAGTGTGATGTACACAACCCCAAACAGCTTGCCAGTATAGTTGGTTGGAAGGTTGGGTGAGGAAGCGGGCATAGGTTTTGGGGTCACAGGCGGTTCCATGGGTAAGCCGTAAGCAGGAAGATAGTTGAATTCCCCCTGAACAACTTGGGTGTTGAAAATATCCACAGGCCTTGTCAGTTGTATCTAACTGCAGATTGAATGTGGGCCAAAGGGTTGAGTTCAAGTATCTTTTCTGGGGTGTAGTCCTTGTATTCAGATTTCAGAGGGTAGTCAGTAAAATGAACAGGTCCAAAGGGTACACCAGGAGGACAGAAAGCTGCAGGCGTTGGGGCAGGAGATCTTGAACTGAATTGGTAGATAGTAAATACAAAATAGGGCAATAGCTGCATGAGCCAAAATAACATAACCTTTATTCAAAAATGACAATAAGGTTTGAGCGCAGAATCTATAGGCATATATAGCATACCACCTCCAAACTTAGTATTTTCCATAAGGGCTTCATCAAAATATCAGGAAAATGCGGGCAGGTGGCCAGGAGGCCCAGGTGCAGGAGCGGCAAAATGGCACCTCAGCTGGATGTTCTCTCATTGGTCAGAACATCCAAATTGGTCACTTGATTTCCTTGATTTTTAGCTGTGGTCATAGGGTTGGGCCCAAAGCCTGGGGTTTTCCTTGGCAGTTGAGTTTGATTGGTTACTTGAGAGGTCTTCAAGCTCATGAAGTTCATGGAGGCACCTTCTCTGCCTCTATTAGGCAATTCAAGAAACTCCTCCTTGGGAACCATCATAATTGAACCTATACTGGTATTCTGACTTTGGGACTTAGCAGGGGCTTCAGCTTGCGGGGGCTCAATCTCAGAAAAACACGGGCGGGCAGGCTCTCAGTCCATGGGGCCAGCAGCCCGCAGGAATTTGGGTTCAGGGTTCAAATCCCGCCCTTGGGCCTGGATTTTGAGGGATAATAAATTGTCAATCCTGACATTTGGCCCAAGTGAGCGCGCATGAGCTAGCTGCTCTGCAGCTAGGGTTGACTCATCCTTCTCAGCAGAGGAAGGGTTTTCTCTGGTGGCGTGGGTGGGAGGGGGGAGCTTGTTGGTGCGAAGGGAGCTCAAAGCATCCCAGATGATTTTAAATGCTCTGGTGTAGACTTCTGTCTTGGCACCAGGCAGGAGGAAAAACACAAGAAGGATAACCTGGTCATTAAACTGCCCATTCAGGACCCAAATCTGCTTATAGATGGTTGGGCAGGTTGCAAATGTGCTGTCACACAGCCAGGTGGTAGCAGTATTGAGCTGCTCCAGGTTTTAGGTTGTGGTGTAGGCTATAATCCTATCCTCCACTTCCTGCCCATTGTCATGGAGCAGGAACATCTCACCATACTCAGTTTTTTTGAGGGCATCTGTGAGGACCAGGTCTTCAATGGTGGTGGTGCTCTTGGCCAGGGGGTTCAAGGCTTGGCACCTATCACTCACAAACTTGACCAACTGGGTATGGGTTGGAACCCTCTTGAGGTTAGTGGGGGAGAGGTACTTGCACGCAAGCACAGCCAGCTAGGTGGCAGAAAGATCTTTGGAGGTGGGCATCACCTGAACAAGATACCACTTGAGGAGGCAGGCAATGGTGGTATTTGGCATGATGCAGGTATGCTCGCCCTTGATGGTCTGTACCAAGTCCCAGCGCTCAGTATTGAGCCGCACTGAGCAGGAGCGGTCCTCACAGGTGTAATGCCGGCTCTTGAAGCCCCGGTTGGCATTATTGCATGAGAAGATGTAACCGTTGGCCACCATGGCCAGCCCACCTTTGATACTCATGATGGGAATTTTTTTTGGTAGGGAAGAAGGAACCTTAAACTTCTGTCAACATTGCAGATGTTATGGGTCAACAGAGGGTCCCAGGGCCAGCAGGAGCATGGCAGAAGCCAGGGAAGTAATTGGGGCAGGGCTTTGAATCATCCCCTGATGAACTGGAAGGGGGGATTTTGGTGGTGGTGGGGAAGCAGAAGGAGGCTTGTTGTGGTGCTCCTCATGTGCAGGAGACTTATCCTTGGGTGAGGACTTTTAGGCTGAGCGCTTCTTCTTGGTTGGCTCCTCATATGAAGCCAAGTTGTAAAAACTGTGGTTCATAAGGAAGCCATCAGATTCCTCTCCCCCAGTGGAGTGAGTGGGGCTCTTCTCAGGGGAGGGCTTGAGGGCGGCCTTCTTTGACAAGACTGGCTTCTTCTTGGTAGATTTGGTTGGCTTAGAGGGCTGCTTGGTTCCTTTGGGCTGCTTAGAGGTGTTTTTGTCCTAAAATAATAAGTAAAAGGGTTTAAAATAAAGCAATGTATTTTAAAAACAAACAAAACAACTTAAAAAACATAATATATAAAAAGGAAACTTTATATGGCTTTTCTTGGCATTTAAAAGGTAAAAAATACTTGTATAGTTTTTATTTTATTAAAGTTATAAATAATAAGTTAAAAGTTAAGATATTTATGTGAAATTATTAGTTTTATAAATAGATTTTATTGAAAAAATTAAAAAATATTGAAGAGAAAAGTTAAAAATACAGCATATCAAAAAATCAGATGTTTTTATTATGTAAAACATAAATTTCTAAATGTGAGAAATGAAAAGTGTTGACATTATGAGTGACAATTAGTAAAAAAAGCTGAATTCTCACTGTCGATTAGAAAAATTGTAGACATTATATTTGACAACATTGTCACTGACAACATTTTTTTTGAAAAGTTACTATGTTTTTTCATAGTACACTTAATTAAATTTACGCGGGCTAGCAAATATTAGATGTTTTCTGTGTGTTTTTGTTCACATAGTAAAATTAAAAAAAACATATGAAAATAAGTAAAAAAAGTAACTAAGTACTTTATTCTTTTATTAAAAATAATATTTGGGTAGTGGTAATATGATATTTTACCATTGCACTTATAAGAAGTTGTTAAAACATTGGTTAAGATAATGAAAAGGGTAAAGTATCAACAACATCACTTACAACATTCTTTATATGAGGTGGCATATTAATTTAAGCTTAATTGCGCCACTGTAATTTTCTTAACTTCACCCCAGCAGATGATCACAAGCAAATAGACTACATTTCTGAGTGTTAATATTATTTTTCATAATAAATTCTATTGTAAATTACATAGTAACTCGTGCTTAAACTATTGAATCCCTGTTAGCTACCAATCCACTTAATATATTAAAGCCGGAATAAGTGCCACATATATATTTATAACATAGTTTTTTTTAACAATATACTGTATGCACAATGTCTTTTTATACATATTAATTAAATAAAAAATATTTTTAAATGTACACTTAATTTCTTTGTTGTAGATGTTTCAGCTTTGTTATTAAAAATAAGCTATGCTTAAAAAGTGTTGACATTGACACTTTTACGTCGTGAAAACAAATAAAAAATAAACTAATTTTTATTAGTAAACGTAAAGGAAAAATCTGGTTAATTTGAGTTTTTATTAGGCTTAATATTAAATTGTGTCAAAATGGCCACAATTTTATTGTGTTTTCTGGGTTTGCACCCCTGAACGCTTTAAAAAAAGAATTAAGCTAGTGCAACTAGCAAAAAACATAGGAGATTTAGAGTTTTGAGTCAACAGTGGCCATGTCAAAAAAAGTGTCAACATGGCCACTGTCAACATTTTTAGTGTCAACATGGGCGCTGTTACCAGTGGTATGGGGATGACCATATTGTTATTTTTGATAATAAAGTTTATGAACCTTTGGTTCAAGAAAGTCCTACCTGATTCAGTTTTAGTGATCTTTCATCTCAACTCTTTTCAAGTAGATAACCAGGCAACTGCCTACTCTAGAGACCAACCTGCCAACCCATCTTTTGCACTATACTGTCCCCCTGGAGCCCCCTTTGGACCCGTGCATTTCACCAAATACCCTCCAACCCCCACCTAATCTGAGTTCAACTTGGAGAACATACTCATTGCCAACCCCTTAGCAAGGACTAGAGAGACCATAACTATAGGTCACAAAGGAAAGTGGTATGTGAGGCCGCCAAGATTATTCAAAGACAAGTGCAATTACCTGCCTGCCTACTTTGTCTTCATGACTCCACCCTCAACCCCACAACCCAACTGCCCAATGGAACCTATCACCACTGCTGAGACTACGTCCACCCAGATGTTTGGAGTACTCTATATTACTTTGACAAGACAGGTGGACTCTGTGGTGCCCAACTCTGGGCCCTGGTCTTTACTCAGGCAATACTTATCTTACATTATCAAGTTAGCACCCATCCTATGGTGGGCATTACCCACTGGCCCAGCGGTACTCTGTCCTGAGTCACCTAAATCTCCTACCTATGCCTGGCTTCCTGAAACATTGCCTATGAATCTCAATAATATCAAGATATATGATAAACTGTATGTATAAAATATTTTATTTACCATAAGGAACATGATCAAATTTTTGTAACCAAAGTCAACACCTCACCTGACAACACAACATACAATACACAGGGGGCTCTTGATGATTCACCCCATGACTTATCTAACAACATCCTACATTTTGCCTTGAATGTCAAAAAACAGGAAAATAATTCCTTATAAGGACCAAAGTCAACTTCAGCTAAAAACCCTCAACAAGTTATTTAAAACTCAAACTCTTGTGGATCATACCAACAATGTCATCTTTTTGTGGCTCTGAAGTCTTCTATTACTATATAATGACTTTCAGTTCCCAATAAAGCTATCATTTTATCTCAAATATCTTTGAATTTTCCTATGCACTGATGTCTTCCCCCTTCAAATACTAAAATAATATTGGTTCAGTTGCAGCAGTGATAGCAACAGTAAATTCAATTTACAGCCTACCTTCAAAGAATCCCACAAGAAAGTACAGAGTGCTGGATGTATGGCTAACTCTCACCAAGAACCCATCCTTCTTATCTACAGGAGAATATCCCAGAAGGATAGATTATATATCAAGATCAGCTCATGTTAACCAATTTAAACAATAGTCTCTGCCTAGGGCAACACAATATTAGTTTTACCCTGCCTTAGTCAGACCTCTCTCAGCAAAAGCTGAATCTACAACCAGAATCCTTTATGGGTGATTTAGAGGGCACCAACATTGTAAGTTGGTTACACTTCATGAAACCCCATCTTTTCATATTCCAGGTTCCCAAACTCATGTGGGTTGCCACAGCTCAGGGTGCCCTGTTGTCCCTGCTACCTAGCTCTTTAAGAGAGGGGTGCTAAACTAACTAAGTTTTGCTCCCATCCTGGTGAGACAAACCACCAAGATGATGCTCAGTGGATCACCAGGACAGCCTCTCTAAGAGGGGACCAGAGGGAGAACACAGGAGACAATTGAGGGAAGTAGGCATTCAGTTTCATCAACACAATGTCAGTGATCAACCAAGGTATACAAGTGGGGATGTGAGCCAAGACATCAGGTGCTGGCAGGGGGACAGAGTTATTACTCTCCAGAAGAGGGGGAGAGGCCACAGGTAAATCCATAAAAAGGGGAGCAAACAAGGTGTGGTCAGAAGAGTACAAGTCCAAGTTGTCACAGGTTAGGCTCTTGGCAAGGGCCTCTCAAGATATGATGAGACTATTAGGAAGTTTCAAGAGTCTTGAGGGGTTATTGCCCACATGGAGCACCAAAGAGGGGATGTAGCCCAAAGATCAGGGGAAGTGGACCAAAGGAGCAACAAAAATGGAGCCAGGGAAAACACCACAAACTTAAGGACAGGGAGGATCATTTTTAGAAGCTCCAGAAAATTTATAGTCCAACGGTTGGGGGTTAAAGCCTCTTTGTAGTAAAATTTGGTGCAACTAGAGTAGTTACAAGCAAACTCTGAAAGGTGTGGACAAAAAATCTTGGGGAACCTTGTAGATGATCTTGGTTGACTTGGACGGTGGATTTACTAAAAGTGGTCAAAAACAAGCAAAAACAAGGAAAATTTGATATAAAAGTAAATATTTATATAGATAATTAACTTGAATTTCAAGTTCAAATAGTCTTTTTAAAAGTGTAAGTAGTTTAACCAACAAATATACTCTGACACCTCTCCTAGGGGTTTTGGAGAAGCTATCAGGTTTGAATAGGGCCAAAGGAAGGTAAGGTTTAATAAGAAGACAACTAACTCTTTATCAAAGATTATAAGCAACTTCAAACCAGAGTTCAAATTAAAAGAAAAAGTAGTGCAGCAAAAAATTCCAATTTTTAATATAACTAGAGAATGAACAAGCAGGGGACTGAAAGTTCCTTTGCTATGTTTAAGGGATGTGTTGCAAGTTGGTCAATCACATGATCACTTGACCTGATCCAATTGGCTAGGGGAAAAATTTGCTGGCCAAAGCCAGGGGGCTAGAAGGTTTTATACTAATTTCTGAGCTTCCATCTGATTGGCTGGTGTTGGTTTTAGACACTTGTGATTTTTTTGAATTTGTGTATGTTGATGTGGCATCAATTGATTGGCTATTTCTAATTGTTTTCAAAAGCAGGCAACACCATATCAGTAAGTAGTCCAAATTAATCAGTGTTTCTTCCCAGGGGGAGCAACAAGAGCCAGAGGGTCTGCAGGGTAAGCTAGTACAAATCTTTCATCTACAGTGTGCACCAAATCCCCTAAAGAATTGAGTGGCTTGGCTGACATTTGGAAGCCTTTATTGGTACAATAAGGAAAAACAGTGGAATTCAAAGCCAAAGGGGGCAATGAATTTACAAGTTTACTACATGGGCTGTTCATAAAACCAAGGTCACATGGACTTTCTTCAAAAAGGTGTCAAATTTCTTCCAATAAACCCTTTTCTCCTATTGTAATAGGAACACCCCTATTAAGCATCAAACAAACAGAAAGTGTTGCAAAGTACCTCACTGCCTTGGAACAGGCACTTTTTGCCACCCCAGAGGCCATCACCAATGGAAATTTCATGCTTCTCACCCTCATCATCAATGGTTTAAAACCTCCTATCTGTAAATAGATGCCTGTGGGGCATTGTACTTCCATTGTCAACTGTTACAAGGCCATTGTAGAAGCAAGAAAAAAGTTATTATGAGTTTCTGAAGATCTAACAATGTTCTCCTACAATCTTTTCCTGTGCTTAGAAGCGCCCCCAATCAGATAAGTTGTTGCCAGCCCCACCGGCAAGACATTGGTAATAAGTGCCCTTGTAAGGGGGAGACTTTAATTGGCACAAGTGAGGGCCCAGAAAAGGCCTGGGGGCTGTAAAAATAGGAGGCTTTACTACGCTACTTGACCAACAAACTAAATATCATCTTTCCAAAAACCCTTACAACTACACATGCAAAAATTTGATTCTCTTAGACGTCTTCCAAGTACAAAGTGGTAAAACTGTCATCTAAGCTAGTCATACAAACAATAAAATCACTTTCTTGGCTTATTTATTTTCTTTCATGGTAATACCCATAAGCTCCTGATAGACACTGGATCATGCCATACTGTTTTCAACCAATAGTTCACATATATACACCAACTAGAACCTGTAACCATTAAATTCAAGGCCTTTTGGAGTCAATTACAGAAGGGTGGCAATCACTCATGCAACTTTATCCTTCTCAGTAATAATGTGGAAAATTCAGGTCCAAATCTCTGAGGTCAACATGGATGGCCTCAGCCATAATGTAATTGTATGCCTAGACTAGTTGCACCACAGCTTCCCCTATATTAACTGGGACACCTTGGCTATCACCCTCAGATAAAATGAAGTAGGTTTCCAAGACTAAAAAATAAAAATTCACAAACTCCTTCATGACTCTTTATTTGTTTGCACCATAGAAGAAGAGTTCTTTAATTTCAAAGGGTGGAACAGGGCTTTATCAGTCCTTGGTCAAAGAAATTTTCCTGGAAGCCTCTAAGACCTCACCACATAATACACAATCATTGGGCCTACAGAATCTACTCAATGGAGTTAAGGATGTTTTCAGCAAGGCACTCAAACAATTTCACCTGATATGATAAATCCAGCATGCTGTCTAACTACAAGGAACCTATGATGAACCAAATTTTTAGCGGTTTGGCAGGTGTTGGAACTATTGACCAAGCTATGATGGCAATTATTATAGAGTTTTTGGATTGAATTTACAACATTCAAACTTAATAAAATAATAATTTGAATATTACATATAGCCTTTGGTGAATTTTGCTCATTGCGGCAAACCCACTCAACAGTAAGCATCACCACACCACCTAGTAAATCCTTAGCATGCCATAGCGCCACCTGAGAAAAACTTCAGGCACCACCTAGAAAATATTTTAGGCAGCAAGGTGCTGCCCTAATTTTACATCAAGAGCTGCAGCAGTGCCAGGCTTGAATCCCTGAATTTTGACTCTCTTGTATTGGTTGTATTTTTAAGCAGCAAATTTGAAGCCATATACAGAATGAGAAGAAGTGATCCTAAAGCCATCAACCCTCACACCAGCAAGGGTCACCTGTTTTGGGTGAATAATATTAAAATTCTATTGCTTGACTTATTTTAAGCGCCAAACATG
The DNA here is from genome assembly GCA_014839935.2 of Entomophthora muscae. NCBI lineage: Eukaryota > Fungi > Entomophthoromycota > Entomophthoromycetes > Entomophthorales > Entomophthoraceae > Entomophthora > Entomophthora muscae. Next base: position 345,563 of record QTSX02001441.1, on the reverse strand, counting down.
GATTAAAAATTATACTGAAATAAGGATGTGCTAGAATGTCCTATAAGACATTGCTAGCAGCCCAGAAAGCAACCCTTGAGAGGGTATAAGTACAATCACTTTAATTACAATAAAATATATCTTTATTTTGAAAGTGCTTCTATGTGATCAGAAGCCATATCTCAAAAGTAATATATTCTCTATTTCTCATAGCTCTTATGATATGGTACTAATTTTATTCTCACATATGACAGTATCTAAAACAAGTGCTCTGTTTCATGCCAATAGTAAAGAAATTAAATGTCCTAAGTATCAAAGCGCAACAGCAGAAAAGGGCTACAATTAGGTAAAAAAGATTGGTTGCCTAATGAAGGTAAATGGTTGTTGTTTTGTTTACTACCCAGATACAATAGCTGGTGTTTGCTCAACTAAGAGAGTTGTTATTTGCTCTCTATGCCTTTATAGTTCTAATAGAAGAGACACACATTATCACTATGCAAGGGTAAATATGTGCCCTAGAATGAAAATATCATATTGTATTAAAATCTTGATATCAACTGGGGCTATAATATAGCTGGGGTTTATCACCACAAGGGTGAGAGTTTCTTTATCTATGTCTTTTGGGTATATTTGTGGGGATTAACTTCTACTGTGTAATCATAAGATTCCTAGAACCATCATTGGGGTGGCTATTTAAAGAATCAGCTGCTGAGCTTAGTGATTTGGGATGTCTAGGAATTGAATTTGGTCCTTTATGTAGAAAATACCAGCCTAATCATTTGGTTGAACAAAAATGGGAGTTAGTAAAATAATTGTAATTGCCTTTGAAAGGCCTAGTTGGTGGACATCTCTAGTGCCAAGGACTATACTCAATAGATTTAAATCATGCTAGGCTATTAGTATAGATATAAAAAAAGTTCAAGGAGATTTTGAAGAGTGAGCTGAAATATTCCCCAAACTTTTTTGCTACAAGAAAAAAATGCTGAACAATCTGGTAAAAATTGCCACAATTTTGCCCTTATAGAAAAATTGAAGAAAAGCATTGAATAAATCATGGTAAAACAAGTTCCTTAGTGATTCACTGTGTATAATGATCAATTTAAAACACAGAGAAAGATTAAAGAAAATGGGGGAAATTGCTCAGAATGCAAAGCACAAATTGTCAATGCTTTGAGTGGAGAAACATTGTTTTTCTATTTGAATCTTAGTAAAACTGTAAAAAAGGAAAATGGCTTCAAATTTTTGAAGGCAATGAATGTTAAAAGAATAAATTAAATTCAGATCTTGTTTTACTAATTTTTCATTGATTTAAAAGCCCAGAGCTTAATAAATATATGGCATAATATCATTAGAATGTTTTGGGATTGAATAGAGTAAGTTTAAAAGCTAATTTCTATAGAAAATGTGTGATAAAATACTAAATTTGTGATAGAGGTGACTAAACTAACCAGGTTTGGCTCCCATCTTGGAAGCATAAGCCACCAGGACACTATCTAGTGAGAAACTTGGATGATTGCTTGTAGGGGGTCCATAGGAGCAAGGTAGAGGGCAGGCAGGGAAAGAAGGCATTCAGTCTCATGAAAAGCATTCCTTAAAGCAGCCATGGGGATTGTTTCAAGGAAGTAGAAGCTTCCAGAGGGAAGAAATCTTGTTCTTCATTATTGAGACTAGGTAATCTAACAAAACCACAGAGACTTCTGACAGGGGTACCTCCCTGGGGGACAGGATCTCAGGCAAATCTTTATTAGGAATCAGGTTCTAAAAAACCACTTGCCTATTCTGTGAGGCCTTTCACTTTTCCTGTTAAGTTTTTCTAAGCATAGAGGATCTGCCAGGGGTACTCTTTGATAGGGGTCAAATAATGTGATAAAATATTCCAAAGAGGGAGAGAGAGCTAGACCAGAGGAAGAAAAAAATGGCATCACTAAAAACACCAGATATTTTATGAGAGATGTCAGGAATTTTCAGGAAGCCAGTCATAGGTAGAGGCATTGGGCGGCTTGGGGTGAGGTGCGGCCGGGCCAGCAGGTAGAGCCCATCATAGAATGTGTGCTAACTTGATAATGTAAGATAAAGATTGCCCAAGCAAGAACCAGGGTCCGGAGTTGGGGACCATGGAATCCACCAATCCTGTCAAAGTAATGTAGAGTACTCCAAACAGTTGGGTAGAGGTGGTCTTGGCTGCGGCAGTGGGTTCCAGTGGGAATTCTGGTCTTGGGGTTAATGGCAGAGTCATGGGAACAAACTACACTGGTAGGTAGTTGTACTTGTCCTTGAACAATAAGGGAAGTATCTCAATCCTCTTTCCTTTGCGTCCTATGTATTTGGTACTTCTAGTCCTTGCCAATGGGTCAGCAATGAGGATGGTTTCCAAGTTGTACTCCAAATAGGCCAAGTTGGACGGGTATTCAGTAAAGTGCACAGGTCTAAAGGGGGCTCCTGGGGGATAGTATAATGCCTGGGGCGGTTTGGCAGGTTGATCTCTGGGGGGGGGCGGCAGCCTGGTTGTCTACTTGGCCGGAATTAAGATGGAAGATCACTAAGACTAGATAGGGTAGAATTTGGTTGAACCAAAGGTTCATAAACTTTATTATCAAGAATGACAATGTGGTCATCACAACACTGCCAGCGTTTTTATACCATGTGAATTTGCTTTTTTGCCTTTTGCAGGTTTTGGGTCCATGGGCGGCTTGCTGGTAGGGTATGGTCTTGTCTTGGGGTCTGGAGGGCATTGGGTCCTGGTCGGGCATACTCTGGCAAACAGGAATGCTTAATTTTGCTGCTTTGGTTCATCATGTCACCTGAGCAGCCTAAGTGCATTCCCTTTCCTGGACTAGGGACCAGCAGCAGTGGACGCTTATTGGCAGGGCTAATAGTGGATCTTGTCCAAGCCACAGCTTCCGTGTAGGTCTGGGCCCTCAGTGCCACTGGTTTGGCGGGTCTTGGCTGGAATGGCTCTTGGGAACAGAAGTGGTAATGTTTTGTTTTGCCGTCGTTGTTCACCACGTCACCTGAGCTGGCCAATTGCAATACTTTTTTTGGACTGGCAACTGGCAACAGCTGGTGTTTGTTGGCAGGGCTAGTGATGGGTCTTTCCCCAGCCTCCTTTAGGCAGACCACATCACCTGCATAGGCATGGGTCTTCAGTGGCGCCGGTTTGGTGGCAATCTGACAACCATTCAGGGAATCTTCAGTATTAGACTGGCGGGCCGTGGAGTACTTCAACAATTTGAGTCTGTGACTTATTGGATTGGCGGGTCCTGGACCGTCCTGGGGGGTCTGATCCGCCTTCAGGGGACTGGGGTTTGACTCTTGGGTTTTCAATACAAGTATTGAAATGTCATTCATAACAGGAATCCAGGCATAGGTAAAGGCATTGGGTGACTTGGGTGGAGGATCCCTGGGCCAGAGGGTAATGCCCATCATAAGATGGCTGTCAGCTTGATAACATAGGATAAGGACCACCCAAGTAAGGACCAGTGGACAGAGCTTGGCACCACAGAGTCCACCCTGCAGTTAGAGCAATGTACAGTTCTCTAAATAGCTGGATGGGTGTTGGTGGCGGTGGCAGTAGCAGGTTTAATGGGAAGTTCAGGTCAGGGATTCACAGGTGGGGTCATCAGGACAAGGTAAGCAACTAAATAATTGTACTTGTCATAGAACAATCTTGGTGGCCTCACATACCACTTTTCTTTGCACTCTATAGTTTTGGTCTCTTTAGTCCTTGTCAAGAGGTTGGCATTTACAGTAGTTTTAAAAGCTATTGGAACAACCAAAATAACTCAGATTTAAACAAAATGATTTCAGATTTAAACAAAACCCAACTCTCAGGTTAAAATATACACTCTGTTAACAGGGTTTATTGGCGTTAATGGGCAAAATGAGTCAACACAGCAACAAAGGGCTCACACACAAAGCAAAACCATTCAAAATACAATCCAAAATTTATTGATTCACAAACAAAATGGTGTGAGTTGACTTTTGGTGTGCATATGTTTACTATGTAAATCAGCAACAAAATACACCTGAGCAAGGCATGTCAAAACGCAAACCAAAAACAAAACACAATAGCAACTCACTACATAAACAAAATCACTCACGCAATGTGTGCAATGGATTGTAATCATGAATGATACCAAGGTATCTAAAATAAGACACAAGATCTGAAACATAAATTTTAAAAATATTGTGTTGGGTTTTTGAATTTGGCAGTAAAATCTAGGAAAATGGGTGGATTTTTTTTGAGTATTCTAAAATGGGCGTTGTAAAACCAAAAACAACTAATTAAGAAATAAAAAATCTATAATTGGGATATTGGGTGGGAAAAACTTTAATTAAATATCCATATTCAGATAAAAGCAAAAATTAAAATTATGGAGTAAGTTAATTAAGTTTTATTTAATATTTTATTAAATTGTAAAGTGGAAGGAACACAACAACAGAGTACCAATACACCTGAGGTGTGCCACGGTTGCAGTTGCCCCCGCGAGTCAAAGAATAAAGTTAGTGCAACCCAAGTGCCTACTCAAGGAGAAGACAGGAGAGGAGAGTTCCATAGTGACGCTGCACTGACACAGCCGGTTCAAGGAGCACAAGCTGCTAGGTTGCGGAGCATAAACCCTTGGGCCCCCAAGCTGACCCGGAAGCCAGCCAAGGTCACCACTACAAAGAAAGTTAGAAACAAGGAGGTAGAACTTACTTTGTATGTGTTTGACGTTGTGTACCGGCAAGAGTCAGTCCTGTCAGCCATGCTGGAGAAGGTGAAGCCTGTACTTGATACTAACTACAAGCCCTACGTCAGTGATGGCAATCAGGAGGATGACAAGGAGCCTGAGTTCTATAAAACCAATGAGGGACAGCTGGTGTTAAAAAAGGTTGCAGCCTTCTATACCAAGGTACCTATGCCCTGTGTTGTGCATAATGCCAACAAGTCAATTCCCACTGCTAAAAAGACTTCCCAGAAGCGCATCCCCGACATCAAACACATCATCCTGCTTAAGCTAATGAGGAAATCAGGTGATTACAAGGCAGCCACGGCTCTTGTTGGAGTGGATCCCAAGTACGCCAGCAAGACCTTCCAAAAAATTCATCAATACTGGTTGTGTCCTTGCCGCAGAGAAGTCCTTGTGTGTTTTTACCATGCTCACCAAGGAGCACAAATGGGCAATCTGCCAGTGGATCACCCGGGACTGCCATCTTGAACTGGCAAATATACAGGCCATGGTTAAATCTACTTTTGGGATTGAGGCCTCAAATTAATTTTACTATCATCTGATGAAGGGAATGCAATTTTCTTGGAAAAAGCTCAGGGTATCCCCCTACAACATAAACAGCCCAGCCAGCATTGACATCTGGAAAAACTACACATATGTGTACACTGCCCTCAAAGCCAAGGGGACGGTCAAATTTTATTATATTGACAAATCAGCATTTGCCTTGTCAATCCACATTGGGTATGGCTATGTCCCTAAAGGCTCCAATGACAGGATGGCTTGGCGTGCTGCAGTCTGCGCCACAGCCTACTTGATGATGGCTCTCCTTGGTCCAAAGGGAAAAAGCCCTACCAAATGATATTGGGTTTGCATAACAGCAGGACCTTTCTATCATTTCTCCAATTGGTCCAGGAGCACCTGAGGCGCACGAGCCCTGGCTTCACCAATGCCATTGTGTTATACAATGTTGGTCTCCACAAAGTGGCTGACATTCTTGAAGAATTTCTATCAATTGACACCAGCATTGCAGTGGGCCCCCAGCAATTGGCCACAGCAAATTTCCGCCTTCTCTTCCTCCCAGCCTATTTGCCCTTCCTAAATCCCATCAAGGAAGTCTTTGGGTGGCTCAAGCAAGGAACCCCAACTGGGACCAAGGACCTCTTTAATTTGCTGCAGGCCAGGATCCACACCCTCCCAGCTAAGACTGTGGCCAAATTCTATAACCACGCTGATTTGTTCATCCCCACATGCCTAGCCAAACAGCCAATCAATTAAAGGCTTAGTGTGTTCAATTTTTTTTATATTCTCTAATTTACTATTCAAGATTTAATAATTATCATTTTATATTTAGATGTTTCCATGCCCACAATCACATTCAGAAGATCCATCAATAGATGTAAGTAATTTATTTATTTTATTATATAATATTTTATTATGCCATCTGAGGTAATCCCAACCCTTGATACTGGATTATGTGAAAATATTTATAGAATTTTTGTCAAATAAATATAAAAATAGTTTTAAAAAATTAAATGTAAAATGTACAAGTTAGAATTTATTTTATTAACATATAATTTTATGCTTTTATGAAAACTGTTTCTGCAATCATTTTGCAAAACTGGTTTGTTGAAATAAAAATTATAAAAATTTATTATAATAAAATTTATTAGAATCATATTTTTATTGTATGCGCCTGTAGTGGGTTCTTTGGTATGTACCCACCCCGCAATGGAGGTGGCGCACAACCTCCACTGCCACACCGTGGACAGTGGATATGCCCTTATTAAAAAACTCCCTCCTGCTGGTGAAGGGGAGTAGGGTAAGGTGCAAACTGAGGAGCAGCTTTTTGGGTGAGGCTGAAAACCTGCAAATCCCTGCCAGGACCAGGGCGTCTTGGATTACATGGTCCACCAAGTCATATCCAGGGGGGACCTTCTTCCTGTCAAGTGCAAGCCAGGCCTTGTTGATTCCCAGATGGACCCTGTCCAGGTCCTCTACAGACGCGCCCATCCCAAAGTAGAATAGGAACCCCAGGTAAACAACCAGATGAAGCCTTTGCCCAGCAAAGGCTTCTGTGAACTCACACAATTTATTATAGACCACACTGATATTCTTGTTGTGCCTGGTCTTTTTGAAGGTCAGCTCCATGGCTGCAGGGAGCCTTGTCTCATTGGCACTCCAGGTGAACCCAAAGTTGACAAGGAGGATTTTTGTCTTCTTGACGGCTGTTGCGTCTACAACAGCCAATTTGCCCACCGCACAACCAAAGTTCTCCAATAGATAAGACAGGGTGTGCTCCAACAGGAAGCAGAAGCAAGCAGCTGCATGGGCCCGGCCCATCTCTGGTACATTCTTGAATGGGAGCGTTATCAGGACGTCCCAAAAAACTCAATGAGTTTACACAGTAAACTTCACTGAGGTTAAATGGGTCCAGGCAGACCAGTTGGGCATCCTGGTAGGCAGTAACTGCCCACCCAGATGCCCCTTGGCATGTATAAGCTCTGCCAATGCCTCCCGCAACATCAGAAAGGACCCTGGATACAGTCCTCCAGCTCCTGCACAACAGGGGGGACAGATACAATTGCTTGGCCACGTGAGTGGCATAATTTGCATAAAAGGTGGCCAGGGCAAAGAAGACCAGGACTTGGCAGAGTTTGCCATCTACTTTTTCTAAGAAAAAAGGTAAGTTTTTGAAAATTTACAAATTTTTTTAGGCTACCTTCTTGTGTTTCTTCCTTGCCCGCAGCCTTGGCCGGCTTGGCCATTCATGACGCAATCAGTTGCGCTGGCAATTAAGTATCCTCTGCCCTGGCATGCTTGTTGGGTTTGAGATGTTCATATATCTCTGGGTCATCAACCCGGAAGGGCGGCGCAGAAAGATTGTATGCCTTAAATTGCAGGCCCTCTACTACTGTCTTCTGGATGTTAAGAAGATGCTTGATGGTCTTCTCTGGGTTGTCTGGCATTTTTAACATAAGTGCCTTTGCAGACACCTTATTGATTATGTCCCCAGTGAGGACGGCAGACTTAACTTTGGCTTTGACCTTGCAGTCAATGTCCTTGATTTTGGCAGTTGCCAAGTTGAGGTCTTTGAGTTCTCTCATTTGATTTTTTACTAACCTTTCCATATGTTTTTATAGCTTTTGCCCCAATAAATTCTGTATTATTTTGATACTGTTGCCTCTTTGTTTATTCCTTTTTTCCCCATCTACTACATTATTCCATCTTTTAACCCATTTTGTATATGTTTTACACTCATCTCAATATGTGTTGTTTGCTTTATGTTGGTATTTTTTCCTTGATTAACATCTTATTTTTGGTGCTTGACATAGTCCCTTGTGAAAATATAACATCAATTTGGTGATCAGCTAAATTTGAATTAGAAAATTATAGTGTTAACTGTTTTTAGATAAAATTGTCACTGATCCAAATTAAAAACCTTAATGATAAACTTTAAGCCAATCAGGAGCTAACTGATAAAGTGATTGTTGTGACATAAAGGATCATTCAATAATTCTTTGATGCATATGCGCTAATTAATATGATTGACTGGATGTTTTGCAATTGTACGCCATTGCTGCTGTGGCAAGTTGTTGGTGGACTAGTGCTAACCCAGCAGCTGATTGGGCACCAGTCCATCAACAACTTGCCACAGCGGCAATGGCGTACAATGGCAAAACATCCAGCCAATCATATTAATTAGCACACATGCATCAAAGAATTATTGAATGACCCTTTATGTTGCAACAATCACTTTATCACTTGGCTCCTGATTGGCTTAAAGTTTATAATTAAGGTTTTGAATTTGGATCAGTAACAACTTTATCTAAAAACAGTTAACACTATAATTTTCTAATTCAAATTTAGCTGATCACCAGATTGTTGTTAATATTTTCACAAGGGGTGTGTTTAAGTGCTAAAAATAACTGTGTTCTGGATCTAGATACACAACATAGTAAATATATGATTTTATAGAAATAAGCTGAACATAAAAAATTTAAAACAACTATAAACAAAGAGAACATAAACAATTGAAATTCAAAAAAATTAATATAAATAGAAAATTTTTGGTGACAGGGGCTTATTGGGGCAGGGAGAGTGATGCCTAGGAGGCAGAATAATATAGGAAGGAAGACATAGAGGCAGTGCTGGCCTGGGGGGTCTGGGATTGGGTGGGTTGGGCTTGCGGGTTAGGGGTGTTGGTGGCGGGGGTGGAGGCAGGAGGATTTTGCGTGATGGCTGCCATATAACACTTGTCATATTCCTCATCAGTCATTGGCTGGATGGGCTGGTAGGTGGCAGTGGCCTGAGGTGGAAGGCGCTTATCCTTACGTGATTGGTTGCCCATGTTCACATAGAAAACCATTTGTGCAAACAAGTCAGCTACCATCTGGCAGCCAAAGAGAAAATTGTGGTCAAGGACCCCAAGATAGAGGTTGTTGAAAGCCTGAGGGCGGTGCTCCTGTAATGTGGATCCCATGTTGAAGAAGATAACATCAGCCAGATAGATGTCTGCATGGCCAGCAGGGTAGACTGAGGCCTGGTGCCCGCGTCCCTGGATGGCCTCAAGGGCGGTGGAACTACCCTCCATCTGGTGGCTCAAGAAAACCTGGTACTTGGAATTTGAGACATCCCAGGAGTTGAGTGATCCACCAAGGATGTGGCTGTATGAGTAGCCATTGATGAAATCTGGGCTTGTCTAATAGTAGACAAAACCCTTGGCTGAAACAGCCAGAAATGCACCAATGAACGTCCCCTTCTTGACCTTCTTCCTTCTATTCTTGGTGGCAGCTTTTCCTTGATTGCCAAAATCATCAAAAGCTATTGATAGTTTGTAGTGGGAGATGAACATGACATCATCAGTTAGACTAGTCAGGCATTAGACCAGGGTTATTTCAATGGCAGTGTCATACAGGGAATCCTCAGCGCCATCCCATTGGTTGCCAGCAAAATTGGTAAGAACCCATATGGAAGCCACCTTCCCATACATCCAGAGCTGCATCATGCACTCAGACACCCATATGTTATGGTGTGCAAGTTGCTTCTGGACCTGGGTCAATGGAAGCTTGGGATCCCACTGGAGGAGGTCAAGCATGATTGGGTATGCCTCAGATATTTGTGACTTGGGGGCCTTCTTGGGCTTCTTGGCTGTCCCAATCAGATTCCCCCTGTTCATCAGGTTGTTGAATTCCCGCATGACAGTATCTCAGATAAATTGCAACTGGGTGGCAATCTGTTCCCAGGACAGACCCTGCAGTTTTAGTGCCACAATTTCCTGAAGAATTTGGGTGATGATGATTTGTTGCTTGGGGTGCTGGGCCAGGGGAGCTGAAGCCTGATTGGCTGTAGGGGGGCAGGTTGGCTGGTGGAAGAAAGCTGTTCCAAATCAAGGTTGCCATCCTGATTGGTTGGTTGGTGGGCAGCTTGTGAGGGGGTGGATATGGGAGCAGGGGCAGAGCTAGACTCTAAGTGACTCTCTAACAAGTCAAAGCCATAGGGGTTGGTGGTCAGGTACAGGTCAGCTTCCTTGTTACACGCCTCAAAGGCTTGGGTATAAACAGGTGCCTCCACCTTCTGAGCCTTGCCTCCATTGAAGCTGGCTTGGCTGCTGCTGGCTTGGCTGCTGGCGCTGTCAAAGATATTGCTTGTAAAAACCATTGTAAAAAACCTAGGATAAAATCACTAAAAGTAGAAACTTTAAAATTTAATGATTTATTTTAATTGTAATCTTGAGTCCATATTTGGAAGGTTCTCAAAATCTTTTCATACAAATCTGGAGCATTGAAAATGGATAAAATGCCTATGTTCCTAAATTGGATAGCTGCTGATTGGCTGTTAAACTGTTATTTTTCTATTTTAGGCTGCTCATACTACACATCTTGTGTGAGTTCATTTTGTTTTGTGCTTGTGTAATCTTGCTTCTAGATTGCTCACGTTTTGTTTCATTTTAGTTCTTCTGTTGGTGTCTCATATGAATCCTGATTGGATTTTAATATACTCTGGAACAGCATCCATCCATTTCACTTGTTGTGTCAGTTCATTTTGTTTGTGGTTTAAGCTACACCACTTGATGTTTGCTTTAATTTTGTATAATGGGTTAGTGAAATTTTGTTTTTGGTTTGAAAGTTCATTTATTAACCAAAAATATTTAAATTAATTGAATCCTGAATCTTGCGTGACTTGGATTTTGTTTAAATCTGAAATCATTTTGTTTAAATCTGTGGTATTTTTGGTTGTTGCCATAGCTTTTAAAACTACTGTAGTATGTTCTCCAAGTTGAACTCAGAGAAGGTGGGGTTTGGGAGATATTCAGTGAAATGCACTGGTCTAAAGGGTGCTTCAGGGGGCAGTATAGCGCCAGTAATGGGTCAGGGGGCTGGTCACTAGAGCAGGCAGTCACTTGGTTATCTACTTGACTAGAGTTGAGATGAAAGATCACTAAAACTAAATAAGGTAGGATTTGCTTGAACCAAATTTTCATAAATATTTATTATCAAAAGGGACAAAAGGGTCATCCCCTTACTGCCAGGGTTTTCATACTGTATAGTTTTATTCTTTGATTTTTGCAGACTTCATGTCTCAGGCAATTAGCCGTCAGGGTGTGGGTATTGGGGCAGGGCTTTCAAGGCAGAGGATTTTGGTTTGACCAGCTCTGGCAAACAGAAGTGGCAATGCTTTTTTTGGTTGCTTCTGTTCTCTATACTGCCTGGGATGGCCAGTTGTGTTGCCAAATATGGGCTGGAGACTGGCAGCAGCTGTTGCTCATTGGCAGGGCCAGTATTAGGTCTCATCTTAACCTTCTTTAGGCAAGCCATAACTTTTGCGTAGGTTGGGTTCTCAGTTACATAAAACTGGTGAAAATCTGGCAACCATTCAGAGAATCTTCTTTATTGAGCTGGCAGGCTGCAGATTAATTCACCAACTTGATTCTGTGACCTGGAAGGTTGATGGGTCCAATTTTTCCTGGTAGTTGCAAGAATTTTTGGGCCATGATTTGATTACTGGGTTTTCAATACAAGTTTTGAAATGTCATTCTTGACAAGAGAGATTATCATCTCTGAAATCCTCTTCTAATTCTGTGTATGGAGGTGGGATTTGGAGGCCCTAGAAGCAAGAAAAAGTAGAAAGACTTGTTGTTATATGCTAACAGTAGTTTTGGACTGTGATATAGGTAGAAATCATCACTAGGAAGCTGCAGTAACAGATAATAGGCAACAGGATCAGGCAAGGAGGAGTTTTGCTTTTGGGTTTAACAGAAACCAACTTAAAAAGGTTTTCAGACTAGAATTCAATGCTAACACTCTTAGAAAAAGCAAAATTGAGTTCAAAGCCAGGTAAAAGTTAATGAAATCACTGAACAATTCACTAGGAGCCTTGAAAGATTACAGGAAGGCCATATGCAATTAAAATAACAGGATATTATGAAGCCATGTCTAAGTGGTGAGGGATAAGCACCCAAATCCACATAGAGTTGATAATCAACCACTAACATGGCTTCAAATGTTTTTTTTTAAAATTTACAAAGGAGACACTGTGGTTTATTAAGAATATTAAAGATAACCAGAGTAGATCAAAAGAGATTGATTGGGACAATATCAACAAGTTTTTGGAATAAAACTTGGGACATTGAGAGTTAACAATAGTCTAATTTTTGATTTCAACAGTTAAGACCTCAATACTGGGAGGCATGGGAGTAACCATGGGTGGACAAGAATGAGTAATATTTGGGAAAATACCTCATCTTTCAGTTAAAATGCAATTAAGCATCAGATTTTAAGGAATAGACTGTAGTAGACTGATGTGACGGAAATCACTGGATAATATGAAGCTGTCTCTAAGTGATGGGGAATTATCACCCAAATCCATATAGAATTGATGATTAACCACCAAAGCAGCTTCAGATATTTTTTTATGAAATTTCCCATTGTAACTCCAGGATTAAGTAGAACAATTAGTCCTAACCAAAGTAGTCCAAGATAAATGACCTGGGAAAGCATCAATGCATCTTCAGCGTAAAATTCTGGGCATTGGGAATTAACACAATTTTCATTTTCAAGAATGGGGGGAGCTGCAAAATTGGCTGGCATGAAATTGACATTGGAAGGCACCAACAACAAAGTTCCAGTTTCAGGACCCCATCTTCCAGAAATGATTTGGTTCAGAATCAGATTGTACAGAATATACTGCAATAACCCAATCACAGGATGCATTTTTAAAATCAAAAATTAGAACTTGGGATAAATGATTTTTATTGAGTAAATTTAGGAGAACTCAACTCTTAGAGTTGAAACAGGGAAAATTATTCAATATATATCAGAAAAATTGACTAAGCAATACCACCTGAGTCTTGACCTCCTATTCCTTCTACATTGTCAAGTAAGTATCTAGTCCAGGTTGCAAAGAATGCTTGCGTGACCAGTTTCTGACAACCATACTGATTAATAAGCTCATATCAGGTGACCCTCATATAACATCAATTTATTGACATCAGTTTGAAAGGGGGAGCTGGTTTCAGCTGGCAGACTGGAGCAGCTGTGACCCATTTTTGATTGATTGTTTGGTTTAAATCCGTTAACTTGGTCAATTTTGATACAGATTTTCCGGCCTTCCAAGCCTTCTTACTTGGACGGACAATACCCAGCATTATGAAACCTACCGTGACAACTGGCTACTGAATGCATTTAAATATTTTAAAACCAAGAAGATAAGTTTGGGTTTATTTGAGAATTTAGGAAGATTCAATTATTAGGGGTTGAACAATAGGAAAATCCTAATAAGTGCCAAAATTATTGACTTGTAAATCCATCTCTGAATCCTAACCTCTAACGTGTCTCATTATTGCAGTGTATATGCCATGGCCTGGGTTGCTCCCAGGGGAACCTGCAATCAAGGGGAAGGGTCAAGCCTGGAAGGCCTGGTAGATGATGGGGGCATCTGCATCACATAATTGGCAGCTGTGGCCCAAGGACACCACACTCCCATGTGGGGAATCACTTGCTCAGTGAGCCTCAGAATGGTCAATTAGGCAAACCCAAGCTTTCTGTAATCATGTGATGGAGCAGAAGGATTGAGGGGAAGTTCTCCTGTGGTGGTGCTCATGGTCAGGCTTGGCTGGGCAAGAGAGTGGAGTAAAGGGACACCAGGAAAGGAGAGGTGTAGTGCAGGAGCAGAAGTTATTACTTGGTCCAGCACTCTAGGAGATGGGGTGAAGGCTGGTGGTGGCTGGTTGGGGTCAGCAAGACGTTGCTCTGTTTCCCAGCGCTGGTGTTGGTACTAGAGGTACTCTCTGTTTGAAAGCACCAGCAGTATAAAATTTGTGATAATGTAATAAACCCCTGCAAAGTATAAATGCTCAGTGTGCATTAACCAACAAAATTTTATTAAGTGAAGATATCAACAAGGGAAGGATTGCCAGTGTTCCCAGCTATATCCTTCTGGGAAACTGCAATTGGACTTACTGGCAACTCCTTATTGGCTGTCAATGAGTTATTCTCAAGCTGGGTTCCATTGGTGGTTCCTGATTTATCAGTTAAATGAATTCTTTCATTATTTTTGCCCTGGGGAAGCTGGCAGGTGAATTTTGGCCCATTTGGCAACCCAAGTCCCCATTCCTGGGTTTCAGAGGGTGTTGGCTAATTAAAATATTTTTTGCTTTGCTTTGGGACAGTTTCTAATTGCCCCAGGTTTGGCCTTGACTAGGGTTTGATTCCCCACTTGGCATTTGTCAAGTTTATACTTCTGGGAAGTATAATAAATGAGATAAATGGGAAGTTTAAGAAGAGAATGACACTTTATTGGATATGAATATAGGATAATATATAGTATCATGGGAAGCCACATGCTGTCCAGGTATTTAATGATGGTCATGGGGCTTATCTGAGTAATAAACTATTAAGTCACAAGGCTTACTCAAGTTGTGTTCTGCTTAAGAGCTGGATTGGGTGATTCCTATAATAGATGGTCATATGATAGTGATGCCACCAACTTAATTATTAGTTGGTGGGCTGTTTAGTGACTCATTTGGTGAACTACTTGGGGTGTTAATTCCCCAAGAGGGCTTAATCAAAGATGTTGCAACAAATTAAAGCTTCTTTTTGATTAATCAGCGTGATCAATGATTCAATTGTTTGGTTGCGCAATTGCTCAATTGCAGGCATTAAACTTATGCAGCATAGGGTTTTGTCTGGTCCTTTCTGGGCCCTGACAGTATAACTAGTCCATCAAGTGAAGAATCCTTGTGTGGTTAATTTCTGATGGCTCTTCTGATAAATTAGGGTGTATCTAGTGATCCTTAGATTAAATAAATTTATCAGCAACAGTGGCAAAATTGACTGTAGGGATGCAAAAGTGAGAATTAAAAAGTGAGAATCTAAAAGTGGCCAAGTCAACAATTTTAAAACTTAAAAATTAATTATAAAAACTCATCTGTAATTAAAAATTATTATGGGCATATAAAAAACTTTTTTTCATTCTCTCAACTAAAAAAGTCAAGAAAAAGTAGTTATTTTATTATAAAAAGCCATTTTGAAATTTAAAAAGTGTTGACTTGGCTAATTTTAGATTCTCACTTTTGAATCCTCACTTTTGAGTCCCACAGTCAATTTTGTCACTGTTGTCAATTTATCAGTGTTGACTTGGTACAGATATTTGGATCCTGTGAGTTAACTGGAGTGGCTATAACCTATTTCCAATCTACAGTTTGATTGAGATACTTAACTCTGTTGAGTTTATACTTCTGGGAAGTATAATAAACAAAATAAGGGGAATATTTAAGAATAGAATGATACTTTATTGAATATGAATATAGGCTAATATATAGTATCATGACAAGTCACATGTTGTCCATGTACGTCATGGAAGTCATGGGGCTTATCTGAGTAATGTTCCTCTTGAGTCACAAGGCTTAATCAAGTTGTGTTCCATTTAGAACCTGGTTTGAGTGATCCCTGTCATTGAGGATTAACTGATAATGGTGCCACCTGTTTATTGACTGGACGGTAAACCATTTGGTGAGCTGTTTGGTGAATTACTTGGGGGGTGTTCCCCGAGAGAGAGTAATCAAAGATGTTGCAACATCTCCCCCTGGGGTGCTGGAAGGCAGAGCCTTGAGAATTTTTTTAAGAGTATCTGGTATGCAGGCTTGGTATTGATCCAGTTTGGTATTGGGCACAGGGAGCCTTGAATTTTGTTGGGCTATTATTGCTTTACATAAGCGGAGTTGATTGTGGTGCATACGTTTTAGTTCAGTTCAAGCTCCAATTCCTTTGATGAGGTAGGGGTTATTGGGCTTAACTTCCATGACAATTCCTGGTCCGCATAGTCATGGGTCTAGTTTGTGTTGGTTGTGATTGACAACCTAGATCTTGTCTCCGACTTGGAACCGTTCTTGTTGCAATGGGATTGCTTTCTGCTGAAACCTTTAGTGCTCCATTTCTTCTTGGTCTTTTATGGCTTGTAGTACTTTTGGGTCACTACTGTCTGGTATCTTGTTTGGAAGTGGCAGTTGTGGACCTATGGTTGTACTGACAAGTGAGAGTTTCTGACCATAGACAAGTTTGTAAGGGCTTTTGCCCGTATTGCGGCTGACCCGTGTTCTGCAGACCATAAGGGCAGAGGTAGCATATCAACCCAGGCTTTTGGATTGTTGGCAGATAACTTAATGAGGGCTTCTAATAGAGAGCCGTTTAGTTGTTCTATGTGTCCATTTTCTTGTGGGTGATATGGACTGGCTGTGACATGTTTTATTCTGTTTTTGGCAAGATAGATGTTGATGTCAATAGCTTTGAGTTCAGTGCCTCCATATGTGATCAATAAGTCAGGTTTCCCAAATTTTGCTATGATATCTTTGCCAATGAATTGTCTCACATTTTTGCCATTGTGCTCTTTTGTGGCTTGCACTATGGGCCATCTAGTTGAATAGTTGGGCTGTGATGATGTACTTCTTGCCTTTGCTTTCACCAGGCATAGGTCCCACAATATCCAACGGCCTTACCTTGAAGGGTTGTGTGATGAATACAGGTACTACTGACTTGGGTGGTGCTTTGGTTTGGGTGTACTTCTCACAGACTTTGCATTGCTCCAGTACTTCTCTTTATATCATCTAACATTTTGGGCCACCAGTAGCGTGTCTTGAGGTATTCATGAAAGTTTCTGCTACGGGTGTGTCCCAAGTCTCTGTGCTACCAGAGGATTGTGTCAATCTTTTGCGTTGACAGGACGTAAGGTACGGTGTCACCAATTGAAAGTATTCAGTGAAGGGTACCGTATATGTTTTTGAACAGATGTTTGTTCTTGAGAACTTTCTCTTGGATATACATTGGTGTGCCAGGTGGGAATCCTTCCTGGAGATTCCCCATGATTAACATGGGCCATTTGGGGTTGCCATCAGTGCAAAGGATGTGTTTAATGTATAGCTTTGATATGGCGTCTGCAGTAAGCATCTCTCTGCCTGGCTTGTATTCAGTTTGCATGGGGTATCTCTGTATGAGACTCATATATTTGGCTTGTCTTCTTGACAGGTGTTGTTGTGTTTTGAAGAATATCAACAACTTGTGGTTGCTGAGTACTTTGAACGTCTGGGCTCCTTCCAGATAGCATCACCATTTCATGAGGCAGTGTATGATGGCAACCAATTCTATTGTGTATGGGGTATCTTTGTTTGTCGTCCAATAGTTTCCTTGATTCATATGCCACAGGAAGGAAGTCTTTATATGCCGTTTGGATACAGAGGACTCCTCCCATGGCATAATCAGAAGTGTTGGTTTCTAGCTTGTAGATACCCTCACGGTTTGGGTATTGTAGGATGGGGGCAGTAATCATGTGTTCCTTCCGTTGGCGGAAATGTTGATCTTTTAAGGGTATCCAGACAAATTTGGTTGTTTTCCTAGTGATGGCTTACAAGGAAGCTGTTAGGGCGCCCCAGTCAGGGATGAACCTACATATGTAGGCTACTATTCCAAGGAAAGTGCAGAGTTTGCTCTTGTTCCTTGGGGCTGGCATCTCTGTTATAGTGTGTATTCTATCTGGATCTGGTTTAATGCCGTCCTTTCCAATGATGTGGCCAAGGAATAGAAGTTCAGCTGAGAAGAACTTACATTTGGACAGCCTGGCAATCAATTGGTTTTCTTCCAGGGTACAGAGGACTGCACGGACGTCTTCCCAGTGTTGTTATAGGTTGGGACTGTAAATGATGATCTTGTCCAGATAGATGATTGCTCTTTTCCCAATGTGTTCCTTGAATAATTCATTAATGAAGGTTACAAAGATATTGGGAGAGTTTGTCATGCCAAAATTGAGAACAACACATTCAAAGGATCTGTATTTAGTTCAAAATGTGGTCTTTGGAATGTCTTCAGGTTTCACGCAAATTTGGTGGTAGCCTGCTGTCAAATCAATTTTTTTGAAGATTTGGAACCCCCAGGGCATCAAAAAGGTCATTGATGAGGGGCAGGGGATACCTGTTCTTAATTGTGACCCTGTTGAGGGCCCTGTAGTCTGTGATCAGGTGGAGTCCTCCATCTTTCTTTGCCAAAAAGAAAACAGCGGCAACAAAGGGTGACTTTGAGGGTCTAATGAGGCCTTTCTCAAGGGCCTTGTTGAGGTAAGCTTTTAGGGTGTTGTCTTCTTGTGGTGTGAGACAGTAGATGGGTTGTGCTTTGGGTACACTCCCTTTTAGGTCAATTTTGTATTGAATACCCCAATCAGGGGGTAACCCAGGTAGTGTTTCTTGGAATACGGAGGGGAATTCACTGACTAGCTGGTTTCTGTTTGGGGTCTGTTTATGTCAAGTTTCTGTGTTTTTGAAGTGGATAACCTCATACATACAGGTTCTCCAATTGATCTTGCTGGGATCAGTTTCTTCTCTTGCTTCCATGATTTTCACAAATATGTGGTCCCTCATGAGAGAGTCAAGATGTGTTGAGTATACGTAATGGTGGACTTCTCCTTGCTGTATGGTGAGGGTGGCACTGACCCAGTTAATATGAGGTTTTGTCTTTCTCATCCAGTCCAGGCCAAGTATGACATCATGTTTGGAAATTGGTATGATAGGGCTGCTAATTGTCATTTGTACATCTCCAATTTGGGCACAGAAAGGTTTCACCTCATGGGTAACTGGTGTGCTACTGTTGTCTGCCAGATGACTCTCTTGATGTTACTTCAAGTGGTAGGTAACTTCATGAGGTCTGCAAAGCTCTTGTTGATGAGAGATTGATCTGCTCCAGTGTTGAATAGTGCTGTGCCCTGGTATCTGTGAAAGCAGAAAGGATAAGTGAGGAGTTTATTTCCAGTTTGGGCGGCAAACAGTAGAGGATTGCTTGAGGGTACTTGGATCATGGTGATTGAATCCATGTCATGTTCTCTGTATGAGTCTTATGAAGTGGGGGAGGGCAGCTCACCTAAGCACTCCCCTGAGCTTTGCCCTCCTTGTTGGTATCTTCAGTGCTGGCCTGGTTGGCTTGTGCAGTGCAATTCCCGGTTTGAGGATGGGTACTGTTGGCTTGGTTGTTTTGCTTATTGGGGCAAGGCTCTCTTTTAGCTGAAGGGTTTTCCTTACACTTGTTGGTTGCGTGTAGATTTTCAGACTTCTGAGCTGCTTGTTTTCCCTCTAGGAATACATCCTTGAGGTTCTTGCAGCAATTCATGTCAAACTGACGTCTAATGTGTGGAGGATGGCCATTGTAGAAGTCCAACTGTGGCCCAGGCTCATCAAAGTTGATGGTGTTGGGTGCATGGTCATGTAGGTCTTTGTATGCAGTAAAGTATTCCTTGATTGTTTCTGTCATTTTGAAGGCCCAAAGCTTGGCCATAATCACCACATCTGAGTCCTTCATGGAGAACTTTTTGAGGAATGTGGCCTTGAACACTTCCCAATTTTCCTTCTGGTCAGGGTGTTGGGCTAGCCATTTGGTTACAAAACAAGATGCAGTCCCTGTGATGCAAAGGGCAATCTTGCTGACCCAGAGTCTTTGGGGGTATTCCACTTTTTAAAATTTACTTTTGTTACTGTTAATTCAAAGAGAGGCGTTTTCACGGCATAGTCCTGCAAAGACGCCAATTTCAGTGGTGTGTAGGTGTTGAAATACAATATTGGGTATCTCAGGCTGTGGAGGCGCTGTTGTGGTTGGCATGGTGGGAAACAGTCTGTGGGCTTTGAGAGCATTGTACTACAAATGGGTACAAGGATGTTATTGTAGATGAAAAGGCCTGGGGGAACGTCTTGTCATACTTTGTAAACTCTCCAGCTGTTAGGGAGTGACATTGTTTGGGTTCTTTTCTTGGGAGAGTTTTTCCTTTGAGTTGGGTAGGTATGGATAACCTACCTGTGCTACCACTATCAATTTTATGCATCTGGGAAGTATAATAAACAAAATAAGGTGAAGATTTAAGAAGAGAATGATACTTTATTGAATATGAATATAGGCCAATATATAGTATCATGACAAGCCACACGTTGTCCATGTACGTCATGGAGGTCATGGGGCTTATCTGAGTAATGTTCCTCTTGAGTCACAAGGCTTAATCAAGTTGTGTTCTATTTAGAATCAGTATTGAGTGATCCCTGTCATAGATGGTTAACTGATAATGGTGCCACCCATTTATTGACTGGATGGTGAATCATTTGGTGAGCTGCTTGGTGAATTACTTGGGGCATGAATTCTCAGAGAGGGAGTAATTGAAGATGTTGCAACAACTCTAACAATTTTTTTAAGGGTTTCCAGAATTTTTCCTGCTTTCCAAATGGGACAGTTTATACATGGTGTTACAAAAGTAACAGCTTCAAAGCCCTGGTCAGGAATTAAACCTGCTCCAGCTGCCAGGAAGAGTAGGGGGCAGGAGATATTCACCTGCACCTGGATTTGCTAAAAAAAGCAAAAACCCAGGTGCAGGAACCATTCCTGCTCTAGTGGCAGCTGCGGGCCCATTCTGGGCCCCAAAAGCTACACCCAAGCCTTGGTTGGTTTGGCTGGTCCTGGACAGGCTAATTCTAGCTGCCCAGTAAACCCAGTCAAGCCCACTGTGATGATCTGCATGTAAACGGTTTTTCAGGTGAGGGTTGATTTGGCTTCAATTAAAAACGCTATGCTAAAAATGAACCGTGTATTGTTGGTTTGTGGCAGGTAGAGGCCTAGTAGGGAATGATGGCTACTAGGGAAAGTAAGGCCTAGCTAGTAGGTGTAAAGAATACTAGGGGCAGATGTTGTCTTCATCCAGCAGAAGATATTGGCTTCTGTGGGCTAGAGGTCCTCACCCAGCAGGGAACTTTAGCTGCTAGGGGTGAGGATTAAGATAGCTCAACAGGGAACTTTAGCTGCTTGGGGTGGGGAGTGGTCCAGCCTGATAATTAGTGTGTGCTGCTCAGGCTGGAGGAATTTTATACCCTGGTGGGTAACGCGGGCTGCCAGGGTAGAAGTGTATGCCAGCATGGTAGGGGACTTGCCTACCAGGGCTGTAAGTTTTAGACCCCTGGCAGGTAGTGTGGGCTGCAAGGGAGAGAAAGAGCTCTTAGGGCTCTATGTACCCTGATACGCTTAAAGGAGATCTGTGAGCAAGCATCCTACCTAACAGACTGGTAGGGTGTCCTTGTTTATTTCCCTATGGGAGCTTTGGGGAGAACCCAAAGTAAGCATTGGAGGGCATAGATTTGCTAAGAGGTGTCACCAAGGCGGTTGCTTGGAGAAGAAGCTGCAGAACTTGGTGTGATCAGGCCTCTGGGAATTAAAGCTGATTACTTTGCAACTGAAAGCCCATACTTAATCTCCTGGGTGATTAAAAACAACAACATAGAAAATATTGTTCTATGGTTATATGACCTAAGTGGATTGCCACTTGCAAGGGCCCAGTCAAACGCAAGTTTAATGTAGACTCATGCCTGGGTCTACAGGCTCTTGTAACAGGGACTGAGATAAAGAACCAAGGTGGTTAAGGATCAGCATAGAAAACTAGTAATAAGGAATATATGATAACAGTGAAGACTAGTTGAGGGACTGTTGATTAATGTTGAAGTTTGGAACCAAAAAAATTTCATTGTGCACATGGAACCAAGGTGGTTCCTAGTGAGGAGTAGCTGGAGGACTGATGATGGAAATAAGCTGTTGAAAGACTGGAATGAGCTGTTTTTTGTCTAAGATGGACTGTAGGCTGGTTCAGCTGAAGAGCTAAAAGATGTGGTTAAAGAACTGGTTGAAGAACCAGAAGATGATAGTGCAGGACTAAAAGATGGTGTGGAAGGACTAGTCAGATTAGAAAATGAGGCTGGAATGCTGATTTTGGTGTCTTAGGAGAGGCTTTCAAAGATATGATATAAAAATATTATATATCATATGAAGAGAAAAAAAGAGAAAAGTAATTATTCACAGTGTTTATACTGTGAATTTATTAGAGTTAATTGAATGGGAAGAAGCCAGAAAGAGGCCAGAAATAGGACAGAGAAACTGTGAGGCAAATATGCAACTTTTGCCAAGAACAACTAGGAGAGTTGAGAGGCAAGCAGCAGGTGACAGGCAACAAGCAAATTTGAAGGCGCAAAACATTGAAGAAAATGCGGAGAAACTTGGAGAAACATTGAAGAATCAAGGGTTCAAAAATCCCTTATGTGAAACATAGGCAAAAGCGCTCAAGATTTACCAGAGAAACATGACAGGAATCATGGCAAAACTGCTTGAAATGCAGAGCAGCTGTTTACCTGGAGCAAGACAGCTTTGAGTTTGAACCATAGTCAAGAGCAAGTCATTTGGGCAAACCTTTTTGCAAAACAGTTGAATCAAGGCGTGTAATTGGCTGTGAGCCAAAGTTTATTTGATCAGTGTTTTGAGGGCTTTAACTTAAGAGTTAAAGCCTAAAAAAATGAGAAGCAGAAAATTCATGACTTTCATTGGCTGAAGTAAGTTATTAAGTTTGATATATTATAGAGAAAGAAAAACGGGATAGTTTAATCTTTGGAAAAGAAGAGGTCTGAGAGAGATTTAGGACTGAAACAAGGAGCTACAAAAGGGGGAGCTATGTGAGGCTTAACAGGGGTTGGATCAAGTGGATTACAAATGCCACAAGGACTACAAAACAAGCTAAAGACCAAGCAAAAGGTGCAGAATCCCAAGATACAGCAGCCAGGGCTAAGGATGAGAAGCCTGAGCTGGAACTGACCGCAGGAGCCCAAAATAAAGGTGCAGGAGCCCAAGACCAAGTACAAGGAGTTCAAAAGATTGTTGAAGGACTCTGAGTATTGGCAAATTTCATAATATTCCCCCACCCAGGCATTATATCAGAAGGTTTCTAAGGGCATTTTTCTTCTGACTGTGAATAAAAGCCTATTTCAACCCCTGCCCAAATTTTCCTGTGATAAAAATAGCAAACCCTATGAGTGAGCTACTCTATCTTTTATCCTAGCCAAGGGGAGGAGAATACCTATTTCCAAGGTTGTAGAAGATTTTCCTCCAGTAAGTCTACTCAGGAGGTGTGGGAAAAAGTGACTTGGCATCTTGAGATGACAGATAGTGGAAGGGAGTTTATAGGAAATAAATTTATCAGGTTGTTACATGATTGGTACAGGCCCGCAGAGGGGCTAGCACCCGCTGAAGTACAGGTGTATGGTGGGGATGCCTGCCTAGTCATTGGGAAGGTGCTGGAAGAGTTTGCACTTATGCAGGCAAAGTACAAGCTTCTGACCAACCACTCACCACTTCTGGGGAATGTCAACTCCTCCAAGCTGGTCCCTGGCTATGACCCAGGACACACTTTGGGGACTGGTGGACATGAATACCACTACCCTCCTTAAAGTAATTTGGGGTTCCCAATTGGGAACCCTTTTTTAATCAAGTTTCTTTGCCTCAAGAATGCCTGTCAAGCCAGTCCAAAAATGGTGATCAGATTGGGAAAATCTCCATGACTCCTGAAGCCAAACCTGTTAAAACCAATGACCAGCCAAGCCAAGATGGGCCACTGAAAAGCCAAACAACTGTTCCTGAAAACCCCAAAAAATGACCATGAAGCAGCCAACCAAACACCAGAACTTGAGATGCCAAGATTTGCCACACAGATAGCACCAGAAAAATGCCCAGATGCACCTGCATGTGAGTAAGTATATAAATTAGAAGCACTTGAAAAAGTTCTGTATTATCATCCTTATCAAATAAAGTTGTTATGAACCTTTGGTTCACCAATCTGTTTCCACACCTATTTTTGATACTCTTCCATCTGCATGTATCCAAGCGTCAGTACCCATCCACTGGGATAGATAGTCAGACTCCAGTTGACAAAACCAAGGCCTTTGACTACTACTGTCTTGCCAACACTCCATTTGGACCTATGCATTTCACTGAGTATCCCCCAAACCCTGACCACAAACCCTGGACCTTGGAAGACTTGCAGTGGTACACCTGCCCAAACGCCCCCAAGGAACCCTACCAAATTGTCTGTGACGGCAAGGCAATCACCATTTACCCTTTGATCTTCAACAGGAAATACAACAATCTTGCTGCCTACCTGGTCCACATGGAACCACCCCCAAAACCCAAACCAACCATTTCAACCCACCCACTTCTGATGCCACTGGCCAGAGTAGTCAATTCCTGGGAGTGCTTTATCTGGCACTCACAGGATTGATTGATTCTGCCTTGCTAGCAGCTGTACCCTGGGCTGTGGCTGGGAAGGCCCTTTCCTACCTGGTAAAGTTAGGTCCCATCATCTGGTGGGCCATGCCAGTACCTGCTTTGACTCCTCCCTCACCTGCTGGAGCTCTATGGTACTCCTGGTATCCTGACACCTGGCATTAAAGAAACTACTAAGACGCCAGCAGGGGTTTCTGGAGAGACTTGGAGGTATGGAGTTATAAAGATTATAAAAGTTAAGGCATTTAAATGCCCTTCAAAGACACAGATAATTTTTAAAGACCAGAATTTATTATCTAAAATTGACAAGCAGGGAACAAGGATTGCAACTGAACTAGTTATGGTTCAGCATTAGATTGGGGAAGACAACAGTCCAATATAAAGAAAAATAATAGAAATGTGATGTAGTTTTCTTTGGAATATAATAATTAATATACTAGAAGCTGAATTCACTAGTCCAACAGTGGGTGGTATTATGACAGGATACAAGTATGATGTGAGCATCAAATATCTAATTGAGGTTTTAGTGCTTGGACTTGGTTATACACCTAATTAATAGTTATTGCCTGTATTTTAAAATTGGAAGCTGGATGTCCAATTTTGTTTAATATATCATGGGGTGTCTCTATGAGCGCCCCCTGTGTATTGTAAGATGTGTTGGTGGGTGGGGAGTTAATCTTAGTTGCACCAATATAGGATGGGTTGGAGCTCAGAACTACCTAGTAACCTGATAAAACCACTAGTATTTGAAAACAGCACACTTTAAGTTTTTGTTTAAAAATCTTTATAAAAATGGAGCTCCTGCTAACCTATATGCCTGGTTGGTGTCATGAATGACATTTAAATACTTGTATTGAGAACCTGGGAATTGAAACCTGGGTCTTAGGGAAAGCCTTATATAGACCAGAGTAGACAGGAAACTGCCCAACTGTCAGTTGGGTCAAACCCTGGACCACCAGAGATAGATGACCCCAAACAGGAGGAACAGAAACCTGCCAACCTGCCAAGAGTCAATACTGGAGGTTCTAAATCAACATTGGAGACCCTGGAATTAACCCCAACCCTCCAAAGACTACTCAAGTCACACAAAGTGGACAGGAACCTGCCAACCTGTTAAATTGCAAACCCGAGTTGACAAGTTACTCCAAGACCCGCCAGTCTCCCAATGACCATTCCCCAAATGGTCACCAGATTGCTGCCAACCTTTCACCACCAAAGATCCAGACCTATGCAGAGGTTGTAGCTTGCCTTAAGGAGGTTAAAACAAAACCTACTGCTAACTCTGCCAATGACCGCCAGCAGCTATCAGTCTTCCATCCAGAATGGGTAGTACGATTGAACTACTCAGGTGATGTGATGAACAGTAGCAGCGTAACAAAGCATTGCCACTTCTGCTCACCAGAGCAGGCACAACCTGGATCTGCCGCCCTCAAGGCTCTAAGCCAAGACCCATGCCCTGCCAGTGCCTTGTATGCAAACCTGAACCCTGCAAAAATTAAAGAAGCAAAACCCATGGTATAAAAGCCCCAGCAGTATGGTGATGAGCATATTTTTATTTTTGATAATAAAGTTTTATGAACCTTTGGTTCAAAAAAATCTTACCTTATCTAGTCTTAGTGATCTTCTATATCAACTCTGTTCAAGTAGACCATCAGGCAACCGCCCCCTCTGGAGACCAACCTGCCAATCTTACCCAGGCACTATACCGTCCCCCAGGAGCCCCCTTTGGACCTGTGCATTTTTCCAAATACCCACCCAACCCGGCCTACGCGGAGTACAACTTGGAGACCATCCTCATTGCTGACCCCTTGGCCAGGACTAGAGAAACTGAATAAATAGGATGTGAAGGAAAGAGAATTGAGGTGCTGCCCTTATTGCTTAAAGACAAGTACAATTATCTTCCTGCCTACTTTGTTCCCATGACTCCACCCTTAACCCTGCAACCCAACTGTCCAATGGAGACCCCCACTGAAGCTGAGACTTTGTCCACCCAACTGCTTGGAGTACTCTAAATTACTTTGATGGGAATGGTAGACACTATGGTGCCCAATTCAGGGCCCTGGTCTTTGCTTGGGCAATCTGTATCCTAAATTATCAAGTTAGCACCCATCCTATGGTGGGCATTACCCTCTGGCCTGGCTGTATTCCTTCCTGAGCTAACCAATGCATCTACCTATGCCTGGCTTCCTGGCAGTTGGCCTCTCTTGAGCCGCGGTGTTGATTTTGCAGTGTCTGCAGTCTTTACGCTGCTTACCGCAACCCCTGAGCATAGAATTGAGGGAATGATTGAACTGATTTTCTGAATCCTGTCTCATTTCTTCAGAATTCTGCTTTTATTATCTCTTCTCTAGCTTTTCTTGGTTGTCTCCTCCTAATACCCTTACTTGGAGGTTACCGTTTGTGAATTTCAATATTGAGGGTTATTTTGTTGGTAAATATTTTACCATTTGGATCTTTATCCCCTGTTTTACCAACACTTCACAATTTCAGCAAGACTCCATTACAAACAGTGCATATGTTAGTAAGAAAAGTAATCTGTGATTGGATTTAAGTCACTGCATCATGGCTGTTTAAGATTGTGGGGACTAAGAAGCTGCTAGTAAGCATGGACCCTACAAGCCTTCTGGGTTGTTTTAATGTTGACTGGTTCAACTAGCCATAGTTAGCTGTGATATTAACTCTTAAATCAATTGGACTTTAATCTTATACTTATTAAATGATATGGATGATGAGTTGCTTTGATGATGAATTACACAGGCTATTGGACTGTTTAAAAGCTTACTGAACCCAAGCTACTTGTCACTGATACATTAAACCATCACATTTACCACTGTAATAGCTTGCTTGCTGACATGAGTGTATCCTTGTTTACAGTATGTCAAGATTTTATGGTCTTGAAGTCCTCACCCAGCAGGGAACTTTGGCTGCTAGGGGTGAGGAATAAGATAGCTCAGCAGGGAACTTTAGCTGCTTGGAGTGAGGAGTGGTCCAGTCTGATGGTTAGTGTGTGCTGCTCAGGCTGGAGGAATTTTAGACCCTGGCGGGTAATGCGGGCTGCCAGGGTAGAAGTGTATGCCAGTATGGTAGGGGATTTGCCTACCAGGGCTGTAAGTTTTAGACTCCTGGCAGGTAGCGTGGGCTGCAAGGGATAGGAAGAGCTCTGAGGGCTCTACATACCCTGATACGCTTAAAGGAGATCTGTGAGCAAGCATCCTACCTAACAGACTGGTAGGGTGTTGTGATGATCTACATGTTTGGTGGTTTGCAGGTGGGGCTAATATTGGCCAAGCAAAAGTTTGATTATTTGTTGAAGGTGAGCCTAGTAGGTAACATAGGGCTACTAGGGTTAAGTAGGGTGAGCCTATTAGGTAACATGGTCTACTAGGGTAAGTAAGGCCTGGCTGGTAGGTAACATAGGACTACCAGAGGTAGATGTTGCCTCCACCCAGCAGAAATAATTGGCTGCTTTGGGCTATAGTGCTTCACCCCGCAGGAAACTGTGGCTTCAGAAGATTGAAAACTGAAATAGCAAGCAGGGAGCTTTGTCTGTCTGGGGGAGTAGGTTTTGGACCCCTAGCAGGTAACACAGGCTGCCAGGGAGGGAAAGAGCTTTGAGGGAACTACGCACCCTAATACACTTACAGGAGGTCTGTGAGCAAGCACCCTACCTAACAGACTGGTAGGGTGTCCTTGTTTATGCCCCTATGGGAGCTTTGGGGAAACCCAAAGTGAGCATTGGAGGGCATAAATTTGCTCAGAGGTGTCACCAAGGCAGTTTGCTTGGGGAAGCAAGCTGCAGAACTTGGTGTAATCAGGCCTCTGGGAAGTGGAGCTGATTACTCTGCAACTGAAAGCCCAGACTTAATCACCTGGGTGAGTAAAGACAACACATAGACATTGATCTATGGTTGAATGGCCTAAGTAGATTACCACTTGCAAGGGCCCAGTCAAACGCCAGTTCAATGTAGACTCATGCCTGGGTCTACAAGTTCTGGTAATGGGGACTGAGATAAAGAACCAAGGTGGTTCACAGAATTAACAGAGAAAACTAGCAAGAGGGACTGTTTGATCACACTGAAGGCTAGTTAATGGACTGTTAATTCATATTGAATTGTAGTAACAAATATGATTCAGTGTGTATGAGGAACAAAGGAGGTTCCTAGTGAGGATTTGTTGAGGAACTGGTTGAGGAGAAGTTGAAGAACAAGAAGATTATGATGCAGGACAAGCTGATCATAAATCAGGATAGCCAAAGGACCAGAAGTTTGTGGTGAAGGACTAAAGAGCTGATAGGATGAACTAGCCAGACTAGATGCAGGGGCTGGAAGAGCTGATTTTAGTGGCTTTTGAGAGGAAAAAGATAAAAACAAGCAGTTAAATAATAATTAAATACTGCCTGATTATGATTGAAAAAGGATTAAAAATCATATAATGAAAAAAAGAGAAGGAAAAATTATAAATAGTTTGTTAGAACTATAAATTTATTTAAAAATAAGGATTAAAGAAGAAGGGAGCTGGAAAGAAGCTGGAAATGGAATGGAGAAACTATGGGGGCAAAAGAGCAAATTCCGCCAAGAACAACTAGGAGAGGCAAAAGGACAAGCAGCAAGCAGGTTTGAAGTCGCAAAACGTTTAAAGCAACACATAAAAACACAGAGAAACATTGAAAAATTGAAGTATCAAAATTCACCTAAGTAAAACATATGTAGAAGCGCATGAGATTTGCCGGGGAAACGTGACAGGAATTACGGCAAAACTGTTTGAAATGCAGAGCAGTTGTTTACCCAGAGCAAGACAGCCTTGGGTTTGAACCAGTGTCAAAAGCAGGTCATCCGGGGAAACCTTTTTGGCAAAATGTTGAATCAAGGCGTGTGATTGGCTGCAAGCCGGAGTCTATTTGATCAGTTTTTTAAGGACTTTAACTTAAGAGTTAAAGCCTAAAAAATGAGGAGCAGAAGCAGAAAATTCAGGGCTTTTATTGACTAAAGTAAGTTTAAAGGTTTAATATATTATAGGAGAAGAAAAACTGGATAGTTTATGCTTTGAAGAACCAGAGTTCTAAGAGAGGTTTTTGATCTGAAACAAGGGGCTATAAAAGGGAGATCTATGTGAGGCATAACAGGGACTGGATCAAGTGGATAACAAAGGCCACAAGAACTACAGAAGGAGCCAGAGACCAAGCTAAGGAAGCCTGAGCTAGATCAGACCGCAGGAGCCCAAAATAAATGTGCAGGAGCCCAAGACCAAAGCGCAGGAGCACAAGACTAAGGTGCAGGAGCCATAGACCAAGTAAAGGAGTACAAGATATTGTTGGAGGACTCCAAGTATTGCCAAACCCATATTGTTTCCTTGACCCCCTGGTCAATATACCAGAAGTTTTCTAAGGGGATCTTCCTTCTGAGAGTGAATAAAAGCCCATTTTGACCCCTATACATATTCTGTGATATATTTTACCTTACTAGAGAATGACAACCCCTTCCAGCTGGTCCCTGGATATGACCCAGGACTCACTTTGGGGACTGGTGGACAGAAACCACAAAGTGAGTTTTCTGAGAAATCTTTGGCTTTCAGCTTGATCAGTATATCTGCTAACTTGGTTAGATATTGCTGATAAGTCATGTCTTCAGGATTGCCCATTGCAGAGTACAGGAACGGCAGGATGGCAGGGTGGTGTCCATATACCAACTGGAAGGTCAAAAACCTGATAGTGCTATGGATCAAAATATTTTAGGCAAAGACCACAGCAGGTAGGAACAGTTACCATTCTGTGGTACAAGTATCTGCCAATTTCCTCAGAATGGAGACTAAAGCTACATTCACTCTCTCCACCATACCATTTGACTCAGGGTGGTATGAAGTGGAGAGAACTCCCCTCACACCCATGAGCTTGTTCATCTTGGGAATTACATTGGCGGTGAAATTAGTGCTGTTGTCTGTGAGGATTGACTGGGGACATCCATGCTGGTGGATTATGCGTTCTAAAATGAAGGTGGCCGTAGACTCAGCGCTTACACACTGTAGTGGCTTGGCTTTGACCCACTTGGTCAAGTGGTCAATGGCCACTATGATATATTGGAGGCAACCCACTCACATTGGAGGTGGTCTTACAACGTCTAAAATCACAGTGTGCCAGGCAATTTTGGCTCTACTTTCTTGTACTGGTGGCAGCCCACAAATGGCTTCTCATTCTGCCATTCAGAGCAGCAAGTAATAGTTTCTTTGACGTCAAACAACAGAGACTGCCAATAGTAGTTGTGGAGCTGCAGCTGAGCAACTGTCTTTCAGAATCCTCTATGGCACACTGCCTTGTGGGCAGCAAGTATAATTTTGGGCCTGTCAGATAGTTGAGGGAATAAGTACTTTTTACCTTCAAGATATTTATAAAGCTTGTTGTTTTCCACACGGCAGTCTTTTCTCAGCTCTCTGAGAATAGCCTGGATTTTATCTGGCTCATTTTTTTAAGTGGCCTTTACCATCTTATTGTACATTTCATCTTCTTGGGACAATACCAGCACTACAGTGGGCAAGCGGGACAGGCAATTGGAGTTCTGGTGGCTAGCTCCAGGACAGTGGACTAGCTTATAGTCAAAGGCTTAGAGTTTCAGTGCCCATCTGGAAAGACGTCCTACTGGCTTGCAGAGATTCTGTAGCCAGCTGAGACTGGCATGGTCTGTTACAACAATAAATTTTATGTCATGCAGATATACCCTAAACTGCTTATAGGCGTATATTACTATGAGACATTCTCTTTCTGTAATGGTATAGTTACGGTTGTGCACATTAAGGGACCTGCTGGTGTATGCTAATGGATACCCCTTGTGGAGTTTCTGTCCACCAGTCCCAAAAGTGTATCCTGGGTTATAGCCAGGGACCAGCTGGAAGGGGTTGTCATTCTCTAGTAAGGGAAAATGTATCTCAGAAATATGTATAGGGGTCAAGATGGGCTTTTATTTACTCTCAGAAGGAAGATCCCCTTAGAAACCTTCTGGTATATGACCTGGTGGGTCAGGGAAACAATATGGATTTTCCAATACTTAGAGTTCTCCAACAATATCTTGGACTCCTTGTACTTGGTCTTGTACTCCTGCACCTAAGTCTTGGACTTCTGCTCCTTAAACTTGGACTTCTGCACATTAGAATTAGACTCCTGCGCCGCGCTTAAGATCCAGCTCCTTATTCTTGGGCTCCTGCTCTGTTATATTGGGCTTCAGCTCTCTTTATAGCTCTAGTGAACTTGTTATTCCACTTTTATAAGTCCAACCAAGCTCCTGCTGGAAATCAAAAGGCTTCCAAAAAAACCTTTTGGCAGAAACTTAAAAGACCCGGGGAAAACTCTGTCAAAGACCCAGATTGACTTGGAAAGACTCAGAAAGACCCTGTAACTTTCCAGCTAGCTTCCTTCTTATAGTGTCTTTTTCCCAACGGTTCCACCTTCAAAATGGCATTTTTCAAAAGCTTAAACCATTGCCGCTCACTTTTTCCTATAATATCTTAAGCTTACTTACTTACTTCCTCAAAAGCTTAAAGTATTAATTCACTATTTCCTCATGTATACTTTAAGTTTTTGGCTTCCAACCAATCATATTCATCAGAAAACATGCCAGAACTCAACCAATAAATGCAGAGCGCAGAAATAGACCATTTCTGATGTTCCTTGGGATCCAACTAAGAAATTAATTTCCATTGCTTAAACCACTCAAATTGACAACTCTTTGCGCACCAAAGCATTAACTGGTCCATTATTCCAGCACCAGTCTACCCTGCATTCAACCTAAACAAATTTAAATAGTAGAATGATATTTAAACTGTTCTTTTTGGACCTCTTCAACGTTTTCCCCATATATTTGCAAATATAGTAAAATCCAAGGAGAATGTCCCACCAAAACAACTTTATATCCAGCTCTAATAGAAACATACCTTCATCTATCCTAGGAACTTAATAAAAAAATATCTTATCCACACTTTTATCCACATTCCTTCTTGATTTTACTACTAAACCAAGGTAAAACATTCCAAATTGTCCCACTTTGGCAAATCAATTTGGCAAAACCTTGGCTCATTTCTCCAGACCACCAGTTCTTCACCATCATCTTCTGGTCATTTGGCCAGCTCATTTCAGTCTCTGACAGCTCAGAACAGTCCTACAGCTACTTTTTCAACAAAAGTCACTAAAATTTCACTTGTTCAACATAAGCTCTGCCTGCAAACCACCAAACATGTGGACTGCCACACTCCTTCATTGTTGAGTTAAGACAGCACTGCTCCTAGTGCTGATAACAATTCTTCAGTATGGACAATGAAGGGCTTGCTGAAGTCTGGATACATCAGAAATGGGATAGAAGAAAGACTGGTTCTAATAGAATTGTAGGCATTCTGACAAGCTGTTGTCCATTTGAAGGTGGGTCTGTTTTTCAGGAGATTGAGCACAGGCTTGCCAGTGCAAGAGAAGCTTGGGATAAAGTGCCGGTAGTACCCTATCATTCCTAAGAAGACTTATATGTCTCTTTTGCTCTCTGGGCGCTTCATATTTGTAATTGCTTCAACTTTTACTGGTTTCAGGCAAAGACCAGCTGTATCCACAACAAAGCCGAGGTATTCAAGCTAATCTTTAAAGAACTGGCACTTTTAATGCTTTATCTTTAGATTAGCGTCATCCAGTCTTTTGAAGAAAGCTTCTAAGTGATCCAGATGTTCATTGAATGTCCTGGAAAATATGTTAATATTGTTCAAGTTTACCAGGACGTAAGACAGCTTGAGGTCTCCAAGAATCAAATCCATGGATTGCTGGAACATGACTGGGGCGTTACACAGACCCTGAGGCATGCATGTTGGCTGGAATAACCCTTGGGAGGTTATTATTGCACACTTCTCTTGTTCTTTGTACGGCAACTCAATTTGCCAATAACCGGGAATCAGATCCATAGCAGAGAAGTACTTGTCTCTGCCTAG
The DNA here is from genome assembly GCA_014839935.2 of Entomophthora muscae. Taxonomy (NCBI): domain Eukaryota; kingdom Fungi; phylum Entomophthoromycota; class Entomophthoromycetes; order Entomophthorales; family Entomophthoraceae; genus Entomophthora; species Entomophthora muscae. Next base: position 312,319 of record QTSX02001441.1, on the reverse strand, counting down.
ACAATCAAGGGCATCATTGAGCTGTGGAAGAGGGTAAGAATCCTTTTCGGTTATCAGATTGAGCCAACGGTAATCAATCACAACTCTATTACTACCGTCTTTTTTCTTTACTATGAGCATAGAAGACGCCCAAGGGCTCTTAGAAGGCACAAGCATATCCCTATCCAAGAGCTCTTTTATCTCCTTGCTCACTACCTCCTTACTGGCCTTGGACCTTCTAATGGGGCAGAGGCAAATTGATTTTTGGTTGCCTATGTCAATGTGATGAGTAACATCAGTAGCACACGCGAGATCAAAATCATCTTCTGCAAAAATACAGTGGTATTTTTCAAATAGCGCACTGGCCCTTGTGTTCTTTGTCTGTTAAGGAGGATATGTTGGCCAAAGGGGTGGTTGCATACGCAGAAGCTTCTACTTGACATGGAAGTCCCATGTTAGAGAAGTCACCTTTGCAATAGAATTCCTCTATTTCTACAACAGGGAGGTGAACAAAGGCAACTACCTGATGTTTCTTGATCTTTAGGTCAAATTCCTGTAGGTTAGCCAATAGAAAATGAATTTCTGCTGCCCAGGGATGATGATTCCAGGGGCAACACATGGCTCAAAACGGGAGCAGCTCCAGAGCTGATGAATTTTTCTGTAAATTCCTTCTGGTATATCTAAAGTCAGACCAGAGTTGATGACTGTCTGAGTGCCGCTTGGCAGTGTGAAGGTTGACCTTGACCAAAGGGGAATGCCTTTGTGTTTCTTTATCTGTGTGAGTAGCCATTTCCCCTTTTTCCCCTTGATTTGGTAGAGCACTGCCACTACTACGTCCTTATAAGCCAGGTAAATGCTCTTGGTTTTCTTTGGGGGCAAATTCTGCTTGGATTAGTATAGTGGAATATACTGGCTGAGCAACGTTAAGGTGTCCATTTTCATGTCTAATTTCACTCTGTATTTGCAAAGGAATGCCGTCCCAATCAGTATATCATAGTTTTGACTGGGTAGGACCACAGCAGGCAACAAAACTGCAATTAAACCTCACCTCATTGGCAATGAACTGTATGCTCCAACAGAAGTAGTAGTGTGAATTCTAGTGGTACCATAGACTTTGTAGTGGGTAACATCAGGAGCCAGGCCCAGTCTTTTTACCAGGTGAGTTGAGACTATATTGATTGGGGCCCCACTTTCTATAATGTCCCTCACCTTTACCTTATTCACAGAAATATCAGCATAAGTACATTTGGTGTAAGATTCAGATTGGAGATTTAATAAATGGATACCCAGTGGTCCTGGGGTATCAAAGTACTGGCACAGACTTTGGCCAATTTCTGGGAAGTTTGTTTCTATGGTTTCCAGTGGCATAGAGAACTGTACACCTTTCAGTGGCGGTAGATTGGTGGGCATGTTTGGGTTAGAACCAGTACATACCTCCTTAACTTGAGCGGTGTAGGGCTTAGAGACAATCTCTAGTGTGTTGGAATCAATTTTCTTGGGGCGGCCTCTCTCTTGGGTGGGGATTGCATACAGGTTGTCTGCTACTAGCTTACAGATAGAGTCCTCCTCAAAGTCCTTTTCAAGTATAAGGAGATAAGGAAGGGGCTGGTCAATGGCCTTAGTCATGTCTAAGGGTGACACAAGTGTAGGTGCTGTTTCCTTGCTGGTAGGCGCAGGATTCTTTTTGCTGGCCTCTGGAGGCTGACTGGCTGACTTTTGATTGGGATCCTTTGGAATGGGAAGAGAATTGGCATAACTATTACATTCCATTACTGGTCTTCCCTCCCTTTTCTATGATCTATCAGCTTTGATACTGTTACCACATTGACAGAAGGTGGACTGGGCTTCCCACCTCGGCATTCTGCCGCAAAATGGCCTCGCTTTCCACACTTATTGCAGTTGTCAGAGTTTTGATAGGACTTTTTTTCTCCTTTTGCCTTATCTGCGTCAGGTGTGGAATCAGCAGGCTTGGGAGTCTGGAAGCGCTTTTTATAGTTGTTAAAACTTTTACCTGTCTGTCCTTTGTTTGGGGCCTCAAAATGTGAACCAAGTCTGAAGAGATAGCTTGTGATCTTCTGTGTGTCATTGGGCTGATTGAGCATGGGGAACATCACATTGGCAAGTTCACAATAGGGCTGTAATGCTTGGATCATGGTGATCCAGCAATCTAAATCAGACAGTACTCCATCTCCAAGAAGGATCTGTGCCTTATTTTAGAAGTGTTCAGAAAAATCAGAAACAGTTTTGTATTTCTTGAATGAGATATTGATGAACTCTGTCTTTCTGGCCTGGAGCTTAGTCTCACTGCCAAATTCATTGATGATCGCCTGTTTGGCGTCTGCGTATGTCCACTCTTTTTGAGGTAGACGTGGCATAATGACGTCCACACTTGTGGGATCCAAGGCATTAATGAGAGTGATGGCCTTCATATGATCTGACAATCCTCTCATGGACATCTCAAATAGCCGTATGAATATCCTAATGTTTCCATTGCAATCAAACCTAGGCAATTTCAATGGTTTGAAATTATGGTCAGGAACCAAGGTCTCCTCTATGAGAATGGCCATGGGTCTTCTAGCAGGGATAGTAGGGAGCCTAGTGGAGGACATTGGCGTGAGAGGAGGCAGTGCCGCAACTCCCATGGGCACATTACATGTGTACTGAGAGCTGTTACTCTTGCACTTGGACCCTATCTTGTGGAAGAAATCAGGAGAAGAGGTCTGCTGTCTTTCCAAAGAAGAGGCAGGAAGGGGGGACAAACCTTGGCCTGAGCTTCTTCTTCCTGCCCCGCTTTCCTGGGCCTCCAGCTTGCTTAGTCCAGCAGCAAACTTAAGTTCCATCTCCTTCCTAGCTGTGCGCTCCTGTACTAGCTGTTCCAATAGGTTTCTGTGATTTTCTTCCAACATCTGGACTGTAGAGGTGAGCGCATCATGGCGTTGTTTGTCCTTCTTGCAGCCTTCCTCCAGGTGGGCAACTTGCTTGCAAGCAGCTTCAAGATCTTTGTAAAGAAAGCTGGCAAGCTCTCATACGCTTTCAACTGTCTCCTAAAGATTGTTCTTGTTGTCCACATAAGTGTTGTGGTATAGGCAGTAGTTGTGAGACTCAGAGGCAAGCTCCTGGGAAGTGATGCCCAGAAGAGCTGGGAACTTCCCATTTTTCCTGCTGCCAATCTTACTTGCCAGCTTGTTCACGTAAGCCACTAGCTCATTATATTGGTTGGTGCTTCTATTGTTGGCATTGTCCAGCATACAGCGTAAGTCTTCTTGGTTGTAAGTTCCTCCACTCTGGTTCAGGTTTTAAGCTAACTCGTCAGCCCTACAGGTCAGGATGATACAGTGAGTAGTCACGTCAGTGATTCACCACGGGGTTATACCAGTGCTCTCAAAGCAATTGGCGACAATATGTCCAACCTGAGAATTGAACTGCCGCAAAATTTCATCCACTCTGAAGTGGGCATGGTTGGTGGTGTCAAACAGATTACTTAGGATACCCTTCAAGGAATCAAAGCTGATGTTCAGCTTATTGATTGTAGCCAAGTGGGCTTTCTGAAATTTGTTGTGGCTAGCCCCCAGCTCAGTGATTTCCAAGTTTTGTCTTGCAACAAGTTGCTGCAAGTGTTTTATGCTTGGATGAACAAAGTAAGAAAGGAAATCTTTGACTTTCCCCTTCTCTTTGTTTAACAGCTGACTAATCTTCATGCTGTTTGCCTCTTTGTACTGTAGATATGCAGTCCAGAGGTCAGCAGCATTAATATTGTAGCTGAACAGAGTGAATTCCGTCTTCTGTTGGGCCCCCTCATGCCGTCAACCGTGGAGGAGTGTGCCTAGCATAGTGTGGATCTTGTCTAAAGATACTTTCAGGGTTGGTGTGGTCCTGGTACATTGGCAGGATCCAAGTGGAGACAGTCATCTTGGAGCTCAACAGCTCAGTGGGGTGTAATATCCAGGCAAAGACTAGTGTCTCTTTTGGTGTCACTAGTGTCCTTGCAACCCCCCATATTTATCAATGAAGCTGGGGCGGGAAAGGGGTAAGGCAGCAGCTTAACTTGACTCTAATGGCAGCTCATTTTTGTAGTGAGCACCACTGTCAAGATTTTGCGGTCTTGGAGAAAGATTTAATTATTCATTATAGTAGGGGATGTTGATATAGATTTTATGAGGACAATCTTTGCTACTAATCAGGTTTAGGGTGTGGCTATGGCCTGGCGGTGTTCCAAGTCTGTAGGAGAAATACACTGGTCTGAAAATAGACAGCAGCAGCCTATTTGAATTCTTCTGACTACTAGGTGTTGGCTAGTAGTGATACAACAATAGATATCTTCAATCTCTATCTTCAAAGGTGATAATTCTGCTCAATATCTAGTCAGGAGAGCACCTTATATTGGGTAGATAAGCCCTCTTTCCAGATTGCTATCTGACGCTTTCAACTCTTACTAGTCAGTCTATCTGTTCCCCAGACTACTAGTTTCAGCCCACAGAGTTAGGCATCCATGCCGGTCTGGCATGAAACTTCAATGGATTACCAGCCTTGGCTTATTGTGATAGTGTCTTGGCGGTATCCTGTTTGTAATCATGCATATGTGAGTTTGGTTCCCTGTCAATTGGGTTTTTACATCATGCGGTATTCTTCTGAATGACCTTCTATATAAATTATAGGTTTCAATGTGTCTTCAAGTGCAAATGTTTGGCAGTAGCATACATTGCATTATTATTTGGGAACCTTCAATCTTATTGTCTGAGGTAAGTTCTGTGATCATAATCAGGAATCATCAAGCCTGATTGCTTAGGTTTGATCCAATGAGAAGACCATTATTGAATCAGGATCAATCTTTGGAGTAATAATAACTGTAGTGATTACCCAAAACCAGTTACAAGATCAGCTGATACTTCCAGGAGCTTTCCAGCTCTATGACAATTGGTTGTCTTTAACCAATCAGTCAGGGGAATGATGGTCAAGTCTATCATATTATTCCAAAGTCCTGACACATTAAATTCCAAGTTATTGGTTCATTGCTCTCATCATTTCATGGTATTTAAACTTCCCCTCATCATAATAATAAAGAACAAAGCTTTTATCATATATGCTTTTATTATACACACTAGTCAGTTGACAAAAAGTCCTAGGCTGGTGCTTTGACAGTATCATTGTAGAGTCCTTGAGTTAAGCAATAGCAAAATTTACGCCACAGGAATTTCTGGATATATGTCTGGTCATTGTTCTAGGTATACTTAATTTTCCATGAAAAACTATATTCTGATAATTAAGAGAGATTTTAAGGGGTCTACAATTGCTAACTTTTGGAGAATCAATGCATAGAGAACCAAGATTGAAGTTATCACAGGTATGCAGCCACATCATTTGATAAGATTGGACACTTGGCTTGCAAAATGATCTTCCCAGGAATCCAATTTATCCCTGGGGGCCCTATGTAGCATGGCAATCAGCTTTAGAAAGACATCCTGTTTTCCAGTGATAAGGAGCGCCTTTTGGGGAAGCTTCAAATATGGAATTAAGAAAGAAGAGAAGTATATTTTATTAGATAATACTTAAGACTTATATAGACTTGACTATGGCAGGGATTTAGTTGGATCAAACCTAGGTTTGGTCATGTGCAAGATGGGTTTGAGCCACTGGATACTTGGACATTCAGGTGATATTGCTTGGTTACCATTCTTGGTATGTCAAACGGTATATTGGAAGGGGACCAAATTGGGCAATGGTTGGATGTTAAGTAGGTTGGTGGTAGCCAGAATGCTTGTACATCCAGACCCTTGACACTCCCCCTTAAGGGGTTACTCTGGTGAATAAGGAGGGTGCTTTGTTTTCACGGCTGCCGCCTGATGCTCCTGGATCTGTTTACTAGTTGGAACTGTCTGGTTGAGTGCCCTCCTTTACTGAGGCAGAGACGGATTCTGTGGTATTTCTTGATAATTGGGTTTTTGGCACCTTGGAATTTTATTAGATAGGTTTTGTGTTATGGTCTGTATTTGATGACTCTTCCTGGTCCCTGGTGTACTGAGTCTAGTTTCTTTCTGTTGCCAGCTAGAATCCAGAAGGTGGAGTTGATGGGAAGTGGTTCCTCTGTGGAGGTTACCTTTTGTGTTTTGAGCCTCTTTATTTCTGCTATTTTAGCTTTGAGGCAGATGTGTTGTAGATTTGGTGCTTGTTGTCATGAATGATATTTCAATACTTGTATTGAAAACCCAAGAGTTGAACCCCAGTTCCCTGAAAGCAGATTGAACCCTCCAGGACGGTCCAGAACCTGCTGGTCCGTTAAGTCACAGGCTCAAATTGTTAAATTACTCTGCACCCGCTGGCCTACTACAGAGGATTCCCTGAATGGTTGACAGACTGGCGCCAAACAGGTGCCAATGAAGACCCATACCTACAAAGAAGATGTAGTCTGGCTAACAGAGGTTGGGGAAGGACCTACTACTATACCTGCTAACCTGCCAAGTGCCAATACTGGAGTTTCAAAATCAACATTGAAAACCCTGGAATCAACCCCTGACCCTCCAAAGACTACTCCAGTCACACAAAGTGGACATAAAACTGCCCAATTGTTAAATTGCAAACCCAAGTTAGCAAGTTACTCTGAGACCTGCCAATCTCCCAAGGACAATTCCCCAAATGATCACCAGATTGATGCCAACCTTGAGCCACCAAAGATCTGAACCTATGCAGAGGTTTTAGCTTGCCTTAAGGAGGTTAAAACAAAACCTATTATTAACTCTGCCAATGACCACCAGCAACTTCCAGCCTTCCATCCAGAATGGGTAGTACAATTGAACTACTCAGGTGACATAGTGAACAGTGGCAGCAAAACAAAGCATTGCCACTTCTATTCACCAGAGCAGGCATAACCTGGATCTGTTGCCCTCAAGACTCTAAGCCAAGATCCATGCCCCACCAGTGCCCTGTCTGCAAACCTTAACCCTGAAAAAATCAAAGAAGCAAAATACCATGGTATAAAAACCCTGGCAGTATGGTGAGGACCATATTGTCATTTTCAATAATAAAGTTTTATGAACCTTTGGTTTGAACTAATATTACCTTATCTAGTCTTAGTGATCTTCTATATCAACTCTGTTCAAGTAGACCATCAGGCAACCGCCCCCTCTGGAGACCAACCTGCCAATCTTACCCAGGCACTATACCGTCCCCCAGGAGCCCCCTTTGGACCTGTGCATTTTTCCAAATATCCGCCCAACCCGGCCTACGCGGAGTACAACTTGGAGACCATCCTCATTGCTGACCCCTTGGCCAGGACTAGAGAAACTGAATACATAGGATGTGAAGGAAAGTGGTACAAAAGGCTGCCAAGGTTGTTCAAAGACAAGTACAATTATCTGCCTGCCTACTCCATTCCCATGACTCTGCCCTTAACCCCACGGCCTGACTGCCCAATTGAGACCCGCACTGCTGCAGAGATTACGTCCACCCAACTGTTTGGAGTACTCTATATCACTTTGACAGGAATGGGGGATTCCATGGTCCCTACCTATGGACCCTGTTTCTTATTTGGGCAATCCATATCTTACATTATCAAGTTAGCACCCATTCTATGGTGGGCTTTACCCGCCGGCTTGGTCCAACCCCATCCTGAGCCGCCCAATGCCTCTACCTATGCCTGGCTTCCTGACACTTGTTCTACTGTGGGAGTTTTCCCTGGGGGGATCTTTATGTATGGCTGTTTGTTGCAGGTGATTATTTCCTGTTTGTATCCCTAGGTTAGCTCAAACAGTGAATATCCTGTCCCTTGGTTGGTGTGGACTTGGGATACTAGTAATACATGTTTCACGTATAGTGGCCATGTGTCTTTGGCTTTGCCATCCATTATTTTCTCTAGGGTCCTGATAAAGCTGCCGTTGAGACATTCCACTCTGCTGTTTGCCTGTGGCCTGTATGGAGAGGTTGTGGAGTGTTTAATGTTTTTTATTTCAAGTTGACATTTACTATGTGACCTGATAACTTGGTTGCTCCATCAGTTATGATGTAGTCTGGAGTGCTGTAGTTGGCTATGATTGCTTTGTTAATGAAATGGTTGATGGTTTCTGCTTTATGGTCCTTTGTTGCCCAGCAGATAGACCAGCGTGTGGCAAAGTTGATAGCTACAATTAAGAAGTGTTGGTTTGCTTTTGTTTCTGGGAAGGGGCCCACTACGTCCAGTCCCCAAACCTTGAATGGTTCAGGTTCTGATACTGGATTGACTGTGGCTGAGGAGCCTTTGTACTGGTGTATTTCTTGCACACTGTGCACTTTTTCAGAACATCAACTATATCTTGTTTGAGGTTTGGCCATCATACTATCTCTTTTAGTGTGAGTATAGGTTGTTAGCCTTTGTATGGCTTAGTAGGCGGTGATGTCTTAATATGATGTCAACTCTTTGTGTAAGTGGGATGTACAGAGCATGTTTGTCATTAATAATTTGGTATACAGTGCCATTTGATACATGGAAATACTTTTTGTTTCTTACTAATGTATTGTGGGTCATTTGATGTGTTGAGGGGTCTTTCCCTTTGGTTTTATACTCAGTGTTGTACAGGTTTGACCAGTCAGGGGCCAGGTGGTCAGGGTGATCCTCTCTAGGCTGACATAGTCTAGAGAGAGCATCAGCCATGACCAGCTCTGCCCCTTTTTGTATTGGATTTCCAAATTAAGCTGCTCCAGCAAGGACATCCATTTGGCTTGTCACTGTGCAAGTGTGTTCTGAGTTTTGAAATAGATTAAGGATTTATGGTCAGTTAGTACTCAGACGTTAAAATGTTCTTCCAGATAACATATCCATTTCTTGCATGTGTGATATATTGCTAGCAAAACCTTATTGTGTATTGGGTATCTCTGCTCAGTATTAGTTAGTTTTCTGCTTTCTTAACATACTGACAGGAAGTCTTGCTGCCCTGGCTGGCAGATGCACAGGACTGCGCCAATGGCAGTGCCGCTGACATCTGACTCAAGCTTGTAACACCCATTATTATTAGGGTATTGCAGGATTGGTGCTTCAATCAAAGCTTGTTTTAATAATTGAAAATTCTTGTTGCATTCTGGAGTCCAGATGAATTTCTTTTTGGCATTACCCTTGGTTAAGTCATTGATTGATGTGGTGAATTTTCTGCAGTCTTTGATGTATTTCCTTAGGTAAGCTACCATATCAAGAAAGCATCTAACTTGTTTAACAGAGGTGGCGTGTTGCATGTTATTTATGGCTTTAATTTTGTTTGGATCTTCTTTTATGCCACTTTCAGAGACAATGTGGCCCAATAACAGGAGTTACTTTTCCATAAATTGGCACTTACTTGGTTTTGCATAAAGTTTGTGCTTTGCAAGTCAATTGAGTATCTTGCGGACATGTGTGAGGTGTTCCTCTTTTGTTTTTGAGAATATGATGATATTGTCAAGGTAGCATAATGTATTTGAGATGCCATTTAGCACTTGGTTTATCATAGTGACAAACGTTGCCAGAGCGTTGATCATCCCAAAGTTCATTACTCTATACTCAAAGGATCCAAATTGTGTACGGAACACAGTCTTTGGTATGTCCTTTTCCTTTACTTTGACTTGGTTGTAACCTGAGGTGAGGTCAATTTTGGAGAAAAATTTGGCTCCTGAGAGTCTTGAAAACAGATCCTCTATAAGTGAAGGAGGGTATTTATTATTTACTGTGCTTGCATTTAGTGCTCTATAGTCAGTTACTAGATGCAGAGTGCCTTCCTTTTTCTTTACAAAGAGCACTGCTGCCCCCCATGGGGATTCAGACGGGCAGATGAAGCCTTTAGTAAAGTTGTACTCAATGTGTGTTTTGAGGGTTTGTGTCTCCATGGGAGAGAGTCTGTAGAGGGGTTCAGGTTTGGGCATGGCTTTGCATAAGTTGATGCCATGTTTGACCTCCTGTTTGGGGGTAGCTTGGTGAGTACTTCCTTGAATACATGGGTTTATTTATTTAGGAGTGCTGTGAGTTTTGGGCATTGGATATTTGTTGTTTGCATGTTATTGAATTCAGTGTACCTCATTATGTAGAGGGTACTGTCTTTGGTTAGATTTTTTGAGTTGTCTTGGTTTATGACCTGGACAAATACTGTGTCTCTTAGAATGAGGTTGTTGGGTTCTTTGAGAATATTAAAATTTACTCTGTTGTGTTTGATGATCATGGTTTTTGTTTTCCAACATACGCTGGGGTTCACTTGGGTAAACCAGTCCATGTCTGCTACAATGTTGTAGTTTATGTTGTTCATGATAAGTCCTTTGATAGATGTTTGTATGCCTTGGAGGTCAATTCTGAAGGGAGTTGTTTTGCCTTCAAGTAGAACCTTTGGTTTGTCTGTCATTCTGGTGTATTTGAAGATGGATTTGACAACTGGTATTTTTTACTTGGTTACAAAAGGTTTGCTAACCATAGTGTGTTGTGCAACAGAGTCAAATAAAATTTTATTTCTATGTGATTTGTAAGTGCATGGATAGACAAGAAGTTGTGAGCAATCTTTAATTTTTATTTTCATAAAAATGGAGGATTGCGGGACACATGGGATGAGAGCAGTAAAGTTTGTGCCTTGGTACAGTTTCTTGTCAGTTTGGGGGAAGACAGGGGCATTTAAGCCTGTTCCCCCTCCTCTTTTCCATGTTCCTCTGTTTTGAGACCTTCAAGGTCAGAGAATATGGGGTCAGATTCATAGCGGGTTACTACTTCATCATTGTTAACTTTGGTGGTGTCCTCTTTCTTGGGACAGGAGCAGTTTGCGCTTTGGCTGCAATTGCCATTGTTGCAATCAGAGTTGCTGTTGTTATGGTTGGTTTTCTGGCGTTTATTGCCATTGGGGTTTTCTCTGCCATTGCTGTTTGAGGAGTGATTGCCGTTGTGTGCAGCATATTCCATGTTTGCTTGTTTTTCCGCATGCTTGGCTTCTGCAATGAGTGCAGGCATGGAGGTGTTGGCCTCTGGGCAGATGAGGGCAGCAACAGAGGGGTTCATTATGTTGATGAATGATGATCTGGTGTTTACGCTTTCAGCTTGTGCTGGGTTTTGGATCTTGCAATGTATTTCCTTGAATTTTTTGGCGTAAGCTGCAATAGTGGTCTTCTGTGGAAGATCACTGAGCTGTATTGCAATGTCTTGGAGGGATTTGGTGACGCAGAACTTGTGTGTTATTTCTGCTTTGAATTATTCCCAGTTGTCAAGCTGGTTGTCAGTTTGTGAGCTGACCCAGGTGGCAAACCAGTTAGCTGCAGCCTTGTACAGGCGCTTGCTGGCTTCCTGGACCCATTTCTCATGGGGGATGCGACTGGCGCGGAGTTTAGCAGCTGAGTGGTCTAGCCAGTTGATAATGTTTTCTTTGTTTTTACTAAAGAACTTGTCAATACCAATGTACTTGGTGTTGGTAACTTCACTTGTGATAGGTGGTTGTGTGTTTGTTTGTGGTTATAGAGAGCAACTGTATTGAATAATCTTGGTGCATGCTTTGGGCATGACCAGACCTTCAAATACAATGCATCCACTAGGTATATCTTCATCAATGTTGTGGGCGCGGAAGTACATTTTCCAGGTCTCCTGGGATGTAGCCTGGTTGAGTATGTGAGTGAAGGTGGGCAGGTTTTGGCAGTCATTTTCTCTCCCATGGGCGTGGTCAAAAAACTGTAGCTGCTATCAGTGATAAGGAGCGCCTTTTGGGGAAGCTTCAAATATGAAATTAAGAAAGAAGAGAAATATATTTTATTGAATAATATCTTAGACTTATATAGACTTGACTGTGGCAGGGATTTAGTTGGATAAAACCTAGGGGTTGGTCATGTGCAAGATGGGTTTGAGCCACTGGATACTTGGACAGTCAGGTGATATTACTTGGTTACAATTCTCATTATGTCAAACGGTATATTGGAAGGGGACCAAATTGGGCAATGGCTGGATTTTAAGTAGGTTGGCGGTAGCCAGAATGCTTGTACATCCAGACCCTTGACACCAGTAAAAACGGTACTCTCTTCTGATTTAGTTTAACATTGAGCCATTTGCTATTCTCCCTTGGTATACAGTAGTTTTAAAAGCTATGGCAACAAGCAAAAATACTTCAGATTTAAACAAAATGATTTCATATTTGAACAAAATCCAAGTTGTACAAGATTCAGGATTCAATTAATTTAAATATTTTTGGTTAATAAATGAACAGTCAAATCAAAAACAAAACTTCACTAGCCCATTACACAAAATTATAGCAAATATCAAGCGGCGTTGTTTAAACCACAAACAAAATGAACTGATGCAGCAATTGAGATGGATGGATGCTATTCTGGAGTATATTATAATCCAAGCAGGATTCATATGAGGCACCAACAGAAGGACCAAAATTAAACAAAACTTGAGCAATCTAGAAGCGGGATTCCACAAGCACAAAACAAAATGAACTCACACAAGATGTGTAGTATGAGCAGCCTAAAATAGAAAAATAACAGTTTTACAGCCAATCAACAGCTATCTAATTTAGGAACAGATGCATTTTATTTATTTTCATGGCTCCTGATTTTTTAAAATGGTTTTGAAAACCTTCCAAAACATGGAATGGTGATTACAATAAAAATAAATCATTAAATTTTAAAATTTTCTACTTTTAGTGATTTTATCCTAGGTTTTGTTTCAAGATAGTTTTTACTAGCAACAACATTTTCAACAGCACCAGCAGCCAAGCCAGCTCAATGGAGGCAAGGCTCAGAACGTGGAGGCACCCATTTACACCCAAGCCTTTGAGGCGGGTAACAAGGAAGCTGACCTGTACCTGACCCCCGACCCATATGGCTTTGACTTGTTTGAGAGTCACTTAGCGTCTAGCTCTCCCCTTGCTCCCGTACCCACCCCTGCACAAGCTGCCCACCAACCAAGCAATCAGGATAGCAACCTTGATTTGGAACAACTTCCCACCACCGCCCAACCTGCCCCCCCTCAGCCAATCAGGCTTCAGCTCCTGCCACCCAGCGCCCCAAATGCAGAATAATCACTTCCCAAATTCTTCAGGAAATTGTGGCACTCAACCTGCAGGGTCTGGCCTGGGATCAGATAGCCAGCCAATTACAATTTACCCAGGCTACTGTCATGCGGGAATTCAACAACCTGATGAATAAGGGAAATCTGATTGGGACAGCCAAGAAGCCAAAGAAGGCCACAGAGTCCCAGATCAATGAGGCATACCCAATAATGCTTGACCTCCTCCAACAAGACCCCAAGCTTCCCTTGACCCAGGTTTTAAAGCAACTTGCGCACCATGGCATTTGGGTGTCTGAGCGCATGGTGCAGCTCTGGATGCACGGAAAGGTGGCTTCAATTAGGGTTCTTAAAAATTTTGCCGGTAATCAATGGGATGGCGCTGAGGATTCCCCATATGACACCGCAATTGAATCTACCCTGATCAGATGCTTGACAAGTCTAACAGATGACATCATGTTTGTCTTGTACTACAAGTTATCAATTGCATTTGACAATTTTGGTGAGCAAGGAAAAGCTGCCACCAAAAATGGAAGGAAGAAGGTCAAGAAGGGGACATTCATTGGTGAATTTCTGACTGTTTCAGCCAAGGGTTTTGTCTACTATTGGACAAACCCAGATTTCATCAATGGCTACTCATATAACCACATCCTTGGTGGATTACTCAACTCCTGGGATAGCTCAAATTCCAAATACTGGGTTTTCTTGAGCCACCAGATGGAGGGAAGCTCCACCACCCTCGAGGCCATCTGGGAACTTGGGCACCAGGCCTCTGTGTACCCAGCTGGTCACGCCAAAGTCCATCTGGCAGATGTTGTGTTCTTTAATATTGGAGATACACTCTGGGAGTGCCGCCCTCAGGCTTTCAACGACCTCTATCTTGAGGTCTTTGATCACAATTTTCTCTTTGGTCACCAAATGGTGGCTGACTTGTTTGCGCAAATGATTTTCCATGTGAACATGGGCAACCAATCACACAAGGATAAGCGCCTCCCACCCTGTGCCACAGCCACCTACCAGCCCATCCAGCCAATGATTGATGAGGAGTACAATGAGCGGTATATGTTGGCCATCACGCGCAATCCTCCTGCCTGCACCCCCACCACCAACACCCCCCACCCGCAAACCCAACCCATCCAATCCCAGACCCCCCAATCCAACACTGCCTCTACATCTTCCTTCCTGTGCCATTCTGCCTACTAGGCATCACTCTTCCCTGCCTCAATAAACCCCCTGGTTCCAAAAAAATTCTATTTATACTATCTTTATTTTGAATTTCAATTGTTTGTGTTCTCTTTGTTTATAGTTGGCTATATTCTTTATGTTCAGCTTTTTTCTATAAAATCATATATTTACTATGTTGTGTATCTAGATCCTGAATACAGTTATTTTTAGCACTTAAACACATCCCCTTGTGAAAATATTAACAACAATTTGGTTATCAACTGGATTTAAATTAGAAAATTATAGGTTAATTGTATTTAGATAAAGTTTTTATTGATCCAAATTCAAAACCTTAATGATAAACTTTAAGCCAATCAGGAGCCAAGTGATAAAGTGATTGCTGTGACATAAAGGGTCATTCAATAATTCTTTGATGCATGTGCGCTAATTAATATGATTGACTGGATGTTTTGCCATTGTACGCCATTGCCGCTGTGGCAAGATGTTGATGGACTGGTGCCCAATCAGCTGCTGGGTTAGCACTAGTCCACCAACAACTTGCCACAGCGGCAATGGCGTACAATGGCAAAACATTCAATCAATCATATTAATTAGCACACATGCATCAAAGAGTTATTGAATGACCCTTTATGTCACAACAATCACTTTATCAGTTAGCTCCTGATTGGCTTAAAGTTTATCATTAAGGTTTTGAATTTGGATCAGTGACAATTTTATCTAAAAACAGTTAATACTATAATTCTAATTCAAATTTAGCTGATCACTGAATTGTTGTTAATATTTTCACAAGGGGCTATGTCAAGCGCCAAAAATAATATGGTAATCAAAGAAACAATGCCAGCACAAAGCAAACAACACATATCAAGATGAGCGTAAAACATATACACAATGGGTAAAAAGATGGGATAATGTAGTAAATGGGAAAACAAAAAGGAATAAACAAAGAGACAACAGTATCAAAATAATACAGAATTTATTGGGGCAAAAGCTATAAAAACATATGGAAAGGTTAGTAAAAAATCAATGAGAGAATTGGAAAAGCTTCTGAAGGACCTCAACTTGGCAATTGCAAAAATAAAGGACATTGACCGCAAAGTCAAAGCCAAAGTGAAGTCTGCTGTCCTCACTGGGGACAAAATTAACAAGAAGTCTGCAAAGGCACCAATGTCAAGAATGCCAGACACTCCAGAGAAGACAATCAAGCGCTTACTAAATATTCAAAAAACTGTGGTTGAGGGCCTCCAGTTCAAGGCATACAATCTTTCTGCGCCGTCCATCCGGGTTGATGACCCAGAGATGTATGCCCACCTCAAACCCGCCAAGCGTGCAAGGGTAGAGGATACCAAATTGCCTGCGCAATTGATTGCGCCAAGAATGGCAAAGCTGGATGAAGCTGCCGGCAAGGAAGAAACCCAAGAAGGTAACCAAAAAATTATAATTAATAAAAATTCTTAAATACTTACCTTTTTTTTAGAAGATGTTGATGGTGAACTCTGCTGGGTCCTAGTCCCTTTTGTCCTTTCCACCTTCTATGCCAACTATGCTAATCATGTGGCAAGGCAACTTTTCCTGTCCCCCCCCTGTCTTGCAGGAGCTTGAAGACAGGATCCATGGTACATCCCCAATGTCCAGGGAGGCATTGGCTGGGCTTTTGCATGGTGAGGGGGCATCTGAGTGGGCAGTTACTGCCTACAAGGATGCCCAACTGGTCCACCTGGACCCGGTTAACCTCAGTGGAGTTTACTGTGTAAACTCCATTGAGCTTGTTTGGGACATCCTGACAACGCTCCCATTCAAGAATATACCAGAGATGGTCCGGGCTCATGCGGCTGCTTGCTTCTGCTCCCTGTGGGAGCATACCATCTCTTACCTGTTGGAGAACTTTGGGTGTGCAATGTCAAAATTAGCTGTTGCAGACGCAACAGCTGTAAAGAAGACAAAAATTCTCCTGGCAGACTTTGGGCTGGCCTGGAGTGCCAACAAAACGGGGGTCCCTGTAGCTATGGAGCTGACCTTTGTTAAAACCAAGCACAAGAAGAAGATTAGCGCTGTATACAACAAATTGTGCTAGTTCACAGAAGCCTTTGTTGGGCAAAGGCTTCATCTGGTTGTTTACCTGGGGTTCCTATTCTACTTTGGGATGGGCGCATCTGTAGAGGACCTAGACGGGGTCCTTCTTGGGGTTGAAGAGGCCAGGCTCTCACTGGACGGGAAGAAGGTCCCCCCTGGGTATGACTCAGTGGATCACGTCATACAGGACACCCTGGTCCTGGCTGGCATCTTCAGGTTTGTAGCCCCACCAGAAAAGCTGCTCCTCCATTCCCACCTCACCATCCTTCCTTTTACCAGCAGGCGCAAATACTTTAATAAGGGTGTATCCACTGTCCACAATGTGGCGGTGGAGGTTGTGTGCCACCTCCATTGCGGGGTGGGTACATACCGCCAAACCCATTTTAGGCGCACTTAATTTTATCTCTATATCAATAAATATATTTGTACTCTACTATATTTTTATATTATAAATAATTTTTCAAATAATATTTTAGCAAACAAGATTTGCAAAATATATTGCGGAAATGGGTTTCATAAAAGAATAAATAATATGGTAATAAAATAAATTTTAACTTTACAATTTATGTTTAATTTTTATAAGACTATTTTATATTTATTTGACAAAAGTGATATAAATATATTTGCGTAATCCAGTATCAATTGTTTGGGATAACCTCAGATGACATATTAAATAATATATAATAAAATAAATAAATTACTTGCATCTATTGATGGATCTTCTGAATGTGATTGTGGGCGTGGAAACATCTAAATATAAAATGATAATCAATAAATCTTGAATAGTAAATTAGAGAATATAAAAAAAATTGGACACACTAAGCCTTTAATTGATTGGCTGTTTGGCTAGGCATGTGGGGATGAACAAATCAGTGTGGCCATAGAATTTGGCCACAGTCTCAGCAGGGAGGGTGTGGATTCTGGCCTGCAGCAAATTAAAGAGGTCCTTGGTCCCAGTTGGGGTTCCTTGCTTGAGCCACCCAAAGACTTCCTTGATGGGATTTAGGAAGGGCAAATAAGCTAGGAGGAAGAGAAGGCGTAAATTTGCTGTGGCCAATTGCTGGGGGCCCACTGCAATGCTTGTGTCAATCATTGGGAATTCCTCAAGAATGTCAGCCACCTTGTAGAGACCAACTTTGTCCAATACAATTACGTTGGTGAAGCCCAGGCTTGTGCGCCTCAGGTGCTCCTGGACCAATTGGAGGAATGAAAAGAAGGTATGGCTGTTGTGAGAACCCAATATCATTTGATAAAGCTCAACCCCCTTTGGACCAAGGAGAGCCACCATTGAGTATGCTGTGGCGCAGACTGCAGCACTCCAAGCCATCCCGTCATTGGAGCCTTTGGGGACATACCCATACCCATTGTGCATTGACAAGGCAAATGCTGATTTGTTGATATAATAGAATTTCACCGTCCCCTTGGCTTTGAGGGCAGTGTACGCCTTAGTGTAATTTTTCTGGGTCTCAATATTGGCTAGGCTGTTCTGATTGTAGGGGGATATCCCAAGATTTCTCCAGGAAAAGCGCATTCCCTTGACCAAATGATAATAGAAGGAAATTGAGGCCTCAACCCCAAAAGCAGACTTAACCATGGCCTGTATATTTGCCAGTTCAAGATGGCAATCTCAGGCTATCCACTGGTGGATTGCCCATTTGTGCTCCTTGGTGAGCATAGAAGAATCACACAAGAATTTTTCCGCGGCAAGGACTCGGCCAGTATCAATGAACTTGTTGAAGGTCTTTGAGGCAATCTTGGGATCCACTCCAACAAGAGCTGCAGCCGCCTTGTAATCACCAGATTCCTGCATGAGCCGGAGAAGGATGATGCGCTTAATGTCAGGAATGCGCTTGTGAGCGGGCTTTTTAGCGGTGGGGATTGGCTTGTTGGCGTTGGGCACAACACAGGGCATGGGCACCTTGGTGTAAAATGCAGCAATTTTCTTTAGTACTAACTGTCCCTCATTGGTTTGGTAGAACTCAGGCTCCTTGTCCTCCTCCTGATTGCCATCACTGACGTAGGGCTTGTAGCTAGTATCAAGTACAGGCTTCACCTTCTCCAGCATGGCTGACGGGACCGACTCTTGCCGGTACACAATAACAAACACATACAAAGTAAGTTCTACCTCCTTGTCTCTAACTTTCTTTGTAGTGGTGACCTTGGTGGGCTTCTGGGTCAGCTTTGGGACCCAAGGGTTTATGCTCTGCACCCTAGCAGCTTGTGCTACTTGAACCAGCTGTGTCAGTGCAGCGTCTCTATGGAACTCTCCTCTTCCACCTCCCTCCTGAGTAGGCACTTGTGTTGCACTAAGTCTATTCTTTGACCCACAGGGGGGGGGACCGCAACTGTGGCGCACAACGGGTGCAATGGTGGTCTGTTGCTGTGTTCCTTCCATTTTGAGAATTTAATAAAATATTAAATAAAACTTAATTAAGTTACTCCTTATTTTTAATTTTGCTTTTATCTGTTTATGGATATTCAATTAATATTTTTTCCCACCCAATATCCCAATTATAGATTTTTTATTTCTTAGTTTGTTGTTTTTGGTTTTACCATACCCATTTTAGAATACCCAAAATAATTTCCACCCATTTTCCCATATTTTACGCCAAATTAAGCACCCAACACAATTTTTTTAAAAAATTTGTTTCAGATCTCGTGTCTTATTTTAGATACCTTGGTATCATTCTTTATTACAACCCATTGCACAAACTGAGTGAGTGATTTCATTTACATAGTGAGTTGCTATTGTGTTTCATTTTTGGATTGAATTTTGACACACCATGCTTGGGTGTATTTTGTCACCAATTCACATAGTAAACATATGTACACCAAAATTTAACTCACACCATTTTGTTTGTGAATCAATGCATTTTGGATTGTATTTTGAATGGTTTTGCTTTGCATGTGAGCCCTTTGTTGCTGTGTTGACCCATTTTGCCCATTAACGCCAATAAACCCTGTTAACAGAGTGTATATTTTAACCTGAGAGTTAGATTTTGTTTAAATCTGAAATCATTTTGTTTAAATCTGAAGTATTTTTGCTTGTTGCCATAGCTTTTAAAACTACTGTAGGAACTTCCCATGGGATTTCTTACAGCACTGCTTTAGAATCACCATTTAGTGATCTTAACCCAACTGTAGTACCTATATGGGCAACTATTTCATAGTGGGTTGATTAACCCAAAGCTGCTTGTCCAGCATATATCCCTAGAATTTCAATAAGAGTTTACACTGTATAGCAATGTCCCGGATGAACCAGCCAGAAGCTTTGCACCCCAAAATAGTTATTGGTCCAGATTTTCAACTTGCTTGATAAAACATCTCCACCTGTTGTGTTGGTGAATGTTGCCAAGCTCCAGCCATGCTTTACTCTGGCTGCTTTAAACTGCAACTCACCCTGTTTCAAAATTGGTGGTGCAGGTTACTTTTCTTTGGCTTGGGTTCAGGTATCCGTACTTATCTGGGGCTCTATTTTTAACCCTCCCCCTTCCCCTCTTAACCTCTGGGTATTGTTTGAACTGACTATTGCGGCAGGGCTGTTATCAGAAAGAAGACATTTGGGGCTGGGTTATCTTTCCTTAAGGTGCCTTCCCAGAGGTTGAAATCCCCTTACTTCTTACTGTGCCAGATTAAATCCATGGCTTTACTTGGTTTCTCCTGCATCAATAGAGAGGCTAAGCTGATACCCAAGCACCTGTGGTTGTTAGCTGTGTTCCTGGAGAGCTTTGAAAACATCTAGACAGTCTAGGTTTGATAAGCAGACCTGCCTTCAGACACCAGTATATGATGCTTACCCTCGTCGGCGGTGTCAGGAGATCCTGATGCTGCATCTGAGTTGTTGTCCTTGCCTGCTAACGTATCTTACAATACACAGGGGGCGCTCAAAGAGCCGCCCCTTGACGTATCTAGCAATATGGAGCAATCAGGTGGCAATGTCAAACTACAGGTACTTTCTTCTAATTAGGGGTGTTTCTTATTTGACCTGCTGATCCCCACACAAGTTATTCCTTGGCTCCAAACCTTACATGGAACACGCCACTATGCCACCCCCTGTGGCTTTCCCCACATGGTATATTAACCACAATGTTCTAAAATAAACAATACCTTATTCTTATTATTTCTTGTAAGGTCTGAAGGCTTGGGGAAGGTGGTTGTAAACTAAAGCCTTCAAACCAGGGATGTTTATATTTGTTAAATATAAAAAGGTGGACAAGGTTTTCAATAACAACTGCACTATGGCTCCTAAGAGCTTATATGAAGTGAAATAAGGACTAAGGTGATTTATTAATCCTAAGAAAATAAAATAAAGACCGGTCTTAATGACTGAAAATTTAGTTAAAAAGTCAATTTCTAAGTCTGGTAAATGGTCTGTACTAACAGGAGAATTGAAGCTATCAACAACTAAATTATGAGCGCCACTATAAAGGTTGCCTAACTGGTGAAGAATCAAATCAAAAGGAATCATGAAAACTAAGATGTAGCTAAGAACAAAATTTGAAAGGAAAACACAAGCCACAAAACCTAATAAGTAAATTTTTGGGGTGCAAGTCAAACAATCTCAACTTATTGTTAAGATTGAAAAACCAAGCCTTTTTATTGTACTTAATTTTGTGAGGTGCAAGAATTGAGGTGGAGGTCTAACCAAAGCTGGTTATAAAACATGGTGGAAAGAAAGAGCTTAAAATTTCAGCTTTGCTACAGTTTAACTTATAAAAGTTAACTGCATATAAAGGAGACCGGGAGGAGTAGAAGTTACAGCAAGTGCATATGCAGTTTAAGCAAGCAACGGGAAGAAAAAGTAAGTTCAAAGCCTGGGGAATGACGTAATTGGGTGTATAGTGAAAGGTAAATTGTTTGTGAAGCAAATTATTAACTTGGCGTATAGGTCCAGAGTTCAAATCTGATGGCAGAAAGGTAAGGAATTTTGAAACAACCGTTAATCACTCTTAGGTTAAATAGAAGGCTTGAGAAAACATAATATCCAATCAAGGTAATAAAATTTAAGGAAATAAAAGTAAGAGAGGTGATTAGAGTGGGATGAAAGTAAATTGACAAGTAGAAACTTGGTAGTTTGGAGAGAAGAAAACCAAATTAAAATGTTGACAGAATAGCAGCTAAAATGAAGGTGGATCCTGACATTCCTGTCCTTTCTATTAGACTGTTGTCTTCTCCAATAAAATACTGAACTCTAATTGGTTCAGTTGCAACACTGATCTGATTAGGATCAGCTGATCTATCTCCTGGCCCCCTTGGCTGATTAGGAAATGGGATGGGGTGCAGCCAGAATGGGACCCTCTATTCCCAATCCTCAACTATTGAGCCTGGCTGATCAAATAACAGGGCTGAGTGATTAATTGACCGTAGGTTGGTTCTGACCGGATTCCCTGAATTCAGAATCACTTGAGCATCCTGGATTACGGCTTATGTAGGGCTGTGTCGGACTTCGGACGGGTGGCTTCGTTTCTAAAAAGAAGCTACCTGTCCAAAATCTGGAAACGATTTCGAGAGAATCTTCTTTGAGAAGATCTCTCGAAATTGTTTCATAAAAGATAACATCCAGAAATTATATTTCTGGATTTTTTTTGAAATAAGTTTTTTAACTTTTTATTTTAAAAATTTAAAATTATAAATTCAAAAATTTAATTTATTTAAAAATTATTTTTTACTTTATTTATTTATTTATTTATTTATTTCTGGCCCGTCTGGAAAACAGAAGGCCATCTAGGCCTTCCTTTTTTAATGAAATTTTGGATTCCCCTACATTGAGGGAATCCAAAAGAAGTAGATGGGGAAGGGCAAACGGGAAGATTGCGGCAAATGCCGTAATCATCCCTTTTGTTGCTGACACAGCCCTAGGCTTATGGATAGGTGGACGTGGTACCGCCCAGAGGGTATTTGAGCTCCTTGACTAGATAATAATTGGATATCTCCTAAGGGGCTTCAACCAATCAGCTTAATTAACCAAGAAGATAGACAGAAGCCCACCCAACACACAATCCTGCAGCTCTAGGAAGAGCTTAGCCAATCAAGAACAAGGACACATGCAAACAGGGAAGTCTGTCCTACAAATGAAGATGCAAGCAGCATGGCGATTCTGACATTCCAAGACCCTGGCAAGGTTTGGAATCTTAACTCTGGGGGCTGACACTAGTATCTTGGGGATAATAGGCTAACTAGCAAGAGTTAACAGCAGCCAGGCAGCAGTTGGGTCATAGAGATAACACCCTTTAAAAAGCTCCTCCAAATCTATTTGGTGGGCAGTTGATTTACAATCACCCATGTTACTGTGGTCAAGTTACAGTAGTGCCACGTACTATCAGGAGCGTATTGATAAGTACCCCAGGATCCTCTACTACCTCACTAAAGCTGGTGTACCGTTTAACGAGAGCCCTTATACCCAATTGACTCCAGGCAGAACTCTGTCTGTACCATCCACACCAATAGTAAGTACATCTGTCGTCACACAGATCCACCTATCAACACAAACCAATGTCTACACATCCCCCAAATAAACATAATAAAAATTCAAGGCCCAGAAATCTTGGCAGGTGGTTATATCTCAAACTAGCCTAGCCACTGCCTTTGGGTTTCACGTGGCGGGTGTTTTTTATCCTTGGGGTTCATCTCAAAGTAGCTTCACAGTTCCTAAGTTAGGCTGGGCAGGGAATTTATGGAACTTGGCTATCGAAAAGGGGTGAGCTTTTATTACGTCGTAGTGCTTGATGAGGGCTCTCTTGAAAGTGAAGGGGAGTCAAGGTATTTTTCCAGGAAGGGTTGTATCATTAAGAGGCAGTCATGGACGATGGCGCGGCGGCTAGCGCTTTGGACCAAAAGGCTTCGCAAAAACCGAAGGGTGGACTTTGTTGACGCAATGGCCCAGGGGTGCTTGCTGGACCGGTCCAGGACCAGGAGGGATGTGAAACAGATCTGAAGTACAGCGTACCAGAAGGTAGGCGTACAGAACTCGGCAAGCTTCCCTTGAGAGATGCAGATCACTCGGAACGCAAGTCGTGCAGCTATCTGACACCGCTCGAGAGGGTTGCACTTAAGGAAGGCGCTCATATCAACAGAGTCTCTTTTCATAAGTAAAATACATCGAGTTTCGTCCAGATTGTGGGAAGGGAGTATATCAGGGCGGTTAAGATCAATCAAAAATGAAAAGTGGTATACACTTAGTACCCCTAGAAGTAAATCATTTGCAGCGGGAAGCTGAAGGCGCCGAGGGTTTCGTGGCCCTGATACAAAGGGGTAAAGACGAGAGTAGCATAAAAGAGCTTTCTCTTGGAGATCTTTGATGAAGCGAGAGCGTTGGCTACCAATTGAAGGCTTTGAACGCGTTTCATTGATTCGCATCTTAGATCGCTTGTTGAAGCAATCGAGCTGACTGATCAAAGAGCATAGCTCACAGATGGCTCTGAAAAACCGAAGGCTATCATCACTGTGTATATTGATGAGCTCAGGAATAGTAATGCTGGTGTAGCTCTCGAGGTTGACTGAGGCACAGGGCGAATCAATCCGGGGGTAACAGTTGAGGAGGTTGGCACCTACACTTGATTGTCTACCGGTGATATGACTGCAGAGTATATCATTGATGGTGATTAACCATAAGACGCGTCTTGCGACGCCTCTGGAAGCTTGTGAGAGAGATGGGTTCTGTCTGTGATAACCAAGCGAAATAGCCATGGAGCGTGCGATGCCAGAATAAAACCAAGAGTTGCTTATAATGGGATCTGATTCAACCGGATTCAGCTGGAAGGCAAGTAGCGTGCAAGCTTGTATCGCGTTAAGGCTAGGCCGAAGGTAGCACCGGCGAAGATACACCAGCGCATGATGAGCATACATATCCCCCAAGCGCTGGGAAATTTTGCGATCGGGATAAAATGAAGAGCCACATAAACAAATTACGCTTAACAATGCCATGAAGCTGTCATCAGATTCGTTACGGCCCATCTGATAATAGAAAGAAGGCGGATGTATTACCGGGAAAAAAGTATTGATATATCCGAAATAAAGCCCGATCACTTCGCGTTGCTGCTCAAGGCCGCCTGCTAAGCCTAATGGGCGCTGGGTCACTATGGCGGGCGGTACCTTCACGTCCATTGATTTAGATAACATGGCAGCATTAGCGGCCAAGAAGCTAGCGCCCAAACTGTTACCTATATAAAAGCATGTTCCATCGAAATGAAAGCCTACTTGGGATTTTTGATTGTTGATGATTGAAGACCCCAAGAGTGAACGCAGCAACTGCAAAAGATTCACCGGGCGTTCAAGAGGCTTGGGGTCAACTTGGATAATAGTGTTATCGCGCATCCCAACGCGTCGATACGAGCATGTATAGCCCAACCGTGCACAGCTCGCGCAACTCGGTTGGTCCTTGCTGCATTTGACTTTGCGCAACTGACACACATCACATGACTGAGGTCGTGGGCCGCGAGGGTTGGTGGATATCTTTAACTTGTGAACTTCGATGGCCTCCTGAGATACTTTGCATCTCCGCATAGTGGTACTCCACTTGAGCTCAGCTTGCCTGCTTTAAGCTGCAGGCATGGTCAATTAGTCCCTGCCACTTAGACTATTCCAAGACTTTGGCTTGAGTTTGGGCTCGATTTCCTGACCTTGGATCGTTTCACCCTTAATAAAACGAGTATTTCAACTCTGGAGCTCAGTGGCTTCACATCCGAGCCACACCCTCAACCAATCAGAGCATGGCTAGGTATCTATGCGAATTACAAATTCGTATGGTAAATCCACTCGCTTCGTTTCATAGCATACTTGGTTCAATCTAAAGGAGCAATAATTAGCTGGATGTTAAAAAAGTTTCAAATATCTCATGATATTTTTATTTGTCGATAAAAGTATGGGGTTGCGATTTTCAAAGCCTATTAACTTTTATGCATAAATTAGGTAATTCGAAAATTAGTTGATTTATTAAGAGGAACTGCATTTATTTGTTTATCTATTTATTAATCGGGGGTTCCTGCCACATAAACTTTACCGGCTGGATTTGTTCTTAACTACCGATGGTTTTTCGTATTGGTAACACTTGTTATTCGGATACCGCCCACTGAATCAGATGGTTTAGGATTTATTCAGAGCTCTTGGACAGGCATGGCGACAAGCTTAAACAATTTAAATTATCCCCTGGCTTCCATGTTAAATTATAATTTAGGCTTCGGAAATAAGGCAGTGTTCGCTATAACCTGGTTAAACTACCGAGCCCATCCACTTCTAACCTCACAACTTATGGCTTCTGCGAAACCAAATCTTGAGCCGATCCTTGCTAAGTTTATCGGCACCTGGTTGGCTCTATCAGATGAGATCGCTAATTCATTGGAAGAATAAGTTTCATCGTCGGGCATGTTACTTAATACAAAGGAGCTACAATGGCGTTCCACATGTAGCTCCTCGGAGGATATCCGCTTGTTGAGCATCCTCTTATGATGCCGAGACGGAGATAATTGGTCGATTCGCTCCCAATTAAATCGCCGCAACTCCACCGGGAACTGCCAAATGGCTCAATTACTTAAAGTATATGAAATCATATAGAACACAAGCCTTGACCATTTTCTAACCAGGAAACTCCTGGTCCTCGAACCCCCACCAGCAAGGGTTGGCTATCTACAATACTTTATTATAGGGACCTTTGTCTTATATAGACCGCTCTCGTCCTGGAGGAAGCTTTTTACTATATTCTTTACAATGAAAATCAGTCCGTATTTTACATCCGAACTGGGCCGATGACGATAACAATCATGCCTAAATGGTAGGAAAGTTTTGGTAGTTGATGCTGCTGCAGGAGGAGTTGCGGGACACTTGGCAGTGTCTCACGGAGAGGCTCCAACTCTCCATTATACTCACACAACTCATAAAGGTAATGGATCTTAGACCACACATGAATCCAGCCCAGAGATGGGAGGAGATAAAAGAAGCAATAAAAAAAGAAAGTAAAAAATATGAAAAAGAAAAGATAAAAGGTATATTTAAAGAAAAACTAAGATTGGAAAAAGAAATGAAAAATCTTATGGAAAAGAGGCATAAGATGCCGGAAAAGATATGGTTTGATAAGTACTCCAAAACTCACAACAAGATAAGGAAGGAGAAAAGAAAGGAGGATGCAAGGACAAGAGTCAATGCAACATAATGTTTCCAATGTATGATGGGTATCTCATCACGCAAGGCACTAGACCATCTTAAGGTCACCCGCTCTTGCACAGCCATGACTGAGGTAAGGAAAGACAACAGGTTCATAGCT
The DNA here is from genome assembly GCA_014839935.2 of Entomophthora muscae. Lineage (NCBI taxonomy): Eukaryota > Fungi > Entomophthoromycota > Entomophthoromycetes > Entomophthorales > Entomophthoraceae > Entomophthora > Entomophthora muscae. Next base: position 285,869 of record QTSX02001441.1, on the reverse strand, counting down.
ACAGAGGAAGGGGAGATTAAAAGAGAGGTGGAAGATTTCTATACCTCACTTTACTTCCCAGACACAGTAGACATGCATGCAGCTGAAACTCTTTGCAATATTGCAGCTCCTGCCATCATAAAATGTGAGGAGGAAGACAAGAAGGACTTGGTAGCACAAATCACTCTAAAGGAGGTCAAGGCCACTCTAAAGGAGGTGCCCAAAGGGAAGGCACTAGGCCCAGACAACCTCCCAGTGAAAGTATACCGCTTACTGCAGGCTCTGCTGGCTACCAAAATGGTCAACCTCTTCAATTGGTGCCTGACAGAAGGACGTCAGTTCCCAGGAGGCAACAAAGTGAAGATCTGCATGATCTTTAAGAAGAAAGGCGTGACCCAACAACTGAAAAGCTGGTGCCTCATTAGTCTTTTTAATTCAGACTACAAGGTGCTTACCAGGATCCTGTCCAACAGGCTTATGTCTATTGTGACAAAGATGCTCCACTTGTGTCAACATGGCTTTGTACACGGCCAGTCCATTTGGAATAACATCAAGGCAGTTCAGAATATTGTACAGGGCAGACAGGGAGTCACAGAAGGCTATCTACTTTTTTAGATATGGAAAAAGCATATGACAGAGTGTCGTGAGATTACCTGAAGTTGTCCCTGGAAACAGTGGGCATCCCAACCAAGTTCTTCGACTGGATCAGCACATTATACATTGATCTAAAGGCGGAAGTCATAGTAAATGATGGTACCACAAACACATTCCCAATTGGTCAAAGGCTACGCCAGGGTGACCTGATGTCACCCTTGCTCTTCAACTTTGCAGCAAACATCCTACTGACAGCATGTCAAGTAAGGTTAAAAGGAATAGCTCACCCTGGCCAAGATCCATTGAAAGCATCTGCCTTTGCAGATGACACTGTGTGTGGGATTACAGATCAGGAAGATGTGCTGTTGTTTACGGAGCTTCTTGATCTCTACCAGCGGGGATCTAATGCAAAGGTTAATGTAGACAAAACTGTAACAGTAAGGATTGGATTACCAGACTTCCAACCGCCAGTGGGCATGACATCAATAGACCTACATCTTCCTTTTAGACATCTGGGCATTCTGTTCACGCCAAATGACATTGAACAAGCAGCTATGGAACAGAACCTACTGTCAGATCTAGCTGACTGCATTGGCAAGTGGAGATACAAGCGACTTGATCTTGTGTCAAAGGCACAAGCACTTAATGTATTTGTGTACTCCAAAATTTGGTATGTGGCACACATAGTACCCTTTACAGAGACCTTTGAGAAGAAAGTAGAGTCAATCACAAGGACCTTCCTATGGAACAAAGCCACAGCTGCGCCTATCAGGTTAGAACTGGTGACAAGGATGGCCAAAGAGGGGGGAATAGGACTATTACCTGTGGCACAAAATGAAATAAGATTGTGGGGAAAATTGTTCTTGGCAAGCATGGAGGCGCATGGTCAAAGCCCAGCACAATCAAGAGCTCAGAACTGGCTAAATAGCCTCCTACCAAATGGAAACGGAGAAAAGCTTACCTTACATACATACCTGGCAAGTAGACCTGGGATGGTGAGCAGGACAACCACAGAGCCATACTGAAAAAACAGCATGTGTGCATTACAACAAGGAGAATGGAAAATAATGATAGCGCCAAAAGACAATCCCCATTGTCTAGCTAATGAATTTATCCAGGCCAAATTAATGGCGGCAAGGAAAGCACAAGAAGGAAAATACAAGATGCAGGTGTTAGTAGACAATGTGTATTTCCCAGTTACCTTTAAGGGACAAAGAATCCACGGATGATGCTTTGACAAGGTGACAAAAAGGAAACCAAACACCCAATTTCTGCACCTTCTTAGTGATTGGAGCTTGGAGGGATGTGAAGTAGTGATAACACCTAAAGAAACAGTTAGATACATGAATTGCAAGTTTGTACCTGTCAAGATATGAGCCTCAAATTGGCACATCCTGAATAGAGCATTCAAATTGGGTACTCACAGCAATGAAAACTATTGGTACAAAGAATGTAAAGTCTGCCTACAACCAGTTGCAGGAGTTGATCATAGGTACTATGAATGGAAACTAGTACCCAATTCTGGAAAAAACCCAGTGGGAGCTTCATGGACCAAAACTCTGCAATATGCCACCTGGCAAAGACGTTTTCTTTCACCACACAATGGGCAATGCACCTATGAATCTTAAGGCATTATATTATCAATGCGCACTCTATAGAGTTAATGCATCAAGAAGGGCTTGGATTTTAGAAAATAAACCAATCAATGTGAATTTGATGGTCCATCAGTGGAAACTAGAGGTGACGTGTCACCTGGAGCGCATAAACAAGTTTGGGCATCTCATCCCAGGAAAATACCAAACAAGATGTGAAACCATTGCAAACAGCCAGTACATTCAGTACAATGCAATCTGCAAAAGAATTGAGCCTATTTGGCAGTCTGCCATAGACCAAAACGTGGAATATTAACCCGGCATGCCAGTTTGTTGGGCGAGCCCATGAGGCGTTCCCCATTTTACCCCCAATCAATTCAAAATAAAGACTTGATATTATAAAAAAATTGGCAGTGTCTCACAGCATACCTACCTGCAGCAGTTCAAATTATAGTAAATAGATAATAAAACAGATGTAGACTATTACAGTTTGATATTAAGGTAAGAGAGTCAAAATCAAATATAAAAACTTACTAAAAATGATTGGAAGACAAGCTGCCACTATCCACTATGATTGGACAATTTTAAGCCTGGGAGATAAGATTATAGTTTGACGTTCAAGGTAAGCCTTAACTAACCACAATACTAACTTTTTTCAACTCAATCTTAATAGATTTACTTCAAAATCAAAGGTAAGCTTCAAAATATACCCATAATACTAACTATTTAGCTTATAAACATCAAAGTTTTTATAGGTAAGATAAAGCTTTATATTTCAAAGCTAATTTTGATTTAAAAAGGTAACTAAATTTAAAGAGATCTAATTTATTTAAAATTCAAAACAAAGACTTTTTTTCAGGTATTCATTTTTATAAGCTACTAATCTTCTTCAAATCTTTTTACAGTGGCCCAAAAAAATACCTGGCCAGCATCTTTTTGAAGAAAAAAAGTAAATTTCAATAAATGAAATTTGCTAAAAAAAGTATGAGCAGATGCACTGCAGATTTTTACACAAGTATGGTATATAAAACACAAAAATAAATAAATAGGAAGAAAAAATAAAAAGATTTCAAAAATATGAATATTTAATATAAAATAATAATAGATTTCAAAGCTGAATATACTATGGACTTAGTACTTTGTAGGCCAACCTTTGGCTTCAATCACAGCAGCAAGTCTTCTGAGCATAGAATGGACTAGGTTCTTTAAAGTTTCCATAGGAATTTATTCCCATTGATAAGGAGCGCCTTTTGGGGAAGCTTCAAATATGGAATTTAAGATAGAGGAGAAGTATATTTTATTAGATAATACTTTAGACTTATATAGACTTGACTGTGGTGGGGATTTAGTTGGATTGAACCTAGGGGTTGGTCATGTGCTAGATGGGTTCAAGCTACTGGATACTTGGACAGTCAGGTGATATTGCTTGGTTACCATTCTCAGTATGTCAAACGGTATATTAGAAGGGGACTAAATTGGGTGATGGCTGGATGTTAAGTAGGTTGGTGGTAGCCAGAATGCTTGTACATCCAGACCCTTGACACCCCCCTTAAGGGATTACTCTGGTGAATCAGGAGGGGGACTCATCTTAACAGCTGCTGCCTGATGCTCCTGGAGCTGTTTACTAGTTGGAACCAGTCTGGTTGAGTGCTCTCCTTTACTGAGGCAGAGACAAGTTCTGTAGTTTTCTTGATAATTGGGTTATTGGTACTTTGGAATTTTACTAGGTAAAAATTGTGCTCTGGTCTGTATTTGATGACTCTTCCTGGTCCCCTGTTTACTGAGTCTAGTTTCTTTGTGTTGCCAGCTAGAATCCAGAAGGTGGAGTTGATGGGAAGTGGTTCCTCTGTGGAGGTTACCTTTTGTGTTTTGAGCCTCTTTATTTCTGCTATTTTAGCTTTGAGGCGGATGTGTTGTAGATTTGGTGCTTGCTGTTATGAAAGTTACAGTTTCAAATCCCTGGGCGGGAATCAAAACCACTCCTAGCCATCAGGCTGGGCTAGCAGGCGGGGGAGATTTGCCTGCACCTGGATTTTTGCTTTTGAAGCAAATCCAGGTGCAGGAACCATTCCTGCCCTGGTGGCAGCTGAGGGGCCAGCTTTGGGCCCCAAAAGCTATTCCCAAGCCTTGGTGGGTTTGACTGGGCCTGGGCAGGCTATTTTTAGCTGCCCAGTAAACCCAGACCAAGCCCACCCTCCATTAAGTAATTTGGGGTCCCCAATTGGGGACCTCTTTTTTAATCAAGTTCTTTGGGCTCAAGAGAGCCAGTCAAGCCAGTCCAAAAATGGTGATCAAATTGGAAAAACCCCCAAAACCCCAGAAGTCAAACCTGCCAAAATCAATGACCAGCCACACCAAGATGGACCATCAAAAAGCCAACAACTGTTCATGAAATCCCCAAAAATAATCATGAAGCAGTCAACCAAACAGCAGAACCTGAAATGCCAAGCCTTGCCACACAGACAGCATCAGAAGAATACCCAGAGGCACCTGCATGTGAGTAAGTATATAAATCAGAAGCACTTGAAAAAGTTCTGTATTGTCATCCTTACCAAATAAAGTTGTTATGAACCTTTGGTTCACCAATATGTTTCCATACCTATTTTTGATACTCTTCCATCTGCATATACCCAAGCGTCAGTACCCCTCTACTGGGATAGATAGTCAAACTCCAGTTGATAAAACCAAAGCCTTTGACTACTACTGCCCACCTAACGCTCCATTTGGCCCTGTGCATTTCACTGAGTATCCAGCCAATCCTGACCATGAACCCTGGACATTGGAAGACTTGCAGTGGTACACCCGCCCAAATGCTCCCAAGGAACTCTACCAAATTTTCCAAGACGGCAAAGCAATCACCATCTACCCTTTGATCTTCAACAGAAAGTACAACAATCCTGCCGCCTACTTGGTCCCCATGGAACCACCCCCAACACCCAAACCAACAATCTCAACCCCCCCACTTCTGATGCCTCTGGCCAGAGTAGTCAATTCCTGGGAGTGCTTTACCTTGCGCTCACAGAATTAATTGACTCTTCCTTGCCAGAGGCTGGACCTTGGGCTGTGGTTGGGAAGGCCCTTTCCTACCTGGTAAAGTTAGGTCTCATCATCTGGTGGGCCATGCCAGTACCTGCTTCAACTCCTTCCTCAACTGCTGGAGCCCCACAGTACTCCTGGTATCCTGACACTTGCTCTACTGTGGGAGGTTTCCCCAGGGGAATCTTTATGTAAGGCTGTTTGTTGCGGGTGATGACTTCCTATTTGTACCCGTAGGTTAGCTCAAACAGTGAATAGCCTGTCCCTTGATTGGTGCAGACTTGGGATACTAATAATGCATGTTTCACGTATAGTGGCCATGTGTCTTTAGCTTTGCCATCCATTATTTTTTCTAGGGTCCTGATAAGGCTGCTATTTAGGTGTTTCACTCTACCGTTGGCCTGTGGCCTGTATGGAGAGGTTGTGGAGTGTTTAATGTTTTTGTATTTCAAGTTGTCATTTACTATGTGACCTGATAACTCTGTTGCTCCATCAGTTATGATGTAATATGGAGTGCTGTAGTTGGCTATGATTGCTTTGTTAATGAAATGGTTGATGGTTTCTGCTTTATGGTCCTTTGTTGCCCAGCAGATGGGCCAGCGTGTGGTAAAGTCAATAATTTACAATTAAGAAACGTTGGTTTGTCTTTGTTTCTGGGAAGGGCCCCACTACGTCAAGCCCCCAAACCTTAAATGGTTCAGGGTCTGGTACCAGGTTGACCGTTGGCTGAGGAGCCTTTGAACGGGTGTATTTATTGCACACTGCACTTTTTCCAAACATCAACTATATCCTGCCTGAGGTTGGGCCACCATACTATCTCTTTTAGTGTGAGGTATAGGTTGTTAGCCTTTGTATGGCCTAGCAGGCGGTGATGTCTTAGTATGGTGTCAACTCTTTGTGCGAGTGGGATGTACAGGATATGTTTGTCATTAATAATTTGGTATACTGTGCCATTTGATACATGGAAATACTTTTTGTTTCTTACTAATGTATTGTGGGTCAGTTGATGTTTTGAGGGGTCTTTCCTTTTGGTTTTATACTCAGTGTTGTACAGGTTTGGCCAGTCAGGGTCCAGGTGGTCAGGCAAACCTCTCTAGGCTGACATAGTCTAGAGAGCATCAGCTGTGACCAGCTCTGCCCACTTTTTGTACAGGATGTCCAGGTTAAGCTGTTCCAGCAAGGACATCCATTTGGCTTGCCGTTATGCAAGTGCGTTCTGAGTTTTGAAATATATTAAGGATTTATGGTCAGTTAGTACTTGGACATTTAAATGTCCTTCTAAGTAACATCTCCATTTCTTGCATGTATGATATATTGCTAGCAGTTCCTTGTCGTGTATTGGGTATCTCTGCTCAGTATTGGTTAGTTTTCTGCTTTTGTAACATACTGGCAGGAAGTCTTGCTGCCCTGGCTGGCAGATGCACAGGACTGCGCCAATGGCGGTGTTGCTGGCATTTGACTCAAGCTTGTAGCACCCGTTATTGTTAGAGTATTGCAAGATTGGTGCTTTGATCAGAGCTTGTTTTAATAAATGGAAATTCTTGTCACATTATGGAATCCAGATTAATTTCTTTTTGGCATTACCCTTGTTTAAGTCATTGATTGATCCAGTGAGCTTTCTGCAGTCTTAGATGCTTTCTTGGTATGGTAGCTTACCTAAGGAAATACATCAAACTTGTTTAACAGAGGTGGGGCGTTGCATGTTATTTATGGCTTTTATTTTGTCTAGATCTGCTTTGATGCCACTGTCAGAGACAATGTGGCCCAAGAACAGGAGTTCCTTTTCCATAAATTGGCACTTACTTGGTTTTGCGTAAAGTTTGTGCTTTGCAAGTCAATTGAGTGTCTTGCAGACATGCATGAGGTGTTCCTCTTTTGTTTTTGAGAATATGATGATATTGTCAAGGTAGCATAATGTATTTGAGAGACTTTTTAGTGCTTGGTTCATCATGGTGACAAATATTGCAGGAGCGTTGGTCATCCCAAAGTTCATTAACCTACACTCAAAGGATCCAAATTGTGTACGGAACACAGTCTTTGGTATGTCCTTTTCTTTACTTTGACTTGGTTGTAACCTGAGGTGAGGTCAATTTTGGAGAAAAATTTGGCTCCTGAGAGTCTTAAAAACAGATCCTCTATAAGTGGGAGAGGGTATTTATTCTTTACTGTGCTTTCATTTAGTGCTCTATAGTCAGTTACTAGACGCAGAGTGCCTTCCTTTTTCTTTACAAAGAGCACTGCTGCCTCCCATGGGGATTCAGACAGGAAGATGAAGCCTTTAGTAAAGTTGTACTCAATGTGTGTTTTGAGGGTTTGTGTCTCCATGGGAGAGAGTCTTTAGGGGGTTGCAGGTTTAGGCATGGCTTTACATAGGTTGATGCCATGTTTGACCTCCTGTTTGGGTGGTAACTCTGTGAGTTCTTCCTTGAATATATGGGCGTATTCATTTAGGAGTGCTGCAAGTTCTGGGCATTGGATTTTTGTTGTTTGTGTATTATTGAATTTGGTGTACCTCATTATGTAGAGAGTACTGTCTTTGGTTAGACGTTCTGAGTTGTCTTGGTTTATGACCTGGACAAATACTGTGTCTCTTAGAATGAGGTTGTTGGGCTCTTTGAGGATATTAAAATTTACTCCATTGTGTTTGATGGTCATGGTTTTTGTTTTACAATATATGCTGGGGTTCACTTGGGTGAACCAGTTTATGCCTGCTACAATGTTGTAGTTTATGTTGTTCATGATAAGTCCTTTGATGGATGTTTGTATGCCTTGGAGGTCAATTCTGAAGGGAGTTGTTTTGTCTTCAAGTAGAACCTTTGATTTGTCTCCCATTCTGACGTATTTGAAGTTGGATTTGACAACTGGTATTTTGTACTTGGTTACAAAAGGTTTGCTAACCATGGTGTTTTGTGCACCAGAGTCAAATAATGTTTTATGTGTATGAGATTTATAGGTGCATGGGTAGACAAGAAGTTGTGAGCAATCTTCAAATTTTAAGTTCATAAAAATGGAGGATTGTGGGACACATGGGATGTAAGCAGTAAAGTTTGTGCCTTGATACAGTTTCTTTTCAGTTTGGGGGAGACAGGGGCACTTAAGTCTGTCCCCCCTCCTCTTTTCCATGTTCCTCTTTTTTGAGACCTTCAAGGTCAGAGAATGTGGGGTCAGATTCATAGTGTGTTGCTATTTCAGCATTGTTTACTTCAGTGGTGTCCTCTTTCTTGGGATGGGAGCGGTTTGCACTCTGGCTGCAATTGCCATTGTTGCAATTGGAGTAGCCATTGCTATGATTGGTGTTTTGGCGTTTGTTGCCATTAGAGGTTTCTCTGTAATTGCCGTTGCATGCAGTATATTCCATGTTTGCTCTTTTTCTGCATGCTTGGCTTCTGCAATGAGCGCAGACATGGAGGTGTTGGCTTCTGGACAGACAAGGGCAGCAGCAGAGGATTTTATTCTGTTGATGAATGATGCTATGGTGTGTACGTTGTCAGCTTGCGCTGGATTTTGGATTTTGCAGTGTATTTCCTCAAATTCATTGCTGTAGGCTGTGATAGTGGTCTTCTGAGGAAGATTGCTGAGCTGTATTGCAATGTCTTAGAGGGATTCAGTGACACATAAATTGTGCATGATGTCTGATTTGAACTCTTCAAAGTTTTCAAGCTGTTCATCAGTTCATGAGCTGACCCAGGTGGCAAACCAGTTAGCTGCGGCCTTGTACAGGAGTTTGCTGGCTTCCTTGACTTATTTTTTGTGGGGATACGGCTGGCGTGGAGTTTAGCAGTTGAGTGATCTAGCCAGTTGATGATGTTTTCTTTGTTTTCACCAAAGAACTTGTCAATACCAATGTACTTGGGATTGGTAACTTCACCTATGATAAGCAGTTGTGTGTTTGCTTGTGGTTGGAGAGAGCAACTGTATTGAATTATCTTGGTGCATGCTTTGGGCATGACCAGACCTTTTAATATGGTGCATCCACTAGGTATATCTTAATCAATGTTGTGGGCGCGGGAGTACATCTTCCAGGTCTTCTGGGATGTGGCCTGGTTGAGTATGTGGGCAAAGGTGGGCAGGTTCTGTTCAGTCATTTTCTCTTGCATCAGCGTGGTCAAAAACTGTAGTGCTACCAGTGATAAGGAGCGCCTTTTGGGGAAGCTTCAAATATGGAATTAAGAAGAAGAGAATTATATTTTATTGGATAATACTTTAGACTTATATAGCTTTAGCTGTGGTGGAGATTTAGTTGGATCAAACCTAGGGGTTGGTCATGTGCAGGATGGGTTTGAGTCACTGGATACTTGGAAAGTCATGTGATATTGCTTGGTTGTCATTTCCAGTATGTCAAACTGTATATTTAGAGGGCACCAAATTGGACAATGGCTGGATGTTAAGTGAGTTGATGGTAGCCAGAATACAGTACATCCAACCTCTGAAACTTTAATACTTTATTAACTTACATTAGAGAAGTATGAGAGAATGCTTTTTAAATACTCTATTAAGCTTTTACCAAGGTTCATAGTAAATTGTACTTTATATTATAAATTATATATTTTTGCTATTTAAGAGATGGAAGATTAAATAACTTTTATTATTATCTTGAAAGTACACATATTTAGTAAACAATTTTTTATTTTAGTCACAATTTTTGAAATCCAAGTGACATATCAACACATTTTAATTATCATCAAGTACATGGTATGAAATTCTTCATTTGTCTAGTTTAGTTTAAATAGCCTATAGAAAACCTACATAATTTTTATATCTCCTCTTTTTTGACAGAAATGTGTCCTTGGTTTAGTTTGGCATTAAACTTTTATTCTCTGATATGCTCTATCTTTTTTGTTGTACCTATTATGTTTAGTAGGTTGTTTAGATATGATATCTAGTTTATGTTTTTTTTGGAATTATGTGATTTAGTTGTGGGCATAACTTAGAATAATTTGATTGTTTTCTATTTTCCTGGCTTCAATCTCCATTCATATTTATCCTTTTAATTTATAACAAAAAGCACAGAATTAAAAGCCATTACAATTAAAAATTTTAACAATAATAATAATTTAATTCTTTAAGGTTTTAATTTTTGGAAATGAAACTTTTTAAAGAACATTTAAAAATTCAAACTTCAATTATATATAGTAGTTTAATTTCATTAAAGAATCCTAATTGTAACATAATCTTTAGCAAAGCATTGACTTGTATATATATATTTTATGGATTCAGATTAATATAAGGCAGCATTATGGATCAAAAATAATCTAAATTTCCTTTAAATTAACACCATATAGAAAATCTAAACATAAGCTATTTGTAAAAGTTTCTCATTGATCTATATTTTTCTAGTAGTTAAACCTGTTAAAATAGCTTACAAAGTATAAATTTAAAGCTCTAAGATAATTGAAAACAAAATAAAACTAAAAAATACTGATGTTTTAATAGATTATAATAAATAGTGTGAGTGATAATTGACTCCTTAGTTAATTCTTAGCATAAAAACCAAAAGTGCTATTTATAAAAAAAGACTTTAAATCAGATAATAGAAAATTATTTGTAGAATACCTTGTTAAAAGCAAATTATTCTTACCAACCCAGAATCTTCTTTTGAGCAATGACCCAGGGTTTGAAATTTAGGTTAGTAGTTTGGAAAAGATGACTTACCTATCCATGATCTGCAGCAGGTAAAATAGAGTTTTTTTAGATAAAGGTTAGTGGTTTACACAAAAAAATGTCTTACCCAGCCCAAGATTGGCTTTAGGGTGAGAATCTGAGAGTCCCTAATCTAGTTTAGTGAATTTTAAAAATGGCTCTCCTAACCCAAGATCTGCTTTAGGGCAAAAGTCTGGTTTTTTAAATCTAGGTTGGAAAATTAGTGAAACTAAAACTTAACAAACCCAAGATCTGCTGTAGACTAAGTCTATCTAAAAGGAAACTAATGTTAGCGTTTTTTTGAAAATAGTTATCTGAAATGCAGCTTTTTTAAAGAAAAAGATTAGTTGATTGAAACAATACTTACTAAACCAAGATCTTCAGGGCAAAAATCTGAACTTTCTAATCTATGTTAGTAAACTTGATGAATAAATAACTTACCCACCCCAAGATCTGCTGTGGATCAAGTAGTCTAAAAGGAAATGAAGGTTAATATTATTAAGGAAAAGCTTACCTGAAATGCAGAATCAAATAGAATTTTGAATTGTATTAGTTTTTTTTAAATTATTACCTTTATAAAGCAAAGTTAGCTTCAAAAAATTTAAAACTAATTTTACCTTGAATATTCTTGATCATATATTCTTAAAACTGTTAGTATATATGTATATTTTGAAGCTTACCTTTGATTTGAAGTGAATCTATAGAAGTTAAAGTGAATAAGTTAATATTGTGTTTAATGAAGGCTTACCTTGGCTTATTAAATCTAATCTAATCATCTAAGCTTTAAAGTAGCCAATCAAAGCAGATGATGACATCTTACTTTCCAATCATTACAGCAAGTTTTTATGTTCATTTTTGACTGTTTTACCTCTTAGTCAAACCAAACTAATTTCCATCTGCCTCTAATATTCTTTACTGTGATTGACACTGCTGCAGGTAGGGATGCTGTGAGAACTTCAAAGTGTCCAACAACCCCTCCTGCAGCAGAATTAGCCATACAAACTGGTCTATTCAATAGACACTCAATATTGTTGTTGGCCTTCATTGGACTTAAAAATTGGACTGATTTTCCATCCAAAAACATAGTAAAAAGCTTCCTGAGCGGCTCAAGTGGTTAATAAAGACAAGTGTGGGGTGCATGCGGGATGCCAAAAGAACAAAGCTGAGCTACGCCTGCTTTGTCCTTTTATGGCATCCCACTTGGGTATGCGTCCAGGTATCCTAGCAAAAACATTTTTTGTTTTTTAGATTACCTAACTTTTGAAATCTTTATCTTATAATTTATCTGGTAAAGAGCAAGGTGTGTCAGGCAGGCTGCCAAAAGAGCAAAGCTGTGCTACGCTCAGCTTCACTCTTTTACAGCAGCCCGCTGGTATGTGTTTCCAGTTATAGCTGGTAAATAGTGTTTAATGATGGCAGCCTGCTGGTATGTGTTTCTAGTCTATAGCTGGTAAAAAAGAATGTGTCAGGAACACTGCCAAAAGAGAAAAGCTGTGCTATGCTCAGCTTCACTCTTTTACAGTAGTCTGCTGGTATGTGTTTCCACTTATAGCTGGTAAAACTTTAATTAAAGATGGGTATGAAGTTATATCTTTTGAAATTTAAGTTTTTTAAAGATTTTTATCACAAATTTTTGGTAAAAAGTCATGGGTGATGGCAGCCTGCTAGTATGTGTTTCTGGTCAAATACCTGGTAAAAAGCTATTTAAAGATGGGGGTGCCCTTATGTTTTCTTGGCTGCAATAATTTTGATTTGTTATTGAAATAATATCAGAAATTAATGAGTATATAAAATTTGAGCAGTTAGCAGGCTACCAAAAGAAAAAAGCTATGCTAACTCAGTCTTTTTATTCACAGCTTCACACTGTTATATTTTTCTTCTTTTATAGCAAAAATACTTTTTTGGTAGTTCAGTATGTATTTTTTAAATTTTATTTACTTTCCTGGCTGTTAAAAGATAATTTAATAGCATTTAAAGTAATTTTTAAAAAATAAAAATGATAGCTTTATTAAGATTGCTACTTTTTATTAGATAAGTATGGGTGTATGCTTTGTAAATACTCTATTATACTATTATCAAGACTTTATTAGAGGAATGTACCTTTTATTATGCATTTATATTTTGATATTAAAGAGACTGGCAATTAATCACAGTACTTTTAAAAGCTGTTGAGATACACAGACAAACCCAAACATAGAATACAAAGTTTTCTCACACAAAAAATCAACAATTTATACATGTTAAAAATAAAATTAGCCCACTTAAGATTTATTTTGTGCATGACTTCTGTGTGCTCAGCACTTGGGTTTGGTTGTCTATCTCAACAGCTAAGAAACAGTACTGTATTTTTTATCCACCTCTTGAAACTGCAGTTTTTTAAATTCTTTATTTTCAGTATATATTTTGAACTCCAATGGACATTAAAATACCCATATTGATAAAGATCAAGTACATGTTATAAAAGTCTCTTTGGTTCCTGAATCATTATTTTGTAGTTTATAGGCTTAATATATTCTTTTTGTAGTACACCTTTTTACTAAGATAAATTTTTTATTTGTTGGTGACTACATAGTTTATTTATTAACATACTGATATCAATTTCTTTTTATATATGTTAATTCTATGTGGTACTCTGATTTTTGATATCATTATTTCCTATTTTTGATAAGATAGTGTCTGGTTTTGTAGATCTTTTTAGTTATCTAATGTGTTGTTATTTTAGCTTCATAGCTTTTGATTTGATTTGATTTGATTGCATTTTATTTTATTTTTGTGGTTTCAGCACCCTCTGGTAAGTTATATTGCTTTTAATTTTAGTAAAAACATCATAAAACAAAACTACTGTAATATGGTCTAAACTTGATTATTTATGAATTTCTAATATTTTTTATTTCAGAAAATTCATTATTTATAGTGGTCTTTTAAAAAAGAACCCCTCTAGTTCAATGAGAAGAAAAAAGTTGAAAGATATATAGTAGCTATTATATATGATAAATTAAAGTAGTTTATGTGGTGCTGGAGTTTTGCAGATGGGGGTAAAATAAAAATTGTTATAAATGTTCTATTTGGGTGAAAAAGATTTTAGGGAGAGACAGGACACTTTTTTATCACAATTAGCCAGAACTTTCTATAACCATTAAAACATGAAGATTAATTAAAAGTTTTCTAAGCAAACTGTTGCAACATCTTCAATTACTCCCTCTTGGGGATTTAACGCCCCAAGTAAATCACCAAACGGCTCACCAAACAGTTCACTGTCCAGTCAATAAACTGGTGGCACTATTATCAGTTAACCATATGTGACAGGGATAACTCAATCCAGGTCTTAAATGGAACACAACTTGATTAAGCCTTGTGACCCAAGAGGAACTTTACTCAGATAAGCCCCATGACCTCCATGACGTACATGGACAGCATGTGGCTTGTCATGATACTATATATTATCCTATATTCATATCCAATAAAGAATCATTCTCTTCTTAAATATTCCCCTTATTTCATTTATTATACTTCCCAGAAGTATAAACTTGACAGTGGTAGCACAGGTAGGTTATTCATACCTACCCAACTCAAAGGAAAAATTCCTCCCAAGAAAAGAACCCAAACAATGGTACTCCCTAACAGCTGGAGAGACTACAAAGTAGGACAAGACATTCCTGCAGGCCTTGTCATCTACAATAATGTCCTTGTGCCCATTGATCAGTACAACACTCTCAAAGCCCACAGACTTTTGCCCACTACACCAATCACAACAGCGCTTCTGCAGCCTGAGATATCCAATATCATGTTTCAACGCCTGCGCACAGCCAAAATTGGCGTCTTTGCAGGACTACTCCGCAAAAACGCCTCCCTTTGGATCAACAGTACGCAAAGCAAGTTTGAACAAGTGGACTACCCTCAAAGACTCTAGGTCAGCAAGATTGCCCTTTGCGTCACAGGAACTGCTTCACAGTTTGTAACCAAATGGCTAGCCCAACACCCTGATCAGAAGGAGAATTGGGAAATATTCAAGGCCACATTTCTCAAAAAGTTCTCCATGAAGGACTCAGATTTAGTGATCATGACCAAACTTTGAACCTTCAAAATGACAGGGACCATCAAAGAGTACATTGCAGCATATGAAGGACTACACAACCAAGCACCCAACACCATCAACTTTGATGAACCTGGGCCGCACCTAGACTTCTACAATGGCCTTCCAACACATATTAGATGTCAGTTTGGCATGACTTGCTGCAAGAACCTCAAATATGTATTCCTAGAGGAAAAACACGCAGCTCAGAAGTCTGAAAATCTTCACGCCACCAGCAAGCGCAAGGAAAACCCTGCGGCTAAGAGAGAACCTCTCCCCAATAAGCAAAGCAACCAAGCCAACAACATCCATCCTCAAACCGGGAATCACACTGCACAAGCCAACCAGGCCAGCACTGAAGATACCAACAAGGAGGGAAAAGCTCAGGGGAGTGCTTAGGTGAGCTGCCCTCCCCCACTTCATAAGACTCATACAGAGAACATGACATGGATTCAATCACCATGATCCAAGTACCCTCAAGCAATCCTCTACTGTTTGTCGCCCAAACTGGAAATAAACTCCTCACTTATCCTTTCTGCTTTCACAGATACCAGGGCACAGCACTATTCAACACTATAGCAGATCAATCTCTCATCAACAAGAATTTCACAGACCTCATGAAGTTATCTACCACCTGAAGTAACATCAAGAGAGTCATCATGGTGGAAAACCAAAGGACATCAGTTACCTATGAGACAAAACCTTTCTGTGCTCAAATTGGAGATGTACAAATGAAAATTAGAGGCCCTATCATACCAATCCCCAAGTATGATGTCATGCTTAGCTTGGACGGGATGAGAAAGACAAAACCTCATATTGACTGGGAAAGTGCCACCCTCACCATACAGTGAGGAGAAGTCCACCACCATGTATACCCAACATATCTTGACACTCTCATGAGGGACCACATATTTGTGAAAATCATGGAAACAGGAGAAGAAACTGACCCCAGCAAAATCAATTGGAGCACCTGTATGTATGAGGTTATCCACTTCAAAAACACAGAAACTTGACACAAACAGACCCCCATTAGAGACAAGCTAGTCGGTGAATTCCCCTCTGTATTCCAAGAGACACTACCCAGGTTACCCCCTGATTGGGGTATACAACACAAAATTGACCTAAAAGGGAGTGTACCTAAAGCACGACCCATCTACTGCCTCACATCACAAGAGGACAACACCATAAAAGCTTACCTTGACAAAGCACTCAAAAAAAGCCTCATCAGACCCTCAAAGTCACCCTTTGGTGCTGCTGTCTTCTTTATGGCAAAGAAAGACGGATGTCTCTGCCTGGTCACAGACTACAGGGCTCTCAACAAGGTCAAAATTAAGAACAGGTATCCCCTGCCCCTCATTGATGACCTTTTTGACACCCTGGGGGGTCCCAAATCTTCACAAAAATTGATTTGACAGCAGGTTACCACCAAATTTGCGTGAAACCTGAAGACATTCTGAAAACCACATTTCAAACTAAATACAGATCCTTTGAATATGTTGTCCTCAATTTCGGCATGACAAACGCCCCCAGTACCTTTGTAACCTTCATGAATGAAGTATTCAAGGAACATATTGGAAAAAGAGCAATCATCTACCTGGACAACATCATCATTTATAGTCCCAACCTGCAGCAACACTGGAAAGACGTCTGCACAGTTCTCAATACCCTGGTAGACAATCAACTGATTGCCAAGCCGTCCAAATTCAAGTTCTTCTCAACTGAACTTCTATTCCTTGGCCATATCATCAGCAAGGACAACATTAAAACAGATCCAGATAAGATATGTGCTATAACAGAGATGCCAGCCCCAAGGAACAAGAGCAAACTCTGCACGTTCCTTGGAATGGTAGCCTACATACACAGGTTCATCCCTGACTGGGGCGCCCTAATAGCTCCCTTGTCAACCATCACTGGGAAAACAACCAAATTTGTCTGGACACCCTTAAAAGATCAACATTCCCGCCAACTGAAGGAACACATGGTTACTGCCCCCATCCTACAATACCCAAACCGTGAGGGTATCTATGAGCTAGAAACCAACACCTCCAATTAAGCCATAGGAGGAGTCCTCTGCATCCAAATAGCCCAAAAGGACTTTCTTCCCATGGCATATGAATCAAGGAAGCTATCAGACAGCAAACAAAGATACCCCATACACGACAAGGAATCAGTGGCCATCATACACTGCCTTGTGAAATGGCAATGTTATCTGGAAGGAGCCCAGACGTTCAAAGTACTCACTGACCACAAGTTTTTGATGTTCTTTAAAACACAACAACACCTGTCAAGAAGACAAGCTGAATGAATGAGTCTCATACAGAGATACCCCATGCAAATTGAATAAAAGCCAGGCAAGGAGATGCTTACTGCAGACACCCTATCAAGGCTATACAATAAACAGATCCTTCACACTGATGGCAACCCCGACTGGCCCATGTTAATCATGGGGAATCTCCAGGAAGGATTCCCACCTGGCACACTAATGGATATTCAAGAGAAAGTCCCCATGAACAAACATCTGTTCAAAAACGTATATAGTACCCTTCACTGAATACTTTCAAATGATGACACCATACCTTACGTCCTGTCAACGCAAAAGATTGACACAATCCTCTGGTATCACAGAGACTTGGGACACACCAATAGCAGAAACTTGCATTAATACCTCAAGACACTCTACTGGTGGCCCAATATGTTAGATGCTATCAGAGAAGTACTGGAGCAATGCAAAGTCTGTGAGAAGTATGCCCAAACCAAAGCACCACCCAAGTCATTAGTACCCGTATCTGTCACTCAACCTTCAAGGTATGGTCATTGGATATTGTGGGACCTATGCCTGGTGAAAGCAAAGGCAAGAAGTACATCATCACAGCTATCAACTATGCAACCAGATGGCCCGTAGCAAAAGCCACAAAAGAACACAAAGGCAATGACGTGAATCAATTCATTGGCAAAGAGATCATGGCAAAGTTTGGGAAACCTGACCTCTTGATCACAGATGGAGGCACTGAACTTAAAGCTATTGACACCAACATCTATCTTGCTAAGAACGGAATAAAACACGTCACAGCCAGCTCATATCACCCACAAGCAAATGGACATTTAGAACAACTAAACAGCTCTCTAGTGGAAGCCCTCAGTAAGTTATCTGCCAAAAATCCAAAAGCCTGGGTCAATATGCTACCAACCACCCTTATGGTCTGCAGAACACAAGTCAACTGCAATACAGGCAAAAGCCCTTATGAACTTGTCTATGGTCAGAAACCCTCACTTGTCAGTACAACCAAGGATCCACAACTGCCACTTCCAAAGAAGATACCAGACAGTAATGACCCAAAAGTACTACATGCCAGAAAGGACCAATAAAAAATGGAATACCAAAGGTCTAGCAGGAAACAATCCCATTGCAACAAGAAAGGTTCTGAGTTGGAGATGAGATCTGGGTTGTCAATCACAACCAACACAAACTAGACCCAGGACTACGCAGACCAGGCATTGTCATGGAAGTTAAGCCCAATAACACCTACCTCATCAAAGGGATTATAGCTTGGACTGAACTGAAACATATGCACCACAACCAACTCCGCCTGTGTAAAGCAAGAAAAGATCAACAAAATTCAAGGCTCCCTGTACCCAACACCAAACTGGATCAATACCAAGCCCACATACCAGACACTCTCAAGAAAATTCCCAAGGCTCTGCCTATCAGCACCCCAGGGGGAGATGTTGCAACATCTTCAATTACTCCCTCTTGGGGAATTAACGCCCCAAGTAAATCACCAAATGGCTCACCAAATGGCTCACCAAACAGTTCACTGTCCAGTCAATAAACTGGTGGCACCATTATCAGTTAACCATATGTAGCAGGAATCACTCAATCCAGGTCCTAAATGGAACACAACTTGATTAAGCCTTATGACTCAAGAGGAACTTTACTCAGATAAGCCCCATGACCTCCATGACGTACATGGACGGCTGTGGCTTGTCATGATACTATATATTATTCTATATTCATATCCAATAAAGTACCATTCTCATCTTAAATCTTCCCCTTATTTTGTTATTATACTTCCCAGAAGTATAAACTTGACAGAATTATAATTTCTTGGCTGAGAACTTAAAGCTATGTAACTTTGAAATAAATATTTAATATTTATTAATCATGTAAAAATCAGATAAAAATTGATATTCAAAGATATAGATAATAAAAGTTTAAAGGAAGTAAAAGAGATTACCTTAATAGTAAAAATTTGAATTTGGGTAAAAAGAGCTAGTTGGATCAAAAAACCAAAATGGATAAACAGTTTTTTTGGTAAAATATCTGTTTACTCTAAAAAATCTTACCCAACCCTGGATCTGCTGTAGGCAGAAATATGGGGCTTGAAATTAAGGTTAATAGTTTGGAAAAGATGACTTGCCTAAAACATGATCTGCTACAGGTTAATATGTTTTTTCTAAAAAAGGTTGGTAATCAGAAAAAATGACTTACCCAACCCAAGATTGGCTTCAGGGCAAATATTTGGCTTTTTAAATCTAGGTTGGTAATTTAGTGAAAAAAACTTACTCACCCCAAGATCTGCTGTGGACTAAGTCCATCTAAAAGGATTAAAGGTTAGTAGTTTTTTTTTTGGAAATGACTGCCTGATGAAATGCAGCTTTATTTTAAAAAGATTTGAGAATAAAAATGTCAAAACTGCAGGCTTGACCCGCCAGCAAGGTTCCAACCAAGCAGGTTTGTGACCCACAATCCAATTATCTGGTCACTTGAAGCCAGACTAGGAAGTCAACTCAAATTACCAAATCCAACAACATGAACAGATGATGATCCTCTACAGTGGATACCTCGTTTTGTTGCTTGAATCATTATCAGGATCAAGCCACCCCCTTCTTCCATCCAACCATGTGATCACCAATCATGTTTCTGTTATCCATTGATTCACATGAACTATATAATCACTATCTCCCAATAAAGATTATTATATATCTTCTAAATATTTTTCCCCATGTAACTCTGCTAAAACAGCACAGTTATGACAAAAACAATACTTACCAAGCCTTAATCTACTTCAGGGCTAAAATCTAGGTTTTCTTAATCTAGGTTAGTAATTTGATGAAAAAAGCTCCCCTAACCTTGATCTGCTTTGGACCAAGTCCATCTACAGTGGCCCAAAAAATACCCGGCCAGCAACATTTTAAAGAAAAAAGTAAATTTCAATAAATGAAATTTGCTATAAAGAGCATGAGCAGATGCAAAACAGATTTTACACAAGTATGGTATATAAAAACGCAAAAATAAGTAAATAGGAAGAAAATTTAAAAAAATTCAAAAATGTTTAATAATAAGAGCTGCGCCTTTGAGTAGATTAAAGCACATAAAATGAATGTGAGACAGCACCTCTTATTAAAACCTACCTAGATTATAAAATTGGGGTTATAGAATCTTTTGCACAGAAAACATGGTTAAAACAAGAGAAATACCTGAGTTTATTAATGGTCAAGTTGTACAAGCTAAGGAAATGGGTTTACTCTATAGAAAGATACCCAAGGAACTCAAGATTGGCAAAGAAACTTCCCAAGAAATTTATCTCAAGTTCCAGGAAACTAACTCAGTGAAAAAGTGCCTGAGATCAGGTTGCCCTAAAAAACTACTGCTCAAGATGATTGGTCTATTGTCAGAATAGTTAAGCAAAATTGATTTATAGCTGCCACTCAAATTAAGGAGACTATCAAATATACCTTGGAAATTGATATCTCTGAAGCCACTGTTTGCAATAGACTCCATAAGCTGGGGTACTATGGCCGTGTTGCAAGAAAAAAACCTCTTATAAGTCCAAAGAATAAAGCCAAAGATTGGCCTTTGGCTATAAGTATAACAACTATCCTGTATCCTTTTGGGAAAAGGTGATTTGGTCTGATGAGACTAAATTTCAGCTCTGTGGATCTCAGAGACGCCGATATTGTCTATTGAAAAGCTGATGAAGCTTACAAAATTGAGTGCTTAAAACCCACTGTTAAAAATGGACGCCAGGGTGTCATGTTTTGGGGCTTTTTAACAGCCAACACAAGATGGGCAATCCAGCCAATCAGTGAGAAGGTAAATACTGATGTTTACAGAAGAATCCTTGATTGGAATCTCCATCCATTTATGAATGATCTTCAAGGACCAGCCAGTTATATCTTCATGCAAGATAATGCTCCTATCCACAAATCCAAGAAAGCCTTAAAATACTTGGATGATAAACAGATTGTTTGTTTGGATTGGCCTCCTCAAAGCCCAGATTTGAATCCTATTGAACATCTTTGGGATGTTGTCAAATCCAATTTTCCAAAAACCTCTAAACAATCCATTATGGATCTTAAATTTGGAGTGGCAAAAGCATGGTGTTGAGGGTCTGGATGTACAAGCATTCTGGCTACTGCCAACCTAATTAACATTCACCATTACCCAATTTAGTCCCCTTCCAATATACCATTTGACATACCAAGAATGGTAACCAAGCAATATCACTTGACTGTCCAAGTATACAGTGGCTTGAACCCATCTAGCACATGACCAACCCCTAGGTTCAATCCAACTAAATCCCTGCCACAGTCAAGTCTATATAAGTCTAAAGTATTATCCAATAAAATATACTTCTCTTCTTTATTAAATTCCATATTTGAAGCTTCTCCAAAATGCGCTCCTTATCACTGGTAGCAGCTACAGTTTTTTGACCATGCCCATGAGAGAGAAAATGACTGACCAAAACCCGCCCACCTTTGCTCACGTACTCAATCAGGCCACATCCCAGGATACCTGGAAAGCGTACTTCTGCGCCCACAACATCAACAAAGACATACCTAGTGGATGCACTGTATTCAAAGGTCTGGTCATGCCCAAAGCATGCGCCAAGATTATTCAATACAGTTGCTCTCTTCAACCACAAACAAACACAATACCACCTATCACAGGTGAAGTTATCAACACCAAGTACATTGGTATCAACAAGTTCTTTGGCAAAAACAAGGAAAACATCATCAACTGACTAGATCACTCAGCAACTAAACTCTGTGCCAGCCGCATCCCCCAGAAAAAACGGGTCCAGGAAGCCAGCAAGCGCCTGTATAAGGCCACAGCTAACTGGTTTGCCACCTGTCTGGGCTCACAAACCAATGACTAGCTTGACAACTAGGAAGAGTTCAATGCGGACATCACCCAAAACTTCTGCGTCACCAAATCCCTCCAAGACATTGCAATACAGCTCAGTGATCTTTCTCAGAAGACCACTATTGCAGCTTACGCCAACAAATTTAAGGAAATACATTGCAAGATCCAAAACCAAGAACAAGCTGATAATGTACATACCAGAGCCTCATTCATCAACAGAATGAAACCCTCTGTTGCTGCCCTCATCTGCCCAGAGGCAAATACCTCCATGCCTGCGCTCATTGCAGAAGCCAAGCACGCCAAAAAATGCGCAAACATGGAATATGCTGTACGCAACGGCAGAGAAAACTCCAATGTCAATAAACGCCAAAATACCAACCATAACAACGGCAACTCCAATTAAAACAATGGTAATTGAAGCCAAAGCTCAAAAAGCTCCTGCCCCAAGAAAGAGGGCACTGCCAAAGTTAACAATGCTGAAGTAGCAACCCACAATGAATCTGACCCCACATTCTCTGACCTTGAAGGTCATAAAACAGAGGAACATGGAAAAGAGGAGGGGG
Source organism: Entomophthora muscae (assembly GCA_014839935.2). Classification (NCBI taxonomy): domain Eukaryota; kingdom Fungi; phylum Entomophthoromycota; class Entomophthoromycetes; order Entomophthorales; family Entomophthoraceae; genus Entomophthora; species Entomophthora muscae. Next base: position 263,246 of record QTSX02001441.1, on the reverse strand, counting down.
GACAGACTTAAGTGCCACTGTCTCCCCCCAAAATAAAAAGAAACTGTACCAAGGCACAAACTTTACTGCTTGCATCCCACGTGTCCTGCAATCCTTCCTTTTTACAAACTTATAATTTAAAGATTGCTCACAACTTCTTGTCTACCCATGCACTTATAAATCTCATACACATAAAACATTATTTGACTCTGGTGCACAAAACACCATGGTTAGCAAACCTTTTGTAACCAAGTACAAAATACCAGTTGTCAAATCCAACTTCAAATATGCCAGAATGGCAGAAAAATCAAAGGTTCTACTTGAAGGCAAAACAACTCCCTTCAGAATTGACCTCCAAGGCATACAAGAATCCATCAAAGGACTTATCATGAACAACAGAAACTACAACATTGTAGCAGGCATGAACTGGTTCACCCAAGTGAACCCCAGCATCTATTGTAAAACAAAAACCATGACCATCAAACACAATGGAGTAAATTTTAATATTCTCAAAGAACCCAACAACCTCATTCTAAGAGACACAGTATTTGTCCAGGTCATAAACCAAGACAACTCAAAAAATCTAACCAAAGACAGTACCCTCTACATAATGAGGTACACCAAATTCAATAATATAAAAACAACAAAAATCCAATACCCAGAACTTTCAGCACTCCTAAATGAATATGCCCATATATTCAAGGAAGAACTCACAGAGTTACTACCCAAACAGGAGGTCAAACATGGCATCAACCTATGCAAAGCCATTCCTAAACCTGTACCTCTCTACACACTCTCCCCCATGGAGATCCAAACCCTCAAAATCCATATTAAGGACAATCTAGACAAAGGATTCATTTGCCCGTCTGAATCCCCGTGGGGGCAGCAGGGCAACAGCACTCATGTTGGCACTTTGTCAACGTGGCCACTGTTGACTCAAAACTCTAAATCTCCTATGTTTTTTGCTAGCGCACTAGCTTAATTCTTTTTTTAAAGCGTTCAGGGGTGCAAACCCAGAAAACACAACAAAAATTGTGGCCATCTTGGCATAATTTAATATTAAGTTTAATAAAAAACTCAATTTAACCAAATTTTTCCTTTACTTTTACTAATAAAAATTAGTTTATTTTTTTATTTGTTTTCACGACGTAAAAGTGTCAATATTGACACTTTTTAAGCATAACTTATTTTTAATAACAAAATTGAAACATCTACAGTAAAAAAAATAAGTGCACATTTAAAAATATTTTTATTTTATTGAATTATTATATTCAAAAAGACAGTGTGCATACATTTGATTGTTGAAAGGTTCATGTTATAAATATATCTGTGGTACTTATTACGGCTTTAATATATTAAGTGGATTGGTGGCTAATGGTGATCTAATAATTTAATTGTGAGTTACTATGTAAGTTACTATAGAATTTATTATTAAAAATAATGTTGACACTTGTAAATGTTGTTTATTTGCTCATGATCATCCCCTGGGGTGGAGTTAAGAAAATTAGAGTGGCACAATTAAGCCTAGATTAATATGCCACCTCATATAAAGAATGTTGTAAGTGACATTGTTGACACTTTACCCTTTTCAATACTTGAATACAACTTCTTATAAGCGCAATGGTAAAATATCATATTACCACTACCTAAATATTATTTTAATAAAAGAATAAATAACCTTGATACTTTTTTTACTTATTTTCATATGTTTTTTTTTAATTTTTATATGTGAACAAAAACACACAGAAAACAGTTAAAGTTTGCTAGCCTGCTTAAATTTAATTAAGCGTACTATAAAAAAAATAGTAAATTTTCAAAAAAATGTTGACAGTGAAAATGTTGTCAAAAATAATGTCTACAATTTTTTTAATTGACAGTGAGAATTCAGCTTTTTTTTACTAACTGTCACTCATAATGTTGACGCTTTTCAGTTCTCACATATACAAACTTTATGTTTTACATAATAAAAACTTCTCATTTTTTGATATGTTATATTTTTAACTTTGCTCTTTCATGTTTTTTAATTTTCAAAACAAAATTTGAATCTAAATATAATACTTTCACATAAATCTCTTAACTTTTAACTTATTATTTATAACTTTAATAAAATAAAAACCATACAAGTATTTTTTAACTTTTAAATGCCAAGAAAAGCCATCTAAGATTTAATTTTTATATAGTATGCTTTTTAAGTTGTTTTGTTTGTTTTTTACATACATTGCTTTATTTTAAACCATTTTACTTATTATTTTAGGACAAGAACACTTCCAAACAGCCCAAAGGAACCAAGCGTCCCTCTAAGCCAACCAAATCTACCAAGAAGAAGCCTGTCTCATCAAAGAAGGCCACCCCCAAACCATCCCCAAAGCTCTCCCCTGAGCCCTCTCCTGAGAAGAGCCCTGCTCACTCTACTGGGGGAGAGGAAACTGATGGCTCTCTTAAAGAGCACAGTTTCTACAACTTGGCTTCTGACAAGGAGCCAACCAAGAAGAAGCAGCAAGGCAAAAAGACCCCTCCCAAAGATAAGTCTCCTACACATGAGGAATACCACAATAAGCCCCCTTCTGCTTCCCCACCCCTGCCAAACTCCCCCCTTCAAGCTCATCTGGGGATGATTCAAAGCCTCATCCCAATTACTTCCCTGGCTTCTGCCATGCTCCTGCTGGCCCCTGGGACCCTCTGTTGCCCACAACATCTCCAATGTTGACAGCAAATTCAAAGTTCCCTCTTCCTTGCCCAAATACTTCCCAATCATGAGTGTAAAGGGTGGGCCGGCCATGGTGGCCAATGGGTATTTCTTCAGCTGCAACAATGCCAACCACGGCTTCAAGAGCCAGCATTACACCTGCAAGGACCGCTCCTGCCCAGTGCGGCTCAACATTGAGCTCTGGGACCTGGTCTAAACCATCAAGGACAAGAATACCTGCATCATGCCTAACACCACCATAGCCTGCCTTCTCAAGTGATATCTGGTGCAGGTGATGCCCACCTCCAAAGACCTTTCTGCCACCCAGCTGGCTGTGCTTGCTTGCAAGTACCTGTCCCCTACCAACCTCAAGAGGGTCCCTACCCATACCCAGTTGGTTGATTTTGTGAGTGATAGGCGTCAAGCCTCCAATCCCCTGACCAAGAGTGCCACCAGTATCAAGGACCTTATCCTCACAGATGCCCTCAAGAAGACAGAGGATGGTGAGATGTTCCTGCTCCATGACAATGGGCAGGAAGTGGAGGATAGGATTGTAGCCTACGTCACAACCCAAAACCTAGAGCAGCTGAACACTGCTACCACCTGGCTGTGCAATGGCACATTTGCTACTTGCCCCTCTCTCTTCAAGCAGCTTTGGGTCCTGCATGGGTAGTTTAATGACCAGGTCATCCCCCTTGTGTTCTTTCTCCTTCCTGGTGCCAAGACTGAACTTTGCACCAGAGCCTTCAGCATTGTCCAGGATGCTTTAGCTCCCTTCCCACCAACCAGCTCCCCCCTCCCACTCACGCCAAAAGGGCAAATCCCTCCTCTTCTGAGAAGGATGAGGCAACCATAGCTGCTAAGCAGCTAGCTCATGCGCGCTCACTTGGGACAAAGGTTATCATAATGGACTTTGAGAAGACTCAGTTCAGAGCCTTCCAGGCTATTTTTGATGGAGAAGTCCAGGGCTGCTTCTTCCATTTTAGGCAGGCCCTTGTCAAGAATCTCAAGAGTGAGAAGGATCTTTTGAGAAGTATCTTAACAATGGTAAGGGGAAGTGCCGCTTTGCCCTGACTCAGTTTGCTGCCTTGGCTTTTGTGCACCCAGAGCATACTGGTCTTGGCTTTGAGGCCCTCCTGGAGGATGCTTACTTGAAGAAGCACTCCACCATCTTCAAAAGATATCTGGATTACTTTGAGTGCCAATGGATGGGCAAGAAGGTGACTGCCCGGAGAGGTAAGAGTAGGGCCACTGCCCCTTGGAACTGTCAAGGCGCCTGGCTCAAAGGGGAGATGAAGACCACCTCTAGCCTTGAGGTTTGGAATAAGCATCTGAAGGTGATATTTGGGACCAACCCCAAGTACAAGAAATTTTTCTCTAAGCTACAAGAGGAGCAGGCCTGGACTGTCTCCAAGCTCCGCAACCTGGCCAACCAAGTGGCTCTCAAGAAGAGGAAGTCCAAGGAGCAAGATTACCAGGAGGACGTGCAAAAGGTGGTCAAGAAAAAGTATAAGTTGTCAGAGATTAGGAAGTACCTTGAAGATGTCGCCACTGCTCTTGCTGGTGGCTTTAATTAGCCAAATAAACTTTGCTTTGCTTTGCCTATATATTTTTTACTTTTAAACTTTTATTTTTTAATTTATTTATATATTAATAATCTTTTTAAGTATAAATGGTAAGTTTCAGATACAGTTTCAATGTGGTTTAGTAAGAAATATTCCTTTTATTTTATTAATTTATCTTTAAGGTATGAGATATTTTCAGTTATGCTTATATGAAGTATAATAAATTTAAATTAGAATTTTCTTATATTTTGTAGTTGTTATTATATATTAAATATCTTTTTTTTGGTTCATTGAGATTTTGATTTTGATGGGAATAAAAAATAGTTTTATAATAAAGAGTGTAACTTACATAGTAAACTGAAAAATATTTGCTTATATCTCCTTATTCTTATTACTTATGGTATTTTTTATTGCAGTTTTGAACTTTCTGGGGTCATTTTAGTATAATAATGTATTTTAAAATAATTTTTTATATCAAAAATGTTCAGGGTAAAGTGTCTTGTTAATTAAAAAAGTGTTGACATCCAGGAAACAACATTTAGTAAAACCGGATTGTCACTTTACTATAGTGTTGACATTAAAAGTGTTAGCATGGCCACTATCAACATTTTTAGTGTCAACATGGGTGCTGTTGCCGGCAGCAGTGTTCTTTGTAAAGAAAAAGGAAGGTACACTGTTCTAGTAACTGACTACAGAGCACTAAATGCAAGCACAGTAAAGAATAAATACCCTCTTTCACTTATATAGGATCTGTTTGCAAGAATCTCAAGAGCCAAATTTTTCTCTAAAATTGACCTCACCTCAGGTTATGACCAAGTTGAAGTAAAAGAAAAGGACATACCAAAAACTGCGTTCTGTACACAATTTGGATCATTTGAATGCAGGGTAAAAACTTTGGGATGACCAACGCTCCTGCAACGTTTGTCACCATGATGAATCAAGCACTAAACGGTCTCTCAAATACATTATGCTATCTTGACAATATCATCATATTCTCAAAAACAAAAGAAAACACCTCACACATGTCTGCAAGACACTCAATCAACTTGCAAAGCACAAAATCTATTCCAAGATTAGTAAGTGCCAATTTATGAAAAATGAACTCCTGTTCTTGGGCCACATTGTCTCTGACAGTGGCATCAAAGCAGATCTAGATAAAATAAAAGCCATAAATAACATGAAATGTCCCACCTTCATTAACAAGTTAGATGTTTTCTTGGAATGATAGCTTACCTAAGGAAATACATCAAAGACTGCGGAAAGCTCACCACACTAATCAATGACCTAACCAAGGGTAATTCCAAAAAGAAATTCATCTGGACACCGGAATGTGACAAGAATTTTCAACTATTAAAACAAGCTTTGATTGAAACACCATCTTGCAATATCCTAATAACAACAGGTGCTACAAGCTTGAGTCAGATGCCAGCAACACCGCCATTTGCGCAGTCCTGTGCATCTGCCAGCCAGGGCAGCAAGACTTCCTGCCAGTATGTTACAAAAGCAGAAAACTAACCAACACTGAGCAGAGATACCCAATACACAACAAGGAATTGCTAGCCATATATCATACATGCAAGAAATGGAGATGTTACTTAGAAGGACATTTAATTGTCCAAGTACTAACTGACCATAAATCCTTAATATATTCTAGAACTCAGAACGCACTTGCACAACGGCAAGCCAAATGGATGTCTTTGCTGGAACAGCTTAACCTGGACATCCAGTACAAAAAGGGGCAGAGCTGGTCACAACTGATGCTCTCTCTAGGCTATGCCAACCAAGAGAGGATCACCCTGACCACCTGGACCCTGACTGACCAAACCTATATAATAACAAGTATAAAACCAAATGTAAAGACCCCTCAACACACCAACTAACCCACAATACATTAGTAAGTAATAAAAAACATTTCCATGTATTAAATGGCACTATATACCAAATTGTTAACAGCAAACATGTCCCTTATATCCCACTTGCATAAAGAGTTGACACCATATTAAGACATCATTGCCTACTAGGACATACAAAGGCTATAAACATATACCTCACATTAAAAGAGATAGTATGGTGGCCTAACCTCAAACAGGATATAGTTGATGTTCTGAAAAAGTGAACAGTATGTGAGAAATACGCCAGCACAAAGGCTCCCCAGCCAACAGTCAACCCAGTACCAGACCCTGAACCATTCAAGGTTTGGGAGCTAGATGTAGTGGGCCCTTTCTGGAAACAAGGACAAACCAACATTTCTTAATTGTAGTGATCAACTTTGCCACACGCTGGCCCTTCTGCTGGGCAACAAAGGACCACAAAGCAGAAACAATAAAATGATTCATTAACAAAGCAATCATAGCTGACTACAGCACTCCAGATTACATCATAACTGATGGAGCAACAGAGCTATCAGGTCACATAGTAAACAAAAATTTTAAACCCAAAAACATTAAACATTCCACAACCTTGCCCTAAAGGCCAAAGGCCAACAACAGAGTTGAACGCCTATAAAACAGCCTTATCAGAACCCTTGAGAAAATAATGGATGGCAAAGCCAAAGACACATGACCACTATACGTGAAACATGCCTTATTAGTATCCCAGGTCTGCACCAATCATGGGACAGGCTACTCACTGTTTGAACTAACATACAGATACAAAGCAGAGTTAGTTACCTGCAATAATCAACCATATGCAAAGATCCCCCCAGGGAAACCCTCCACAGTAGCACAAGTACCAGCTCTACAACACATACACCTCAAAGCCAAAATAGCAGAGACCAAAAAGGCTCATAGCACAAAAGATAACCTCTACAGAGGAACCACTTCCAATCAACTCCCCCTCTGGGTCCTAGAGGGGAACAGGAATAAGTTGTATTCAGTAAACAGAGGACCAGGAAGAGTCATCAGATACCAATCAGACAGAAATACCTATATAGTTAATTTCCAAAATGCCAAAAACCCCATTGTCAAGAAATATCACAGAGCCTGTCTCCGCCTTAACAAAGGAGAACACTTGACCCAACTGGTACCAACTAGCAAGCAACTCCAGGAACATCAGGCAGCATCTGTCAAGACAAAGCCCCCTCCTGATATACCAGAGTAAACCCTTAAGGGTGTATGTGTGTGTGTCAAGGATCTGGATGTACAGCTATTCTGGCTACCACTAACTCACTTAACATCCAGTCATTGCCCAATTTGGTGCCCTTCTAATATACAGTTTGACATACTGGAAATGGAAACCAAGCAAGATCACATGACTGTCTAAGTATCCAGTGACTCAAACTCATCCTGCACATGACCAACCCCTAGGTTCAATCCAACTAAATCTCTGCCACAGCTAAAGCTATATAAGTCTAAAGTATTATCCAATAAAACATAATTCTCTTCTTTCTCAATTCCATATTTGAAGCTTCCCTGAAAGGCGCTCCTCATCAAAAGCTATCATTTTTATTAAAAACAATAATAGCTGTGTGTAAAATAATCAGCAATTTACAGCTAGAATAATTTTTTTGAAAAAACTCTCTAATCTAGAAAAATTCTGCTAAAGTAACAGAAAAATATAAAGGTAGACAATTATACATGAATAAGCTGAAATAGCACAGCTTTGCCCTTTTAGCGTCCTAAAATCATTCATTGATTTTTACTCACCAGTATTTTTTAAACTTTAAAACCTATATAAAATAATTTAAATTACTGAAAATAAAAACACACCCCAACTTTAACATAGCTTTTTACCAGCTATAGACTAGAAATGCATTACAATGGGCTTCAATAAAAGAGTGGATTTGAGCGTAGCACAGCTTTGCTCTTTTGGCACCCCACCCAACACATCTTTCCTTTTACCAGCTATATACTAGAAACACATACTAGAAAGCTGTTATCATCAAACAATTTTACCAGCTAAAAACTAGAAATACATACCACCAGGGTGCTATAAAAGAGTGAAGCTGAGTGTAGCACAGCTTTGCTCTTTTACAGCAGCCTGCCTGCACATCTTTTCTTTTATCAGCTATAACTGGAAACACATACCAGTGGGCTGCCATAAAAGAGTGGAGCTGAGTGTAGTACAGCTTTGCTCTTTTGGCAGCCTGCCTGACACATATTTCCTTTTGCCAGCTATAGACTAGAAATATCACGTTAGGTTCCATAATGTCAGGGATTATTCAGCCAAGTAGGAAAGCTCAGAAAGCCAGAAAACCTTTAACAAAACTGACTTATTTAATGGACTTAAATCAAACAATTGATTGCAAATGGGGTGCAGCTGCTCCAGTTTGCCAGTTGAATCCAATTACCCCCTGTAAGTTGACGTTGATAAATCAATATAATTTAAGGGTCACCAGATATGAACTTATTTATCAGCATGGTCATCAGAAATTGGTCACCCAAGAGTTCTTTGCAACCTGGATCAGATAATAACTTGATGATGTGGAAGGAATAGGAGCTCAGGATCCAGGCAGTATTGCTTAGTCAATTTTTGATATATATATTAAATAATTTCACTGTTTCAACTCTTAAGAGTTGAGTACTCCCAAAAATTTACTCAAAAAAATCATATATTCCTTGGTCTAACTTACATTTTATAAAAATGCATCTTGTAGTTGGATTGTTGTGCTACATTCCCTACAATCTGATTCTCAGCCAAATCATTACTGGAAGATAAGGCCCTGTAGTTGAAACTTTGTTGTTGGCACTGCCCAATGTTAATTTCATGCCTTCCAAACTTGGAGTTGTACCCCCTGTCCTTGAAACTGAAAATTGTGTTGCATCTCAATGTCCTGAACTTTATTCATGAGACACTCTGATGCTTTCACAGGCTATTTATCTTGGGCTACTTTAGCTAAGATTAATTATTTTACTTAATCCTAGTATCTTCATTGGAAATTTTACAAAACAGTATCTGAATCCATGTTGGTGGTTAATCATTAACTCTATATGGATTTGGGTGGTAATTCCTGCCACTTAGAAACAGTTTTGTACTATCCTACAAATTTGTCACATTGCTCAACTCTTCTACGTCTGAGTTTTTGGAAGCAGTTTGTCATAAATTCATGTTTCTTTTCTCCTATTCTGTTGAGATATCTGAGTTTTCAGTTTGGATTTTTTTTATAATTTGTGATTTCCATCTCCAGTTGCAGTTGTTTAGACTGGACCATCTGTTTCCTATTTCTGCCGTGCAATGTCATTTTGGTGTCCAGATTATTTTCCTTTCCACCCACTAATGAAATTTTGTGTGAAGTTTTTTTCAGCTTTATCATTCTATTCCAGTTCAAGCCTTAGTCACAAATCCCAAGTTCACCATGTGATGACAAAGGTTTCTGAGGATGCTTGTGAATGATTGTTGTCTGTGGTGGAGCGCAATCCACATGTTTTGACAGAAAGTGCATCTTTGTATCCTTTGTTAGAAAATTTGTGTGTATCTATTGAGGAGCTCAAAGTATATTGTAAGTTGTACGCCTTCCAACAGGATACTACTCTTCTCTGAATATTTCTTCCTCAGTTTCTTGTCTACTGTTGTACTATTGATGTTCCCAAGGTGAATAAACTCTCAGAGTTGTGGTTAACAGTTGACCAGACTGCCCAGGATTTGGCAGTTTGGGATTTCCTGTTAACCACAATCAAGGCCCTGGTAAGCCAAATTCTTTTTCTGGTATCAAATCTGTCAACTTTCAAGCAAAGTGTAATTGAAATCAAAGCCAAACCTGATTCTTGCTCCTGGTTTTCTGGGACTTGTTCTGCGGTGGTTTCCTCCAGCCAGAGTTGGGATTATTCTCCCCGTGCTTCTTTGCAGTCATAATTGGCTATATTGAACAAACCCACCAAGGTAAATGAAGCTCCAGGAGTGGCCGTCCCCAAGAGATCATTGGCTATGCCCCAGCACATTGTGCCTGGAAAGTCTTTGGTAGTTGAGTCCAAATAGTTGCCTATTGTTCCTATTGATTGTGATCATCCTGTCCTTCCTGTTGCCACCCAAGAAATGATTGAGCGTTATTTTCAGGAGTAACCTGGCTCCTTAGGCGCTGTCCATGCCACTGAAGAGAAGCAGGATCCTGCTGAGGTTACAACATTTTTAGCAAATAAATCTACTTCTGGTTACTTATTGTTTTATGGTGGCATCAATAACAGTCAAAGATCTATAGGCCAGCTATTCTGTTAGACACAGGCGCTTCTGAGAATTTTATGAGTGTTGAGACTGCAGATTTGTTGCAACTCAAGTATCATCCTGGAATGCTGGTCAGGGGTGGAAACTTTAAAATGCCTCCCTCTTTCCAGCTTGAGAAGCCAGTGACATTTGTAGTTGCGGGTCAATCTTTTACCGCAAGGTTCTCCATATGCTATACTCTTATGTATCCTATTATCTTAGGAGTAGGCTGGTGAAAGGACCATAATGTATTGACCCTGCTAAAAGAAAATGAGCTGCAAGTGGATCACTCTTCAGGCATATCCATCTGTATTACATTGTTGGATATGTCAGAATTAGAGCATTCTTCTTAGACAGTCCAGTCTGTCCCTGTTCCTGCACCGGTTAGTTTGAATTTACCCACATGCCTTCAACCCTGATCTGCAGCATTTGACACCACTAGGGGCAAGGTCCTTCCTAAGCATGCTCAGTTTGACTTTAAAGTTACTGTTGATCTGATTTCTATTGCATCTCCTATTTACCATTTGATCTTGAAGGAAGACACATGTTTGGAGGAATGGACTTGGGATATGTTGGCAAAAGGTTACATCTTTAAGAAGGCTTTTTTAATCTGCTCTCAATTGCTGTTTGTTCAAAAATATTAGGTTCTCTTCAACCTTGTGTTCACTAAGGTAATTTGAATAAAATTACTATTTCTGACCCCTACCCTTTACCCCTTGAGGCACAAATTTCTTGGTGTGATGCAAAGGCAAATGTATTCTCAAAGCTTGATTTGTTGAATGCGTTTAACCATATTAATATTGCAGAAGGAATGGAATGGTTGACAGCATTCAGGACTAAGAAAGGTATCTTCCAGTTCCATATTATGCCTTTTGGATTGAAGAATGCCCTAGCTTGCTTTCAGCAGTTGATTGACTTAGTCTTGGGAGATCTCTTAGTGTATGTGCCATTGCATACTTGGACAACATCTTGGTATTCTCTCTGGATGAGGAGTCAAATAAGGCCCATCTGTCAGCAGTTGTAGAGCGTATCCTCCAGACTAACTTTATTGTCAAGAGAAGTAAGTGTGAATTCTTTAAGCGTAAGTTTACCTTTTTGGGTAATATTATCTTTGGGGATGGTCACACTATTGCTTCTGACAAGGAAGCAGCAGTTCAAGAGTATGTTTCTCCTGTAACTGTATCCAAACTCCATAGTTTCTTGAGAACTTGTATGTTCTTAAAGAAATTTACACCACACTTGTCTGAAGTGGCTGCCCCCTTGTATTTGGCTAGCAGAATGACAACTTTGGTCTGGACGCCTGAGTGTGCAAGCGCGTTTGTAGCAGTCAAGGCTCTCTTGTTTTCATCACCTGTGTTGAGACATGTGGATACTGAGCTCCCTTTTTGGTTTCAACATATGCCTTTAAATATGCTGTGGCTGGTGTATTGTTACAGACTGCTGGCAATGGTGTTGAGAGACCTGTAGGGTATTTCTCCCAGAAGATGGAGGCCCAGGAACACAACTACATGATTTACAATAAGGAATTGCTGGCAGTGGTAGAATCCTTAAAACATTGGCACCGCCATATCATATCAGTGTGTCATTATTTGTAGTAAGGACTGAACATAAAGCTCTTCTGTATTATTGTCAACCCAGGGATTTGTTGGATCCCCAATCCATATGGTATGTTGATCTGATAAGATACATGTTTTTGCTACAAGTTTATTAAGGATGCTGATAATCACTTGGCAGATGCACTGATCAGAAACCCATTACATCTCCCAGATGCTGATATGGATGCCTATTTAACACACATACTATGATTCCAGACAAGGATGTGGTTCCTTTTGTATTACCACCGCCTGCTTTGCTGGCCACCATGTCCTTAACCAAGGGCGCAGACCTAGACTTATATTCCAAAGTTAGGTTTCTGCAGCCTCTGTCTAAAAGTTACAATAGCTCATTAGAATTAGCATGTGCAAGCTCATTTGACCAGCCATAGGGAAATCACAAGATAGGTCCAGTTTTATATCATCAAGGTTGCTTATGGGTTCCAGAAGGAACTATCCAGGACAAAATCATGGAGGCCAATCACACCTGCCCCACGGCAGGCCACCCAGGGAAGAATAAAAGGATGTAGTTAATTTGCTGACAGTTTTTTTGGAAAGGTTTGATGGTGTAGGTGGCAGCTTACGTTTGAGACTGTCTTGTATGTGTTTGGTCCAAGGCAAGCAGGAACAAGACAACTGGTTTGTTGGTTCCGCTACAGCCAGCTGCAGGACCCTGGACGTCTGAGTCAGTAGATTTCATTGGTGAACTTCCCAATTCCAATGGGTTTAATGCAATCATGGCAGTGGTAGATTGCTTCACAAAAATGACACACTTTTTACCTTGCTCAACCACAATTAATTTGGTGGAAACAGGTAGGTTGTTTGTGAATAGGATCTTATCCCTACATAGCATCCCAATGGAGATTTTGAGTGACCACAGACCTCAATTTATTGCCCAGTTCTGGGAAGATTTTACTGGAATTCTTGGTATTAAGTTGTCCTGTTCCACAGCTTTTCACCCCTAATCTGATGGACAAACAGAGAGGGTAAACCAAAGTTTGAAAGTCTACCTACACTGCTAAACCAATGTGCAACAAGATGACTGGTGTGCTAATTTACCCATGGCAGAGTTCATATATAATAGAACCCTCACACATTAACTCAAGCCTTTCCATTCTATGCCAATGTGGGCTACAATGCCTCGTCCAACATGGGTTCTTGTTTGGTTAGCAATGTGGAAGCTGCAACTGATCAGGCTGCTGCATTAAAGAAGGTTTGTCAGGAGCTCCAGGTTACTCTCACCGCTGCTGTGACAGCTTACAAGGAATATGCGGATTGCAAGCACCAGGAAGGTCCAATCTACTGGCCAGGGGATATGGCCATGGTGGATGCTTGCAATATGAAACTGAAGGTCCCTTGCCGCAAATTAGGTCCCAAGCAAGTTGGTCCCTTCAAAGTTGAGCGTCAAATTGATCCCACTGCCTATCAACTAGATTTACCTCCGGCTTTTAAGATTTTCCACACTTTCCACAAATGCTTACTTACGCCTTTTAAGGGTACCAAGACCCCTTCTTCTCAACTCATTCTTGTGGAAGGAGAACCTGAGTATGATTTGAATTGTATTTTGGCTTCTTGTAAGAATCAATGCCATCTGGAATATTTGGTGTCATGGAAGGGTTACCCTGATTCTGAAAACTCATGGGTTCCCCACTATGATTGCTCCAACTCCCCAGTTCTTATCCAAGAGTTCTACAATTACAACCCAACTGCCATTGGTCACCCCAAGATTACCTTAGCCTCAATAAAAATCCCCCCTACCCACAAAAACTTTTCCTTATCCCATCTTCTGGATGGTGGTATTGTGCCCTGGGCTGAAGCAGAGAGTAATGTCATGGTAAGTTCCATAATGCTGGGGATTATTCAGCCAACTAGAAAAACTCAGAAAGCCATTAAACCTTTAACAAAACTGACTGATTTAACAGACTTTAATCAAAAAGTTGATTGCAAATGGATTACAGCGGCTCTGGTTTGCCGTTCAAATCTGCTTTCTGCCTGTAAGTTGACGTTGATAAATCAATATAATTTAAGGGTCACCAGATATGAACTTATTTATCAGCATGGTCATCAGAAATTGATCACCCAAGAGTTCTTTGCAACCTGGATCAGATACTAACTTGATGATGTAGAAGGAATAGGAGCTCAGGATCTAGGCAGTATTGCTTAGTCAATTTTCAATATATATATTGCATAATTTTCACTGTTTCAACTCTTAAGAGCTGAGTACTCCCAAAAATTTACTCAATAAAAATCATATATACCTTGGTCCAGCTTAAAATTTTAAAAATGCATCTTGTAGTTGAATTGTTGTGCTACATTCCCTAAAATCTGATTCTCAGCCAAAGCATTACTGGAAAATGGGGCTCTGCAGTTGGAACTTTGTTGTTGGCACTGCCCAATGTTAATTTTATGCCTGCCAATCTTGGAGTTGTACCCCCTGTCTTTGAAACTGAAAATTGTGTTGCATCTCAATGTTCTGAACTTTATTCTGAAAAAACTCTGATGCTTTCACAGGCTATTTATCTTGGGCTACTTTGGCTAAGATTAATTAATTTACTTAATCCTAGTATCTTCATTGGAAATTTTACAAAACAGTATCTGAAGCCATGTTGGTGGTTAATCATTAACTCTATGTGGATTTGGGTGGTAATTCCCCACCACTTAGAAACAGTTTCTTACTATCCTGAAATTTATGTCACAAGAAACACATACCAGCAACCATCATTAAAGCTTTTTACCAACTATAACTGGAAACATATACCAGTGGGCTGCTGTAAAATAGTGAAGCTAGCGTAGCACAGCTTTTCTCTTTTGGCACCCCACCCAACACATCTTTCTTTTTACCAGATAGAGTAAAAGATAAAGGTTCAAAAGTTAGCTAATTTAAAAAACCAAAAATAGGTTTTAGCTAGGATACCTGGATAGGTACCCAGGCAGGATGCTGTAAAAGGGCAAAGCAGGCGTAGCTCAGCTTTGTTTTTTTGGCCTCCTGCCCGCCACCCCACGCTTGTTTGTGATCTTTTTTAAAACAGCTTGTTTTAGCAATCAAAGTTTGGTGCATACACAAAGATCCTGGGCAGCCAACCAAATAATTAACTTGAAAATAAATCATCCAGGCAAGTAACAACAATAGAGATAAACCACTTAACATGCCATCCTTCTGAAGCTAATTTGGGACAACCCTCTGCCAAATTATATGCCCCCTTTCTAAACACGGTCTGCAAGAAAAGTGGACCAGCTTGCCCTAGTTATAGGAAATTTGGGGGAAAATACCCAACACATACAGTAAAGCCATGCCAAGAAACAAGAATATTTCATACTATGAGGTTGTAATCAAATTCACTATAACTATTTAACCCCCAGTGAAGTTAACTCAGCCTAGAATGGAAGAGCTTGAGGTTTTTTATACTAAAGATTGTGGTGGAAACTTTTGACCTGACAATGACCAACACCGCTAATGGAAATATAAGTAAAACTAATGTTGTAACTGTGCTGTTTTAGCAGAGTACAAGGGGAAAAATATTTAGAAACTAGATAATACTTCTTTATTGAGAGATAGTGATTTTATAGTCATTGTGAACCAAGGATAACAGGAACATGATTGTGTTGATCACATGGCTGGATGGTGAAGGGGGTGGCTTGATCCTGATAATGAGTCAAGCACCAAAACAAGGCATCCACCATAAAGGATCATAATCTGTTCATGTTTTGGGTTTTGGCAATTTGAGTTGACTTCCTAGTCTGGCTTTGAGTGGCCGGGTAATTGGATTGCAGGTCACAAACCCACTTGTTTGGAACCTTTCTGGAGGGTCAAGTCTGCTTTTTTGACACCCCCATCTGAAGGTTGACCTCCTCTGGGAGTAATTTGTCAGGGAGGTTGTCAGGAGCCCAGGTGTTGTACTGGACTAATTGTTGTTATGTGGCAGGCAGGGCAGTTTTGCGTTGCTTTTGTCTTGCTTTGCAGGGTCTCATGCAATCATGGTGTAGGCTCTTATCTTGTTTGCGCTCCCTGAGTCCTTGCACAAGGTAAGTGTTATTGTTGTTTACCTTTATAATGATTGCTGGTCCTACTTTCTTGGGTTGTAGTTTGCTTTTATCAACATTCATGACCCAAACTTTGTCCCCAACTTAATGTCTATCTCAGATGGGGACAAAGTTATTTTGCAAACGTTCATTTTCCTTTTCTGTTTGCTTGCTGTTGGCCTCTATAACTTGAGGGTCTGAGCATGGGGGAATTTACTTGGGATTTCTTGTTTGGGTCCTGTTAATGCTTGGATGATATTTGGCTGTGTTCCGTATACCAACTCAAAAGTGCTTTTTCTGGTGGATCTGTTCATATGGGTTTAGCACACAAGCAGTGCAGTCAATAGCTGCTTATACCAGTCTTCAGGTCTCCTGGCGGTGAGCTTGACTAAGGCTTGCATAAGGCTGCCATTTAGCCGCTCTACCTGTCCATTGGCCTGTGGGTGATAAGGCGTTGTCACAGTATGTTTAACCCTATTTTTAGCAAGGTATATGTTGGTGTTTTTGGAGGTCAATTCTTTCCCTCCATTGGTTATCAGGAGTTCTGGATTTCCAAACTTGCTGATTATCTCTTTTCAAATAAATTGTCATACAACATTGCCAGTGTGCGCCCTCACTGCTTGGCCTACTGGCCATCTTGTAGCAAAGTCTATGGCGGTGATGACGTATTTCTTATCATTGTGTTTCCCTGGCATGGGGCCAACAACGTTGAGGGCCCATACCTTGAAGGGTAGTTGTGTGCGGATGGGTAGTACTGACTTTGGAGGGGTTTTGCTTTTGGAAAACGTTTTGCATACCTCACATTGGTCTAGGACTTCCTGATTGTTGCAATATAAGGTTGGCCATCAGGCCTGTGCTTAAGGAACTCATATAGGTTTCAACTCTTGGTGTGTCTGAGGCCTCTGCAATAGTGTAGGATGGTGTATAATTTACTGGTGTGTGGGGATACAGAGTTGGTAGTACTGTTAGACATTTTTCTGTGCAGAGTCCTGTACACGTCAGCAAATAGGCGTCTGTTTTTGATAACTGTTTCCTTTGTTATGTTGGTTGTACCAGGGGGAAAAACCTCATCTGTTGTTTGAAGTACCAAGAGAGACCAGTCTGGGTTGAGCCCATTTTCCCCTCTTGTGGCACGGACGTATAGGGTGAGAGGGCGTCTGCCATGGCAAGCTCAGGACCAGGTTTGTACTGTATGAGCATATTGAATCTCTCCAAGAGCTCCATCCAGTGGGCTTGGTGGCAAGATAGAATTTCTTGAGTTTTGAAATATATGAACAACTTATGGTTGGTTAAGGCTGTGAACTTTTCCTGCCATTCCAGATAACAACACCATTTGACTAGACAGTGCACAATGGCCAGCAGTTCCTTGTTGTGGATAGGGTATTGGCACTTGCCATCCATTAACTTTTGTGATTTATTGGCTACAGGCAGGAAGTAACTATCATTATTTTTGATTTGTAGTACTCCCCTGATGGATGCATCTGAGGTGTTGGTTTCCATTTGGTATTTCCCGTCACATTTGAGGATTGCAGGATAGACACTGTTGTGAGTTTCTCCTTGAGGCGTCTAAAACAGAGGTCATGATGGGGGGGGGCCACACAAACTTGGATTTGGTGCCTGTTATGGTGGATAAGGGGGCAGTCAAAACGCCGCAGTCAGATATTAAGCGGTGTACATAGAACATCATCCCCAAGAAGATGCAGAGTTCTGACTTATCCTTGGGTGACGGCATCTTGCATATGGCCTATATCTTTTCACTGTTGGGCTTGATGCCGTCCTTTGAGACTATGTGTCCCAGGAAGGGTAGTTGCTTGCGTGAGAACTGGCACTTGGAAGGCTTGGCTAACAGTTTAAGTTGTGCCAAGGTAGCAAAGACTGCCTCTAGGTCCTTGTGGTGCTGTTCCACTGAGGGGCTGTAGATGATGATGTTGTCTAGATAGACTAGAGCATGTTTGCCTATGTGTGGCACAAACACTTCATTAATGAAAGTCAAAAAGTGGAAGGGGCATTTTTTATGACAAAGTTGAGCACCACACATTTTTATGAGCTGTATTTAGTGCAGAAGGCTGTTTTGGGGATGTATTTCTCCTTAATACAAATCTGATTGTAGCCTTCAGTCAGATCAATCTTGGAGAAGACTTTGGCTCCTCCCAAGGCGTCAAAGAGATTTTCAATAAGTAGTAGTGAGTAACAATTCTTGATGGTAACTTTGTTTAGGTCTTGGTAGTATGTGATCAGATGTAAGGTGCTGTCCTTATTGGCCATAAAGAATACAGAGGCCCCAAAAGGAGACTGTGAGAGGCGGACAAGTCCTTTCTCCAACGCCTCCTTGAGGTAAGCGCATAGTGTGTTGTCTTTGTTTGGAGTCAGCCTGTAGATATGGTGTGTTTTGGGGACAGTCCTTTGAGTTGGATGGAGTGTTGAATGTGTTTCTCAGGGGCAGCCCAGGTAGCGCATCCTTGAAGATTTCTGGATGATGGGCCACAATTTTGCAATCCTGAGGCGTGGAGATATCCTGGTGATCTTTGAGGTGTATGATCTTGTACTGGCAGGAGTCCCAGTCAATTGCTTTCAGGTTTTCTTTTTTGTCCAGGGTCTCTGTGATGTGCACAAAGACGTGGGAACGTAGGAGTTGGTCCACTGAGTCAGGGTAGATCTGGTGGTTGACACCTTCACGCTTGATGGTCAACACTGAGGTTGCCCAGTCTACGTGAGGATTGTTTTTTGTAACCAGTATAACCCCAGTACAATGTCAAACTTTGGGAAGTCAATGATGGGACCTTGGATGGTGGAGTGGAGGTTCTCAAGTATGACAGAGAATGGGGTGGTTTTCCTTGTCACGGCAATGTGGTGTTCATCAGCCAGGACCACGTTTTTAATCTGCAAAGGATTAGTGGTTAGCTTGAACTTATCTACAAAGCTGCTGTTGACTAGGGTTTTATCTGAACCCAAATCCAAGAGTGCTGATCCTGTGTAACTAAAAAAACAGAAAAGATAGGACATCAGTTTATTGGGATGTCTGGCAATGGTGTACAGTACTGGGTCCTCCAAGGGCACTTGGATCATTGGGCACTGGTCCACGTCCTTGGGTTGGTACTGATCATTGGGCAAGTCAGGAGTTGTGTGGGGAGAGCTTGGATTGCTTAATGATCTCCCCAGGCTTTTCCCTCATCTTGATTGCCTTGTGTGTCAGTTATACAGAAATGGGTTCAATTTGACTGGCCATTATATCCATTCCCATGTCTGTTTGAGCTTGTGGATTTATGGTTGGTGTTATTCCCGTTGTTTCCAGGGGTGAGTGAGAGGAGCGCCTGCATGTGTGGGAATCATTGGGTCTCTCTTGTTTTCTGGTTTATGCCTTATGAAGGGCGTTGGAGGTTTGTTCTGCTTTCTCCTCTTCTTGGTACAGACTTTGTAGGTTGGTCACTTGATCCAGGTTCACATGTCTCATTACATGCAACTTGAGGGCGTTGTAGTACATAAGGTGTGTGGCTGGGGTGTCAAAGGCCATGTCAGATGGTGCACAAAGTTGGAGTTCCTTGTAGGCGCGGGTGAGTTTCTTCATGGTGCCTGTCTAGGTTAGGTTCTTTACTTGGGCTATTATTATGAGCGCTGTGTCCTTGAGCACAAATCTTGCCAACAAGTCTTTCTTGAAGGTATCCCAATTCTTGTTGGTGTGTTCTTTGTGCCACACGTCACACCAGGTGCCAGCGTTGTGGGTCAGGCAGATGGAAATTTCTGCAATCCAAAATTGCTGCAGGCACTCCATCTGGGCTAGCTTTCTCTGGGCGGACTGAAGCCATGTGGCAGTGTTGTTGTTGGCCCTGTCAAAAGGTTCCAAGGCAGCGCTTCACAGTCTTTGAGCTACGTAGGCAGGCATGGTGTTTTTTTTGGTTGGTTGCGGGATAGAGGAGGGAGCCTGAAAGAACCCTTGTGCTGACATGGTGTTGAAGGCAGGTAGTGGAATCACCGTGTTCTGGTACAGTACAAAGCCATCAGGTATCTTGCTACCAGGGGTGTACGGGTCCAGTCCAGCAGGAGGCCAGACATAATTCTTTCAAGGATTTGTTGGCTGCGGCACGTGCAGGAAACAGGCAGAATTTTTTAAGATAAGGTAGGATGGAAAACCTACCTGTGCTACCAATGTTGTAACTGTGCTGTTTTAGCAGAGTTACAAGGGGAAAATATTTAGAAACTAGATAATAATCTTTATTGAGAGATAGTGATTTTATAGTCATTGTGAATCAAGGATAACAGGAACATGATTGTGTTGATCACACAGCTGGATGGTGAAGGGGTGGCTTGATCCTGGTAATGAGTCAAGCACCAAAACAAGGTATCCACCACAAAGGAGTATCATTTATTCATGTTGTTGGATTTGGCAATAAGAGTTGACTTCCTATTCTAGCTTTGAGTGGCCAGGTAATCATATTGTGGGTCACAAACCTGCTTGTTTGAAACCTTTCTGGCGGGTTGAGTCTGCTGTTTTGACACTAAATCAACTCAATCCAAGCATGGATCATCAAACCCAAGACATCAAACAGATCAACTCCATAGTCAAATAGATTGGGCTCAAGCCTGTTTGAGATATGAAATATCCCTAGCATCAAACCATCCTGGTGTTGCAACTGAACTAATTATAGTTCAGTATTTGAAGGGGGAAGACAACAGGAAAAAGGGAAATTGACAGAAATTTCAGATATAATAATAAATTTATTGAGAAATTGAAGCTATTATACTGAAAAGGGGTGCCACAATCTCACACAGGGATGGTATTGATGGTGTGATCTGAATAGGGTTTGAGCTTTAAATAACTTGTTGAGGGTGTTTAGCTGAAACTGGCTTTGCTCCTTTAAAGGAAGTATTGCCAATCATTCAACATTTGAGGCAAGAGGTGGAATGTTGTTAGATACATAATGGTGTGAATCATTGAACTCCACCTGTATCTGTAAAGTTACTCCCCCTTTGGCTCTGGATAGGACTATTTTCCCCTGACATATAAATAAAACAGCTCAAAACTTCTTCAACCCACTTAATTCCCTTGAAGACTTGGCCCAATTAGTTGATGAGAGATTTGTATTAGTGTGCCCTTCTCAAGTGGCAACCACTAACAATTTGGTTTGTGTTCCTAAATGGGAAGAATCTCTGATTAATTTGGACTACTTGTTTCCTGGTTTTGCCCCCATTTAAAACAAATGAAGTGGAACCAATCAAGGTGTGCTTCTGCCAATTCATCAAATTCCATTCAGACTGGAGTTAATGGCATCCTGAAATATCCTTTAATAATAAGCTAATTAGAGGTGGGGTTGGAAATTGATGAGAAACCACCCAAGCCTCCTGAAACTCCTGGAAAAATTATATACTGACCAATCAATTGTCAAACTGAGGTCAGGTGACCTCCAAATCCAAACCTTGTGCCTTATAGCAAGACAAGGGACTTCTGGTCCCCTGCTTGCCCATTCTTATTCAATAAAAGTTTAAGCTTTTCAAAATACATATTTTTGAAATTTTCGGTCTTTTTCCGACCCTTTATTTATTATTAGTTGTTAGTAAAAGTGTTGAACTTCTGTTACCTTATATGTTCCCCTTTGATTTACAGTGCCTCTTTCAAAGCCCCTAGAGTTAATGTTAGTGAAAGAGTAGATTTTTTCTTTGCCGCTTTTGAAATCAGATTTGATCTCTAAAATATAGCGTTAAGTTATATATATTTACTTTAATTCTGAAATTGTCTAGCTTTTGCTTTGCCTTGGTCCTAGAGCTTCTATACAACGTCAAGAAGCTTCCTGTTCTGCACCTTCACTTTGAACTTGTTCTAGACATCCTCTCTGTCCCAGGCCTTAAACTTTCTTCTCTATATGTGTAACACTCCCTCAAATATTATGTTAGTGCTATTATAATTATTGTTCCCTTTGAAAAATTTGTGGTGTTCACCCTGGCCCCAGTTCTACTGTTAATCTGGTCTACTAGTCCAGGCCTTTGGAGCTGCTTGTCTTTGTCTGCCTCCTATGTGGGAGAAGATCCCCCTCATCTCCTACTCTTGCTTGAGAATCTCCCTGGTTGCACTCATGGGCTGGTTATTATAGGGGGAAAGCTGGTCAAGAGTCTCACCAGTGATGAGCTTGAGCTTCCCCCTCTAGTTCTGAACTTGCAGTTTCCCCAGAAGTCTTTGTTGCCAGGACGTCCCTTCCCTTGGAAGCCAAACCCCCTACCACTGAGGTAAAGTTGTCCCCCTGATCCTGCTCCCAGGCGCACTTCTTGGCTGCTTGGTTCTGATGGGCCTGGATTCTTACCTTCCCCAGTTGTCCCCTGCGTCCTCCCTCTGGACGCCCCAACAAGCAGCAAAGTCCGTTGTTACACTGGATGGTATCCTGGTGGATCTTTCCCCTGGGATGGGAGCCAGACTTAGTCAATTTAGCTCCCCTCTTTTACAAAGAAGGGGTCCATACCCTGTGATAGGCCACCAGGGGATGACTTGTGAGCAGGGTTTTCTCAAGGTTAATCTTTGGAAACATGTGACTGATCCTATTTGGATAGTATAGGTGGATTTCTAGATGTGATAATTGATGCAATTATGGTCATATGGTGTATATAAGTAGTTGCTCAAATTAGGCAGCAATTTAAGTCAGGAGTTATAATGTTATCTAATACATTAAGGGTTTAAATTTTTGTGGCAACTGCATATAGTGAGATAAATTGTCAGGCAAGGTGTCAATATTTGTTGTAACATGGGTTAACAATGTAGGAATAAATCAGGGTGGCCTCAAAATAAACCTCCACAGACACAAAATGAGCCTATATGGCTTGGATTTGCTTTACATACTGTCAGGTATATACTTCTGGGAAGTATATAAAATGAGATAAAGAGAAAAATTAAGAAGATAATGATACTTTATTTGATATGAGTTTAGAGTATAAAAGTATAATGGGAAGCCACATAATATCCATGTATGTCATGGTAGTCATGGGGCTTATCCAATTAATTTTTCCTCTTGGGTCATGAGTGTAAGGTCTTGCCCATAATGGTGCAAGGTTATAAACTAAAGCGTGTAAAGCATCAGGGTTAAGATTCAGTAAGTATAAAAAGGTAGGTACAGTCTGTAATATAATTTTAAAGAATCCAGCTAAAAACTTATACTGGGTTACAAAAGGAGTAATAGAATTTGAGAATCCTAAACAAAGAAGACAAAACAAAGTATTTAGCAATGAACAATTATTAACTAAATGAATTTCAATATTGGGATACTCTCCATCAGCAAACTGATACATGTAACTATTAAAAGATTCCTTAATGGAAAATAATGGATACAAAAAGCCTAAGGCTTGTTGTTTTACAACTTCCATTTTTTAACTAGGAAGAAAGAAAAGAAGAAAAACTTAGAACTAATCACTTAAAAATTGAACTTCTTAAAATTAAAATATGAAGTTTAAAAATTAATAAAATATTGAAGGGAAGAAATCACTTAGAATTTTGGCTTAAAGCCTACTCTTCACAAGCTATTTCTTATATAGGTGTTTATTTTCAGTTGTAACAATGATATTCATAGGAGAAACAGCCAAGAAAAGGAGCAACTGGAGACATCTGCACAAGGAACCTGGAGGAGAAGGGGAAACAGAAGCCCTGCGTAAACTGCAAGATCAGCAACATAAACTGAGGAAGCGGGCAACAACGTAACCAAGAGTCTCAAAAAGGTGAGCAAAAATTAAAGTTATCTAAATTTAAGTAGAAAATATTAAGCTATTATAATATCTAGAAAGAAAAGAAAAGAAGACAGCAATTTGAATGCAAATTGACGTAAAAAACAAGGCAACTAACTTAAGAACTTCATTATTTACTTCTAACTTAAAATTTCAAATATTAAAAATAAAAGAAAGATTAAATCAAAGTAAAAATAAAATAAATAATCTAAGAAATCTGCCCTTTGGGGCTGGGTATGACATTTCCCCCTCCAGATCCAAGCTCAGGATGTGTTTGGATATAAGAAATGAGGGCCTCAGGACAGTTTACAAGGTTGGACAAAGGCTCCCAAGAACTCTCTTTGACAGAGTACCCTTTCCAAAGAACCAGGTATTTGAGTTTAATGTAGTGATAATGGTGGCTGATAATGGATTTAACCTCATATTAAGGAGTTCCTTCAACCATATGAGGAGGGGGTGCTTCATTGTTCTGATGAGAAGGAGGAGGAATAGTCTGGAGCTTTATAAGGGAAGCATGGAAGATGTCATGGAGAAAATACCCTGGAGAAAGTTGAATGTGGTATGCTACCTTTCCAACCCTTTTTGTGACGGAATTGCAGGATATTATGAAGCTGTTTCTAAGTGATGGGGAATTACCACCCAAATCCACATAGAATAAATGACTAACCACCAACGTGGCTTCAAATATCTTTTTGTAAAATTTCCAATTTTAATACTAGTATTAAGTATAACAATTAATCCTAACCAAAGTAGCCCAAGATAAATAGCCTGAGAAAGCATCAACGTATTATCAGAATAAAATTCTGGACATTGGGAGGCAACACAATTTTCAGTTTCCAGAATGGGGGGAGCTCCAAGATTGGCTTGCATGAAATTAACATTGGGCAGCTCCGACAACAAAGTTCCAACTGCAGGGCCCCATCTACCAGAAATGATTTGGTTGAGGATTAGATTGTACTGAATATATTGTAACAACCCAACCACAGGATGCATTTTGAAAAGTAAACTAGAACTAGGGATAAATGATTTTTATTGAGTAAAATTTTGGGAAGACTCAACTCTTAGAGTTAAAACAGTGAAAATTATTCAATATATATCAAAATTGACTAAGCAATACCACCTGAATCTTGGCCTCCTATTCCTTCCACATTGTCAAGTAAGTATCTGGTCCAGGTTGCAAAGAACCCTTGTGTGACCAATTTCTGATGACCATGCTGATAAATAAGTTCATATCTAGTGAACCTTAAATTATTTATTTTATCAACATCAATTTGCAAGGAGGAGCTGGTTTCAGCTGACAGACTGGAGCAGCCGTAACCCATTTTCAATTGACAGTTTGATTTAAATCTGTTAACTTGGTCAATTCAATAAAGGTTTCCCAGCTTTTTGAGCCTTCCTTCTTGGGCAGATAATTCCTGGCATGATGGAACCTACTGTTACACTTTTGGTTACAAGAAAAGGTCCTATGAATTGGGGATCAAACTTACAGGAGGACCATCTGATAGCAAGATTATTTGTATTAAGATTTACAAGGTTGTTGACTTGGATGCTCTTTCCTTCCAGACAGTAACAGTCAGCATGGATCTTGTCAACTTCAATAGCCTTAGAGAGATTCTTCTTTAAGGAATCCTGGAGGAGTTGTAGCCGGGCCAGAAACTCCTTGGCTGACAGGAAACGGACAGAGGAGATGACAGAAGGAACAAAGGCAGGAGTATAGCCTAAATTTGCCATGAACAGAGTCATCTTGTTAGAGGAATGGGGAGTAGCATTATAGGAATACAGGGCTAAAGGTAAGCAATAAGCCCAATTGTCTTGTTGTTTATTAGAAAACAAAGCACAGGAAGCATTCCAGTGTCTGTTTTGTACGCTTGGTTTGCCCATCATATTGGGGATGATAGGATGTGATAAGAGAGAGGTGAATACCTAGATGGGTCATAAACTCCTTCCAGAATAGGGAAATAAATTGTGGTCTACAGTTGGAAACAATATCTCTTGGGGTACCATGGTGGATAAAGACATGTTTAAAAAACATGGAAGAAGTCTGCTTTGCAATAATGTTGGAATTACAAGAAGCAAAAAATTCCTGCTTTGAGAATCTGTCTACAATGATCATTGTGGTATTGAAGCCATCAGACTGAGGAATCTGGACAATGTAATCCAAGGATAAAGACTGTCAAGGACCCTCAGGAACAGGAAGGGGACATGAACACCCACAGATTTCTGAGTATAATGTTTGCTTCTTTGGCAAACAAGGCAACTACTGACGTACAACTTGACAAAGGTGGACATCTTTGGCCCCCAGAAGTGATTTTGGAGTTTAGCAAGGGTTTTCTTATAGCCATAGTGACCTGCAGCAATGGAGTCATGTAATATGATGGTTAGTAGCTATTGAAGGTCTGGGGAGGAGACTACCAAAAGGTTTTTGAATTATAAAACATTTTCTAATAAAGAGAAGGAAGGGTTTGCAACTGTCTCATTGTTTGTGAGAGCAGAGATAATCTGGGATAAGACTTTTTCAGAATACTGGGATTTGTGAATCTGCTTCAGTATGTCAGGGGCTGTGGTGCTGATAACGTTGAGTTTGAGGAAGCTATTGGGAGGAAGAACAATCTTGGTGTTGAGAATTTTGTAGTCTTCATCAATGTTGGACAGCAGTGGATGGTAATCAAGTGTGTTGGGGAGGTTATTAAGTATACCCTTCTTGTATATGGGTTTGAAACAGAAATTTGATAGTTTTGATACCCATCTAGCGTGTCTTTGGGAGATGCAAAGTGACTCAGTGAAGTAAAGCAAGTTCTTGTGATCTATGTAAATAAGGAATGGTTTATTAAGTCCCTCAAAATAGTGACGCTAATGCTTGAGTGTTTTGATGATGGCAAGAAGTTCCTTGTTATGTACGGGGTAGTTTTGTTCAGCTGGAAGGTGTTTTTGAGAGAAATATGCAACAGGGTGTTGCATCCCATCCACCCAAGCTGAAGGATAATACCACCAAAAGCATAATTGCTGGCATCAGTCTTTACTGAGAAGGTTTTGGAAGGATCAGGCATCAGGAGGACAGATGTGGAGACAAAGACAGCCTTTGTAGCCTCAATTTCAAGCTGGGCCTCAGGTGTCCAGACAAAAGGAACAGAAGGAGAAGTGAGGGTAGTGAGTGGCAAAACTAGAGAAGAAAAATTTTCCATAAACTTATGGCAATAGTTTGCCAATCCAAGGAAGCCACAAAGTTGTGAGCAAGTCTTGGGAACAGGCCAGCTTTGGATAGCATCCACCTTGCTAGGAGAGACAGAAAAACCATTTTGAGTGACAACATAGCCAAGGAAATCAACATTGGGCTAGAGAAATGAGCACTTAGAAGATTTTGCAAACAGGTTGTAGTCTCAAAGTCTCTGGAGTACTTGGCAGATGTGGGCAACATAGTTGTTGATGGAAGAGGAGTATATGAGGATATCATCAAGATAGACAACAACAAACTTGTTAAGGAAGGGCAGGAGTGCCTCATTCATTAAGGCCTGAAAGGTTGACGGAGCGTTGCATAATCCAAAAGTCATTACATTGTACTTGTATAACCCAAATGGGGTACAGAACACAGTCTTCAATTTGTGGCCAGGAGAGACTCTGACCTGGTTGAAAGCGCTTTGGAGGCCAATTTTAGTATTTTTTTGTAGCTGCCTGCAAGGCAATTGATCAAATACTCAGCAGAAGGAATAGGGCATCTATCCTTGATTGTGATCTTGTTGAGTGCTCTATATATAACACAAGGGCGCTTGGAGCCATCTGGTTTACTGACAAAGAAGGTGGGGGAAGAGCAAGGAGACATGAATTGTGATATGAAGCCTTTAGAGAGTTCCATGTTGATTTAGTTCTTTAGCAGGGTGTTATCTGAAACAGAAAGGGGAATAAGTCTTCCCCAGGAAGGAGCAGTGCCTTGTTTAAGGTTTATCTGGATATTGTAGGGCTTATGAGGAGGTAGTACGTTACATTCTTCTTCACTAAAGCAATTCTTGAAGTCAGAGTAACAAAAAGTTAATCCATCCTTGTCTTTAGCAGAAAGAGAAACTGGTATTGTACTAGATATGGTAGTCAGGTTGAGTTTGGAGGGAATTGGAAAAAGAGTCCCAGATACAAGAGGTAGTAGATTAACAATTTCATTGCAAGTAAATTAAATCTTGTTTTTGGGTGATCAAAGTATAGCAAAGACTCTCTCAGCCAAGGAAATTCAAGGATGAAAGGAAAGAATAAATTGGGACATGAGTTACACATGACGCAGAAGGGGGAACCCTACAAGTCAATGGTGACAGGCTTCAGGATAGGTGTGACGCCAGTGAGGGTGCTATTTCCCACTTTAATATCTGGGATCAAAAAGCAGGGAGTCTAATTAGGTTAGAAAAATTCTCTTAAATGAAGTTGGCATCAGCGCCAGTATTGAATAGAGCAAGGACCTTGATTTTCCCCAAAGGCCCATGAATAGTTACTAAGACGGTAGGTGACTTAGAAGTGTTGCTAAGGGAAAGCAAGATGATAGTGGAGCTCTTGTTGACAATGAAGGAATACTTGTAGAGAGGGCAGGCTGGTAGAAGATAGTCCTTTGATCCACAGTAGGAGCAGAGGTTGTTGTTCCTTCTTCTGAGGACTTTTTCAGAAGTGAGGCAAAAGCCTCCTCCAGCCTCTGGCTTGGTACCAGGTGGGAGGATTGAAGGAAAAGGTACCTTGTCTGGTACAAACAACCTGGCTGTGGGGGATAGGTTGGGTGGAGGATGTGTTTTTGATGGAAGGTATCTTTGGTTCCACTTAACCACCTCTCTGATAAGAGGCTCTAATTCATCAGGAAGGTTGTGGTGGAACAAAAAATCCTGGGGCGACTTGTTGAGGCATATCTTATAGAAGCTGCAAGCCTCAGCGTCAGAGGCTTGTAGTCTTGACTGAAGGGAGAAAAACTTCCAATTTTATTTACCAAGTGGAAGAAATCCTTGTTTGAGGCCTGCAAATTTGGAAGTGATTGGAGTAAACGTCTCTTTGTCTTCTCCAGAGAAGGATAGAAGGGAAATGACAAAGAGATCATAGTTCTGGAGGATACCTGGGTTGCATATTGAGTGAGAAATAAACCAATCTCTGTAGTGACCATTAAGTTTCTCTGAAGGTTAAAGGACCTTCTGGGAGTTGGTAGAGAACTCAGATCTGTAAGCAGTAAAGCAAGCCTGTTCATAAGCTAAAGTGTTCAAAATACTAGGGAGTTGAGAGCTATGAGCTAAGGTATTAAGAACTACTGTTTGGTTGGTGTAGGAATAGGAGTATGTCTTTCTTTATTACAAAAACCTTTATCATATAACCAACCAAGTAAAAAAACTACTAGAGATAACAATTTTACAATAACAATAGATGTCATGGCCTGCCATGACATAGTAGCTTTAAAAAAATTGCGTTTTAAAAGCTTGGATCAATAAAGCTACTTATTGCCAAAAGAAAGCTAACCTTGATGATCTCCCTAGGTACCCTAGATCAAAAGTTATGACAATTTAAAAAGCCAAGTTCAAAAACCCTGTCAGCATGTCCCAAAATGGTTGTGAGTTTGGATTTCAAATCAAGACAAGCAACAATTAGTAAGCGGGCAAATCCAATCATATCTCAGCTTCTAGTCATTGGTTTTGGATGTCCTTACGCTCAAATGGAAGCCCCAGATGAGGAGAATTCATCCAAATTATTTTTAGATGACCAACTGAGGCAACCTGCAAAGTTTGAATTTGACCAAAAGAATATGACTAGAATTAGTCAGCTGATATTTCAAACTTTTAGCATAGCCCTCCAGATAGAGAAACAAGGACCTTCAGGAAGAATATGGAAGAATCTCAAAGACCAATGTAAATGGTATAAAAAGAACCTAGTTCCCCTTTTTTCCATTGTGATCATTCTTAGTCTGAATAATAAATAAAGGACTTCTCTTATACTATAGTTTAAATGGATCAGAGTTGGGAGCCCTTGGGCCCTGACAATAGAGAGGAAAAAGACTAAAAAGATGATAGAAGAAATGGAAAAAGTATTGCCTGGGTCAATCCCAGAAAAAGCCAAAATAATGTAAGATCTTGCCCATAATGGTGCAAGGTTATAAACTAAAGTGTGTAAAGCATCAGGGTTAAGATTCAGAAGGTATAGAAAGGTAGGTACAGTCTGTAATATAATTTTACAGAATCCAGCTAAAAACTTATACTTAGTTACAAAAGGAGTGATAGAATTTAATAATCCTAAACAAAGAAGATAAAATAAGGTATTTAATAGTGAACAGTTAGTAACTAAGGGAATGTCAATATTGAGATACTCTTCATCAGCAAACAGGTACATATAACTATTAAAAGATTCCTTAATGGAAAATAATGGATACAAAAAGCCTAAGGCTTGTTGTTTTACAACTTCCATTTTTTAACTAGGAAGAAAGAAAAGAAGAAAAACTTAGAACTAATCACTTAAAAATTGAACTTCTTAAAATTAAAATTTGAAGTTTAAAAATTAATAAAATATTGAAGGGAAGAAATCACTTAGAATTTTGGCTTAAAGCCTACTCTTCACAAGCTCTTTATTTATAGGCAAGGTTTATCACTGTTGAACAATGATAGACAGAGAAGAACAACAGCCAAGAGAAGGGGAAACTGGAGAAGAATAGGAAAAGAATCTGGAGGACTAGGAGAGACAGAAGTCCAGTAGCAGCCACAGATGAGCAACATAAGCCGGAGAAGAGCAGGAGCTTACGCAAGTGGAATTGCAAAAAGTAATAAAAAATTAAAAATCTTCTAATTAACAGTAGAAAATATTAGGCTATTTGAATAGTTACAAAAGAAAGAAAGCAGCAGGCATTCAAAGTGAAAACTAATGGGCACATTAAGGCAAAATAGATTTAAAATTCTTAATTATTAACTTCCTACTAAATTTTTTCTTATTTTTAAAAATATTAAGTGTATAAGTAAAAAAGAAAACAATGAAATAAATATTATGAAGCCTTCCATTTGGGGCAGGGAATGACAGATATTTACTTTTTCTTTTAAAGTCTACCTGTGATTAACATGAGCTGGCAAATCAATGTTTATCATTAAGGGTATTTACCTTACACACAACTTCTGAGCACTTGGTGTTAGGTGATTTTACATGATTAGTTATTATTTCCCCTAGGATTAACTTGCATTCAAATACGGTTCAGAATCTGGAATAGCACTGGCAAGTTTGGTTTCTTTTTTTTGTTTATTTGTGTATTAGGAAATATGAGTGTAATGGTATTTTTAGCTGATAATTGATTTTTTATGTTGCAGCTGAACTGTTTAAAGTTCAGTATTTGTAATAGGAAAGACAAAAGACAAAGGCAAGATCAGAAAAGAGATTAAAAATAAGATTTTTAATGGAGAATATCAGGAAATCCTTATACTGTGGAATCAGGCATTGGGCCATGAAGGGGAATGACATGGTGGCAAAAATCCACTTAAGGTTTGTCTGGGATTCAAAAAGCTTATTGAGGTATCTTTGCTGTTAATTAGGGTTGCCTCTTATAAGAAAATATTGCTCTGTATTTTTCATCTGAACCAAGAGAGAGAATAACTTTATATATGTCATGGGGTTCTCAATGAGCAGCCCTTGTGTGTTGTGAGAAACATTGACAACCAAGGTGTCAACCTTGGTTGAAACATTTGATGTGATATAATAATACTATTGATAAGGAGCAGCTTTAGAGGAAGCTTCAAATATGGAATTAATAAGAAGAGAATTATATTTATTAGATAATACTTTAGACTTATATAGCTTGCGCTGTGGCAGGGATATAGTTTGATCAAAGATAGGGAAGGTCATGTGCAGGATGGGTTTGAGCCACTGGATACTTGGACAAGTCATGTGATATTGGTTTGTTGCCTTTCTTGGTATGTAGAACAGTATGTTGGATTGGCACCAAATCAGGTGGTGACTGGATGTTAAGTGTGTTGGCAGTGGCCAGAAAACCCATTCATCCAGCTCCTCAGCACCCCCTTAAGAGGCTACTCTGGTACATCAGGAGGGGCTTTGTCTTGACGACTGCCGTCTGATGTTACTGGAGTTGTTTGCTAGTGGGTAATAATCACATCTAGTGTTCCCCTTTGCTGAGGCAAAGGCAGGATCTGTGGTGTTTTATGATGATGGGATCTTTGGTGCCTTGGAACATAGCTATATAGGTATTTCTGTCTGATTGATATCTGATGACTCTTCCTGGTCCTCTGTGTACTGAATCCAACTTATTCCTGTTCCCTTCTAGGACCCATAGGGGGAGTTGATTGGAAGTGGTTCCTCTGTAGAGGTTATCTTTTGTGTTTTGAGCCTTTTTGGTTTCTGCTATTTTAGCTTTGAGGCATATGTGTTGTAGAGCTGGTGCTTGTTCTACTGTGGGGGGGTTTCCCAGGGGATCTTCACACATGGTTGTTTATTGCAGGTGAATATCTCTGTTTTATATCTTTATGTTAGTTTAAACAGTGAGTAGCTTGTTCCTTGGTTAGTGCTTACCCGCAATACTAATAATGCATGTTTCACGTATAGTGGCCATGTGTCTTTGTCTTTGCCATCCATTTTTTTATCAAGGGTTGTGATGAGACTGCTGTTTAGGTGCTTCAATCTACTGTTGGCCTGTAGGGCAAGGTTGTAGAGTGTTTGATGTTTTTGGATTTTAAATTGTTGTTTACTACGTAGCCTGATAGCTCTGTGGCTCCATCTGTTATGATGTAGTCAGGAGTTCTGTAGTTGGCTATTATTGCATAGTTGATGAAGCAATTGATTGTTTCTTTTTTGTGGTTCTGTGTTGCCCAGCAGATGGGCCAGTGTGTGGTAAAGTCGATTGCTACAATTATAAAGCATTGTTTAGTTTTTGCTTCTGGGAAGGGTCTCACCACGTCCAGCTCCAAAACCTTGAATGGTTCAGGGTCAGGTACTGGATTAACTGTTGGTTGTGGAGCCTTGATGCTGGTGTATTTCTTGCATATGTGAACTTTTTCAGAACATCAACTATATCCTGTTTGAGGTTGGGCCACCACACTATCTCTTTTAATGTGAGGTAGAGGCTGTTAGCCTTTGTATGTCCTAGTAGGTGGTGATGTCTTAATATGGTGTCAACTCTTTGTGCAAGTGAGATGTAAGGGACATGTTTGTTGTTAATGATTTGGTATACAGTGCCATTTGATACATGGAAATACTTTTTGTTCCTTACTAATGTATTTTGGGTCAGTTGGTATGTTGAGGGATCTTTCTCTTTAGTTTTAAACTCAGTGTTGTATGGGTTTGGCCATTCAGGGTCCAGGTGGTCAGGATGATCTTCTCTAGGCTGACATAGTCTAGAGAGAGCATCAGCTGTGACAGGCTCTTCTCCATTTTTGTATTGGATATCCAAATAAAGATTCTCCAGCAGGGACATTCATTTGTCTTGTTGCTGTGCAAGTGCGTTCTGAGTTCTAGAATATATTAAGGATTTATGGTCAGTTAGTACTCAGACGTTTAAATGTCCTTCCAGATAAAATCTCCATTTCTTCCATGTATGATATATTGATAGCAATTCCTTATTGTTTATTGGGTATCCCTGCTCAGTGTTGGTTAGTTTTCTACTTTCATAAAATACTGGCAGGAAGCCTTGCTTCCCTGTCTGGTGGATGTGCAGGACTGCGCCAATGGTGGTGTCACTGGCATTTGACTCAAGCTTGTAGCACTTGTTGTTATTAGGGTATTGCAAGATTGGTGCTTCAATCAAAGCTTGTTTTAATAGTTGGAAATTCTTGTCACATTCCAGTGTCCAGATGAATTTCTTTTTGGAATTACCCTTGGTTAGGTCATTGATTGGAGTGGTGAGCTTTCCACAGTCTTTGAAGTATTTCCTTAGGTAAGCTACCATTCCGAGAAAACATATAGCTTGTTTAACAGAGGTGGGACATTGTATGTTATTTATGGATTTAATTTATCTGGGTCTGCTTTGATTCCACTTTCAGAGACAATGTGGCCCAAGAACAGGAATTCCTTTTCCATAAATTGGCACTTACTAAACTTGGCTTAGATTTTGTGCTTTGCAAGTTGATTGAGTGTCTTGCAGGCATGCGTGAGGTGTTCTCTTTTGTTTTTGAGAATATGATGATATTGTCAAGGTAGCATAATGTATTTGAGAGACCATTTAGTGCTTGGTTTATCATGATGACAAACGTTGCGGGAGCGTTAGTCATCCCAAAGTTCATTACCCTGCATTCAAATGATCCAAATTGTGTACAGAACACAGTTTTTGGTATGTCCTTTTATTTTACTTCAACTTGGTCATAACCTGAGGTGAGATCAATTTTAGAGAAAAATTTGGCTCCAGAGAGTCTTACAAACAGGTCCTCTATTAGTAGAAGAGATTATTTATTCTTTACTGTGCTTGCATTTAGAGATCTGTAGTCAGTTACTAGATGCAGAGTGTGAGAGAGGGGGGCTAAACTAACTAGTTTGGCTCCCATCCCAGCAAAACAAACCACCAGGATGTTGCCCAGTGGAGGAATGGGACAACTGCTCTAAGGGGGGACCAGAGGGAGGATGCTGGGGATAACCGTGGGAAGTATGAGTTTCATCCCATCAACACCAGGCCAGCGATCAACCAAGGGGCACAAGAGGGAGCAAGGGGGCACCTTGATAGCCCTGAGGGGGACTGAATTGCTCTTTTCCAGGCTCAAGAGGGAAGGCATTGACGCTCCCTCTCCCTCAGAGGGGGCAAGGTAGAGTCAACAACATCCAAGTCTAGATCATCACATGTCAAACTTTTCACCAAGGCCTCTCCAGAGAGGAGGAAACTAATAGGGAAATTCAGGAGGCTGAAAGGATCTTAACCCACAAGCCGGGCAGAGGAGGAGATTTTTACCCACAAGTCTGGCAAGGTGGACCACAGAAGCAACAAAAAGGGCGCCAAGGAAAACACCACAAATTTTACAGCTGGGAGTATCATGGCTGTGATGCTTACAAGATTTGGAGGAGAAAGGATCATTTTTTTTTATTAATACCAATAAATTTTATGCTAGCAGGGATAACTACAAGCAAGGACCAGGCAGGAGTACCAGGGGGTGATTGGGAAGGCTTGGACGTAAACTCAGATGCCTTGGGTTGATTAAGAAACAGAAGTTGGTTTGAAAGCGGGAGATTGAACAAAAATTCAAGAATAAAGTAAGATTTATATACTAATTTTATTGAAAATACAAGTTCAAAGATGACTTCAAAAGCAAAAGTAAAATAAACAGGCTACTGTATGCTAGAGCTTCTCTGGAAGGTCTTAGAAGAGATGCTGGGTTTGAACCAGGACAATCTAAGGTAAGTTTTAAGAGAACAACTAACACTTTAATCTTATAGATAATATAAACTCAAACAGAGTTTCCAATTAAAACTATAATTTTTAAATAAAGTGCAACAAGTCCAAAACTTTATTAAATTGAACAATATACAAGCAGGGGACTGAAAAACCCTTGCGGTGTTAAAAGGAGTGGGTTGCAAGGAGATGAAGTCACATGACATTTGGCTCTGGATCCAATTGGCTGGAAAAGAAATTTTGCTGGGCAGGGCCAGGGGGACTGAAAAGTTTCACCCCAATTTATGTGGTCCTATCTGATTGGCTAGAAGCAGTGCCAGGCATTTGGAGTTCACTTGATTTTTTGAGCGTCAATGTGGCAACCTTTGATTGGCTAGGTCTGATAGTTTTTAAGGAGTGGGCAACACCAGGCCAACAAGTAGTCTAAATTAACCAATGTTTCTTCCCAGGAGGGAGCAACCAAGGGCGATGGATCTGTGGGATAGGCTAGCACAAACCTCTCATCAACTGTGTGTGCTAAATCCTCTAAAGAATAGAGGGGTTTGGCTATCATTTTTAGACCTTTCTTGGTGCGGCGGGGGAAGATTGTGTGATACAATGCCAGGAGTGGCAGTGAATTTACAAAGAGTGCCTTCCTTTTTCTTTACAAAAAAACACTGCTGCTCCTCAAGGGGATTCTGATGGGCAGATGAAGCCTTTAGCTAAGTTATCCTCAATATGTTCTTTGATGGTGTCAAGAAATCCTGATCTATTAGGGTTGACTGATTCATATCCCTATCACTGAAGCTGTGGGATGACATTAGACGGGACATAGCCAGAGTGACACAGCTATTTCAGAATACGGAGAAACTATAATAAGATTGATATAGTTTCCAAGTCAGAAGATACCTGAGACATTCCCGGTCTCAGGTCACGGGCCAATCCAGAAGCTTCTAATAATAAGATGATAAGGATTCTGGATTCCAAATAGGATAGCAGACCCAACTCAGAGATTGGAATGGGGAATTACAACATCCTGTTTCACTGAGAAGTGAGACAGAAGACCGCCTGTGCAAATTCTGCACATTATACCAAGCACAAGGGCAGGTTGGCTGAATTGGGTGTCAACTTAGTTTACCGTAACTAAGTCAAGGTATATCTAGGCTGAAGAGGAGAAATCAGCAGCCTGGAATATTACCTCATTTTAAACATTATTCAGGTTTTGGGATCCAACTCTAGGGGGTGAAACTAGTAGCTTGGGGATGATAGGTTAGCTAGTAAGAGTTGTCTGCAGTTAGACGCCAGTTTGGCTGCTAGCTGTCAACTATAAAGGGTCCCTCCAAGATCACTTGGAAGACAGACAATTTAATATCTTCAGCATCACTACTAGTCCAAATAGTAGCAGTGTCAAAGTACAATAAGAGCAACTTATTGATACTTGTGAATTCCTGCCAAACCACCACAGACAGTGTTGCATCTCCAATGGACCACAGGACTTCCACATCACTCAGATCAACCAACATTGGGACACAGCCTGTTGCGCACACCATCTACGCCAATAGAAGCACATCTGTCTTCATACAGATATCCCATCCCAACATGATTAACTCACCTAATAAAAATAATCTCTCTTCTTCTTTAAGATCCAGAAATCTTGACAGTGGTGCTCACTACAAAAACAAGCTTCCATTGGTGTCAAGTCAAGGCACTGCCTTGCCACCGCTGACCCCCAGCTTTGTTGATAAGTACAGGGGGATACATGGAGACAAGCAATACTGAGCAAGACCAATCCTTCTGCTTAGAGCTGACTCCATATAAAGCACCCACTCTTCCGCATGAAATGATCCAGCTCAATATTACAGGGACTGCTGTTGCTATGGGACAACAACAATATAACATAGAAGAGGTATGTGCCGTTTTCCAGGCATTGCAACATGGTAGAAGTAACCTCAATGATCCCCAGGGCAATGCCAAGTTTAATTTGTTCCAGATTGATGGTACTACCAACATCCTGAGTAACAATTTCCACAGATACCAGGATGTTACTTGCACTGTGCTGGTTCAGCTTCTCCAATTGGATCAGAGCAGGGTCCAGGAAGTGCTTGCATACTTTGTGCACCCAGCAATCAAACATCTCCAACGGCTGGCTGCCAGGCAGGAGCTAAGGTTGAACAAGCTCAACTGCTTTTGCTCTGAGCTACAGTTGGCCAACCATAATTTGGTCAGTTGACTGAACATCAGCTTCACAACTTTACAGACTGTTGTGGCAGACCTATGTGACTCCACCGCCTTTGCCCATGGTAGGGTAGACAAGATAGTCAACCAATTCAACAACCAGGTTGATCAGCT
The DNA here is from genome assembly GCA_014839935.2 of Entomophthora muscae. NCBI lineage: Eukaryota > Fungi > Entomophthoromycota > Entomophthoromycetes > Entomophthorales > Entomophthoraceae > Entomophthora > Entomophthora muscae. Next base: position 225,941 of record QTSX02001441.1, on the reverse strand, counting down.
TGTTGACAGTGTCTTGGATAATTGAGGCCTAAGCGCACAATGGGTTGCAGATGTAACAAACCATTGTGTAACACTAAGCCACCATTTACTGACATTGCCCAGCAACCAAGAACATGTAGATCTTATTACCCAGCAGGAAGACTTGCGCCAGTCAATTAGAGACAGCAGTAACAAGCAAGACGCGCGTCACTCCAAGGTAGTCAACTATGTCAACATGATTGCAGAAATGATCAACAAAATGAAGACTACCAGCCGTAGCCAACACACTGTTTGCAATGAACAGGAGGACCATCAGTTCTTCCTGGATCACGCAGAATATGCCAAGGACCAGAAAAAGCTATGGGGCGCAGTAAAAGATGCACAGAGTTTAGTGTCTGAGCTGTATGAAGACATAGCAGGGCTTTGCTGTGATCTTGCCGCCGCTGAATTCCAGACTAAGGAGCTATTAAACTGCCAGGATCTTTTAGCCAGTACAGTCTTGACAGCAGAGAACAACTATAGTTCTCTACTAGAGCAATTACATAGAAACAAGACCTCACGTAAGGAATTCAAAGCTAATGTGCTAGCCAGACTGGCTAGATTGGAAAGTTTAGCCTCCTTGGAAAGTAGTATGTCTTCAGGAAGAAGATTGTTGCCTGTACCAGCATCAAGCCCAGAACAGCAGAAAAAATCTTCTTCACCTGACTTCTTTGACCTCTCTCCTGATAACATGAGTAATGAATCAGGTGAAACCCACAGAGTTCCTAGAGGAGTAGTAGCCTTGCCACCCCCCACTCCCTTGTCAGTGCTGCATGCCAATAACACTCACGCCACTAGAAAGGAAGATACAGAATTAACTGTCTCTGATCATAAGTTTAAACCGCTCAACCTGCCAAAGTTTGATAAAAATAGAAACATTCAAACTTTCATCTGCCTGTTTGAAATGTCCATGAGAGGTGCAAGTGATCACATGAAGGGAACCACCCTCATAAATACTCTTGATCCCACCTGGGTAGATGCCATCATGCCCTGCCTCCCATTAGATGATTGGACTTATGAAGACATGCAACAGGCTGTCATTGAATAATTTGGTAGCAAACCAGATTACAGGCTCAAAAGGCAGAGTTCAGTAACATCTTGTTCAAGAAATCCAAGTCTGTTTAAGACTTTTCCAACTGCTTCTATCATAAAGCGCAGGTTTTTCTAGGCACTGGGGTCCTTTCTGAGTTGGACTGCATAATCACCATGGGACGTGCACTGCAACCATACTGGGAATTAGCCAATAACATGTTCCCTGTTTTGGATCAATCCAGCCAAACCCAACAGATCACCTGTTATTTGAGCCACCTTGGGGCCCAGTTTGGAGCCCCAAATAAAGGACAGAATAATTTTGCATCTACCCCCACCAAGGATAAGACTCACAAACCCAAGTCAGACAAGGCCGCTTCTGAATCCAACAATAAACCAGGAAGTGATTTCAAGGCCAAGGAACCACCAGGCCCTTGCCACAAATGTTGGAAAAAGGGGCACTGGGCCAGCGTTTGCAAGAGAAAAGGGTGTGATTCCTCAGTAAATGTGGTGGTCAATCAGAAACAGGATGACCAGGGAAAAGTCAAGGCAGGCCAGTAGAGTAATATACTGAGTCCGCCACCTCCCCTATTCCAAAAGAACCAGACTGCCAGCCATCAGAAGCAGCTGAATCCAATACAGCTCCCTCTGAGACAACAACTCCAGAGGCAGAAATATTAGATCCACCTCTAGCCAGTCAGCTGTCCCACTTTGCCCCCAAACAGGAATTCAAAGAGGATCCTTTACACATGCTTGTGTCAGATGACCTTTATGCTATTCCTACCAGAGGTAGGGGCCGCCCAAAGAAGGTTGCGCCCAATGCTGTAGAGACAGTTTTCAAACCATACATAGCTCAAGTACAGGAAACTTGCCCTGCTTTCAATCCTATTATAACCAGTGACCTACCTTTCTTGAAGGGAGTACAATTCTCTCTTCTAATTGAGACAATTGAGGCCAACTTTCCCAAGATTGGTCAAAGTCTCAAACAGTACTTTGATACTCTGGCACCCTTGGGTGTAAACGTATTAAACTTACACTCTGAACTCTACTCTGAATGTACATACACAGATATCTCTGTTAATAAATTCAAGGTGCACGCTGTAATAGATAGTGGTGCCCCTATTAATATTGTGTCCACTTGCCTTGTCAGAAAGCTAGGTATTGCTCCTGACATTGCGCACACCAGAGTATATGGTACTGCCGGTAAGCACACTACCACGTCTGAAGGAGCTTACAGAGCTGTGCCAATGCACTTTGGCTCCATTGCTGTGCCCTCTCCTGCTGTGGTCCTGCCCAGTGAAAATTATGACGTACTCATTGGTACTGCATTTATACGTAAATAAAGGGTCAGGTTGGACATGAAAGACAACACTCTGATAATCCTTTGCCAGACCATCCCACTGTATTACACGCAGGACGCAAAACCACCAGCTAAGGTAAAACCTAGCATCAATCTGGCATACAAGGACGGCGTGGTGGCAGTTCCCTACACCTGTACGGGAAAAAAGGGAAAGTGACTGCCAACCCAGATCAAAGAGCACAAAGGAATTCCACTCCGCTTGAGATTGACTCTTACACTTGAATCTGGCCAACAGCAGGTTGTCAACACAGGTTTAACCTTAGACATCCCTTCAGGATTATATGGTGAAGTTCATCAGCCCTGGGGATGTTCAAGATTCAAACCGTGTATTGCTCCTGGGATAATCATTCCTGGCCATGCAAATTATTGTCCTACTGGCCAATCTTCAAGGGCTTGACATCCACATCAAGAAGAACCAGATTGTAGGATTTGTTCATCTTCTACCAGTTGAAGAACTGGTCAGCCTTGAGTGTATTAGAGACCTGTCAGAAATGGGTCTCCCTGATCAAGTTGAAGCTGCCGCATATGTAACCACTCCATTGGCCGATCTATCTTCCCTTAATGATACTGAAAGGGAACAAGCCAGAGCACTCTTTAAAAAACATTGTTGCATATTTGTGGAAGACAACTTCAATATTGGGTGCGCCAATGAGGTCACTCATCACATTAACATGGGGGATAACAAGCCTGTCTGCCTTTGACCAATTTGTTGCTCAAAGGCCAGTGAAGAGACTGTGAAAAATAAAATCAAGCATCTTCTAGACAGAGGCATGTTGATCCCATCCAAGATTCCCTGGGCGTCACCCATTCTGATAGTAAAAAGAAGGATGGGAGCAATCAAGTAGTGATAGACTACAGACTTCTGAACTTGATAACCAAGAAGGACTTGTATCTGCTGCCCAGGATTGACAATACACTGGATTGACTTGGAGGGGCCAAGTACTTCTCAGCCATGGACCTCATATTGGGGTACTAGCAAATTGAGCTTCCACCCAAGGAACAAGAGAAGTGCAACATAATTACCTTCCAGGACCTTTTCCAGCCAACCCAAATGCCGCAAGGGTTGTGCAATGCGTCTGCAACCTTTCAGCGGGCCATGGACACCATACTGGGTGATCTCAAGCTCTCCTGCATCCTAGTCTACCTGGACAATATCAATGTGTTCTCAAAAACCTTCACTGAACACCTTGAGCATTTGGAGGCAGTATTCAAAAGATTGGCAGATGCCAACTTGAAGATCAAACCCCAAAAGTGTCAATTCTTTAAGGATCAGTTGGAGTACTTTGGATTTGTGGTGGATACAGCAGGACTCCACATTCAGCCTGCTAAAGTGGAGGCAATCACCAGGATGAAGCAGTCAGAAAGCAAACACAATATCTAAGTCTTCTTAGGGATGGTAGGCTACTACCGTTGCTTTTCCCCAACTTTGCCTGTACTGGCAAACCTCTGTTTCATCTACTGGAGAACAGGGTCCCCTTCCTATGGACAACAGCCTGCTAAGACGCTTTTGATGCCCTCCGCACTAGCTGTCCTCCAGTCCAGTATTGATGTATCCAGACTTCAGCAAACCTTTTGTTGTTCATACAGATGCCCCTTTATCTGCCTTAGGAGACGTCCTTTCCCAGTTGGACAACTCAGGGGAAGAACACTCAGTGGTCTATGCTAGCTGCTCCTTGAATGTATATGAGCAAAACTACACGGTCATAGAAAGGGAATGCCTTGCTGTGATATACACCTACAAGCAACTTAGAGTATACTTGCACGGGGTACACTTCACTGTGGTCACTGATCACGCCAGCCTCAGTTGGCTGCAAAGTCTTTGGGAGCCATAAGGACGCCTTGCCTGGTGGGCATTAAAACTCCAGGATTTCAATTACACTATAGTCCACTGTCCTGGCGCCAACCACCAGAACACAGACTGTTTGTCAAGACTTCCCATATTTGCTATAGTAGCAACTCAGGCCAACCTGTTATACAAAAAGATTCTCACCAACAAGTTTGAGGACAAACCAGAAGAAGTACAGGCAATCCTCTGTGAGCTCCTCAAAGACTGTAAGGTGGAGAACCAAAAGCTGTATAATTACCATGATGGTGCCAAATACATCTTTCCCAGACCTTCAGAGCGCCCGGATCTGATAATGGCCGCCCACAAGACAGTGGGTCATGGTGGCTTAAGAAAGACAGTCCACCAGCTTCAACAACATTACTACTGGGAGTCACTCCTCTTTGATGTGAAGGAAACCCTGACCTACTGTACAGAATGTCAACACAAGAAACCCTTCACTGGTAAGCATCAATACAAAGCAGTAGAGCCCAATTTTGCTTGGCATACTGTTAGTATAGACGTGGTTGGGCCTCTATCAATGTGTGTTAGTCGTTTGCACTACATTATTGTGGCAATTGATCACTTCATAAAATGGGTAGAAGCTAAAGCGCTGCAGCATCTCAGCGCCAAATGACAGCCAGGTTTGTATTGGAAAAAATTATCCATTGACATGGCTACCCCAAGTTTTTTCTTACCAACAACGGAACAAACTTCACTGCTCACGTAATTCCAAAATTAAATGAGCTCATGGGCGTGAGGGGAGTGCTCTCTACACTGTACCATCCAGAATCAAATGGGATGGTTGAGAGATCTAATAGCACTTTAGTCAACATTCTGCAAAAGCTGGCAGACTCCCAAACTTTGGAGTGGTATCTCTTCCTGCCTGCCCTTGTGTTTTCCTACAACATCTCAATTCACAGCACAACTGGCTTCTCCCTGTTTCAACTGACATATGGACGTCATCCAGCTATCCTGCCAATTCTGGTTTCAGCAATAGGGAACCCGGATAACATAACATATCAAAAATATATGTCTAGGTTAGCCAACACACTCATCAAGTTTCAAGCTGAGGCTTTCACAGAAACCTCCCTCACCAGGAACAAAGGACGCAAGACTGACAAAAAGAGTTGACACGCTTATCCAAATTTAAAATTGGCACTCAGGTTTCATACCATGACAGAGCTGTGGGACGGGCTCATAAGCTTGACAGCATCTGGAAAGGACCTTTCAAATCATCAAGAAGACCTCTCCAGATGTTTATACAATCAAGGACCTGTCCAATGGAAAACTCATTAACAGAGTCCACACCAGATTCCTCAAGCCATATTTCACTATTAAAAATATTGGCTCACAATAAAGCTTACTAAAATAAAATCTAAAATTCAAAATAGGAATGAGCTTTATTTGCAAAAACTAGGGATTGCCTTTCTGATATTCAGGATCCTCTTCCTCACCTCCAGACTAAACCACTTGGGTGCTTCCTCTTCAAGACCTTTGCACCACCTGCCTCAGGCTCTAGATTGACACAAAAGGGAACTTCTGCCCCTCAGCAAACCAGTAAGTGGCGGCCTGGAGCCAGAGTCTACGCTCACTTGGGATTATCTGCAAAAAAACAGAAGGAATTGGAAATTCCCCGGAGACGCCATCAACCTGCCAGAGCCCAGCGTCCAAAGGGAAAGCGCATGACAAGACCATGCAGTCCAACATTAAGTTGGATATATACTGATAGCAATGAGGCAACAGCGCCTTGAGACTGCCCAGCTTGTTGCGGACTTTCTCCCACTGTGCCGCCATATTGTCTGCATTAGCCATTGACAGGCTAAGATTGGGGGTAAGCATTATGTCCCCACATAACACCATCCCGCGAACTGCCTGTTGCTTGGCCCCACTATTGATGGCAGCATAAACACTGTGGACCCCACAACAGATTTGACTGTCTTGTGCATCTGAGTTGTCCACACCCAGAGATAAATACAGTTGTGGAAATCCCTCTAGAGCGCCAAACCAAGAAGAGAACACCCACAAGCTAAAGTCTAGGATATAGCTTTGACAAGCCTCACCTACCCTGCCAGCATCCCCATTACTCACCAGAAGCTCTGTCAACTACTTGCCCAACCGCCCTGCCAGGTCTTTGTCCTCCTCACTATGAAAACCCTTGATGGAATGGTTTATGCGCCGCTTAAGATCATGGTGCAGGTGTTGAGCCATTATCACAAAAGAAATTGGGGGATTACATCCATCCTCAAGTAAAGTTGTGAGATGTTAAAACCCTCTTTACCCAATCTAAGTAAGGGCACAGAGTCAAGATCTGGCAGATTGGCATCCACTGAGCAATAATGAAGGTGCCAGAGTTAGGGTCAATGACAAAAGGCACGCCCTCCAGATTCTGAGAGAGGGTACACGCTGAACCAGACTGAGCTTCAGCTAGGCGCTTTTTGCCACCAACAGAAGACTGCCCTGCGGCCTCACTCTCCACCAGTATTTTGTTGCTATTCTCCCCTGGTACCAAACTCTCTAACCCAGAACAGAGTGAACCAGTGTCTGCTTTCCAGAGCCCACAAAGCAATACCACCTTGGCCTCCTTAGAAAGCCCACAAGAATGCCAACAGTCCTCCTCTGACATCTGCGCCACCATTTGGCGGGCATCAGACTTGTTGCTAATTCCAGAATAGTTACTACTCATATTCCTGTGTTGAAGAAGATTCTCAGAAAATATATAGCCCAGTCAAGTAGGGGAAATGTCAGGAAATCCTGATCTATTAGGGTTGACTGATCCATATCCCTATCACTGAAGCTGTGGGTTGACATTAGACAGGACACAGCCAGAGTGACACAGCTAATCCAGAATACAGAGAAACTATAATAAGATTGATATAGTTTCCAAGTCAGAAGATACCTGAGATATTCCTGGTCTCAGGTCACGGGCCAATCCAGAAGCTTCTAATAATAAGATGATAAGGATTCTGGATTCCAAATAGGATAGCAGACCCAACTCAGAGATTGGAATGGGGAATTACAACATCCTGTTTCACTGAGAAGTGAGACAGAAGACCGCCTGTGCAAATTCTGCACATTATACCAAGCACAAGGGCAGGTTGGCTGAATTGGGTGTCAACTTAGTTTACCGTAACTAAGTCAAGGTATATCTAGGCTGAAGAGGAGAAATCAGCAGCCTATAATATTACCTCATTTTAAACATTATTCAGGTTTTGGGATCCAACTCTAGGGGGTGAAACTAGTAGCTTGGGGATGATAGATTAGCTAGTAAGAGTTGTCTACAGCTAGACGCCAGTTTGGCCGCTAGCTGTCAACTATAAAGGGTCCTTCCAAGATCACTTGGAAGACAGACAATTTAATAAACTTTAACATCACTACTAGTCCAAATAGTAGCGGTGTCAAAGTACAATAAGAGCAACTTATTGATCCTTGTGAATTCCTGCCAAACAATCACTGAAAGTGTTGCATTCTCAAAGGACCACAGGACTTCCACATTTCTTGGGTCAACCAACATTGGGACACAGCCTGTTGCGCACACCATCTACGCCAATAGAAGCACATCTGTCTTCATACAGATATCCCATCCTAACATGATAACTCACCTAATAAAAACAATCTCTCTTCTTCTTCAAGATCCCAAAATCTTGACAGAGGGTTTGTGTCATGCCCTGCCCCAAAGGGAAGGCTTTGTAGATTATTTTAGTTTGTTTTTGCTTTGATTTAAAGCTTCTCTTTATTTTAAATAATTGAAATTTTAGGTTAAAAAGTTAACAATTAAGTATTTAAGTAGTTACCTTGTTTTACGCTGATTTGCGTTTGAATTATTATTGCTGTTGTTGTCTTTTTATTTTTGAGCTATTTTATTGGCTTATATATATTTCTACTTCAAAATTAGAAAATCTTCAAATCTATTTTACCATTTTGAACTCCTGCTTACGTTGTTACTGCTCCCCCAGTTTCCACATTGCTGATCTGCAACATCTACTGGGTCTGTTTCTTGGTGCAATATGTCAATTCAAAAATGCCAGATTGAAAGACGTCATCTCAAATTTTTTTGATATGGCGTCAGAAGTTATATCAGCAAAATTAAAGAAAAGTTAATAAAATTATTAAACAGTTATTTTTACATATTGGTTTCTAATACAGCATCTCAAAAAACTGTATCACAAAAACACTATCTCAAATCAAAATAAAAAGAGTGTTATCCAAATAAGCTTTTTAATTATAAAAACACTCAATAAATACCCTAAAATATGCCATCACAAAAACCTGCACCACAAAAACTCTATCTTGAATCAAAATAAAAAGTCTATTATCAAAATAAGGTGCCAGGGACCCACTTTGAGGGAAACAAGCCCCCAAGTTGGTGAGCCAAGGCCCCTAAATTAAGCCCTACAATGGCTGAACCAATGGGCACTATAACCATGACAAGGTGGCCCAAGTGACCTAAGTATGCAAATCTTCCCATCAGGGAGCTGAATTGACCCAAAAGATAATATCCTATCAGGTACAACAACAGATAGAATGACACATGAGGCTGTACCAACAAGGGTTTGGCAGGTGGAGGAGTAGAATGGCAGCCATAGTGGAACTTTTGTCCCCAATGACCAGGGAGATACTTGAACCATCTGTTGGCCAAGGACTTCTTCTGATGGGCATCATTTGGTGAGGAATTTTGCTATTTGATAGTAGGAGTGGGATTCTCAAGACCTTTTACAGTTGTAAACAGGGAGACTAGAAACCATAGCAGGAAATAAAATTCCCTTTATGGCTTCAAATAAGTTTACTAAGAAATGGATGTGACAAGATAGGATAAGATATATTCTTTATTGTTGGAACAATTGGAATGAAATAAATTAGGCACTTAAATAGCCTTAAATTCAAGGCTGAAATATTTGAGTGGAGTTTGGGAAATGAAGGGGATTTGCATAAGTATATCATTTAAAACATACCTGTTTTAAGTGGAAGATAACTTGGTGCTTAATGATTGTCAAACATATTTAGTGCAGGAAGAGAAGCCACAAAGTTGCCACAAGATTAGTGTTAATTAACCGCTGCAGAGCCAGAAGATCAAATATCTTAATGTATGGAGCTTGGTCCATATACTTAGAGAGCGGGTCATTAATCTGACAATAGGCATCAAGCAGCCAATCAGAACCAGAGCGGTAAGTGATGTTATCACTCTTAATACTAACCTTTTTGCTTTTGAAAGGGTTTTCAAATTGAAATCCAATTGAATTGATGGATAATAAATAGGTAATTTAAATGAATTGCCTGGTTTTGTTCTAACGCTTGCTTCCTGATTAGAGTCATGGGTTTGATTCTTGGTCTGGGAAGGGCTGAAAGGCTCAAAGGTGTTAAAAATGTTGTTGTTTTGTGCTTTTTGGTTGATAAATAAGGACTCTTCAGTCAAATTTAAAATGGAGTCAGGAAAAAGATTCCTGACATAAGGTTACCAAAACTTTTCAAATTCAACTGCAAAACTACCCAGCTTTAAGTGCTGCTGTGCTATCTTAAACAATTAAAGAGTGTGCTGCGCTAACTTGGGAAAGTCTTGGGCACCGCTGCGCCACCTTGCAAACATCTTTTATGCTGTAGTGGCATCTTACTTTTAAATTTAGTGCTGTGGCAGCGCAAGATTTCAATCCCCAACATAAAAACTCTGCTAATCAATAATATTTCTATATGAACTAAATTTAGAAGATAACTACAATAATTAAAAACTTAATATAATAAAAAATAAGAACAAAAAAATAATAGAAACAATAAAAAAGAGGATAAGCAAAAGCAAGTTTATTACAAGAAAAGAAAAAGGCAGGCTCATTGGGATTGATCCCTTGTGTTGGGGGCACCTCCATGCTGATGAGTGGAAGACATAGTAGGAGGAGAGGTCTGACAGTTGAAGGGGCAGGGATGCTTGTCAGGGCGCTGGATAGTAATTACTGGGCACTCATGGGTGGGGATTGTATAACAGTTGTTGTTCAGGCGCTGGCGCACGTGAGCCAGGATCACCAGCATTTGGGCTCAGGCCAACTGGGAGTTGCAGGACATTGACAACCAGTTGCAAAGGGGAAGGCAGATTTGACTGACTGGCACCAACCAACCCCAGCCACCACAAGCAGAGAACGCAGCACCTATGATGAAGCAGTCCATCAATGCATCTTCCATGTAGGAATTGATAGGGGTAGAGGATGCAGGGTTGGTAAGCCAGGGAGCGGTAATGCTCTAAGAAACAACCAGCGTACCCAGGCTGGCAACTTTTGGGAGTATACTATATAAAGTGGCAAGATGTGGCAGCCAAAGGAAGGTAAAGGGAAGCATTGCCAGTAGTAATGGCTTGGAGATACGCTTTGAATGTGGCAGAGAAGCAATGGTTGGTGTTGGCTTGGATAGGCAAGTCCAAGGTCTGGTGGAAGCTAGGATCTGTAGCAAGCTCAAGAGCCCAAACATAAGCCACCTTGTAAATATACTAATTGCAGATGGCAATGGTATGAGCATGTTGCGCGGAAATCTTACTGGGGGCCAAGGTAGCTGACTGCAGCCCTAGACACACTTCAGCAGCCAAACAGGAGGCATTATATTGGCTGTGGTATAACTCCCCTGCCAAAATTGGGGTCATTGCATCTTTGTCATAATGCAGAGCCTGTACAAAGCTGTACATTGTCTCCTCATGGTGGCAGATCCCAAACTTGCTAAGAAGGTTAGGGTAGTCCACCACCACATTGTTGGAGTTGCAGCAGGTGCAGAATATTGCAGATGGGGTAGGGGGAGGCGCGCTGGTGGAAGGAAGGCGTTGAGAAAAGGGGTGCTGAGCACCAGAAGGATTGCCACTTGGGGTGCACTGCTGACAGGAAGAGGCTCCTCAAACATGGAGTCCTCATCAGGGAAATCCCCAGCACTAGAGTTTGGTGCAGTACTACACTCAGAAGCCGCCACAGTGGTTGTGCAGTCCTGTTTGTAAAACTGAGAGTCACTGGCCCAAAGTCAATTCAAGAAAGCAATACAAACTGAGCGCGGCATTTTTTGAAAGGTGTTACGCTCTGCTTTGTCCATTGAAGCCATCATTGCGTTGTAGGCTTGGCACATACTGTTGTTGCTTTTGCTGCTGGAGTAGGGATTCATCTGATGAAGAAAGAAAGTAGTGTTTGGTCAATTGGGGGATATTTTTGAAATTTTGACCAAGCAATGATGCCAATTATAACAGAGCTAATGGATTAGGATTACAGCAGCCAACTCCATAAATTTGCAGTATAAAATCAATGATGCCAATCATGACAGAGCTCACAGAATAGAATGACTGCAACCTCATTATAATAAATTTATAATATAAAATTTATATATATTCAATTGACAGTAGATTTTAGATCATTACTGCAGAATACACAATGACATGCGCCAGTGCGCTGTCTCTATCAGACATAAAGCGCCACCACGCCGCCCAAAAAAAGCTCTAGGCGCCGCCTTGCAAATATTTTAGATGCCATGGCACTGCTTTACTTTTACATCAAGCGCTGCTGTGGCACTATTTTTGAATCCCTAAAATGTTAATCTAATTATTAATCATATTTCTAAGCACTAGTCTCAATAGGATAATTGAAAAAATATATTTTGGATTAGTAGTAGATTTATAATTTTAAAGACAAAATCCAACCCACTGATAAGCAGCGCCACGGCAACTAAAACATTTGCAAAGCGGCGCCTGAGATAATTTTCAGCTGGTGCTGCGGCATCTAAGCTTTAATTAAAATGGCGCGGCTGCATGTTCTTTGATTTTTTTGTCTATACAATCATACTTTTATGTGATAAATCCAAGCTTTTCCCTTTTTAATTGGGAATAAAGTATGGTATTAATTTAAGACTCCATATAATAAATCAACCTAAATTAGAGCCACTTTTATAGTACTACCCCTTATAATACAGCCATTCAAAAAACCATGTTTAATATGCTAGCCTTATTCCTTATCATAGTATGAAATTTGCTATTTGGGTTTCAATAATGCAATGTTTTACTAGTGATTTTATTTAGTAATGAGGGTATTTCTGTTGTGCAAAATGTACCCATTACAAATTCCACTGGGTTTCATATCACCCAATAGATTTGATGTGCATAATGGACAGGGAGAAATAAGGGGTAATTACATATGATGCAAGACTACGCTAAATTGATTCCCCCACTGAAATTCATGATTTTCACTTTTAAAAAGTATAGTTTCACATTAAATCTCAATTAAATAAAAAATGTAAGAAACCATCTGAAACTTTGCATATATGTATTTTTTTATCTCCTCTAAACAACTGGATACTTTTTAACCACAATTGTATAAGCTAGTTTTAAAAATATTCAAGTTTTACTCTTTGGCCTGGTTGAGGTAGCTCCACCAGAAATTTGTTAATTTAATATAAAAATTGTCAAAAACACTATATTTTTGAGCTACAGCATCTCAATTATGTCATCTTGAAAACACCATTTCACTTGTAAGTTTTCATTCAAAACTCACAGTTTTGCATACTTACGCTACTAATAAATTTTTAATTTTTACATAATACAAAACATAATAATTTTTTTGGTATATAATTTGAGAGTTTTTCTACAATTCCATGTAAAAATATTGACTACTTTTATATTTACCACATTCTCATTTTTCTCTTTACAAATTGTCTCCAAATTTGAACTTTTCTGACTCAAATTCACTCTTAGATGCCTCCCAAGCCTACCACCAATGCTACCCCTAAGGCTCCCAAGAGCATGGCCGCTCCTGCTCAGGCAAGAAAGACCAAGGCTACCTTCTCCAAGCAGACTCCTAAAGAAAAAACTTCTGCCAAGACCCCCACACCTTCCCTGAGCCTGAGGCTGATAGCCTCACCCCCTCCCCACTCTCCCTTTGTCTACTCCCCCTCTGATCTCCAGGAGGAGCACGTCCACTCTAATGATGAAGATAAGAATGAAAGAGTCTCCAAAAACAACTCTGGTGACCATGGTTTTGCAGCCTCAGAGGAGGAGCTTATCCTAGAGTGAGACCTACATGCAGTTGCCAATATCTGCAATGTCAACGGGCAATTTATAGTTCCAGCTGTTTTCCCTGACTTGTTTCCCATTATGACCAAGAAGAGAGGTGCTGGCTTTGTCAAGGATGGCTTCCTTTTCTTATGCAATGACCAGAGAAAAAATATGGAAAACCATCACTACAAATGGATAGTCCAGGCTGCTCTGCGTAATTAACTACAATTAAGTTTACCCAAGTCAAGGAGCTCACCATTGAGCATGACTTTTTGGGCTCTGATATGATTCTCTACTATCTTATGCGCTGGTACCTTTGCCAATCCATTCCTTTCAACAAGGACTTGACTTCAAATGAGCTGGTAACTCATGCTCTCCTTTACCTGAATAAGGATCAGAGAGAGCAAGATGAGAAAAGACCAGACTCCAATGATATGTGACTGATCAACAGTCAATTGATGCCAATATTGGCATCAGTGCTAGAAGTATCAATGAGCTTTTACTTTCAAAAGTTCAGAAGACTACCATGCTTGGAAAGCCCTTTCTGCTACACAACGGCAGGCAATGTTCACCAAACCATATTTTGTTCTTTTCAACACAAGAGGATCTTGCACGCCTTCTAAATTGTGATACCTGGTTTGTCAATGGGACTTTTGCCTCTTTTCCAAAGCTATTTTATCAGCTTTGGGCCATACATGGTCAGGTCAATGAACATACCATCCCCTTTCTCTTCTTTCTCCCTAATAAAAGGGAAGATACTTACATTCACGCTTTGAATATACTCAAGCCAAAACTGGATGACATCTTGCCTATGCTTGAAGAAGAGCCAGCTGAGAAAAGGGCCGCAAGAAGAAGTAGATCAGCCCAGAGGCTACCCAAGAGCAACAGGCCATAACCAGAAAGGCGCCAGAGTCCCTTCCTTATCATACCATGTTTATGGTTGACTTTGATGCTGCATAGGCCAACACTTTTATCAAGGTATTTAGGAGCAGGCCCCAAGACTGCTTCTTTCACTACCGCCAGGCTCTGCGCAAGAGCCTGATGAAACCCCCAGCCCTCAATAAGCTGGTATACAAAGATGGTACAATGGAAGCCAGAAAGATATTTGATTGCTTTGCTGCTCTGGCCATGGTCAGAAAGGAAGAGGTTAAAAAATTTTACGACAAGCTTCTCAACAACAATTACATTCTTGGGAACCAAGAAGCATTTGCTCCTTTCATACAGTATTTTGAGCACCAGTGGGTGGGTGTACTCCAGGGACATTTCTGCATCCGCAAGGGCAGCAACTCAATTAATTGGAACTGCTATAAGCAGGTCAAAGCTGGCGTAACTAAGACCACCTCCTCACTTGAAGTTTTGCATAATCAATTTTCCCGCCTGGTTAAGGCAAAAAAGCCTATGTTCAATGTGATAGTCAAAAATCTGAAGATTCATCATGCACACAGAGATCAGCTATACTCCCAAGCCGTCAAAGACAAAGCTTTTGTAGCCAAGCATGCTGGCCAGCAGGTCAAGTTTGCAAGTTTTATCATAGGGGTTTTGGTCTATTACACTAGAGAGGGCCGGCTTACCCATCTCAAAGACATTGCCACAGCCCTTGGATCTAATTTATAATCTACTTTTTTAACAATAAACTTCTTTCTTTCAAATATTTTATTTTAACTTTATTACTAGTATATACATGTTTAATATAGTGTTAAAATTTAATACAAAAATATCACTGTTTTAGGATATGTTGACTTTGGAGCTTTGCGCACTATAGTTGGTATTAGCTGACCCCATATTTTTATTGCAGATTAAAAATTCTTGGATGATTTTGAGTCTAGCTGTATGCTTTTTTGAAACTTTTAATATGTATATATATTTAATATAGTGTTAAAATTTAATACAAAAGTATCACAGTTTTAGGATGTGTTGACTTTGGAGCTTTGCACACTATAGTTGATATTAGCTGATCCCATATTTTCATTACAGATTTGAAATTCTTGGATGATTTTGAGTCTAGTCAAATGTTTTTTATTGTTTTTGAAATTTTTTTTGGGCTTTTATCAATATTTTAAGTTATCTGGCGCAGTTTAGCCAGAAATCCAAGATAGGGTACAGTAGTTTTAAAAGCTATGGCAACAACCAAAAATACCTCATATTTAAACAAAATGATTTCAGATTTAAACAAAATCCAACTCTCAGGTTAAAATATACACTTTATTAACAGGGTCTATTGGCGTTAAAGGGCAAAATGAGTCAACACAGCAACAAAGGGCTCACACGCAAAGCAAAACCATTCAAAATACAATCCAAAATACATTGATTCAAAAACAAAATGGTGTGAGTTGACTTTCAGTGTACATATATTTACTATGTGAATTGGTGAAAAAATACACCCAAGTAAGGTGAGTCAAAACTCAAATCAAAAACAAAACACAATAGCAACTCACTATGTAAACAAAATCACTCACACAATGTGTGCAATGGATTGTAATTATGAATGATACCAAGTTATCTAAAATAAGACACAAGATCTGAAACATAAATTTTAAGAATATTGTGTTGGGTGTTTGAATTTGGCAGTAAAATCTAGTAAAATGGGTGGATTTTTTGAGTATTCTAAAATGGGCGTTGTAAAACCAAAAACAACTAATTAAGAAATAAAAAATCTATAATTGGGATATTGGGTGGGGAAAACTCTAATTAAATATCCATATTCAGATAAAAGCAAAAATTAAAATTAGGGGGTAACTTAATTGAAATTTATTTAATATTTTATTAAATTTTAAAAAAGAAGGAACACAACACCAGAGTACCAATGCACCCATTGTGCACTGCGGTCACGGTTGCCCTGCGGGTCAAAGAATAGAGTTAGTGCAACCCAAGTACCTACTCAAGGAGAAGACAGGAGAGGAGAGTTCCATAGTGACACTGCATTGACACAGCTGGTTCAAGGAGCACAAGCTGCTAGGGTGTGGAGCATAAACTCTTGGGTCCCCAAGCTGACCCGGAAGCCAACCAAGGTCACCACTACAAAGAAAGTTAGAAACAAGGAGGTAGAACTTACTTTGTATGTGCTTGACATTGTGTACCGGCAAAAGTTGGTCCTGTCAGCCATACTGGAGAAGGTGAAGCCTGTACTTGATAATAGCTACAAGCCCTACGTCAGTGATGGCAATCAGGAGGATGACAAGGAGCCTGAGTTCTATCAAACCACTGAGGGACAGTTAGTGCTCAAAAAGGTTGCAGCCTTCTACAACAAGATGCCCATGCCTTGCAAGCCTGTCACCTATCAGAATCCCAGTTCATCTGAGCCTACTAAGCCCGCTCAGAAGCACATCCCAGAAACCAAACAAATCATCCTGCTCAAGCTAATGCATGAATCTGGTGACTACAAGGCGGCCTCAGCCATTTTTGGAGTGGATCCCAAGTACGCCAGCAAGACCTTCCACAAATTCATCAATACTGACCGTGTCCTTGCCGCAGAGAAATCCTTGTGTGTTTCTACCATGCTCACCAAGGAGCACAAATGGGCAATCTGCCAGTGGATAACCTGGGATTGCCATATTGAACTGGCAAATATACAGGCCATGGTCAAATCTACTTTTGGGATTGAGGCCTCAATTTTCTTTTACTATCATCTGATGAAGGGAATGCAATTTTCTCAGAAAAAGCTCAGGGTATCTCCCTACAACAGAAACAGCCCAACCAACATCAAGACCCAGATAAACTACGCAGAGGCGTACACTGCCCTCAAAGCCAAGGGGACAGTCAAATTTTACTATATTGACAAATTGACATTTGCCTTGTCTATGTGCAATGCATATGACTATGTCCCCAAATGCTCAAATGATGGGATAGCTTGGTGTGCTGCAGTCCGCGCCACAGCCTACTCAATGGTGACTCTCCTTGGTCCAAAGGGGGTGGAGCTCTACCAAATGATATTGGGTTTGCATAACAGCAGGACCTTTCTATCATTTCTCCAATTGGTCCAGGAGCACCTGAGGCGCGCAAGCCCTGGCTTCACCAATGTAATTTTATTGGACAATGTTGGTCTCCACAAGGTAGCAGATATTCTTGAAGAATTTCCATCAATTGACACCAGCATTGCTTTAGCCCCCAGCAATTTGCCACAGCAAATTTGCGCCTTCTTTTCCTCCCAGCCTATTTGCCCTTCCTAAATCCCATTGAGGAAGTCTTTGGGTGGCTCAAGCAAGTTGTCAAGCAAGGAACCCCAACTGGGACCAAGGACCTCTTTAATTTGCTGCAGGCCGGGATCCACGCCCTCCCAGCTTAGACTGCGGCTAAATTCTATGGCCACACTGATTTGTTCATCCCCACGTGCCTAGCCAAACAGCCAATCAATTAAAGGCTTATTGTGTCCAATTTTTTTTACATTCTATAATTTACTATTCAAGATTTATTAATTATCATTTTATATTTAGATTTTTCCATGTCTGCAATCACATTCAGAAGGACCATCAATAGATGTAAGTAATTTATTTATTTTATTATATATTATTTTATATATCATCTGAGGCAATCCCAAACGCTCAATACTGGATTACGCTAATAGATTTATACCACTTTTGTCAAATAAATATAAAATAGTCTTATAAAAATTAAACGTAAAATGTACAAGTTGGAATTTATTTTATTAACGTATTATTTTATGCTTTTATGAAACCCATTTCTGCAATATATTTTGCAAAACTGGTTTGCTGAAATAAGAATTAGAAAATTTTATTATAATAAAAATAATATGAATTATAATGAAATTTATTAGAAGAGAGAATTTATTGTGAACGCCTGTAGTGAGTTCTTTGGTATGTACCCACCCCGCAATGGAGGTGGTGCACAACCTCCACTGCCACACTGTGGACAGTGGATACGCCCTTATTAAAAAACTCCCGCCTTCTGGTGAAGGGGAGTAGGGTTAGGTGTGAACTGAGGAGCAGCTTTTTGGGCAGGGCTGCAAACCTAAATCCCTGCCAGGACCAGGGCGTCTTGTATCACGTGGTCCACTGAGTCATATCCGGGGGGATTTTCTTCCTGTCAAGTGCAAGACAGGCCTTGTCGATTCCCAGAAGGACCCTGTCTAGATCCTCTACGCTGGCGCTCATCCCAAAGAAGAATAGATACCCAGGGTAAACCACCAAGTGAAGCCTTTGCCCAGCAAAGGCTTCCATGAACTCACATAATTTATTATAGACTGCACTGATCTTCTTATTGTGCCTGGTCTTTTCAAAGGTAAGATCCATTGTCAAGGGGAACCCTGTCTCATCTGCACTCCAGGCTAGCCCAAATTCTGCCAGGAGGATATTAGTTTTCTTGACAGCTGTTGCGTCTGCAACAGCCAATTTCCCCACTGTGCTCCTGAAGTTGTCCAGAAGATAAGATAGGGTATGCTCCAACGGGAAGCAGAAGCAAGCAGCCACATGTGCCTGGCCCATCTCTGGTATATTCTTGAATGGGAGCATTGCCAGGACGTCCCAAACAAGCTCAATGGAGTTTACATAGTAAACTCCACTGAGAACTCATTGGGTCTAGACAGACCATTTGGGCATCCTTGTAGGCAGTAACTGCCCACTCAGATTCCCCCTCAGCATGCGTCAGCCCAGCCAATGCCTCCCTGGACATAGGAAAGGACCCGTGGATGCAGTCCTCCAGCTCCTGCAAGACAGGGGGGACAGATACAACTGCTTGGCCAATTGAGTGGTGTAGTTGGCATAGAATGTGGCCAGGACAAAGGGGACCAGGACTTGGCGAATTTTGCTGTCTATGTTCTCTAAAAAAAAGGTAAGCATTTGCAAATTTTTATTAATTTTATTTTTTTATGTTATCTTCTTATATTTCTTCCTTGCCTGCAGCCTCAGCCGGCTTGGTCATTCTTGACGCAAGCAATTGCGCTGGCAATTCAGTATCCTCTGCTCTGGCATGCTTAACAGGTTTGAGATGTTCATACATCTCTGGGTTGTCAACCCAAACAGACAGCGCATAAAGATTGTACGCCTTAAACTGGAGGCCCTTGACCACCATTTTCCAGATGTTGAGAAGACGCTCAATGGTCTTCTCAGGGGTGTCTGGCATTTTTGTTGTTAGTGCCTTTACGGACACCTTGTTGATTTTGTCCCCAATGAGGACAGCAGACTTAAATTTGGCTTTGACCTTGCAGTCAATATCTTTGATTTTGGCAATTGCCAAGTTGAGGTCTTTGAGTAGTTTTTCAAGTTCTCTTGTTTGATTTTTTTACTAACCTTTTTATATTTTTTATAGCTTTTGTCCCAATAAATTATGTACTGTTTTGATACTGTTGCCTCTTTGTTTATTCTTTTTTGTTTTCCAATCTACTACATTATCCCATCTTTTTACTCATTTTGTATATGTTTTACACTCATCTCAATATGTGTTGTTTGCTTTGTGTTGGCTTGTTTCCTTGATTACCATATTATTTTTAGCGCTTGACATAGCCCCTTGTTAAAATATTAACAACAATTTTATTAGAGAGGGGGGCTAAACTAACTAAGTTTGGCTCCCATCCCAGTGAAACAAACCACCAGGATGCCGTCCAGTGAAGAACTGGGACAGCCGCTCAAAGGGGCGACCACGGGGAGGACACAGGGGACAACTGAGGGAAATAGGTGTTCAAGCCCATCAATATCAGGCTGGTGAGCAACCAAGGGGTGCAGGTGGGAGCAGGAGAGGACACCTTGGGGGACCCAAGGGGTACTGGATGGCTCTGGATCACGATGAGGAGGGGAGGCATGGAAGACACATCTTCTTCAGAAACAGGCAAAGTGTGATCCACATTGTCCAAATCCAAGTCATCACACGTCAGGCTCCTGACCACAGCCTCTCCAGAAAAGAGAAGACTGCTGGAGAGGTCCCAGAGACTAGAAGGGTCCTACCCACAAGCTGGGCAGACAAGGAGATTTTCCCCCACAAGTCTGGGGAGGTGGACCACAGAAGCAGCAGGAACGGAGCCAGGGAAAACACCACAAATTTAATAGCTGGGAGTATCATAGAAATAATCTCTACAAAATTCAGTGCAGGTTGGTAAGATTTTTTGACAAAAAACAGTAGGAAAATGTCCAGGCAGAGTAGCCTTAACAGAATGCAGAAAAGGAGCAACAGATTGGGTCTGGGAAGCTTTACTATGGTCTTGGATGCCTTGATAGTAACGGCAAGCAAAAGCGGGTTCAAAAACAACAATTTTAAGTGAAAATTCAAAATAATAATAGAGATTATAGTGAAAACCAATTGAAAATTTTAAGTTCAAACTCTATTTTCAAAAGCAAAAGCAGAGAAGACAACAACTAGGTAAAGTAACACTAGTATAAGATCCCAGAAGAGAAACTGGGTTCAAAACTGGTTTGCATAAGGTAAGCTTTAGAACAGCAACTAATACTTTAATCTTTAGGCTGCAGAAACTCAAACAGGGTCCCAAACAGCAACAAAAAACAAAATAAATTGCAAAAGGCTCCAAACTTTAATATATTTGAAAATAGACAAGCAGGGGACTGGAAGTCCCCTTGCTTTGCTAAAAGGGAATGGATTGCAATGAAAGTGATCACCTAACAATTGGAGCTGGACCTGATTGGCTAGAGGAAAAACTTTGCTGGATAGGCTCAGGGGGACTGGAGAGTTTTACTCTAATTTCTGGGACCTGATCTGATTGGCTGGAAGAGGTGCCAGGCATTTGGGAGTCAACTGAGTTGTCAAGCGTCAATGTGGTGACATTTGATTGGGCAGCTCTGATAGTTTTTAAAAATGGACAACACCAGGCTAGTAAGTAGTCTAAATTGACCAACGTTTCTTCCCAGGGGGAGCAACCAAGGGCAAGGAATCTGCAGGGTAGGCTAGCACAAACCTCTCATCAGCTGTGTGTGCTAAATCACCTAAAGAATGGAGGGGTTTGGCTGGCATTTTTGGGTCTTTCTTGGTGCGGCGGGGGAAGATTTTACGATCTAATGCCAGGGGTGGCAGTGAATTTACAAATTTGGTGATCAACTAAATTTGAATTAGAAAATTATAATGTTAACTGTTTTTAGATAAAGTTGTTACTGATCCAAATTCAAAACTTTAATGATAAACTTTAAGCCAATCAGGAGTCAAGTGATAAAGTGATTGCTGTAACATAAAGGGTCATTAATAATTCTTTGATGCATGTGTGCTAATCAATATGATTGGCTAGTTGTTTTTCCATTGAGCGTCATTGCTGCTGTGGCAAGTTGTTGATGGACTAGTGCCCAATCAGCTGCTGGGTTAGCACTAGTCCATCAACAACTTACCACAGCGGTAATGGCACACAATGGCAAAACATCCAGCCAATCATATTAATCAGTGCACATGCACCAAAGAATTATTGAATGACCCTTTATGTCACAACAATCACTTTATCATTTGGCTCCTGATTGGCTTAAAGTTTATCATTAAGGTTTTGAATTTGGATCAGTAACAACTTTATCTAAAAACAGTTAACATTATAATTTTCAAATTCAACTTTAGCTGATCACCAAATTGTTGTTAATATTTTCACAAGGGGTGTGTTTAAGTGCTAAAATAACTGTGTTCTGGATCTAGATACACAACATAGTAAATATATGATTTTATAGAAATAAGCTGAACATAAAGAATAAAACCAACTATAAACAAAGAGAAAATGAACAATTAAAATTCAAAATAAAGATAATATAAATAGAAATTTTTTGGTAACAGGGGGTTTATTGGGGCATGGAAGAGTGATGCCTAGTAGGCAGAATAGTGCAGGAAGGAAGACGTAGAAGCGGTGCTGGCCTGAGGGGTCTGGGATTAGGTGGGTTGGGCTTGCCGGTGAGGGGTGTTGGTGGTGGGGGTGGAGGCAGGAGGATTTTGCAATATGGCTGCCATATAACACTTGTTGTATTCCTCATCAATCATTGGCTGGATGGGCTGGTAGGCGGCAGTGGCCTGAGGTGAAAGGCGCTTATCCTTACGCAATTGGTTGCCCATGTTCACATAGAAAACCATTTGTGCAAACAAGTCAGCCACCATCTGGCAGCCAAAGATAAAATTGTGGTCAAGGACCCCAAGATAGAGGTTGTTGAAAGCCTGAGGGCGGCGCTCCTGTAATGTGGATCCCATGTTGAAGAAGACAACATCAGCCAGATGGATGTCTACATGGCCAGCAGGGTAGACTGAGGCCTGGTGCCTGCGTCCCTGGATGGCCTCAAGGGCGGTGGAGCTACCCTCCATCTGGTGGCTCAAGAAAACCTGGTACTTGGAATTTGAGCCATCCCAGAAGTTGAGTAATCCACCAAGAATGTGGCTGTATGAGTAGCCATTGATGAAATCTGGATTTTTCCAATAGTAGACAAAACCCTTGGCTGAAACAGCCAGAAATGCACCAATGAATGTCCCCTTCTTGACCTTCTTCCTTCCTTTTTGAGTGGCGGCTCTTCCTTGCTTGCCAAAATCATCAAAAGCTAATGATAGCTTGTAATAGGAGATGAACATGACATCATCAGTTAGACTAGTCAGGCATTGGACCAGTGTTGATTCAATGGTGGTGTCATACGGGGAATCCTCAGCGCCATCTCATTGGTTGCCAGAAAAATTGGTAAGAACCTGTATGGAAGCCACCTTCCCATACATCCAGAGCTGCACCATGCGCTCAGACACCCAAATGTCATGGTGCACAAGTTGCTTCCAGACCTGGGTCAAGGAAAGCTTGGGGTCCTGCTGCAGGAGGTCAAGCATTATTGGGAATGCCTCAGATATTTGTGACTTGGGAAACTTCTTTGGCTTCTTGGCCGTCTTACCAGATTCCCCCTGTTTGTCAGGTTGTTGAATTCCCGCATGATAGTAGCTTGGGTAAATTGCAACTGGGCGACAATCTGTTCCCAGGACAGACCCTGCAGGTTCAGTGCCACAATTTCCTGAAGAATTTGGGCAGTGATGATTTGTTGCTTGGGGCACTGGGCCAGGAGAGCTGAAGCCTGATTGGCTGTAGGGGGGCAGGTTGGTTGGTGGCAGGAAGTTGTTCCAAATCAAGGTTGTCATCCTGATTGGTTGATTGGTGGGAAGCTTGTGTGAGGGTGGGTACGGGAGCAGGGGCAGAGCTAGACACTATGTGACTACTGAACAAGTCAAAGCCATAGTGATCGGTGGTCAGGTACAGGTCAGCTTCCTTGTTACTTGCCTCAAAGGCTTGGGTGTAAACAGGTGCCTCCACATTCTGAGCCTTGCTTCCATTAAAGCTGGCTTGGCTGCTGCTGGCTTGGATGCTGGTGCTGTCAAAGATATTGCTTGTAAAAACCATTGTAAAAAACCTAGGATAAAATCACTAAAAGTAGAAATTTTAAAATTTAATGATTTATTTTTATTGTAATCTCAAGTCCATATTTGGAAGGTTCTCAAAACCATTCCATACAAATTTGGAGCCATGAAAATAAATAAAATGCCTCTGTTCCTAAATTGGATAGCTGATGATTGGATGTTAAACTGTTATTTTTCTATTTTAGGCTGCTCATACTACACATCTTGTGTGACTTCATTTTGTTTCATGCTTGTGGAATCTTGCTTCTAGATTGCTCAAGTTTTGTTTCACTTTAGTCCTTCTGTTGGTGCCTCATATGAATCCTGATTGGATATAAGATACTCCGGAACAGCATCCATCCATTTCACTTGTTGCGTCAGTTCATTTTGTTTGTGGTTTGAACTACACCGCTTGATTTTTGATATAATTTTGTATAATGGGCTAGTGAACTTTTTTGTTTGACAGTTCATTTATTAACTGAAATTTTATAAATTAATTGAATCCTGAATCTTGCGCAACTTGGATTTTGTTCAAATCTGAAATCATTTTGTTTAAATCTGAGGTATTTTTGGTTGTTGCCATAGCTTTTAAAACTACTGTACAAGATGACGTCTTTCTAGATGGCGTTTTTGGACACTTTTTGAGATGGCGTCTATATAGATGGCATTTTTGAGATGGTGTATTGCACCTGTTTCTCATTCTACTTCAGGTCTAAACCCAAATTTCCCCAGTTGCTCCCGTCCTTGGCTATTTTTCCCACGACTATCATTTTTCCCAACTAACAAATACTTTCTATAAATAAAGAGCTTATTAAGAGTAGGCTTTAAGCCAAAATTCTAAGTTATTTCTACCCTTCAATTTTTACCAATTTTAAACTTCAGATCTTAAATTTTAGGAATTTATATTTTTTATTTTTTATTCATTCTAAAGTTCCTTCTTTTCTTTTCTTAAATAAATGGAAGTTGTAAAACAACAAGCCTTAGTATTTTTGTATCCATTATTTTCCCTTAAGGAATCTTTTAATAGTTATATGTACCTGTTTGCTGATGAAGAGTATCCCAATATTGAGATTCCCTTAGTTACTAACTGTTCACTATTAAATACCTTGTTTTATCTTTGCTTAGGATTTTTAAACTCTATCACTTCTTTTGTAACCCAGTATAAGTTTTTAGCAGGATTCTGTAAAATTATATTATAGACTGTACCTACCTTATTAAAGGAGCGCCTTTTGTGGAAGCTTCAAATATGGAATTAGGAGAGAAGAGAAGTATCTTTTATTGGATAATACTTTAGACTTATATAGCTTGCGCTGTGGCAGGGATATAGTTGGATCAAAGATAGGGAAGGTCATGTGCGGGATGGGTTTGAGCCACTGGATACTTGGATTGTCATGTGATATTGCTTGGTTACCATTCTCAGTATGCCAAACGGTATATTGGAAGGGCACCAAATTGGGTAATGGCTGGATGTTAAGTAGGTTGGTGGTAGCCAGAATGCTTGTACATCCAGACCCTTGACACCCCCTCCTTAAGGGGTTACTCTGGTGCATCAGGAGGGGGCTTTGTCTTAACAGCTGCTGCCTGATGCTCCTGGAACTGTTTACTAGTTGGAACCAGCCTGGTCAAGTGTTCTCCTTTGCTAAGGCGGAGACAGGTTCTGTAATATTTTTTGACAATTGGGGTTTTGGCACCTTGGAATTTCACTAGATAGGTGTTGTGGTCTGGTCTATACTTGATGATTCTTCCTGGTCCTCTGTGTACTGAGTCTAGTTTCTTTCTGTTACCAGCTAGAACCCAGACGGGGGAGTCAATGGGAAGTGGTTCCTCTGTGGAGGTTACCTTTTGTGTTTTGAGCCTTTTTATTTCTGCTATTTTAGCTTTGAGGCGTATATGTTGTAGATTTGATACTTTTTCTACTGTGGGGGGTTTCCCCGGGGGATCTTTAAGTATGGCTGCTTGTTGCAGGTAATTATTTCTTGTTGGTATCTGTAGGTTAGCTCAAACAGTGAATAGCCTGTTCCTTGATTAGTGCAGACCCAGAATACTAGTAATGTATGCTTCAAGTAAAATGGCCATGTGTCTTTGGCTTTACCATCCATTATTTTCTCTAGAGTCCTGATAAGGCTGCTGTTTAGGTGTTCCACCCTGCTGTTGGCCTGTGGCCTGTATAGAGAGGTTTTGTGGAATGTTTAATGTTTTTGGGGTTTAAGTTGTTGTTTACTACATGATGTGATAACTCAGTTGCTCCATCAGTTATGATGTTGTCTGGAGTGCTGTAGTTGGATATGATTGCTTTGTTAATGAATTGGTTTATGTTTTCTGCTTTATGGTCCTTTGTTGCCCAGCAGATGGGCCAGTGTGCGGCAAAGCTGATAGCTACAATTAAGAAACGTTGTTTGTCTTTGTTTCTGGTAAGGGGGCCACTGCATCTAGCCCCTAAATCTTGAATGGTTCAGGGTCTGGTACTGGGTTGACCATTGGCTGGGGAGCCTTTGTGCTGGTGTATTTCTTGCATAATGTGCACTTTTTCAGAATATCAACTATATCCTGTTTGAGGTTGGGCCACCACACTATCTCTTTTAATGTGAGTTATAGGTTGTTAGCCTTTGTATGTCCTAGTAGGCAGTGATGTCTTAATATGGTGTCAACTCTTTGTGCAAGTGGGATGTAAGGGACATGTTTGTTGTTAATGATTTGGTATACAGTGCCATTTGATACATGGAAATACTTTTTGTTCCTTACTAATGTATTGTGGGTCAGTTGGTGTGTTGAGGGGTCTTTCCCTTTATTTTAAACTCAGTGTTGTATAGGTTTGACCAGTCAGGGTCCAGGTGGTCAGGATGATCCTTTCTAGGCTGACATAGTCTAGAGAGAGCATCAGCTGTGACCAGCTCTTCCCCCTTTTTGTATTGGATGTCAAAATTAAGCTGCTCCAGCAGGGATATCCATTTGGCTTGTTGCTGTGCAAGTGCGCTCTGAGTTTTGAAATATATTAAGGATTTATGGTCAGTTAGTACTCAGACGTTGAAATGTCCTTCCAGATAACATCTCCATTTTTTATGTGTGATATATTGCTAGCAATTCCTTGTAGTGTATTAGGTATCTCTGCTGAGTATTGGTTAGTTTTCTGCTTTTGTAACATACTGGCAGGAAGTCTTGCTGCCCTGGTTGGCAGATGCGCAGGACTGCGCCAATGGCGGTATCACTGGCATCTGACTTGAGCTTGTAGCACCTGTTGTTATTAGGATATTGCAAGATTGGTGCTTCAATCAAAGCTTGTTTTAATAGTTGAAAATTCTTGTTGCATTCTGGTGTCCAGATGGATTTCTTTTTGGCATTACCCTTGGTTAAGTAATTGATTGGTGTGGTTAGTTTCCCGCAGTCTTTGATTATTTCCTTAGGTAAGCTACCATTCCAAGAAAGCATCTAACTTGTTTAATGGAGGTGGGGTGTTGCATATTATTTATGGTTTTAATTTATTTGGGTCTGCTTTGATGCCACTGTCAGAGACAATGTGACCCAAGAACAGGAATTCCTTTTCCATAAATTGGCACTTACTAAGCTTGGCATAGAGTTTGTGCCTTGAAAGTTGATTGAGTGTCTTGCAGACATGCGTGAGGTGTTCTCTTTTTTTTGAGAATATGATGATATTGTCAAGGTAGCATAATGTATTTGAGAGACTGTTTAGTGCTTGGTTCATCATGGTGACAAACGTTGTGGGAGTATTGGTCATCCCAAAGGTCATTACCCTACATTCAAATGATCCAAATTGTGTACAGAACACAGTTTTTGGTATGTGCTTTTTCTTTACTTTGACTTGGTTATAACCTGAGGTGAGGTCAATTTTAGAGAAAAATTTGGCTCTTGAGAGTTTTGCAAACAGATTCTATATAAGTGAAAGAAGGTATTTATTCTTTACTGTTCTTTCATTCAATGCTCTGCAGTCAGTTACTAGACGCAGAGTGCCTTCCTTTTTTCTTTACAAAGAACACTGCTGCCCCTCATGGGGATTCAGAAGGGCGGATGAAGCCTTTAGCTAAGTTGTCCTCAATGTGTGTTTTGAGGGTTTGTATCTCCATGGGAGAGAGTCTGAAGGGGGTTGCAGGTTTAGGCATAGCTTTACATAGGTTGATGCCATGTTTGATCTCCTGTTTGGGTGGTAACTCTGTGAGTTCTTCCTTGAATATATGGGTGTATTCATTTAGGAGTGCTGCAAGTTCTGGGCATTGGATTTTTGTTGTTTGTATATTATTGAATTTGGTGTACCTCATTGTGTGAAGGGTACTATCTTTAGTTAGACATTCTGAGCTGTCTTAGTTTATGACCTGGACAAATACTGTGTCGCTTAGAATGAGGTTGTTGGGTTCTTTGGGGATATTAAAATTGACTCCATTGCGTTTGATGGTCATGGTTTTTGTTTTCCAACATACGCTGGGGTTCACTTGGGTAAACCAGTCCATGCCTGCTACAATGTCGTGGTTTATGTTGTTCATGAAAAGTCCTTTGATGGACGTTTGTATGCCTTGGAGGTCAATTCTGAAGGAAGCTTTTTTGCCTTCAAGTAGAACCTTTGATTTGTCTGCCATTCTGGCTTATTTGAAGTTGAATTTGACAACTGGTATCTTGTTTTTGGTTATAAATATTTTTCCAACTATAGTGTGTTGTGCACCAGAGTCAAATAAAATTTTATGTGTATGAGATTTATAAGTACATGGGTAGACAAGAAGTTGTGAGTGATCTTTAATTTTTAGGTTCATAAAAATGGAGGATTACGGGACACGTGGGATGCAAGCAGTATAGTTTGTGCCTTGGTACAGTTTCTTTTCAGTTTGGGGGGAGACAGGGGCACTTAAGTCTGTCCCCCTCCTCTTTTTCCTGTTCCTCTGTTTTGAGACCTTTGAGGTCAGAGAATGTGGGGTCAGATTCATAGTAGGTTGCTATTTCAGCATTGTTTACTTTGGCGGTGTCCTCTTTATTGGGATGTGAGCGGTTTGCGCTTTGGCTGCAATTGCCATTGTTGCAATTGGAGTTGCCGTTGTTATGATTGGTGTTTTAGCGTTTGTTGACATTGTAGTTTTCTCTGTCATTGTGTGCAGCATATTCCATGTTTGCGTGTTTACTATGTGCTTGGCTTCTGCAATGAGCACGGGCATGGAGGTGTTGGCCTCTGGGTAGATAAGGGCAACTCAGAGGGTTTCATTCTGTTGATGAATGATGCTCTGGTGTGTACGTTGTCAGCTTGTGCTGGGTTTTGGATTTTGCGGTCTATTTCCTCAAATTCATTGACGTAAGCTGTGATAGTGGTATTTTGAGGAAGATTTCTGAGCTGTATTGCAATGTCTTAGAGGGATTTGGTGATGCAGAAATTGTGGGTGATGTCCGCTTTGAACTCTTCCCAGTTTTCAAGCTGGTTGTCAGTTTTGTGCTGACCCAGGTGGCAAACCAATTAGCTGCGGCCTTGTACATGCGTTTTCTGGCTTCCTTGACTTATTTTTTGTGGGGGAAACAGCTGGCATTGAGTTTAGAAGCTGAGTGATCTAGCCAGTTGATAACGTTTTCTTTGTTTTCACCAAAGAACTTGTCAATAACAATGTACTTGGTGTTGGTAACCTCACCTGTGATAGGCAGTTGTGTGTTTGTTTGTGGTTGAAGAGAGTGACTGTATTGAATTATATTGGTGCATGCTTTGGGCATGACCAGACCTTTGGATATGGTGCATCCACTAGGTATATCCTTGTTGATATTGTGAGCGCAGAAGTATGTCTTCCAGGTCTCCTGGGATGTGACCTGGTTGAGTACGTGAGCAAAGGTGGGCGGGTTCTGTTCAGTCATTCTTTATTTCATGGATGTGGTAAAAAACTGTAGCTGCTACCAGTGATAAGGAGCAACTTTAGGGGAAGCTTGGAATATGGAATTAAGAAGAGAAGTATATTTTATTGGATAATACTTTAGACTTATATAGCTTGTGCTGTGGCAGGGATATAGTTGGATCAAAGGTAGGGAATGTCATTTGCAGGATGGGTTCAAGTCACTGGATACTTGGAAGAGTCATGTAATATTAGTTTGTTGCCTTTCTTGGTATGTAGAACAGTATGTTGGATTGGCACCAAACCAGGCAATGCCTGGATATTAAGTGTGTCGGCGGTGACCAGAATACCAGTACATCCAGCTCCTTGACACTATTAACATATATTTAACTTTTAGTATTGCCAAAATAATCTCACATTTTTAGTATTCCATTCAGTGCATAGTTTTTTATTGAGCTGGCTTTAGCTTGTCTTTTCTCAGCAGCTGTGAAAAGCACGGTACTATTTTCACTAAAATAATGGTAATTAATCCAGAATAATGTAGTGATTACTAAGGATTGTTTGTGTCAGGGATCCACTCATTGGGAAGCTTTTCCCCAATTGAATGAAGAAGAGCTCCCAAGTTGAATTTGATCAGAGTGGAATCTACTGGAATTCCTATCATTAGCATGTGTAAAAGGTGACCAAATAGACAGAATCTTCCCAAGAAGGGAGTGAAGTAGTTGAGAAGATAATAGACACCGGTGTACCCCAAGACCAACCAGGGGGCCTTGGGGTGGATGATTGGGGGGAATCAAGATGTTTCAACATAAGGGGCATGTCTTCAACGCGGACCAAAACACTACCAAATTGAGTCTTCAGATTTGTCATTAGGAGTTGGTTCAGGGTTTTCAAAGTTAACATTTGCTTGCCCATAATTTATTAACACACACAAAGTCTATACAAGGAAGATGAACTTCATGTTGTTGGGGGAAACCTTTAAAATCTACTAATCAAGTGTTTAGAATTAAGAATATAGATTTATTGGGTTGATAGAAATAAAAAAAGTTGGAGCAATTTGGATGGGAGGAATTTGTCAGTTTAAATTCTGACTTCAAGTGAGGAAGGGAACATTGTTGTTACCAGATGGATATGCAAGAGTGATTTGAGAAGTATTGCCTTGCAGGACTGCAGCAGGCTGCAGCCTGCAATGCAAGAAGAGGAAGGTTGGGATATTGCATTGCAGAATTGTACCTTGTTTTGGGTTGGAATGGAATCTAGGGTAGGATGTGAGATACTTCTCTGGCTTGGTTGGTTTGTTGGCTTTGATTGGCTTCCTAGATCTCTGACTAATTGATTTGGATAATTTTCAAATTTATTTTCAAGTTGATTGGTTGTTTTATATTGACTGGATTTAAATTTATATGCTGAATCAATACTTCCGTCGTCGTTGTGGGTGTCTGAAGCCTTGAAAACCAAATTTAAAATAGATTTTATATTTTAATCTTTGATTTCACGCTCGCTTTAGATTTCGTGTTCAAAATTGCTTAATACACATTCATTAATCAATTTTGAATGTATTTTCAAATTGATCTCATTAGCAGATTTGGCTTTGTTCTTGGCTTCTATTTTAGTATTTATAAATGCAATTTCTGGTTTCTCCATCTTATTAACACAATTTAAGTCTAATTTGTGATTTGTGTTAGGGATGGAGTCCCTTACAGTTTGCATGTGAATGCTAAAGAAAGCTGAAAATGGCTGGTTTACCCATGGGCTGTTAACAAATTCAACAAAATGTATATTTTAAAATGTATGAAATTTTAACTTTTAATTTAAATTGTTTTTTACCCAAACAGGTTATTTATAAAAACTAATTTATATAAATTCAGCCCAAATTACTTGTACTTGCCCCAACCCAGCTAAAGGCACCAACTATCAAGCCAAAGTATGGAAAAATATAGCCCATAAAAGTTACACATTCTACCCACTGGATCAGCTCATTAGGTGGATATTTAAAATCCAAGCCCTTTTCGATCCCTAGACGTTGTACAACCAATGATTAATCAACGTCAAATATATAATAGTTAAAGAAAGGAGAGTTTATTTGGAAAAGGTGAAAGGGGCTATCAACAGAAACTTGCACATATTTGCAAGCCAAATTTATGTTTTGAAATTATTCGCTTTTTGATGCAGATTCGAATCTGGCACCACACCAAGCCGGATTCGACCAAGCGACGATAGCGAGTCGAACCTGAAGCACTTGAATCTAGATTTATTCGGATGGGGTTAAAGTCATGGAGCCCAGCAGGTATCCCAGCTTACTACAACATTAGGATTACTTAAATCCACATCTGTCAAAAAATATTTTTAATTTGAGATATATAATAGATTGTTTGAAGTTTGGTCCTCATCCTTTCCAGACATGTAGCTGAGCTAGCAAAGTACAACAGGCTAATTCAGTTTCTTCAAAACAGTCTATTAATTAACCATATATTTAAACCTAATATCTAAAATACTTGATATAAAGAACTTGTTGTCATTTTAAAATCAGTCCCAAAACAAACTAATATAACCTGTTCTTGGGTACCTTTAAAGTTAAAATGGGAAGCGCCACATCTAAAAACACAGTTAAATTAAACAAACATGATACAACTTTAATTGAAATGAAAACAAAAACCAGACAACTGAAAAGCTTCAATCGAAATGTAAGAGTGTCATATCTCCTAAACTGCTTAATAATATCAATACACAAATTAAATTCTAATCTTTTGGCAGCTAGATGAGAAGATCTCTGCTCAAAACAGAACGATCAAGGCTTTGGCTGCTGAAGGAAAGCAATCCAGTGCTATTAATGCACTCAAATATAAAAAGACACTCGAGGCTGCAAAGGCGAAATCTGAATCCTCACTATTTAATTTAAAAGAGCTAGTAAATCATTGCAATGTATGCTCCATGATATTAATACTTATTAAGATAGATAGTGTAGAGTTAGCTCAGCTGGAAGCGGAGATATTTAAGAGTTTAGAAAAAGGGTCACAAACTCTGCAAGAGATTCAAAAGGAAATGCCCATCGATAAGGTTGAAAGGCTTATGGATGATATAGCAAATGGAGTAGCTCAGCAAAAGGTATGCTTTAAAAGCATCTTACATTTTTTTAGTTTTAACTCTCTTCAGGATATATCATTTTTGCTTGGTGAAAACTCTCTGGATGACGAGTCGTTGCTAGAAGAGCTAGAGGCTTTAGAATCCGAAATACTCCAAGAACTTAAAACCAAATTTCCCGATACCCCAGCTAATGATAAGGTTTCAGCAATTGAAACGCCAACTCATGTTAGTTCCAACGAACAAGAACTTGGTAAAATCCATTTTTTTTCATGGCTAAAGTTCCAGATCTACCTGACGTCCCAACAACTAACTTCACTAACAAAATTCCCAATTCTCAAGAGGCACAACTAGAGCCAGCATTAAGTAACTAAATTTTAGCTTAAGCCCTTCAAATATACACAAAGGGGTTTATTTCTAGCCTGTATTATTTCCATGATATTCAGCATATATCGTGTGATTTTTAATAAAGTCGCCTGGGGTCAGAATATTTTCGGGTAGGTTTTTAAAATCTCAATCATTTTTCTTGGGCTCCCGCTTCCATGTATAGGAATTCTACAATGTATTCATCCTTGTTATATAAAGCACTACTTTTTACCCTCTAAAATCCAAAATCTACGCTAATCTAGTTTGATTCTTGAGGTCTCTAGTTAAATACTTTCTAATTTTTAACGAGTGAATCTGCTACCTAAAGATGCATCAAATCAAGCCAAAAATAAATACTTCACTCCCTCAATAAAGGCCTTAAACCAGTTGTATTACTGTTACAATAAAACCCTATGCGGTTCGTACATCAAACGTTTTAGTAGTTAACAAGCCGTATATGAATGGTAGCACGAGCGATCACTTATTTATGGCTATACAAATAAACTTTGATTATTATCCTTTGATATGTTGGGCTGTATCAATCAGAACTTGATAATTTCCACGCTTTCAATTTTATCTATCTCGATTCAACTATTTAAAAGGATAAGTATTTTATAACAATTTAGAAAGTTTCAAGTTGGTTTTTGATTTCGGCCAGTTGGCTGCCAGGATGTGATCACGTCGGTCTGAATTTCGTTGATCATTTTCAGATCACAATTGCGATTATAACTGCTTGTATCTTTGAGTTTTTGTTTTGCTACCCCGAAGGGTAAACCCTTAGGGTGCCAGACCACTGGTGGATAGGAAAAGCAGGATTGGACCCACCACCCTGAGTTGCAACACTACACAACATGGTTCCCCCATGAGCGAGTGTGTCAAGGCCTCGGTGCACTACCCCGAAGGCTCCGCCTCATGTGAAATGTGCTTGCCTCAAGCAGCTTCATTGTCTTTTGACTTTTTGATTGATGTAGCAAGCCAGAGCTAACACTTATTTAGCCTGCAGGCAAAAGGAAGGCTAGAAGAGATCAACTCCCAGGAAAATTCAATCCCTGTTTTTCAGTGACACCTGAAAGTTAATTCATGTGTCATATTCCTAAGAAATCCAACAGTACACACCACATTTTTCACTTTTCTTTGTGCTAGTAAAATAACAACCAAACATTCACAGTAGAGGGCCCCAAGAAGGCGACAGTTCATAACTATCTCCACCATAACTGCTTGTATCTGAGAGGGGTGTTCTTCTTATATTAAACATTTCTGTATGTCAGTGTTTAGCTTAGTGCAAGCCATAAATTGTTATTTTTATAATCAAGCCAAAATGGTATTTAAAATAGTACAGGGTTCTAGTTGGATGCTTTAGATGGTAACTGTAAAGTCACTTCCCCCTTTAGCCTTGGATAGGACAATCTTCCCACGTTGCACCAAAAAATCTGCTCAGAAACCAGCCAAATCCCTGAACTCTCTTGAAGATTTAGCCCATACTGTCAATGAGAGATTTGTGTTGGCATACCCTTCCCAGGCGGCAAATGTTGACGCTCAGAACTCTATCCCTACTTGGGAGGAATCCTTAATTAATTTAGACTATTTTTTGGCTTAGGCTTGACCACACTTTAGGTTAATTAAGTCTAAACATTCAGGTCGCGCTACTGCTAAATCATTAAATTCCAACTCAACTGGATTGAATGGTGAGCTGCTCCATTCATTTGACCCCAGCCAATCAGAGTTGGAGTTGGAAATTAGTGTAAACCCCTCCAGCTTGCTGGATCTGCCTTCAAAATTTCTCTTGCAGCCAATCAAACCCACGCCCTTGGGTCAGGTGACTTTGAATCTTGAATCCCACCCTTAAAGCAAGACAGGGGACTTTGGCCCCCTGCTTGCTCATTGTTACAATTAAAGTTTGAATTCTTTTAACTTAAAAATTTGGTTATCTTTGGGTCCTCTTTTGGTCCCTTTCAATTATATAAAGTGTTATTATTGGTTTTCTCTTTCTTTACCTTCTTTCTTTGCTCCTGGGCCTCCCAGAATCTTTCCAAAGCCTCATACACGTTGTTAACGTCAACAACAAGGCTTGTCACTTTTTCTTTAAAAGAAAACCACTCAAACTTAAAATTTAGTGATTCAATCAATATAATTACCTATTTAAAGTTTGATTCCATCTCTCTTTTGCTTTTGAATTGTTTACTGCTTCATATACGCTTTAAAGCTTTTAAAAACCCACTTTTGAAGTGCCTATATCATGTGGTTGCTGTTTGTTGGTTCCTCTTGGTCTTATTAGACTTTCTTGCTTGTCCTTGGTCACTTTATGTTTGCCTTCTGACAACACAAATCTAAAAAAACAAATTTCTGTTTGCTGGGTTCTGTTTTAGACCCAATTAAAATGTTGGTGCCTTTTGTTAAGTTTGTTGTTTTCACTCTGGCACCTGCCTTGGTGATGATATGGTGTACCACCCCAGCTCTTTGGGGTTGTATTTAACATTTATTTAACCATGTTGGTGCTAACCCTGATCAGTTCAAGTACATATTTGAGAACATCCCTGGACGGGCTCAGGATATCCTCACCACAAGCGAGAACGTCGTGAGACGCCTCACCTGCAATGACCTCAAGTTTCTGACCCCTGAACTAGCCCCCTCAGCGTCCCCTGGTCTGACTTCCCCATTGCCCCTTCCCTCTTAGGCCCCAGTTGTTTTGGCCCCAGAAGAAGGTGAGGCCGCCTCAGAGTCTGCCCCCAAGCACGCCCCATGGTTACTTGGTGGGATAATTTTGATGGGCTTGGACTCCTACTTCCCCCGACTATCTGCTGTGTCCTCCTTGTGGATGCCACTTCAAGCGGCCGTACCAGTCTTGCACTGGATGGTGTCCTGGTGGATCTTTACCCCAGGATGGGAGCCAAACTTAGTTAGTTTAGCCCCCCTCTCTCACAGTAATCACTTTGATTCTGACACTGTTTTTCCGAAGAACTAAAATCCGACAACGTGACATCCTTGTCATAATTTTTAAATAGTAATTGCCCTTTAAAGCTTTATATTGATGCCATATTTTCAGAATTTGGTTCATCAGAAAAACAATATCATAATTGAAGTGGGTATCATTTTGACATATGTTGCAACTTCAACAATCTCTACCTTTTAGAGAACTCTTCTCCAAAAATATATTTTGGTTTTACTAGAAACAGGGCCTCAGAAGCAACTTCCTAGCCCAGCACCTCATCATTATAATATCTTGGCTTATAAAGTAATATTCAAAGATACCACCATAAATATATGAATGCTTATGATACAATCCTTAGCAATAAAAGGCTAATCTTTTTTCAATAAAAGTGCCACTCATTTCTAATCTAATTATAGCATTAAGTATCTACACATCTATTTTCAAATTCACTTTATAGAAGTATTCACAACTACAGTAGCAGCAGTAGATTACCCATATCTAAATAAAAATAAATGTACCCAGCCAAAGAAAAAATCAAAACATAGCTCTACCCGCCACCTGAGCTGACTCTTAAAAGAGGATCCCTGTACCTGACAAGCTTACCATCCTCAGCAACCTGCCTATCCTTGTCCAAAATTCAAATATTGCACAACTAGAGAAACCTTGGGTCAGATTTATATTATTTCACCTTATCTCCCATATAAGGTGAATTATATTAGGTTTCACACAGTAGTTTCTAGAGCTGCAAGGGTGGACAGATCAAATATCTTTAAACAGGGCCAACTCAGCCTTAAGAAAATTAGGAGTGGGGCAAGTCAGTGGCTGTAAGTGATACAAATTAAATCAATTAATTGCTGACAGGCCTAGCATCAAATAAAAGCCTTTGAAATGCATTTCAAGATTAAACTGAATTCAAGACAAAAGATCTGATACATTGTGACTGTGCTGCTTTAGCAGAGCTACAATAGTAAAGAGAAGCATTATTAAACTAAATTAAGGCTTTATTTTAGAATAAGTAATTATATAGTTTAAGTGTGATAGATATGCTATATTAGCAGAGTTATAAGGGAGAAAATAATTTGAAACTAGATATATCTTTATTGAGATGTGTATGATTATAAAGTTTGCATATGTCATTTTAGAAGGAACAAGCTTAAGACAATCAATCAAATGGATTGGTCAGGGGATGGCTTGATCTTTGTAAGGAGTGAAGTGCCAAATTAAGCTGTCACTGGGATGAGATTGACATTAGTTCTTTTTTCCTGTTTTGGTAATTCAAGTTGACTTTCACATTTAGCTTTGAGTGATGGGAAAGTCAGTTTGAGTGGCACAGGGTCTCTTGTGCGAAACTTTTATGGGGGTTTGACTCTACTGTTTTGACATAAGCTATAAAATTCAGGAAGAAAAGTAACCTAACATGGGTGGTATTGTTTCAGGGGGAATGTGCAGCACTTCATATATGGATCCATTGATTTAGTTTCTCAGCTGGCAGGATTGTCTTGATACATATTGAATACAGGTTTTGGGCATGTTAATTGAACTCACATTGTTTCTGACTTAAAGCCTTGTTGGGGATCAACCCTGTTATTTTTAAAAGGCACAACAAAAAATGCAAATAAGAACACAAAAAATAAATTTTAGTTGCTCTGAGATGTAAAATAGTTCATTTAATATGCTTTGGTGGTACCACCAGGTGAACAAAATATAAAAAATATGGCAACCTACAAATGAAAAATTTAAAGGCATGAAACAAAATGAAGTTGTATAAGATGTATCATATTCACACCCTGAAACAAAATAATAGTGCTCCAAAAAGGTAAGAGGGATTAAAATGAGGAACACAGTCATTTTATCAATCTTTAAATTTCTTTATTTGAGTACAATGGGGTTTAGGCACTATCTGAGTTAGACTTTTTTAATTTAAATAAATTCAAGATAAAACTGCTTCTTTCAGTGTTTTTATGGCCTTCATTTTAAAATATTATTTACAAGTGATACCAATTTTTATATGCCTGAGGTGCAATATTCTTATCAGGATTTGCATTTCTTTTACTGCTGCTATGAAGGGGTTGGTACTATTATTTTACTTAATATTTCAAATTAATTATTACTACATCATAGTTAAATCTGAAACTTTGGATTTTTCTGATACCTTTCCCTCATACTGCTGTGAACCCCAATCTCCTGGCTAGATTTAAGTTATTATTTTATAGCTCCAAAGTTACCTGATTCTTGCTTGGCTCTGGTTTTGAACTCTGAGCCATTAAACTATTCTAAAGATTAGTTACTGTTACTAAATATTACCTCATTTTTGCTCTTTGAGCTTTGCTCTTGTTTTTGCCTTCCCCCAAATCTTCTGTTTTCAGCCTTTCATGAGAGATATGAAATCCCCTTGAGCTTGCTTTTGTTGTTTTCCTTGTCTCATGACTAATTTTTTAAAGTTAACTTTATATTCTTTACCATCTCTGATGGGAGTGAAGATCAATTTATTTTCCAGTTTCCCAACAAACAAGTTTTACTAACTTAAGTTAAGCTTGAAATCCTTGCATCCCACCTGAATTTACCAGGCCACAATAAATAGCTTGAGTCTTCACTCTCAAATTCAAGTTGAGTTATTTTACTTGAACCCCAAAAAGGTGCTTGTTTAGGTTGTGTGGCTTACTTTTCTTGGTTCATTTCCAAGCTCATTTTAGTTTAATCATTCTTGATATCCTAGTTATTTTTCTTCACATCATAATGTTGTAACTGTGCTGTTTTAGCAGATTTACAAGGGAAAAATATTTAGAAACTAGATAATATTATTTATTGAGAGATAATGATTATATAGTTAATGTGGGTCATCAATAACAGGAACATGATTGTGTTGATCACACAGTGGGATGATGAAGGGGGTGGCTTGATCCTGGTAATGAGTCAAGCGCCAAAACAAGGTATCCACCATAAGGGATCAGCATTTGTTCATGTTGATGAATTTGGCAATTCAAGTTGACTTCTTAGTCTGGCTTCAAGTGGCCAGATAATTGGGTTGCGGGTCACAAACCTGTTTACTCAGAACCTTGTTGGCAGGTTGAGTCTGCTGTTTTGACAATAATACCACTTGATTTCACATACCTTAAATCAAATAGTTTTTATATTAACACCCAGACTTTGATTGATAATAGTTTTAACCATACTATGAATACAGACCAATACTCAGATTTAGAAGTTAAAATTTTGAATCAATATTTCATTGTGAATACAGGTCTTTACTTAATGTTATTAGGCTTCCTTAATTGTCTGAGTCCTCATTTTACTTATTATAAGTTGTTAGGTGCTTTAATACAATTACTTTTAAAAACTTTACCAACATTTTACAGTGGGTTTCAAAGCTATGGCACTAATCAGATCAACCAAGATACAATCAAAATCAAAGTGATGTCAGGGCCCAAGGGCTTCTGGCTCTGAACCATTAAATTGAAGATTGGGTGTATTTGATTTATTTTTTCAGAGACCAAAAATAACTAAAAATGAAGGGGAGGGGAATCAGGCTCTTTTTATACCATTTGATCTGATTCTTCCAGATCATTCTCAGAGGTTCTTGGGTCTTCATCTGGGGGCTCATTCTGTGAGTCTGAGACATCAGCTGATTGCATGGTATCATATTCCTTTGAGAATATTTGAACTTCACACTTTACTTTTGTTTATTGTCTAAAAATAGCTTAAATCAAAGCTACTGCTTTATGGCTTCAATTTGAGCGTAAGAAAGTCCAAATTCAATCAGTATCAGCTGAGTTACATTAGTATTTGTCTGTGCAGTGTTGATTGTTGTCTTTGTAGGCCCAATACAGTAGTTTAAAAGCTATGATAACAGCCAAAAATACCTCAGATTTAAACAAAATGATTTCATATTTGAACAAAATCCAAGTTGCGCAAGATTCAGGATTCAATCAATTTATAAATTTCAGTTAATAAATGAACTGTCAAACAAAAAACAAAATTTCACTAGCCTAAAATACAAAAATTAAAGCAAATATCAAGCAGCATTATTTAAACCACAAAAAAAATGAACTGACACAACAAGTGAGAGGAATGGATGCTGTTATGGAGTATATTATAATCCAATCAGGATTCATATGAGGCACCAACAAAAGAACTAAAATAAAACAAAATTTGAGCAACCTGGAAGCAAGATTCCACAAGCACAAAACAAAATGAAGTCACACAAGATGTGTAGTATGAGCAGCCTAAAATAGAAAAATAACAGTTTTACAGCCAATCAACAGCTATCTAATTTAGGAACAGATGCATTTTATTTATTTTCATGGCTCCTGATTTTTGTAAAATGGTTTTGAAAACCTTCCAACTATGGAATGGTGATTACAATAAAAATAAATCATTAAATTTTAAAATTTTCTACTTTTAGTGATTTTATCCTAGGTTTTGTTTCAAGATAGTTTTTACTAGCAACAACATTTTCAACGGCACCAGCAGCCAAGCCAGCTTTAATGGAGGCAAGGCTCAGAACATGGAGGCAACTGTTTATACCCAAGCCTTTGAGGCAGGTAACAAGGAAGCTGACCTGTACCTGACCCCCAATCCATATGGCTTTGACTTGTTCAACAGTCACTTAGTGTCTAGCTCTTCCCCCACTCCCATACCCACCCCTGCACAAGCTGCCCATCAACCAAGCAATCAGGATGGCAACCTTGATTCCAAAAAACTTCCTGCCATCAGTCAACCTGCCCCCCCTCAGCTAATAAGGCTTCAGCTCCCGCAGCCCAGCGCCCCAAGCGACAAATCACCACTGCCAAAATTCTCCAAGAAATTGTGGCACTGAACCTTCAGGCTCTGTCCTGGGAACAGATTGCAACCCAATTGCAATTTACCTGGGCTATAATAATGCAAGGATTTAATAACTTAATGAATAAGGGGAATCTGATTGGGACAGCCAAGAAGCCCAAGAAGGCCCCCAAGTCACAAATCACTGAGGTGTACCCAATTATACTTGACCTCCTGCAGCAGGACCCCAAGCTTTCCTTAACCCAGGTCCGCAAACAACTTGCACATCATGGCATTTGGATGTCTGAGCGCATGGTGCAGCTCTGGATGCATGGAAAGGTGGCTTCAATATGGGTTCTTACCAATGTTGCTGGCAGCCAATGTGATGGCGCTGAGGATTCCCCACATGAGGTTGACATCAAATCAACTCTGGTCCAATGCTTGAAAAGTCTATCAGATGACGGCATGTTCAACTTGTATTATAAGCTATTAATAGTTTTCAACAATTTTGGCATGAAAGGAAGGGCTGCTACCCAAAAAGGGAGGAAACAGGTCAAGAAGGGGACATTCATTGGTGCATTTCTGGCTGTTTTAGCCAAGGGTTTTTTCTACTATCAGACAAACCCAGATTTCATCAATGGCTACAAGTACAGCCACATTTTTGGTGGATTAATTGACTCCTGGGATGGCTCTAATTCCAAGTACCAGGTTTTCTAGAGCCACCAGATGGAGGGTAGCTCCACTGCCCTTGAGGCCATCCAGGGACGCAGGCACCAGGCCTCTGTGTACCCAGCTGGTTATGCTGACATCCATCTGGGTGATGTTTTCTTCTTCAACATCAAATCCACACTACAGGAGTACCACCCTCAGGCTTTTAATGATCTTTATCTTGGGGTCCTCAACCACAATTCTCTCTCTGGGCACCAAATAGTGGCTGACTTGTTTTCACAAATGGTTTTCCATGTGAACATGGGCAACCAATCACACAAGGACAAGCACCTACCATCTTTTGCCACTGACACTTATCAGCCCATCCAGTAGTGACAGACAAGGAATATGACAAGCATTATATGGCAGCCATCACGTGCAATCCTCCTACCCCTACCCCTACCCCCGCCACCCCCACCCCCCACCTTCCAGCCCCATCCACCCACCCAATCCCAGACCCCCCAGGCCAGCACTGCCTCTATGTCTTCCTTCTTGCGCTATTCTGCCTACTAGGCATCACTCTTCCACGCCCCAATAAACCCCCTGTTGCCAAACATTTTCTATTTATATTATCTTTATTTTGAATTTCAATTGTTCATGTTCTCTTTGTTTATAGTTGTTTTTATTCTTTATGTTCAGCTTATTTCTATAAAATCATATATTTATTATGCCATGTATCTAGATCCAGAACACAGGTTTTTTTAGCAACCAGACACTGCTCCTTGTGAAAATATTAACAACAATGTGGTGATCAATTAAATTTGAATTAGAAAATTATAGGGTAATTGTATTTAGATAAAGTTGTTAATGATCCAAATTCAAAACCTTAATGATAAACTTTAAGCCAATCAGGAACTGAGTAATAAAGTGATTGTTGTGATATAAAGGATCATTCAATGATTCTTTGGTGCATGTGTGTCAATTAATATGATTGGCTGGATCTTTTGCCACTGTGCGCCATTGCCACTGTGGCAAGTTGTTGATAAGCTAATGCACAATCAGCAGCTGACTGAGCACTAGTCTATCAACAACTTGCCACAGCAGCAATGGCACTCAATGGAAAAACAACCAGCCAATCATATTGATTAGCGCACGTGCATCA
This sequence comes from Entomophthora muscae, assembly GCA_014839935.2. Lineage (NCBI taxonomy): Eukaryota > Fungi > Entomophthoromycota > Entomophthoromycetes > Entomophthorales > Entomophthoraceae > Entomophthora > Entomophthora muscae. Next base: position 183,682 of record QTSX02001441.1, on the reverse strand, counting down.
AAGAATTATTAATGACCCTTTATGTCACAGCAATCACTTTATCACTCAGCTCCTGATTGGCTTGAAGTTTATCATTAAGGGTTTGAATTTGGATCAGTAACAACTTTATCTAAATACAATTACCCTATACTTTTCTAATTTGAATTTAGTTGATCACCACATTGTTGTTAATATTTTCATAAGGGGCTGTGCAAAGTGATAAAAATAATATGGCAATTAAGGGACAATGCCAAAACAAAGCAAATAACATATATTGAGTTGAGTGTAAAACATATACACAATGGGTAAAAAATGGGATATTGGAGTAATGTGAAAACAAACAGGGATAAACAAAGAGGCAATTATATCATAATAACACAGATTTTATTGGGATGAAAGCTATAAAAACATATGGAAAGGTTAGTAAAAAATCAATGAGAGAATCAGAGAAGCTTTTGAAGGATCTTGACTCTGGAATTGCAGAGATCAAAGAAATTGACTGCAAGGTCAAAGAAAAAGTTAATTATGTTGTCCTTAAAGGAGACAAAAAAGACAAGGTTTCTGCAAAGGGCCTTATGACCAAAATACCAGACACCCCTGAGAAGACAATCAAGCGCTTACTAAACATTCAGAATACAGTGGTTGAGGGCCTCCAGTTTAAGGCATACAATCTTTCTGCGCCGTCTGTCTGGGTTGACAACCCTGAAATGTATGCCCACCTGAAACCTGCAAAGTGCATAAGGAAAGAGGATACTGAATTGCCTGCATAACTTCTTGCGCCAAGAATAGCCAAGCCTGCCAAAGCTGCAGGTAAGGAGGAAACCTGTGAAGGTAACCTAAAAAATAAAATTTCCAAATACTTACCTTTTTTTGTTAGAAAACGTTGACAGTGAACTCTGCTGGGTCCTGGTCCCTTTTATCCCCCCACCTTCTACGCCAACTACACCAAACATGTGGCAAGGCAGCTGTTTCTGTCTCCTCCTGTCTTGCGGCAGCTGGAGAACCACATCCACAGGTCCTTTCCTATATCCCAGGAGGCATTGGCTGAGCTTACACATGCTGAGGGGGCATCTGAGTGGGCAGTTACTGCCTACAAGGATGCCCAAATGGTCTGTCTTGACCCGGTGGTTCTCAGTGGAGTTTACTATGTAAACTCCATTGAGCTTGTTTGGGACGTCCTGGCAATGCTCCCATTCAAGAATATACTGGAGATGGGCCGGGCACATGTGGCTGCTTGCTTCTGCTTCCAGGTGGAGCACACCATATCTTACCTGTTGGAGAACTTTGGGCACGCAGTGGGTAAATTGGCTGTTGCAGACACAATAGCCGTAAAGAAGACTAAGACCCTCCTGGCAGAATTTGGGCTAGCCTGGAGTGCAGATGGGACAGGGCTCCCCTTGACAATGGATCTTACCTTTGAAAAGACCAGGCACAATAAGAAGATCAGTGTGGTCTATAATAAATTGTGCAAGCTTACACAAGCCTTTGCTGGACAAAGGCTTCATCTGGTGATTTATCTTGGGTATCTCTTCTATTTTAGAATGGGTGCCAGCGTGGAGGACCTAGACAGGGTCCTTCTTGGGATTGATGAGACCTGGCTCTCCCTAGATGGGAAGAAGGTCCCCCCCAGATACAACTTGGTTGACCATGTGATCCAGGACGCCCTGGTTCTGGCTGGGATATACAGGTTTTCAGCTCCGCCTAAAAAGCTTCTGCTTCACTCCCACCTGACCCTACTGCCTTTCACCAGCAGGTGGGAGTTTTCAATAAGGGTGTATCCACTGTTAACAGTGTGACGGTAGAGGTTGTGTGCCACCTTCATCACAGGGTGGGTACATACCACCAAACCTATTACAGGCGCCCTTAAAACTCTCTTTCCCATTAAATATCTTTGCACTTTAGTTTATTTATATTTCAAATAATTTTTATAAAAACTTATTTTAGCAAACAAGTTTTGCGACATAAATCCCAGAGAAGGTTTTCATAAAAGCATAATAATATACGTTAATAAAATACAATTCTACTTGGTACCTTATACATTTAACTTTTTTTAATTTGATTTATGATTTTATTTGATAAGAGTAATATAAATATATTCACATAATCCAGTATCAAGTGTTTAGGATAACCTCAGATGGCATAATAAAAATTAATATAAAATAAATAAATTACTAACCTCCATTAATATCCTGCCAAAACTGATTGTGGGCTTAGAAGCTTCTAAATATAAAATGATAATTAATAAATATTAAATAGTAAATTAGAGAATATAAAAAGGTTAGACAAGCTAAGCCTTTAATTGATTGGCTGTTTGGAAAGGCAGGCAGGCAGGGATGAACAAATCAGCGTGGCCATAGAATTTGGCCACAGTCTCAGCTGGGAGGGTATGGATTCCAGCCTGCAGCAAATCAAACAGGTCCTCAGTCCTCGCTGGGGTCCCTTGCTTGACAACTTGCTTGAGCCACCAAAAGACTTCCTTGATGGGATTTAGAAAGGGCAGATAAACGGGGAGGAAGAGAAGGCACATATTTGCCGTGGCCGATTGCTGGGGCCCACTGCAATGCTAATGTCAATCATTGGGAATTCCTCAAGAATATCAGCCACCTTATAGAGACCAATGTTATCCAGCACAATGATGTTGGTGAAGCCTAGGCTTGTGTGCCTCAGGTGCTCCTGGACTAATTGGAGGAATGATAGAAAGGTTTGGCTATTGTGAGAACCCAATATCATTTGATACAGCTTGACCCTCTTAGGACCAAGGAGAACCACCATCAAATAGGCTGTGGCGCGGACTGCAGCACACCAAGACACTCCATCATTTGAGCCTTTGGGAACATACCCATTGCACAATGACAAGGCAAATGCTGATTTGTCAATGTAATAGAATTTGACCGTCTCCTTGGCTTTGAGGGCAGTGTACGCCTCTGCGTATTTTTTCTGGGTCTTGATGTTGGTTGGGCTGTTTCTATTATAGGGTGATACCCCAAGTTTTTCCCAAGAAAATTGCATTCCCTTCACCAGATGGTAGTAAAAGGGAATCAAGGCCTCAATACCAAAAGTATATTTAACTATGACCTGTATATTTTTCAGTTCAAGATGGCAGTCCCGGGTGATCCACTGGTGGATTGCCCATTTATGCTCCTTGGTGAGCATAGTGGAAACACCCAAGGATTTCTCTGCGGCAAGTACTCGGCCAGTATTGATGAATATGTTGAATGTCTTGGAGGTCTACTTAGGATCCACCCCAACAAGAGCCGTGGCTGTCTTGTAATCACCAGATTCATGCATTAGCTTAAGCAGAATGATGCATTTGATATCAGGGATGCGCTTCTGGGTGGGTGTTTTGACAGTGGGGATTGACTTGTTGGCATTGGGCACAACACAGGGCATAGGTACCTTGGTGTAGAACACAGCAACCTTTTTTAACACCAGCTGTCCCACACTGGTTCTATAGAACTCTGGCTCCTTGTTTCTAACCGTTTTTGTGGTGATAACCTTGGTGGGCTTCCAGGTCAGCTTGGGGACCCAAGGGTTGATGCTCTGCACCCTAGCAGCTTGTGCTCCTCAAACCGGCTGTGTCAGTGCAGAGTCACTATCAAACTCTCCTCTCCTGTCTCCTTCCTGAGTAGGCATTTGGGTTGCACTAACTCTGTTTTTTGACCCGCGGGGCAACTGCAACTGTGGCACACAACGGGTGCATTGGTACTCTGTTGTTGGGTTCCTTCCATTTTGAGAATTTAACAAAATGTAAAATAAATTTCAATTAAGTTACCCCCTAATTTTAATTTTTGCTTTTATCTGAATATGGATATTTAATTAATATTTTTTCTCACCCAATATCCCAATTATAGATTTTTTATTTCTTATTTAGTTGTTTTTGGTTTTACAATGTCCATTTTAAAAAACCCAAATATTTTCTACCCTTTTTCCCATATTTTACTTCCAAATTCAAACACCCAACACAATGTTTTTAAAATTTATGTCTCAGATTGTGTGTCTTATTTTAAATACCTTGGTATCATTATTGAGTACAGTTCATTGCACACAACATTTGAGTGATTTTGTTTACATAGTGAGTTGCTATTGTGTTTTGTTTTTGGGTTGAGTTTTGACTCACTTTTCCTGAGTGTATTTTGTCACCAATTCACATAGTAAACATATGTACATCCAAAGTCAACTCATATCATTTTGTTTGTAAATCCATGTATTTTGGATTGTATTTTGAATGGTTTTGCTTTGTGCATGAGCACTTCTTTGCTGTGTTGACACATTTTGCCCATTAACACCAAAAATCCTTGTTAAAAGAGTATGTATTTTAACCTGATACTTGGATTTTGTTAAAATCTGAAACAATTTTTGTTTAAATCTGAGGTATTTTGGTTGTCACCATAGCTTCTAAAACTACTGTAATTTAAATATTAAAATTTAAATATTAATATTTAAAATAAAAAATAGAAATTAAAAAGTTAAATTTCAAGGGAATATAATTTATTAAGGAGATGCAAAATGCAAATGGAATGTGATTATTCCAGGGAATTATACCCCAAAATCCAAATTTCAGCTAGAGAATCTAATTAGATCCACATACTCTTCTGTACGTAGTGGACAACCCTGGATGCAATTGCTAGAGGGGTGGTGCCCTGCACCCTGGTGGTTGCCAAATGCTTAATAAAAGGGAGGTAGGTAAGCAAATCAATCAGCAGATTCTTTTTGGGAGGCATGTAGTACCCATAAAACAATGCCAATGCAAAGGAGTTGTACAGGACGTGCTTGACTGTCCTATACCCTTGCAGTGTCTTCTGGCGTTCTAGTGCTAATTGGCATATATTGAGTTGTATAGGTACAGCCTCCAACTTTTTGACGTTAGTTTTTAATATACTATGTAGTAGAATTCCTAGGTACACTACGACCTGAATCCTTTGCAAGGTATATTTTTTGGAGAACATGCACAATTTCTTGTACACTTGAACTAATCTGTTTATATAGGATGTTTGACTGAATTTGAATATTGTACCAGGAGGCGCCCAACTTGTATCTGCCCTCATGCCTCTGCAATCAAAATGAATAAAGGTTCAAATGTATTCATGAGGACTGTATCCCAACTTTATTTGATAATGCTTTGAATAATTCATTAAAAATTTCAGTTTTAGGTATTCAGCTCCTATTTGAAAGTTGGTTTTTATTAGGTTTTTTCATATTTCCTTGATATTTGAAAAGGGAAATTATTGTATACTTTCATAAATAAATTAATCAGAGTTCCTTTTGATATCTCTGTAAATTTCAGTCATCTCTTTGAAGTTGATAGTTTCTCCTATTTTGTATGCTTCCCTAATCCACAGCAAGCACCCCACGGGTGGTAAATATTCCCTGGCTTTTGCTTCTATCTTTGCAAAATTGTTCATATTCATTTGAATTATTTTATTTATTCCATTTTTATTTATTTGCTTTACAGAAGCTACCAGTGATTGGTAACCCCCGTAAAACCAACTGGGCATAAAGGCCGCCACTTCAGCAACCTTGTCCCCATTCCTAGTTATAACTAAAGTAAATATAAGTAAATCATAAAAAACTTACTGATTGTTTCCCCTGCAGCCCCCTCAGCCACAGGCGCCCCTTCAGTAAACTTCATGAGTGTTGGCTGCTCTTCATTTGTTTTTCTGGGCTTGATTTTCCTTATTTTCTGTGCAACTTGTGCTTCCTCTTGATTTTCATTAGTTGAATTTTCATTGTTTCTTAAGGTGCTTCTGCTTCTTGATTGTGCTTCATTTTCATCTGTTTCCATTTGATCAGTTTCCTCTACATTAGTGTTATTTTCCTTTGAGCTTTCATTTTCTTAAATCAATTTGATTTTTTGAGTACTGTAAATTCAGAACCTAAAGGTAAAAATGCGGGATTGTCAAATTCTTTTGCATGAGCTCACCAAATTAATGGATTAATTTTCATCCCAGAACAACTTACTTTTTTATATAAAAATATGAAATATATTCCAGTAAGTTGGTGACTTCACACAAAAGAATTTGACAATCCCGCATTTTACCTTTAGGTTCTGAATCTAAAGTATTCTTTTTGTTGGTTTTCAAAAATTCCCACAAGTTGTAACTTTCACTTTTGAAATCTAACTGCTTGAGTATTTCCTTTTGAAGATTTAAAACTATTTCCTTGTGTTCTTTGTTGACTATTGTTCCCATGCTATTTTATGATGTTTTTTTTTGCTGGACCAAGGCACTTACCTCATTTCCCAGTTGATTTACCACAATTTCCCTTATGTTATGTTCAAGCTTGAAAAATTTTTGGAGGGCTGACTCTAATTTGTTGATAAGGCTGTATATATTTGAAATTTTGTTTAAATTACATCAAAAAACTGGTTTTTATAGTACTACCTTCAACGCATGAATATTTTCCATCATCATTAATAAATTAAAGACCATAAATGTAAATATTGCATTAGAATATAGCAATTAGACGTCAACTCTTGATATTTTGATATTATGTGCATAACTCAATGCATTTTGTTTAATAAAATTCATTGTAAACTTGGCCTTTTTCATTGTAATTTATTTAAATGGACTGTGTTTATATTAGGGAGCCATTAACGCTTAGTACAAATATTGATAAATAATGCATTTTAAAGCCTTTATATTTACCTATTAGTAATAATTCTGTAAACTTTTTGGTTGAATTTTGTGAGTAATAATAATATAATGGTTTAATAAATTACTGTTTATTATCATTAATTGGCTGATTTTCTTTGCTGTGGCAATAGTGCATTTTCTGATATTTACGCACTGGTTTTCAAATGGTTGGTTTCACATCCAATTGCACAGGCAATGGGAAGTCAAGCCGCCACCCTGATAGCATCCAGTCTCAGGGTGACAACTTGATTTCCTATTGCCTGTGTGATTGGATGTGAAACCAACCATTTGAAAACCAGTGTGTAAATATCAGAAAATGCACTATTGCCACAGCAAAGAAAATCAGCCAATTAATGATAATAAACAGTAATTTATTAAACCATTATATTATTATTACTCACAAAATTCAACCAAAAAGTTTACAGAATTATTACTAATAGGTAAATATACAGGCTGTAAAATGCACTATGTATCAATATTTGTACTAAGCGTTAATGGCTCCCTAATATAAACACAGTCCATTCAAATAAATTACAATGAAAAAGGCCAAGTTTACAATGAATTTTATTAAACAAAATGCATTGAGTTATGCACATAATATCAAAATATCAGTATTTAACGCATACCTGCAATATTCTAATATAAATTTACATTTGTGGTGCTTAATTTATTATTGATAATGAAAAATATATATGCAAAAAATTACATTTCACCACATCAAATGTACAACACATTCTTTACATATGGGAAATATTGATAATGTAAAAAGAAAATATGATTAATTATGAATTGAAAGAGAGATATTAATTTTAATAAGTTGTCACAAAGAAAAGATTTATTTACTCATCAAAGGACAAGTAGGGGAGGGAATGGGCGGAAAGAACATTGCCTTCATCTGCACCTGTGAAAGGGGCGGCATCAGAGATAGTGGGGAGGGAATGGGTGGTGGCTTGGGAGACAGGGTTGGAAGGCAGGTGGCTTGACAGGGGATTGGGGAGGCAGGGTTTGTTGACTGGGAAGGGGCAGCAAGAGCTGATTGCTTCAATTGCTCAAATTTGTCTTCTGTCACATATGCAGGCTTGGTCAAACAGATGGATTAGCGTGGGGGGAGGCAGGAGGCCTTTCTGGATTTATCACTATCACTTGCATAGAAGATGATGAGATCTGATAAGTCCTGGACAAATATGAAAGGGGAAAACTCATACCACTGCTCAATTTGGGAGCCCATTTCATTGTAGATGACAAGCTTTGAGTGCCTGAGAGCAGAACCAAATTGTAGAGACATACATCTACAAGATGCATGTCAGCGTGGTTGGTGGGGTAGGATCAACAGGTATGCCCTCCTGACCTAATTTATTTGGTTGCCCATTCCTGCTGCTCCATCTCTGCACTCAGTTAACTGTGTACACGCTTGTTGGGTAGCCCACTCCTCCAGCATGTCCTTGAGCTCTGTCTGGTAGGCATACCCATCTGCGGTGTTCAATATTGAGGAGTAATGATTGACACACAATAGGGAAACTGCCAACAAAACCCCAACAAAACAATACAAGATTGGGCCGCACTTGTAGACATTCAATTGGATGCACTTTTCTCCAAAGTCTTGGATACTTGTCAAAATCTTGACATACAACAAGAAGATGACATCATTACGCACCCTCATTGCCCTCCCTTTAACAAAATTAATGATAGTTGAATTGTAGGGGTTGGTATCCACCAAATTGGGGCCACCAAGAACCTGATTGTATAGGATTCTGGCGGCAACCACTACTCTGTGTGTTGTGTTTGGCTCCTGGGGACGGCATCCAGGAGGACACAGCAGTAAATCTTTATAACAAAAGATTTGAGGTTCAAAGCTAGCCTTGGGTTAGCCTTCAGGGCAAAATTAAGGGCACATACCTGAATTTCCTGAAATACAAAATGAGGAATTCCTTTTGGCAAAAAGGAAAGGAAAAATCTTGAAGAATATTAAAGCCAACACAAATGTAGATAAACTTGTCTTTATTAGGAGAAATGATTCTACTTAAATAGTAGACAAGGGTCAATGATCACTCATTAGGCAACTGTGGTAAGTTTGACTCCCTGGTGCTTGACACCATAGTAAGGTGAGAATTCAGCTTTTTCCCTGATCAACAACTGGAAATTGACACTTTTTTAATTAACAGATCTTGATGTACTAAAACTTTTAATATAAAAAATTAAGCTATACAGCTATGGTATACTAAAGTAATTCCAGAAAACTCAAAAATGCAATAAAAAGTATACCTTAACTAATGAGAATAAGAATAAATAAGCAACTATTTCTCATTTTACTATGTAATTTACACTCTTCATTATAAAAATATTTTTGATTACCATAAAAAAATAAAATTCCAATGAGACAAAAATAAACATAAACACAATAATAGAAGTTATGCAAAATATAAAGAAATATTAATATTTATTTGATATAGTTCATATAAATATAAATGTGAATTTCTTTTGTTTTATTAGGAAATTAACAAAAAATTAAGATATTTCATTCACTTTCAACTATAACTATTCATCTCAAACTTACCATGTATACATAAAATAATCAGTGCTATCTAATTAAATCAAAAAACAGAAAAATTAAAACTAAAAACTAATTGATCAAAACTAAAAAGTAAAAGTTAAAACCATAGAAGCAAGACAGCAAGTTTATTCCTCCCCATTCTTCCCCTTTTTCATTTTTTCTCTTCCAGGAGGGCAGTTGCAATGAGCTCAAGCTGCTGCTTGATCTCTGAGGCCTTGTATTTATGCTTGGACACATTTTGAATGGCCTTAGTGAATAGGGTGGAGCATGTTGTGGGCTTGGTGGGGGAGACACAGTTTGCCAAGTCACGCAGCTTGGAGATGGTTTTCTTCTGCTTGTGCTGCAGGAGGGAGAAAAACTTATTGAATTTTGGGTGGAGCCCAAAGTTGGCCTTGAGGTGTTTGTGATAAGCCTCTAGCGCCGAGGTGGTCTTGAGCTCCCTGTTGATGGCCGCCCGGTAAACGTTCCAACTGGCCTTGGTGCATGGCCTTGCCTTGCCTCTGTGTGACAACCTTCCTAATCCACTGGGGCTCAAAGTACTTGAGGAAAGGCTTGAACTTTGTGTGTTTCACTATGTAAGGATCCTTTGAGAGAACTTTGAACCCCTGCGCAGTGTGCTCTGGCTTTAAAAAAGCCAAGGCACTAAATTGTGCAAGCACAAATTTGCAGGTGTCCAAAGTGTCCCTCTGAATCAACCTACTTAGCTCGGCATGGGCCTGCACATTCCAAGCAACTGCTTGGAAGTAGTGGAAGTGGCACCCCTGAACCTCCCTGCTAAACAGCTGCTTGAATGCATTGAACTGAGAAGGCTCAAAGTCCATGATGCATATGTAAGGCCCCAGAGCTCTCAGCCTTACCTTTTACTCCAAGTCAAGGGTGGCCTGGTCTTTGTCAGTGGCAGTAGGGTTGGTGCAGGTGTAGGGGGTCTTCTTGGCAATGTTGTTATCAGGAAGGAGGGAAAGTGCTTGGCAGATGATGGTAAAATCACGGGTGTAAATGGCCTTGGTGGTCCCAGGAAGAAGAAAGAACGCAAGTGGAATCACCTGGATATCAATCTGGGCATGGATCATCCAGAGCTGCTTGAACATCCAGGGGCAAGTGGCAAAGGTACCATCAACTAGCCAGATTGAAGCCCTTTTTAACTCCAGCAGTTTCTTCTGGGTGGCATAGAAGATTATGCAGTCTTTGGTGGCAGGCCCATTATCATGGAGGAGGAAGTGCTCCCCACTTGGAAGCTACTTGAGCTTGTGGGTGAGTGTAAGCTCTGAGAGGACGTCCAAAGCCTTGGGGGGAGGGGGATTGGCGGCAATACACTTATTGCTTATGAACTTAACCAACTGCTCTTGAGTTGGCACCAACTTGATATTGTTGGGTTTTAAATGCTGCAGGTCCTTTATAGCCAGATCAGATTACCAGAGGTGAGAGGATGTTGGGATCACCTGGACAAGGTACCATTTTAACATCTGGGTTATAAGATGATTGGGAGGCTCACAAGAGTGCTCCCCCTTCTTGGCAGTTACTTGCTCCCAGCCCTTGGTGTTTAGCTGGGCCCCGCAAGTCTTATCCTCACAGACAAAGTGCTTGCTCTTGGTGGCACGCTTTTGATTATTACAGTTAAAATTGTAATTTTCAGCAACATAGACAGGGCTGCCCTTTACTGACATGATGGGGGGGAAATGGGGGAAGCACTTGGGGACTTCAAACTCTCCTTCCACATTACAGATATTGTGGATGGCCAGTGGATCCCAAGCCACATGACCAGAGGCTTTGAGCTTCTTGGAGTACTCCTCCGGCTCATCTTGGGGATCAGATGAGGGAGGGGGAAGAGCCATCAGGAGGGGGAGGGGAAGGGTTCTTTGAGGCCTTCTTGGATGCCTCCTTTTTCTTACCAGAAGAAGAGGTGGGCTCATTGGCAGCCTTTGACTTCTTGGTATGTTGCTTCTTGGTGGGCTTGTAGTCGGCCTCTAAGTAGTAAAAGGAGCAGTTGGTAAGATCACCATCAGATTTATTGGGGGAGGAATTTTTGGGAGAAGTTGAAGGGGATGTGGAAGATGAGGGTGGAGGGTGGAGGAGTAGCAGGAGATGGAGTGAGAGAAGATGGTGTGGGAGGAGATGGGGTTGGAGACTTTGCCTTTGCAGGATTCTTGGCATGGTTGAGAGCGGAGGCAGTTTCTTTGGAGCCCTTGGAGGCTTGGCACTTGGGCTGTTGGCTATTCTTGTTTGATCTTGTCTAAAGAAAAGTTTAGATTTGTAAATAAAACAGTGTGAAAGATATGAAACACAGAAGTAAAGCAAAGTAAAAGTTAAATGAAAAGTATGTAAATAAAGTTTTATTTATCAATAAAAAAACATAAAAAGTAAATAGAAGCAAAATAGAAACTCAAAATATAGATATAAAGATTAAAACATAGAAAATAAGTGAATTTATGATGAAGCATCAAAGATGTTAGGTTCAGCATAACATCTTAGTGCTAAATCAATGTAAAAGTATAATTAAAAATAAAAATATGAAAATTATATGGAGAGTAGCAGGACAAGTAGTAGATTATAATTGCAAAAAAAATAAAAAAAAATAATGTGGAATTTTTTTATTGGGAGTTGAAAAATCAAAACATAGTAAAGTGTCAAGTTCGGCACTGTCAATCATCTGGGAAAAGCTGAATTCTCACTGTCAAGTATGCCAGAGTTAAGCAGAAAAATCAAATTTACTTTGTTTTTTACATATAAAACTTGCTTAAATTTAAAATGGGTTCAAAAGTTAACCCAAAAGCAAGGCAGTTTCATATGCTCAAAAATAAAAAAATACAACATAAGTTAAAAAATTAAATGAGTAGGAAGGTGTTTATTAGTGTTTAATTTATGCTGTGAAGAGCTAGGAGTGAATTATTTACCATAGTGTTGGTTAAAACGTTAAGAAGCTCTCTGCACTAATACCCAAGTTAAAGTGTTGAGTGGACAAGTGTTGAGTGGCGCTCATAGTGTGTCACATATTAATTTAGCCTTAATTCTGAGCCTTTGATTAGTTAAATCCAAAACCAATTGGGTGGCAAGTGGATAAAGTCAAACAAAGAAGATATCAAATTTCCATTTTTTATAGATTAAATATGAAGTTTCTTAATAAATTGGGCTTAATTTATGTGGCACCACTTAATACACAAACCCAGGAATGACATAATGTAAAACAAGTGGGGTATTTGATTAATGTCTATACCACTAAATCCAGTATAGTGGTACTTGGGAGCCTAATTGACAACTATGGATACTAATAATAAAAATCTAATAGTAAATAACAAATTTTATATAAGCACATATGTATTTTATTAATAAAATTAAAATTTGGCTTAAAAAGTGTTGAACTGGTTACTTTTGTTTTAGAGTGTCAAACACAGGTTCTGTCATTTCTATTAGTAAATTTACTTATAAATTGCCCCTTTTCAGGAAATTCTGATCTATTAGGATTGACTGAGCCATATTCTTATCACTGAAGCTGTGGGTCAACGTTAGATGGGACACAGCCAAAGTGACACAGCTATTCTGGAATACGGAGAAATTATAATAAGATTGATATAGTTTCCAAGTCAGAAGACACCTGAGACATTCCGGGTCTCAGGTCATAGGCCAATCCAGAAGCTTCTATAATTAGATGCTAAGGATTCCAGATTCCAAATAGGGACGCAAACCCAACCCAGAGAATAAAACGGAGAATTACAACTCCTGTTTCACCAAGAAGTGAGACGGCAAACCACCCTCACACATTTTAAATTATACCAAGCAAAAGGCAGGACTGGCTAAATGGATGTTAACTTAGTTGGCCTCAACTAAGTCAAGGTATATCTAGGCTGAAGAAGGAGTACCATCATTCAAGAATATTACCTCACCCCAAAACCTTATTCAGGTTTGGGATCCAACTCTGGAGGTGAAACTATTAGCTTGGGGATGATAGGCTAACTAGTAAGAGTTTTCCGCAGCTAGACGCCAGTTTGGCTGCTAGATGTCAACTATAAAGGGTCCTTCCAAGATCACTTGGAGGACAGACAATTTAATACCCTTCAACATCACTACTAGTCCAAATAGTAGCAGTGTCAAAGTACAATAAGAGCAACTTATTGATACTTGTGAATTCCTGCCAAACCACCACAGACGGTGTTGCGTCTCCAAAGGACCACAGGACTCCCACATCACTCAGATCAACCAACATTGGGACACAGCCTGTTGCACACACCATCCACACCAATAGATGCACATCTGTCTTCATACAGATATCCCATCCCAACATGATTAACTCACCTAATAAAAATAATCTCTCTTCTTTGTCAAGATCCAGAAATCTTGACAGTGGTGCTCACTACAAAAACAAGCTTCCATTGGTGTCAAGTCAAGGCGCTGCCTTGCCACTGCTGACCCCCAGCTTTTTTGATAAGTACAGGGGGATACATGGAGACCAGCAATACTGAGCAAGACCAATCCTTCTGCTTAGAGCTGACTCCATACAAAGCACCCACTATTCCGCTGGAAATGATCCAGCTCAATATTACAGGGACTGCTGTTGCTATGGGCCAACAACAATATAACATAGAGGAGGTACATACCGTTTTGCAGGCATTGCAACATGATAGAAGTAACCTCAATGATCCCCAGGGCAATGCCAAGTTTAATTTGTTCCAGATTGATGGTACTACCAACAACCTGAGTAACAGTTTCCACAGATACTAGGATGTCACTTGCACCCAGCTGGTTTAGCTTCTCTAATTGGATCAGAGCAGGGTCCAGGAAGTGCTTGCATATTTTGTGCACCCAGCAATCAAACATCTCCAACGGCTGGTTGCCAGGCAGGAGCTGGAGTTGAACGAGCTCAACCGCTTTTGCTCTGAGCTACAGTTGGCCAACCATAATTTGGGCAGTCAACTGAACATCAGCTTCAAAACTGTACAGACCGTTGTGGCAGACCTATGTGGCTCCACCGCCTTTGCCCATGGTAGGGTAGACAAGATAGTCAACCAATTCAACAACCAGGTTGATCAGCTTGTTGACAGTGTCTTGGATAATTGAGGCCTAAGCGCACAATGGGTTGCAGATGTAACAAACCATTGTGTAACACTAGCCACCATGTACAGACATTGCCCAGCAACCAAGATCATGTAGATCTTGTTACCCAGCAGGAAGACTTGCACCAGTCAATTAGAGACAGCTGTAACAAGCAGGACACACGTCACTCCAAGGTAGTCAACTATGTCAACATGATTGCGGAAATGGTCAACAAAATGAAGACCACCAGCCGTAGCCAACACACTGTTTGCAATGAACAGGAGGACCATCAGTGCTGCCTGGATCACACAGAATATGCCAAGGACCAGAAAAAGCTATGGGATGCAGTAAAAGATGCACAGAGTTTAGCATCTGAGCTGTATGAAGACATAGCAGGGCTTTGCTGTGATCTTGCTGCTGCTGAGTTCCAGACCAAGGAGCTGTTAAACTGCCAGGATCTTTTAGCCAGTACGGTCTTGACAGCAGAGAACAACTACAGTTCTCTACTAGAGCAGGTACATAGAAACAAGACCTCACGTAAGGAATTCAAAGCTAACGTGCTAGCCAGACTGGCTAGATTGGAAAGTTTAGCCTCCTTGGAAAGTAGTACGTCTTCAGGCAGAAGAGTGTCGCCCATACCAGCATCAAGCCCAGAACAGCGGAAAAACTCTTCTTCTCCTGACTTCTTCAACCTCTCTCCTGACAATGTGAGCAATGAATCAGGTGATACCCACAAAGTTCCTAGAGGAGTAGCAGCCTTGCCACCCCTCACTCCCTTGTCAGTGCCGTATGCCAATAACACTCACGCCACTAGAAAGGAAGATACATAACTAACTGTCCCTGATCATAAGTTTAAACCACTCAACCTGCCAAAGTTTGATAAAAATGTAAACATTCAAACTTTCATCTGCCTGTTTGAAATATCCATGAGAGGTGCAAGTGATCACATGAAGGGAACCACCCTCATAAACACTCTTGATCCCACCTGGGTAGACGCCATCATGCCCTGCCTACCATTAGATGATTGGACTTATGAAAACATGCAACAGGCTGTCATTGAATAATTTGGTAGCAAACCAGATTACAGGCTCAAAAGGAAGAGTTCAGTAACATCTTGTTCAAGAAATCCAAGTCTGTTCAAGACTTTGCCAACTGCTTCTATCACAAAGCGCAGGTTCTTCTAGGTGCTGGGGTTCTTTCTGAGTTGGACTACAGAATCACCATGGGACGTGCACTGTAACCATACCGGGAATTAGCCAATGTCATGTTCCCTGTTTTGGATCAATCCAGCTCAACCCAACGGATCACCAGTTATTTGAGCTGCCTTGGGGCCCAGTTTGGAGCCCCAAATAAAGGACAGAATAATTTCTTGTCTACCCCCACCAAGGACAAACCTCATAAACCCAAGCCTGACGATGCCGCTTCTGACTCAAATGGTAAATTAGGAAGTGACTACAAGACCAAGGATCTGCCAAGCCCTTGCCACAAGTGTGATAAGAAAGGACACTGGGCCAGCATCTGCAAGGGGAAAGGGCGTGAGTCCTCAGTAAATGTGGTGGTCAATCAGAAACAGGATGATCAGGGAAAAGCCAAGGCAGGCCAGTAGAGGAATATACTGAGTCTGCCACTTCCCCAATTCCAAAAGAACCAGATTCCCAGTCTCCAGAGGTAGCTGAGTCCAATACAGCCCCTCCTGAGACAACAGCCCAAGAGGCATCAATAATTGATCTGCCTTTGGCCAATCAGCCATCCCACTTTGCCCCCAAACAGGAGTTCAAAGAGAATCCTCTACACATGCTTGTGTCAGACAACCTTCACGCTATTCCTGCTAGAGGTAGGGGACGCCCAAGGAAGGTTGCACCAAACGCTGTAGAGACAGTTTCCAAACCGTACACAGCTCAAGTACAAGAAATTTGCCTTGCTTCCAAACCCAGCGTAGCCAGTGACCTACCTTCCTTGAAGGGAGTCCAATTCTCCCTTCCCATTGAGTCCATTGAGGCCAACTTCCCTGAGATTGGTCAAAGTCTCAAACAGCACTTCAATACTCTGGCACCCTTGGGTGTACACATATCAAACTTACACTCTGAACTCTACTCTGAATGTACATATGCAGATATCTCTGTTAATAAAGTCAAGGTGTGTGCCATAATATATAGTGGCACCCCTATTAATATTATGTCCATCCGCCTTGTCAGGAAGCTAGGTATTGCTCCTGACATTGTGCATACCAGAGTATATGGTACTGCCAGTAAGCATGTACCACGTCTGAAGGAGCTTACAGCACTCTACCAATGCGCTTTGGTTTCATTGCTGTGTCCTCTCCTGCCATGGTCCTGCCCAGCAAAAATTACAACATGCTCATTGGTACTGCATTTCTATGTAAATACGGGGTCAGATTGGACATGAAGGACAATACTCTGACAATCCTTTGCCAGACCATCCCACTGTATTACACGTGGGACGCAAAACCACCAGCTAAGGTAAAACCTAGCATCAATCTGGCATACAAGGACAGTGTGGTGGCAGTTCCCTACACCTGTACGGGAAAAAAGGGAAAGTGACTGCCAACCCAGATCAAGGAGCACAAAGAAATTCTGCTCCACTTGAGATCAACTCTTAAACTTGGATCTGGCCAATAGCAGGTTGTCAACACGGGTTTAACCTTAGACATCCCTTCAGGATTACATGGTGAAGTTCATCAGCCCTGGGGACGTTCAAGATTTGAACTATGTATTGCTCCTGGGATAATCATTCCCAGATATGGCAAAATTCATGTTCTACTAGCCAATCTTCAAGGGCATGACATCCACATCAAGAAGAACCAGATTGTAAGATTTGTTCATCTTCTACTAGTTGAAGAACTGGAAAGCTTCAAGTGTATTGAAGACCTGTCAGAAATGGATCTCCCTGACCAAGTTGAAGCCGCTGCATATGTTACCACCTCATTGGATGATCTATCTTCCCTCAATGACACTGAACAGGAACAAGCCAGCGCACTTTTTGAAAAATATTTTTGCATATTTGCGGAAGACAACTTCAACCTTGGGTGCGCCAATGAGGTCACTCATCACATCAACACGGGGGTAACAAACCTGTCTGCCTTTGACTGATTCAATGCTCAAAGGCCAGTGAAGAAACTGTGAGCAAGGAAATCCAGTAACTTCTAGACAGAGGCATGTTGATCCCATCCAAGAGTCCCTGGGCGTCACCCATCCTTATAGTAAAAAAGAAGGATGGGAGTAATTGAGTAGTGATAGACTACAGACGCCTGAACTTGATAACCAAAAAGGACTTGTACCCGCTGCCTAGGATTGACGACGCACTGGATTGACTTGGAGGGGCCAAGTACTTCTCAGCCATATACCTCATATTGGGGTACTGGAAAATCAAGCTTCTACCCAAGGAACAAGAGAAGTGCGCCATAATTACCTCCCAGGGCCTTTTCCAGCAACCCAAATGCCTCAAGGGCTGTGCAATGCACCTGCAACCTTTCAGCAGGCCATGGACACTATACTGGGTGATCTCAAGCTCTTCTACGTCATAGTCTACCTGAATAATATCAATGTGTTCTCAAAAACCTTCACTGAACACCTTGAGCATTTGGAGGCAGTATTCAAAAGATTGGCAGATGCCAACTTGAAGATCAAACCCCAAAAATGTCAATTCTTCAAGGATCAGTTAGAATACCTTGGATTTGTGGTGGATACTGCAGGACTTCACCCTCAGCCAGCTAAAGTGGAGGCAATCACCAAGATGAAGCGGCCAGAAAGCAAACACAATATCCAGGTCTTCTTGGGGATGGTAGGCTACTACTGTCGCTTTATCGCCAACTTTTCCTGTACTGGCCAACCTCTGTTTCATCTACTGAAGAACAGGGTCCCCTTCCTATGGACAACAGCCTGCCAAGACGCTTTTGATACCATCTGCACTAGCCTGTCCTCCAGTCCAGTATTGATGTATCCGGATTTCAGCAAACCTTTTGTTGTACATATGAATGCCTCTTTATCCGCCTTAGGAGCTGTCCTTTCCCAGTTAGACAACACAGGGGTGGAACACCCAGTGGAATATGCTAGCTGCTCCCTGAATGTACATGAGCAAAACTACACAGTCACAGAAAGGGAATGCCTTGCTGTAATATACACCTACAAGCAATTTAGAGTATACTTGCACGGGGTACACTTCACTGTGGTCACTGATCACGCCAGCCTCAGTTGGCTGCAAAGTCTTTGGGAGCCATAAGGACGCCTTGCCTGGTGGGCATTAAAACTCCAGGATTTCAATTACACTATAGTCCACTGTCCTGGCGCCAACCACCAGAACACAGACTGTTTGTCAAGACTTCCCATATTTGCTATAGTAGCAACTCAGGCCAACCTGTTATACAAAAAGATTCTCACCAACAAGTTTGAGGACAAACCAGAAGAAGTACAGGCAATCCTCTGTGAGCTCCTCAAAGACTGTAAGGTGGAGAACCAAAAGCTGTATAATTACCATGATGGTGCCAAATACATCTTTCCCAGACCTTCAGAGCGCCCAGATCTGATAATGGCCGCCCACAAGACAGTGGGTCATGGTGGCTTAAGAAAGACAGTCCACCAGCTTCAACAACATTACTACTGGGAGTCACTCCTCTTTGATGTGAAGGAAACCCTGACCTACTGTACAGAATGTCAACACAAGAAACCCTTCACTGGTAAGCATCAATACAAAGCAGTAGAGCCCAATTTTGCTTGGCATACTGTTAGTATAGACGTGGTTGGGCCTCTATCAATGTGTGTTAGTCGTTTGCACTACATTATTGTGGCAATTGATCACTTCACAAAATGGGTAGAAGCTAAAGCGCTGCAGCATCAGCGCCAAATTGACAGCCAGGTTTGTATTGGAACAAATTATCCATTGACATGGCTGCTCCAAGTTTTTTCTCACCATCAACAGAACAAACTTCACTGCTCACGTAATTCCAAAATTAAATGAGCTCATGGGCGTGAGGAGAGTGCTCTCTACACCCTATCATCCAGAATCAAATGGAATGGTTGAGAGAGCTAATGGCGCTTTAGTCAACATTCTTCAAAAGCTGGCAGACTCCCAAACTTTGGAGTGGCATCTTTTCCTGCCTGCCGTTGTGTTTGCATACAACATCTTGATTCACAGTATGGCTGGCTTCTCCCTGTTTTAATTAACATATAGACGTCATCCAGCACTCCTGCCAATTATGTTTTCAGCAATGGGGGACCTGGGTAACATAACATATCAACTATATACGTCTAGGTTAGCTGACACACTCATCAAGCTTCAATATGAAGCTTTCACTGAAACCTCTCTCATCAGGAATAAAGGACGCAAGACTGACAACAAGAATTGACAAGCCTTAGCCAAATTTAAAATTGGCACTCAGGTTTCATACCGCAATAGAGTTGTGGGACGGGCTCATAAGCTTGACAGCATCTGGAAAGGGCTTTCAAAATCATTGAGAAAACCTCTCCAGATGCTTACAAAATCAATGATCTGTCCAATGGAAGACTCATTAAAGAGTCCACTCCAGGTTCCTCAAGCCATGTTTTTCCATAACAAATATTGGCTCATAATAAAGTTTACTAAATAAATTCTAAAGAAAAAAATCATAATAGGAAGCAGGCTTTATTTCAAACAACTAAGGGTCACCCTCCTGATATTCAGGATATTTCCATCCCTTTTGGAACCAGCTACTTGGGTGCTTCCTCTCTGGGACCTTTGCACCACCTGTCTCAGACTCCAGAGGCTCACAAAAGGAAACTTCCTCCCCTCAGCAAACCAGAAAGTGACGGCCTGCAGCAAGAGTCTATGCTCACTGGGGATTACCTGCAAGAAGCAAACAAAAGGAATTGGGATCTCCCCAGAGACGGCATCAACTTGCCAGAGTCCAACGTCCAAAGGGAAAGCACAGGATAAGACCACACAGTCCAACATGAAGTCAGATATATACTAATAACAGCACAGCAACGGCGCCTTAAGAGAGCCCAGGTTGTTACAAACCTTCTCCCATTGCGCTGCCATATTGTCAGCGTTGACCATTGACAGGCTAAGATCAGGGGTAAGTATTATGTCCCCACATAACACCATCCCACAAACCACCTGCTGTTTGGCGCCACTGTCAATGTTGGCGTACACGCTCTGGACCACACAAAAGATACAGCTGTCCCGCGCATCTGAGTAGTCTACACCACGGGACAAGTACAACATTGGAAACCCCTCCAAAGCGCCAAACCAAGAAGAAAAAACCCGCAAGCAAAAGTCCAGCACATAACTTTGACAGGCCTTGCTTGCCCCGCCTGTGTCACCAGTAGCCACCAGGAGCTCTGCTAACTGTTTGCCTAACCGCCCTGTCAAGTCCTTGTCCTCCATACTATGGAAGCCTTCACTAGAATGGTTGATGCACCGCTTAAGGTCATGGCGCAGGCACTGAGCCATTACCATGAACAGGAATTGAGGAATTATATCCATTCCCACATAAAGCTGGGAAATGGAAAAACCCTTGTCACCCAATCAAAGTAAGGGCACAGAATCAAAATCAGGCAGATTAGCGTCCATTGAGCAATAAGTAAAGGTGCCTAAGTGAGGGTTCATGACCAAAGGCTCCCTCTCTAAATTCCAAGGGCAGGTGCGCACTGAACTGGCCTGAGGCTCAGCAAGGCACTTTTTGCCACCAACAGAAGACCGCCCTGCAGAATCACCCTCCACTGGGATTTCATTGCTATTTTTGCCTGGTACCAAAATCTCTAAACCAGACCAGAGTGAACCAGTGTCTGTTTGCCAGAGCCCACAAAGCAACGCCACCTTGGCCTCCTTAGACAGCCCACGGAAATGGCAACGGTCCTCCTCTGACATCTGCGCCACTCTTTGGTGGGCATTAGTCTTGTTGCTAATACCGGAGTAATTGGAGTTATTGCTCATATTCCGGGCTAAAGAAGTTCTTCAAAGGTTATATAGCTCAGTCAAGTGGGGGTAAATGTCAGGAAATCCTGATCTATTAGGGTTGATTGATCCATATCCCTATCACTGAAGCTGTGAGTCAACATTAGAAGAGACACAGCCAAAGTGACACAGCTATTCTGGAATACAGAGAAACTATAATAAGATTGATATAGTTTCCAAGTCAGAAGACACCTGAGACATTCCGGGTCTCAGGTCATAGGCCAATCCAGAAGCTTCTATAATTAGATGCTAAGGATTCCGGATTCCAAATAGGGACACAAACCTTACCCAGAGAATAAAATGGAGAATTACAACATCCTGTTTCACCAAGAAGTGAGACAGCAAACCACCCTCACACATTTTACATTATACCAAGCAAAAGGCAGGACTGGCTAAATGGATGTTAACTTAGTTGGCCTCAACTAAGTCAAGGTATATCTAGGCTGAAGAAGGAGTACCATCATTCAAGAATATTACCTCATCCCAAAACCTTATTCAGGTTTGGGATCCAACTCTGGGGTTAAAACTATTAGCTTGGGGATGATAGGCTAACTAGTAAGAGTTGTCTGCAGCTAGACGCCAGTTTGACTGCTAGCTGTCAACTATAAAGGGTCCTTCCAAGATCACTTGGAAGGCAGACAATTTAATATCCTTCAGCATCACTACTATCCAAATAATAGCAGTGTCAAAGTACAATAAGAGCAACTTATTGATACTTGTGAATTCCTGCCAAACCACCACAGACGGTGTTGCTCTCCAAAGAACCACAGGACTTCCACATCACTCGGATCAACCAACATTGGGACACAGCCCGTTGCACACACCATCCACACCAATAGAAGCACATCTGTCTTCATACAGATATCCCATCCCAACATGATTAACTCACCTAATAAAAATAATCTCTCTTCTTCTTCAAGATCTAGGTATCTTGACACCCCTTAAATTGGTATTTTAGCTAACCAAATTATTAAACAGAGTCAAGTTCAAGTAAATTTAACCTTGTTTTTTGGTTTCAAACCCCTAAATTAATAGTAAAAATTAGCTTAAAGTCAATTAAGCCAAAAATACTAATAGATTCACATATGCACACTTGACTCCCTGGTACTCAACACTTTGTCAAGTACCAGGGAGCCAATCACCAGGGAGTTGAACTTACCACAGTTGCCATCAGTGGGTATTTGCAAATTGACCTGCCTCCTGCTGACCAAGAAAAATGCGCTATCATCACCAACCAAGGGCTTTTCCAACCCACAAGGATACCCCAAGGCCTATTCAATGCAACCAGCCATCTTCCAGAGAGCCATGGCCGCAGTGATGGGAGATCTCAAGCTATCCTGTGTCCTATTATACCTTGATGACATCAATTTTTCTCCCACACCTTTACCAAACACTTGGCTCATCTGGAGGAGGTTTTCAAGCAGCTCTTAGCTTCCAACCTAAAGCTGAAGCCACACAAATGCAACTTCTTCAAGGAGAATCTAGAGTTCTTGGGTTTTATCATCAGCTGAGATGGACTCTGCCCTGTTCCTCTCAAGGTTGAGGCCATTGAAAAGATACAGGTGCCTTCTAGTAAAAGGGATGTCCAAGTTTTCCTAGGGATGATATGTTACTATTGCTACTTTATCCCCAATTTTGCTATACTGGGGGATGCACTCTTCCAACTCCTTTGTGCCAATGTGGACTTCTTCTTGAGCCTGACATGCCAGAACGCATTTGAGGCCCTAAAGAAGACTATCACTGTGGGGTTCCTGTCCACTAGTCCCCAAAGTGTGTCCTGGGTCATAGCCTGGGACCGGCTGGAAGGGATTATCATTCTCTAGTAAGGGAAAATGTATCTCAGAAATATGTATAGGGGTTGAAATGGGCTTTTATTCACTCTCAGAAGGAAGATCCCCTAAGGAATCTTTTGGTATATGGCCTGGGGAGTCAAGAAAACAATATTTATTTGCCAATACTTGGAGTCCTCCAACAATATCTTGGACTTCTTTTACTTGGTCTTGGACTTCTGATCCTTAGACTTAGACTCCTGCACCTTAAACTTGGACTGTGGCGCCGCGCTTAGAATCCAGCTTCTTATTCTTGGGCTCCTGCTCAGTTATCTTGGGATTCAGCTCTCTTTATAACTCCAGTGGCCTTGTTATTCCACTTGTATAAGTACAACCAATCTCCTGCTGACAATCAAAAGGCTTCCAAAAATCTCTCGGCAGAAGCTAAAAAGGCCTGGGAAAGACTCAGAAAGACCCTGTAACTTTCCAGCCAGCCACCTTCTTATAGTGTCTTTTTCCCAATAGTTCCTCCTTCAAAATGGCTTTCTTCAAAAACTTAAACCATTGCTGCTCACTTTTTCCTATAATAACTTAAGCTTACATACTTTCTCAAAAGCTTAAAGTATTAATTCACTATTTCCTTGCTTATACTTTAAGCTTTTGACTTCCAGCCAATTATATTCATCAGGAAACCTTCCAGAACTCAACCAATGAATACAAAGCGCAAAAATAGACCATTTATGAAGTTCCACTGAGATCCAACTAGGAAATCAATTTCCACCGTTCAAACCGCTCAAAGCAACAACTCTTTGTGCACCAAAGCGTGAATTGGTTCACTATTCCAGCACCAGTCTTCACTGCATTCAACCTAAACCAATTTAAATAGTAGAATACTATTTAAATTGTTCTTTCTGGACCTCTTCAACGTTTTCCCCATATATTTACAAATATAGTAAAATCTAAGGAAAACGTCCTATCAAAACAACTTTGTATCCTGCTCTCATAGCAACATACCTTTGTATATCCTAGGAACTTAATAAATAAATATCTTACCCACACTTCTATCCACATTCCTTCTTGATTTTAATACCAAACCAAATCAAAATATTCCACATATTCCCACTTTGGCAAACCAATTTGGCAAAATCTTGACTCATTTCTCCAGACCACCAGTTCTTCACCATCATCTTCTGGTCCTTTGGCCAGCTCATTTCAGTCTCCATCAGCTCATCAGTCCTCTGGCTACTCCTTTAGCATGGCCAGCTACTCCTGCATCATGATCTATAATATCTTCAGCTTATCCTCACTAGGAATCACCTTGGTTCCACCTACAAAAAGAACCCATTTTGGTTCCAAACTTCAATATGGACCAACAGTCCCTCAACTAGTTTTCACTGTGATAAAACAGTCCTTTTTACTAGTCTTCTCTTCTAATCCCTTTAACCACCTTGGTTCTTTATCTTAGTCCCTGTTGCCAGAACCTGTAGACCCAGGCATGAGTTTACATTGAACTGACATTTGACTGGGCCCTTGCAAGTGGCACTCCACTTAGGCCATTCAACCATAGATCAATGTCTATACATTGTTTTTACTCATCCAGGTAATTAAATCTGGGCTTTCAGTCGCCAAGTAATCAGCTTTACTTCCCAGAGGCCTGATCATACCAAGTTCTGCAGCTGCTTCCCCAAGCAAACCGCCTTGATGAGCCCCTGAGAAAATTCATGCCCTCCAATGCTCCCTTTGGGTCCCCCCCAAAGCTCCCATGGGGACATAAATGAGGGCACCCTACCAGTCCGTTGGGTAGGATGCTTGCTCACAGACCTCCTGTAAGCGTATCAGGGTATGTAGAGCCCTCAGAGCCCTTCCCCTCCCTGACAGTCTGCGTTATTGGCCAGGGGTCCAAAACCTTCTCCACCCCAAACAGAAAAAGTTCCCTACTAGCTATCTCATTATTCACCCTTTTTCAGCCACAGTTCCCTGGTAGGTGAAGAGCTCTAGCCCACAGCAGCCAATATCTTCTGCTGGGTGGAGACAACATCTGCCTCTAGTAGTCTTTACAACTACTAGCTAGGCCTTACTGTCTCTAGTAGTCATCATTCCCTACTAGGCCTCTACCTGCAATGAACAACCAAACTTTCACTTGGCCAATATTAACCCCGCCTGCAGACCACCAAACATGTGGACTGTCACACTCAATGCTGCACCTGCGCTGGCCTACCCAGACTTCTCCATACCCTTTGTAGCTCACACAGATGCCAGCTTGACAGCCATTGCTGGTGTGCTTTCTCAGCTGGATGCTGATGGATTAGAGCATCTGGTGGGTTACTGTTCTTGCACCCTCAATGTCTAAGAGAGTAACTACACAATCACAGCTGTGAGTACTTGGCAGTGATTAACTCCTATCAATAATTCAGGGTGTATCTTCATGGAGTATACTTCACAGTTATCACATACCATGCTTTCTTGCAATGAATGTAGACACTGAAGGATCCTGAAGGTTGGCTTGCACATTGGTCCATCAAGCTACAGGCATACGGCTACAAAATCATTCTCTGAGCTGGCGCAATCTTCCAAATTGCTGACTGCCTCTCCTGTCTGCCTACTGTTGCCTTAGTCTCCCTTGTGGCTGACATTCTCTATGATAAACTAATGGAGGACCCTTCCTTGTGAGGGGTGGAACAGTCAAAATACAGAAGGCCCCCAAGAAGCTAGCTGTTGATACCAAAGTCTCCAAGGGACAGCTCCTAAAGCTTTGCGGGGATTAATGGCTTCTGTATATATGTCCATCTCTGCGCATGAACTCAGTGGTAGCTGCACACAAGACTACTAGGCATGGTGGTATTCAGAAAACACTAGCAATGCTACAACAACATTGCTTCTGGAAAGGAATACACAGAGATGTGGTGGAGACTTTAGCCTCTTGCCATGACTGTAACATCAAGCACCCAAATGTAGCCAAGTTCCAGCAGAGACAAGTCCAACCAGGGTTTTCCTTTCATATAGTGGCTATTGACTTAGTGGGTCCCTTGCCAGTCACCAACAGCAATAACAAGTTCATTATTGTAGCTGTGGATCACCTGACAAATGGGTAGAGGCTAAGGCTATCCCTAACCAGTCCGCCTTGACCACTGCTATGTACATACTGGAGAAAATAATATACAAGCATGGTTGTCCCCAAGTGTTGTTGACAGACATTGGCACCAACTTAACCAGCTATATGATCCACCGCCTAAATCAACTGATTGAGATACATGGTACACTATCCACTCCCTATCACCCACAGACCAATGGTATGGTAGAACACACAAATAGAAGCCTGTAGGGTTCCTGGTCACCAGTCCCCAAAGTGTGTCCTGGGTCATAGCCAGGGACCAGCTTGAAGGAGTTTTCATTACCCAACAGTGGTGAGTGGTTGGTCAGGAGCTTGTACCTGGCCTGCATAAGTGCAAACTCTTCCAGTACCTTCCCAATTACTAGGCGGGCGTCTCCACCATATAATTGTAGTTCAGCAGGTGCTAGCCCTTCTGCAGGCCAATACCAATCCTGTAACAGTCTAGTAAATTCAGTTCCTATAAGCTCCCTTCCTCTATCTATCATTTCAAGATGCCTAGTCATCTTCTCCCACTCCTCCTGGGCAGACTTACTTGAGGCAAATCTCCTACAACCTTGGCAATAGGTTTCCTCCTCCCCTTGTCTAGGGTAAAAGATGTGGGGTAGTTTACTCATAGAGCTTGTATTTTTTATCAGGTAAATTTGGGCAGGGGTTGTAATAGGCTTTTATTCATAGTCAGAAGGAAGATCCCATTAGAAACCTTCTGATATAAGGCCTGTGTATAGGAAACAATAAGGTTTTGTTAATACTTGGAGTCCTTCAACAATCTCTTGGACTCCTTGTACTTGGTCTTAGGCTCCTGCTCCTTTGTCTTGGGCTCCTGCACTTTGGTTTTGGGCTCCTGTGGTCTGTTCCAGCTCAGAATTCCTTGGATTGGTCTCTGGATCCTTCTGTATTTCTTGTGGCCTTTGTAATCCACTTGATCCAGTCCCTGAAGAGTCTCAGATAGCTCCCCCTTTTATAGCTTCTTGTTTCAGACCAAAAATCTCTCTTAGAACTCTGGTTTTCAAAAGCTTAAACTATCCAGTTTTTCTTTTCTATATAATATATTAAACTTTAAATCTTACTTCAGCCAATGGAAGCCCTGAATTTTCTGCTTCTGCTCCTCATTTTTAGGTTTTAACTCTTAAGTTAAAGCCCTCAAAACACTGATTAAATAGACTCCGGCTTGCAGCCAATCATATGTCTCAATTCAATGGTTTTACCAAAAGGTTTCCCTGGATGACTTGCTCTTGACCCTGGTTCAAACCCAAAGCTGTCTTGCTCTAGGTAAACAACTGCTCTGTGTTTTGAACAGTTTTTCTGTGATTCCTATCACATTTCCCCGGCAAATCTCAAGCGCTTCTGCATATGTTTTACTTGAGCAAATTTTGACCCCTCAATTTTACAACTTTTCTCTGTGTTTCCCCGTGTTTTCCTCAACGTCTTGTAACTTTGAACCCACTTGCTGCTCGCCCTTTTGCCTCCCTTAGTCATTCTTGGCAAAATTCACTATTTTGCCTTTACAGTTTCTCTGTCCTGTTTCTGGCCTCTTTCTTGCTCCTTTCTGGCTCAATTCCCACTTATTAAATTTACAGTTTTAACATACTGTAACCATTTTTCCTCCTCTTTCTTTCTGTACATATTATAGTTGATTATTTTCTAAAATATTTATTTAGCATTTAATTATTATTTAAATGCTTCTTTCTATTCATATTTCTGCTTTAAAAACACCAAAATCAGTTTTTCCAGCCTCTGCATCCAGTCTGGCTAGTCCTTCCAAGTCATCTCCTGGTCCTGCACTCACATCTTCTTGGTCCTTCTGCCTGTTCTTCAATCATATCTCTCAGCTCATTGGTTTAACCAGCAATCAGTCCATCTTAGCTCACAGAACAGCTCCTTTCCAGTCTTAAAACAGCCTTCCAGTCCTCTACTTCC
Organism: Entomophthora muscae; assembly: GCA_014839935.2. Lineage (NCBI taxonomy): Eukaryota > Fungi > Entomophthoromycota > Entomophthoromycetes > Entomophthorales > Entomophthoraceae > Entomophthora > Entomophthora muscae. Next base: position 155,746 of record QTSX02001441.1, on the reverse strand, counting down.
AGCTTATCCTCACTAGGAACCACCTTGATTCCTCCTGCACAAAGAACCATTTTGGTTTCAAAACTTCAATATGGACCAACAGTCCCTCAAATAGTTTTCACTGTGATCAAACAGTCCTTCTTACTAGTCTTCTCTGCTAATCCCTTGAACCACCTTGGTTCTTTATATCAGTCCCTGTTACCAGAACCTGCAGACCCAGGCATGAGTCTACATTGAACTGGAGTTTGACTGGGCCCTCAAAATTAGCACTCCACTTAGGCCATTCAACCATAGATTAATGTCTATGCGTTGTTTTTACTCACCCAGGTAATTAAATCTGGGCTTTCAGCCGCAAAGTAATCAGCTTTACTTCCCAGAGGCCTGATCACACCAAGCTCTGCAGCTGCTTCCCCAAGCAAAACGCCTTGATGACACCTCCAAGCAAATCTATGCCCTACAATGCTTACTTTGATTTCCCCCCAAAACTCTCATAGGGGCATAAATGAGGACACCCTACCAGTCTGTTAGATAGGATGCTTGCTCACAGACCTCCTGTAAGCGTACCAGGGTACATAGAGCCCTCAGAGCTCTTCCCCTACTATACTGTCACAAAATTTTACCCTGGCAGCCTTTGTTACCCGCCAGGGTCTAGACATCTTCCAGCCTGAGTAGCAAACACTACCCATCAGGCTGGATCACTCCCCACCCCAAACAGACAAAGTTCCCTGCTGAGCTATCTCATTCTTCACCCCAAGCAACCAAATTTCCCTGCTGGGTGAAGACCTCTAGCCCACAGCAGCCAATATTCTCTGCTGGGTGGAAACCAAAATCTGCCCCCCTAGTAGTCTCTCCTCCTACTAGCTAGGCCTTACCTTCCCTAGTAGCCATCCTTTCCTACTAGGCCTCTAACTGTAATCAACCAACAACATATTGTCAATCTTGAGCCTAGTGTCTTTATTTGAAGCCAAATCAACCCTTGCCTGCAAAACTGCTTTCATGTGGATCATCACAAAGCCTGGTACAGATACTATGTAACCTTATTCATCAACAGGAGACAGAATGGGATACCTTGCTACCAGTTGCAACCTTTGCGTACAATATTGGCTATCATTGGGTCACAGAAAAGCCACCCTTCCAGCTACTCTACAGGAAACAACCAGGACGTCCACCCCTTCTATAATTGTTGGTGAAACCTAGCCTGGCAGTAGCCCCAGACGCCTATTTCAATAAACTGGTACAGATGTTGATATGACCACAATATGAAGCCTACATGGTTAACCTTAACCACAAACTCCAATACCTTGACTGAGTCATGGCCAAGCGCCCTCCCCTACAGTCTTACATGGTTTGAGATGAGGTCTACTTCTTCAGCAACAGAGGTTACGGTTGAGAGTCTAAACTTGCCTCTCTCTGGCAAGGTCCTGTTCAAGTCATCTAAAAGACTGACCCCAACTCATATACATTGAAGGGGCCAGTTTCTGGGCAATTGATTACTAGAGTGCATGCACAATATATGTGTGCTGCTCCTAGTAATCAAGAGTAAGTCCCAATGAGGACAACAACCTAAAAAAAGCCTAATGAAAAAATCCATGGGTTGTTATCCAGTTTTCCAAAACCAAAAAAATATAGGAAAAGGAAATTGAAAGACCTTTATTGTTGAGATACCAGGCCTTGCATATACTGGACCAATTGAACCAAGGCCTGAACTGTGGCCAAGTAGCAAAGCTGGTTTCCAGAGGACCCACAAAGCCAATGCCCAAGGATGGGACATTGAAGACCCACCAAGCACCACACACAATTGATCCCCACATCCACAAGGAAGGATACACCAAGGAAGAGACAATCCCACAGAAGGGATTCCTGGAGCACATATTCATCTGGAGTCTTCCCAACAAGACAGTTGTACACCTCAAGAAGCCAGTCAAGGGAGGCAGCATGTTGTATTCCTTGGTAAGGTCAAACTTGTTGGTGCCACAGAGCACCAAGTTCCCAGTAAGAGCCATGGCAACCAGATGGTCTTTGTTGTGTTCTGAGGTGCGGCACAGACACACAAAAGGAAATCCTAACCTTAGAATTGGATTTGTACTAAGTCTTGGTTAGATGACAGGGAAGGCTATGTGTTTACCTTGTGGCCCTGGAAGAATAATCTCTACTAGTTGTGGCTAGAGAGAGGCGCGGAAGTAAAGAAGACACAAAGGCAAAAATGTGAATAAAACTTAGATTTTATTGGTGAATACAAAATGGAATATATAGTGGCTAGGAATACCAAAAAACACTACCAGGATGGTAGGATCACTTGCCACCAGCATGAGTGGGGCAAGTGAGTTGCGCAGGATCAAGAAATCAAACAATTGTACTTCCTGATTCAGTCATCAACTCATTTTGAGAGGCAAAAGCAAAAGCAAGAGATTCGTCTTAAAAATGGCCCACCAAAGGCAAAATCAAAACATGGTGAATAGCGGTATTCACAACAGTCTTCACTGACAGGATCCACCCCCTTCAGAGTAGCCTGGAACACACAACAAAGCCTTTGCTCAAAGTTACTGGTAGCTACCCAACCTTCCACTTGAGGAACAGTCTGACCAGGTATAGCCCAAGCCCTGATCACTGCCTTGAGGATGGCCAACATAGTTCCCTGCTGAGTGGAACCAAGTTGTTAACCACAGAAAGTAAAACTCTGAAGATGGCTCTCAAAGTACTCCTCCACCTGATGCATAGGAAATTGCCACTGAACCAAGCTACCCTCCTTTAACTTGAGCTGGGTAAGGACTAGTGTGTAAGATCTGAAGTCTTGGGTTAAATTATTGTAAACTAAAGCCTTGAAACCAAGAATGTTTATACTTGTCAAACATAGAAAGTTAGGCAAGGTTTGCAGCAATAACTGGACAAAGGCTCCTAAAAGCTTATATGAAGTAAAGTAAGGGCTAAGGCAATTTATTAATCCTAAGAAAACAAAACAAAGACCAGTCTTAATGACTGACAATTTAGTTAAAAAGTCAATTTCTAAGTCTGGGAAGTGATCACCACTAGCTGGTGGATTAAAACTGTCAACAATCAAAGTGTGAGTCCCACTATAGAAATTGCCTAACTGATGAAAAATTTAATCAAATGGAATAATGGAACTAAGATGGGAAGATTAAAGAGTTAAGAAAAGAAAACACAAGCCACAAAACCTAACAAGTATCTGTTGGGGTGCAAGTCAAACAATCTCAACTTAAGTTGAGATTGGATAAAACTCAGGCTTTTTTTTAAATTATGGTTATTGAGGTGATGAATCAGGATAAACAACTAACCAAACATGGTTAGAATAGCTTAGTAGGTGGAAGAGACACAAACACATGTTTCTGCTTACTTTAACCTTACAAAGTTAGGTAATGAGATAAAGGGGGAGATAGAAAGTGGTGGATTTCTTGGCAAAGCTCAAGATTGAGCAAGAGAACAAGCGAGAGAACAGAAAACTAGATCTGAAGTGCTGGTGTAAGCCAAAGCAAAAAAGCAAAAGGTAAGTGGTTTGGACTTGTTTAAAACTAACTTAATGTTAGGTTCTGGGTTCAAGAATTGTCCAGGGTTAAAAAGGTAACTTTGAAAAAGGAATCTTACCATTAAAATAGATAATTTTGACTGGTAGAGCAAGGAAATGAAGGGGGGATGTTTGGGTTATAAAATTGATGTGGTTTCCCCAAGGCTTTGAAAATAAAAGTGTTATTGATAGTCTTGAAGGTGCTAGCAGCTAAATTGAAGAAGGAGAATCCTGACAAGTGGCTGTTGAAGAGCTAAGAACAAGGCTGCCAGTAAAGGATCAGTCCCCTCCAGAGGCACAGAAGGAATTGATTCCCACTGAAACTTAGCCGACAAGTACAAGTACTGGCTGTCCACGTCTACCATGGGCAATAGCTGGGCTGGAGTCTGCCCTCTCACAACTGGGGTCCTTTTTTCTCAAGCTGTCTTGGCTGGAGCCCATTTCCTATTAGAGATAACCACCTGAACAGTCTGATTTTTGGGCTGAGGAGATCTTAAAGTGTAGGAATGAACCATACTGCTACCAGGGGTTCTGTAGGCGCTTTTAAAACCTGACATCTAATACAGTGGCGGGAAATGTCACAATGTGCTAAAATAGAATGGATTTGATGGACATTAAATTCAAAGTCAGATCTAGAACAAAATTACACATAGGCAATCACTTGATAGATTGATTAAGAACTAGTAGATACCAGAGCATTCTGGATTCCACTCAAATTCTTTCAGTGTTTTGGCAATTTGGAGGTTACATAAAGGGACAACAAAAAAGGCCTTTAATTCCGGAATTAAGGCCCATACTTGGCACTTGAGTCTGGAAACCTAAATGAAAGTGATGTCAATAATCCAATTGCCCAGTTGATCTTTATTTATAGGTGCAAAATCAATAGCCTATATTGATATTTTGATTATGGTATTGATGCCAAACCTGGCCTAATTCCCCGGTCTTCCATCCCACCAATTTTATCTTTATCAATTTCCCACCTCTCTATATATACTTGGTTTTTATATGAAATAAAGATAAGTTTTTATCCCCATATATTGTTCACTCCACTTTGGTTTTACTACCCTGTATTCAGGTATAGTAATAGAACAATTACCAGGGCTAATTATTGCTAGCTATACCCAACAGTCCAGACTTACAACAGTTAGTGAGATTGCCAAAAGATACACTAGGATTTAATATAATAATTAAACCCAACCAAAGTAGTCCTAGATAAATAGCCTGCAACAAAAACAAGGAACCCTCTGAATAGAAATCAGGACATTGAGAGGTGATAACAGTCTAAGTTTTGGATTCTGAAGCAAAGGCTCCAAGATTGGAGGGCATTGGTGTAACAACAGGAGGTATGAATGACGTTAAGCCCAGAGCAGGACCCCATATTCCCGTTACAATTTGATTTAAAATCAAGTTGTAGGGAATGCAGAAAAGCAGACCCACTACAGGATGCACATAAAGAATGTTAAAGCCAGGAGATGATTTAAGTTTGTTGGTTTTTTTAGAAAGGACTCAGCTCTTAAGAGTTGAACAATGGAAAATTTTCAATGTGTACCAAAATTATCAACTCAGCAATACCACCTGAATCCATAGCTCTTATTCTGACTCATTGTTCCAAAGAGTATCTCATCCAGTTTGTGAAAACCCATTGTGTGATTAATTTTTGATGACCGTTCTGATAAATGAGGTTGTATCAGGAGACCCTCAGACTATTTCTATTTATTAGTGCCAACTTGTACTGGGCAATCAGATTATGCTGACAAACTAGAGCGGCAGTAACCCATTTTCAATCAACAGTTTGATTTAAATCCATCAACTCAATCAACTTGGTTAACTGTTTCCCCTATTTCTTGGCTTTATGATTAGGACAGATAATACCTGGCATTATGGAAACTACTGTGACAGTACTCTCTCTTTTTTTAGGAAGAAGACTGCTGCCCCATGGGGATTCTGAGAGATGTATTAAGCCTTTTTCAAGGTTGTCCTCAATGTGAGCCATTAAGATTTAGGTTTGCATAGGGGATAGTCTATAAAGAGATGCTGGTTTGAGCATGGCTTTGCATAAGCCAATGTCATGTTTGATGTCCCTTTCATGGGTAGCTATGTTAGCTCTTATCTATAGACATAAGTGTATTTGTTTAGGAGTTTTGTCATCCCCAGTGGATGTTTTTTGATGCATGCATATTGTTAAATTTGGCGTGTTCCCTATGTGTAGGGTACTGTGCTTGGCTAGATGTTCTGAACCATCTTGGTTTATTATTTGGATAAATCTTGTATCTCATAGGATGAGATTTTTGGGCCCTTTGAGTATATTAAAATTGGCTTCATTGCGTTTGATGGTCATGGTATTTGTTTTATAACATATTCTGGGGTTCACTTGGGTGAACCAATCCATGCCTGCTACAATGTTGTAGTTTATTTTGTTCATGAAAATTCCTTTGATAGACGTTTGTATGCCTTAGAGATCAATTCTGAAGGGAGTTGTTTTGCCTTTGAGTAGGGCTCTTGGTTTATCTGCCAGTCTGGCATATTTGAAGATCCATCTCTTGGTTACCCAGATGAAGTTTAATAACATTTATACTTTACTGCTGGAATTGTTTGGGCAGTGCTTCAAGGCAGAAAGGGAATTCTGGATACTGGTACATATAAACTGGGATTCTGAATAGGGGGATGTTTATCAGCAGTGCTGTGTTTTACAACAGATACACAACATAATTGGATGGCTATGGGCCCTTGACAAATTAAACAACTCCAGGTCAATCTCATACAGCCAGGTGAGGGTTAATGATCTGGTCGGTGGATTTGAAGCTTGGTTTTGATTTAGAATTTATTTGGCGGGTTGATATCAGGAGCCATGTCTTGAAGTAATAGCTTGCCACCAGCTTGAAGGCTCGTTCATATCATGGTGCGAAGGCATGTATCCAAAACAGTCCAGAATCGATTTGCATACAAAGCGGTATGTGCCGCTATTCTGATCCCAAATCGCTCAGCATATCCAGCAGCTGGGGATATCCACATTATATATTTCATCCTCTCTTAATGCCATTGAATTTCGATCGGAATTAGAAATGTACTCGTATTTAATACTGGGCGGCGGCTCCCTGGTCGGGAGGACTCTGGTCCAATACCTGATCCAGAACAAACTGGCCAAGGAAGTTAGGGTGGTCGATCGCATGCTAAAGGAGACCGGCTACTTTTCCCCATCTTGCCTGGAGGCCTTGGAGCAAGTCGAATACATCCAGGGGAACCTTCTCAACCCAGGTAAACTTTACTCTGCTGACTTGTTGTTGGCCCAGGCTCACGTTCGCATCTATAGAGTTTGTAACAAAAGTGTTTTCTAAGGAGGAGGGAGGTTGGGATATTGTTGTTAATTGTGCTTTAGAAACAAAGTTTGGACAGCCACAAGAGGTACAATATTTTGATTTGAGTCTTGCTTTGATGTTAATTTCAAACCCCTACTGATCCAGCACCTTTTTTGTTGGGGCATAGTTTTTATAGCAAGCATTATTTTACTTTCATTTTCAAGAGCCTGACTTCATTGTCCTCTGAGCTAATTTATTTAAGATTTATGAAGATAGAATTTTAAAGAGCGCCATCAATCTCGCGCAAGAGTCCGTAAATAAAAAGGCCAAAGTTTTTCTTCAACTTTCAACCTACCAAGTATACTCAAGCAAACAAGTAAGATCCAGGATAAGTCTTGTTCCTAACTTCTGCTTCAGAATCCAAGCAAAGAAACCGATAAGTTCAAGCCCAAATCTACGCTTGCAAAGTTCTATGTTGAAGCTGAGGAAGCTCAAAGTAAAATCGAAGGGTAAGTTGTCTTCGCTTTTAAAAAGCAGTATCCTTGGTTAGTTTGTTTAATGAAAATAATCTGCCCTATTTTTAGTATTTCTTTTAATGTCATTAAATTTTCTTAAGGCTAAACATGATCACTCTTCGTCCTGCGATTGTTTATGGCCCAGGGGATTGTCAAAATTTAAGTAAGGCTTAAACTAATATAGGTTTGACCATTTACTAGCACCCATATTCGTCCTTGCAAGAGTATATCAGCACTTAAACGAGCCAATGCCACTTCTATGGAAAAAAGACTTCAAGCTTAATACCATACATAGCTTAGATGCTGCTCGTGCTATACACCATACCGCCTGCTGGTACATTGAGAACAATAAATCTGGTCTTGAGTATTTCAATTTAGTGGATGAAGGGAATACAGGTAACCTCAACCCAACTGTCTCCCCTAACCCAGCATCAGATTCAGCAAAGATAGAAAGTATCTTGAAGGATATGTTCAGCATAACCATTGAAAGTTGCAACTCTGTTATTCTTAGTTTTATCAAGGTACATATGTCAGTGGAATTAATAAGTTAACTCCACTTTTTCCGTATTTAGTTGGGTTAGAGTGTTAAAATCTATGTTCTTGTGATTAACCCTTGTTTAACCTTTTTAGGCCAATCTTGACCAGTTCTTGGATGATGCCAATGAAAAGCATCTGGAACCTTGGTCAGACTTGCTTAAGGAATATGGTATTTTTAACTCACCTTTGATACCTTACATGGAGAAGGAAAACATCAACCAAATCCCTTCATGGTTGGATGGATCACGTATATCTGAAGTCACTCAGTTCAAATGCCAAGTCCCAGCGATATCTAAAGACTTGTTGAAAAAGATACTTGAAGAATTTAGAGAAATGAAACTTTGGCCAGGGGAAGTTTGACTCTGTCTCCTAACATCCATTAACACTTAAGTTGATGGAATTCTCAAAAACACCTTGAATATTTTCATTTGTACATCCCTTGTAAACCTTCTCCCTACCTACATAGTGTTTTTCAAGCTTAAACATTCTCAAGAATGAATAGAAGCTTCAGTCTTTATACAATTGGCTTGAATAGGGCTACTCATGAGCTTTAAGCGTGTAGAATATTTAATTACCAAACAAATAATCAAAGTGTTGATTTATAGACAGAAGATTCATTTTGTAGCGCTTAGCAAGCTATCTAGCATTCGGCCTTAAGCCCTGACTGATTTAAGATCCTTTGAACCTTAATTAAAAATTGAATCACTCCAATTAACTATGCTTGGGAGTTTACCTTCTTGGAACTAGACAATCTCAAGCTTAGTTTTTCGCAATAACTTACAATGCTTTAAAGATCTCTCCTGTAATCTGAGTTTGAGCATAGTTTTAAGAGCTTAGCCCTAATTTAAGTTTATAATTCTATTAAGCTAATCCATAAACTCAGAATTTACTACTGTGTAATGATTAGATCTCAGATCCAGATATTTTAAAGGTGAATTTGCTACCAGGTTACAATAATTTAACCTTATTTTCCAACCACGGTATTAGGCTTAAATTTGATATCCAGTCAAGTTGTAAATCTTCCTGCATAATACCATACGGTTGAAACATATCCAAACCAACAAGTAATATCAGGGTTACTATTTGAGTTTTTTCATAAAAGCCTGGCATTCAAGGAGCAGTTTTGAGCCTAGAAGCTACCAAATCTTTGGGACAATTGCCATCACTGTGCTACCACCAACAGCTACATTTAAAGAAAAGAAGAGACAGGTATACTTAATTGAGAGAAAGAAAGGATTTTTATTCCTTGAAAAACTAAACACACTGTGGCTCTAAAGATAAGAATAACTCATGCTGGATCACATGAGAGGGGGATCATACTTTGATGATATGAGTGGGGAAATTCATGGGATACTGGGTGTAGGGCTGGGATGGACACAGCAATTGTGTGATCATAGTCACAAAGCTGTTTTTAAATGGTTTTAGATTAGGTTACAACAATCTGGATGGATTTATTTGCAACTTTTGGAGTAGGTCACGAAATGTAAAAGCAAGGCAGTTTTCAAGGATGAGACAGATGATTTCATTTTGTGCAAGGCACAGGATGTAAAATTAGAGCAGGTTCATTTGTTGGATTTTATTTTTCAACAAAATTTATTACAAGCTTCATCTGTCAGTATATCACAATGATAGTTTGCATTGTCCACAGTTTGATTTAGATAATTATAGTAAGGTACTAATTAAAAATGATAAATATATATTTCAATTGAAAGGAATAATTTGCATACTTATGACTGGACACAACACAGAACAAGATATGATTGTGCTTGCCACATCACAGATCATGCTGGTTTGTCCTGTGACTTTAAAAGCAGGCCACAAAATGTGGCAGTTTCAATTGTGACCTGCTCCCAAAGTCACAAAATGATTTGTGACCAACTTCTGAAGTTCCAAAACAGATTGTGATGGGTGAATCTTGGCCACAACACAAATTGTGACAGTTTTGGTGCATGTCCCTACTCTAATTGGGTGTCATCAATAGCAGAGCTGACATTGACTGATGCCAATTTTTTATAACAGGCCAGGTTGGGTCCTGAAGCAATCTGCAGCCAGGAAAACTTGAGCAATCCAATAAAAATACATGTGCATATATATATTTTATGATATAGATCTATTTTAAAATTGAAAATATTAACAGCCTTTAATGCATTACCAAGTATACCAATAAAGATGGATACTCAACCAACTTTAAATATAGCAATTTATCCTAGCCTGATGAGCCAGAAAGTTTCAGATAAGCTTCTAAAAATAGCCGGCCTAGATCTCTACTGCAAAGCAGATATTTTTCAATGCTTCTAATCTTCTCTGAAACATTCTAAAATCTGACCCCCTATTCCAACAAACCATATCCTAATAAGTTAAGAATACTGTCTATACCCATAAAATCTTCAATATAATCTTTATCATGGATCCCAGTCTCTTAACATTTTTTTGACTGGCAAGCCTAAACCAAATAAGCATCTTTCCAGAATAAGATCCTCATCTTTAATGTTTCAACTTTTTATCTAGGTCAAACTTTTGTCGTGCTTATACTTCTGGGAAGTATAATAAACGAAATAAGGGGAAGATTTAAGAAGAGAATGATACTTTATTGAATATGAATATAGGTTAATATATAGTATCATGAGAAACCACATGCTGTCCATATACGTCATGGAGATCATGGGGCTTATCTGAGTAATGTTCCTCTTGAGTCACAAGGTTTAATCAAGTTGTGTTCTATTTAGGCCCTGGATTGAGTGATCCCTGTCATAGATGGTTAACTGATAATAGTGCCACCAGTTTATTGACTGGATGGTGAACCATTTGGTGAGCTGTTTGGTGATTTACTAAGGGCGTTAATTCCCCAAGAGAGAGTAATCAAAGATGTTGTGACATCTCTCCCTGGGGTGCTGGAAGGTGGAACCTTGGCAATTTTCTTGAAAGTATCTGGTATGCGGGCTTGGTATTGATCCAGTTTGGTGTTGGGTACAGGGAGTCTTGAATTTTGTTGGGCTGTTCTTGCTTTACACAAGCAGAGTTGGTTGTGATGCATATGTTTCAGTTCATTCTAGCTTCAGTCCCTTTGATGAGGTAGGTGTTATTGGGATTAACTTCCATAACAATGCCTGGTCTGTGAGAGAGGGGCTAAACTAACTAAGTTTGGCTCCCATCCTTGTGCAACAAACCACCAGGATGCCATCCAGTGCGCAACTGGGATGGCCGCTTGGAGAGGGGACCACAGGGAGGACACCGGGGACAACTGGGGGAGGTAGGAGTTCAAACCCATTAGAATCAGGCCAGTGAGCAACCAGGGAGTGCGAGTAGGAGTGGGGGAGGCCACCTTGGAGGACCCGGGGGGCACCACATTCTTCTGAACCATGGAGGGGAGAGGAGGTGTGAGGGCACTACCTCTTCAGAACTAGGCAAAGCAAGCTCCACGACGTCCAGGTCCAGATTGTCACACGTCAGGCTCTTAACCACAGCCTCTCCGGAAAAGAGAAGACTGCTGGGGAGGTCCCAGAGACTGGCAGGGTCGCTACCTACCAGACGGGCCAATGGGGAGATTTTCCCCCACAGGTCAGGGGAGGTGGACCACAGAAGCAAGAGAAACGGAGCCAGGGAAAAGACGACAAATTTAAGAGCCGGCAGTATCATAGAAAGAACCAGCACAAAATTTGGGGTAGGATGGTATAGTTTCTGGAGAAAAAGGAGAGAAAATGGCAAGACTAGGGCAGTCTTTGGCAAATCTTTGGGAAAACAGCAGAACAGGTTTGGGTAGCCTCGCTGTTGTCTTGGGGGCCTTGGATTATAACTGCAAGTAAAAGCGGGTTTGAAACAATGATTTTTAAAGGAAAATTCAAGATAATAACAGAAATTATAGGAAAGTTCAATTGAAATTTTGAGCTTTGAACTTTAACTTTGAAGGCAAGGGCGAAAGAGACGACAACTAAGTGAAAGAACACTTGTACAAGGAGCCAGAAGAGAAGCCGGGTTCAAAACTGGCTGGCTAAAGGTAAGCTTAGGACAGGGGCTACACTCTAATATTTTGAGCTTTAGGGACACAACTGGTTCCAGGCAACTAAAAATTAAGAAAATTAAGGTGCAGGTGACTCCAAACTTTAATGTAAGTGGAAAATAGACAAGCAGGGGACTGAAAGTCCCCTTGCTTGGTTAAAAGGAATGGATTGCAAAAAACTGGTCACATGACAGTTGGGGGTGAGCCTGATTGGCTAGGTACAAAACTTTGCTGGATGGGCTCAGGGGGACTGGAGAGTTTTACTCCAATTTCTGAAATCAAATCTGATTGGCTGGAAGGGATGCCAGACATTTGGGGGTCAACTGAGTTATCAAGTGTTGATGTGGCAACACCTGATTGGGTGGCTCTGATAGTTTTTAAAAATGGACGACACCAGGCTAATAGGTAGTCCAAATTAACCAGGGTTTCTTCCCAGGAAGGAGCAACCAAAGGCAGGGATTCCACAGGATAAGCCAGCACAAACCTCTCATTAACTGTGTGAGATAAATCATTCAACAAATGGAGGGGTTTGGTGGGCGTTTTGGGACCTTTCTTGGTACAACGGGGAAAGATTGAGCGGTCCAAAGCCAGAGGTGGCAGTGAATTTACATGGTCTGCGTAACCCTGGGTCTAGTTTGTGTTGGTCATATTGACAACCCAAATCTTGTCTCTGACTTGGAATCTTTCTTGTTGCAATGGGATTGCTTCCTGCTGGACCCTTTGGTGCTCCATCTTTTCTTGATCTTTTCTGGCTTGTAGTACTTTTGGGTCATTACTGTCTGGTATCTTCTTTTGAAGTGGCAGTTGTTGTCCTGTGGTTGTACTGACAAGTGAGGGTTTCTGACCATAGACAAGCTCATAAGGGCTTTTGCCCGTATTGCGGTTGACCCGTGTTCTGCAGACCATAAGGGCAGTTGGTAGCATATCAACCCAGGCTCTTGGATTGTTGGCAGATAACTTACTGAGGGATTCCACTAGAGAGCCGTTTAGTTGTTCTATGCATCCATTTGCTTGTGGGTGATATGGGCTGGCTGTGATGTGTTTTATTCCATTATTGGCGAGATAGATGTTGGTGTCAATAGCTTTAAGTTCAGTGCCTCCATCTGTGATTAAGAGGTCAGGTTTTCCAAACTTTGCTATGATCTCTTTGTCAATGAATTGTCTCACATTGTTTCCTTTGTGTTCTTTGGTGGCTTGTCTATGGGCCATCTGGTTGCATATTCAATAGCTGTGATGATGTACTTCTTGCTTTTGCTTTCACCGGGCATAGGTCCCACAATATCCAATGACCATACCTTGAAGGGTTGTGTGATGAATACAGGTACTACTGACTTGGGTGGAGCTTTGATTCATGTTTACTTCTCACAGACTTCACATTGCTCCAGTACTTATTTGATGTCATCTAGCATGTTGGGCCACTAGTAGCGTGTCTTGAGGTATTTATGCAAGTTTCTGCTACAGATGTGTCCCAAGTCTCTGTGATATTGGAGGATTGTGTCAATATTTTGTGTTGACAGGACATAGGATACAGTGTCACCATTTGGGAGTATTTGGTGAAGGGTACCATATACGTTTTTGAACAGATGTTTGTTCTTGAGGACTTTATCTTGGATGTCCATTGGTGTGCCAGGTGGGAACCCTTCCTGGAGATTCCCCATGATTAACATGGGCCAGTCAGGGTCGCCATCAGTGCAAAGGATGTGTTTATTGTATAGCCTTAATAGGGTTTCTGTAGTAAGAATCTCCTTGCCTGGCTTGTATTCAATTTGCATGGGGTATCTCTGTATGAGACTCATCCATTTGGCTTGTCTTCTTGACATGTGTTGTTGTGTTTTAAAGAATATCAACAACTTGTGATTGGTGAGTACCTTGAACGTCTGGGCTCCTTCCAGATAGCATCACCATTTGATGAGGCAGTGTATGATGGCTACCAACTCATTGTTGTGTATGGGGTATCTTTGTTTTCCATCTGATAGTTTCCTTGATTTATATGCCACGGGAAGAAAGTCCTTTTGGGCCGTTTGGATACAGAGGACTCCCCCTATGGAATAGTCAGAGGCGTTGGTTTCTAGCTCATAGATACCCTCACAGTTCAGATATTGTAGTATGGGAGCAGTAACTATGTGTTCTTTCAGTTGGCAGAAATGTTGATCTTGTAAGGGTATCCAGAAAAATTTGGTTGTTTTCCCAGTGATGGCTGACAAGGGAGCTGTTAGGGCACTCCAGTCAGTAATAAACCTGCATATGTAGGCTACCATTCCAAGGAAAGTGAAGTTTGCTCTTGTTCCTTGGAGCTGGCATCTCTGTTATAGTGTGTATCTTATCTGGATCTGGTTTAAAGCTGTCCTTGCTGATGATATGGCCAAGGAATGGAAGTTCAGGTGAGAAGAACTCACATTTGGACAGCTTGGCAATCAATTGGTTTTCTTCCAGGGTACAGAGAACTGCGCGGACATCTTCCCAGTGTTGTTGCAGGTTGGGACTATAAACTATGATGTTTTCTAGGTAGATAATTGCTCTTTTTCCAATGTGTTTCTTGAATACTTCATTCATGAAGGTTACAAAGGTACTGGGAGCGTTTTTCATGCCAAAATTGAGAACAAAACATTCAAGGGATCTGTATTTAGTTTGAAATGCGGTCTTTGGAATGTCTTCAGGTTTCACACAAATTTGGTGGTAACCTGCTATCAAATGAATTTTTGTGAAGATTTGGGACCCCCCCCCCCAGGGTATCAAAAAGGTCATCAATGAGGGGCAGGGGATACCTGTTCTTAATTGTGACCTTGTTGAGGGCCCTGTAGTCTGTGACCAGGTGGAGTCCTCTGTCTTTCTTTGCCACAAAGAAGACAGCGGCACCAAAGGGTGATTTTGAGGGTCTGATGAGGCCTTTTTTGAGTGCTTTGTCAAGGTAAGCCTTTAGGGCGTTGTCTTCTTGTGGTATGAGACAGTAGATGGTTGTGCTTTAGGTACACTCCCTTTTAGGTCAATTTTGTGTTGTATACCCCAATCAGGGGGTGACCTGGATAGTGTCTCTTGGAATACAGAGGGGAATTCACTGACTATCTGGTTTCTAATTGGGGTCTGTTTGTGTCAAGTTTCTGTGTTTTTGAAGTGGATAACCTCATACGTACAGGTGCTCCAGATGATTTTGCTGGGTTCAGTTTCTTCTCCTGCTTCTATGATTTTAACAAATACATGGTCCCTCATGAGAGTGTCAAGATGTGTTGGGTATACATGGTGGTGGACTTCTCCTCACTGTATGGTGAGGGTGGCACTGTCCCAGTCAATATGAGGTTTTATCTTTCTCATCCAGTCCAGGCCAAGTATGACATCATATTTGGGGATTGGTAGGATAGGGCTGCTAATTGTTGTTTGTACATCTCCAATTTGGGCACGGAAAGGTTTTGCCTCATGGTTAACTGATGTGCTTTGGTTGTTCACCATGATGACCCTCTTGATGCTACTTCAAGCAGTAGATAACTTCATGAGGTCTGTGAAGCTCTTGTTGATGAGAGATTGATCTTCTCCAGTATCAAATAGTGCTGTGCCCTGATAGCTGCAAAAACAGAAAGGATTATTGAGGAATTTATTTCCAGTTTGGGAAGCAAACAGTAGAGGGTTGCTGGAGGGTACTTGGATCATGGTGATTGAATTCACATCCTGGTCCCTGTAAAAGCCTTGTAGGTTGGGGGAGGGCAGCTTGACTAAGCACTCTCCTGAGCTTTTCCCTTCTCGTTGGTATCTTTGGTGCTTTACTGGTTGGCTTGTGCAGTTTGATTCCTAGTTTGAGGATGGGTGTTGTTGGCTCGGTTGTTCTGCTTATTGGGTCGAGGATCTTTCTTGGCTTAGGACTCTCTTTGCGCTTGTTGGTTGTATGTAGGTTGTCAGTCTTCTGAGCTGCGTGTTTTCCCTCTAAGAATACATCCTCAAGGTTCTTGCAGCAAGTCATGTCAAACTGACGTCTAATGTGTGTGGGAAGGCCATTGTAGAAGTCTAGGTGCGGCCCAGGTTCATCAAAGTTGATAGTGTTGGGTGCTCAATTGTGTAGTCCTTCATATGCCGCAATGTACTCTTTGATGGTTCCTGTCATTTTGAAGGTTCAAAGCTCGGTCATTATCACTACGTCCAAGTCCTTCATGGAGAACTTTTTGAGGAATGTGGCCTTGAACATTTCCCAATTTTCCTTCTGGTCAGGGTGTTGGGCTAGCCATTTGGTTACAAAACGTGAAGCAGTCCCTGTGACGCAAAGGGCAATCTTGCTGACCCAGAGTCTTTGAGGGTAGTCCACTTGTTCAAACTTGCTTTGCGTACTGTTGATCCAGAGGGAGGCGTTTTTGTGGTGTAGTCCTGCAAAGACGCTAATTTCAGCGGTGTGCAGGCGTTGAAACACAATATTGGATATCTCAGGCTGCAGAGGCGCTGTTGTGGTTGGTGTGGTGGGCAACAGTCTGCAGGCTTTGAGAGCAATCTACTGATTGATGGGCACAAAGACGTTATTGTAGATGACAAGGCCAACAGGAATGTCTTGTCCTACTTTGTAATCTCTCCAGCTGTTAGGGAGTGACATTGTTTGGGTTTTTTTCTTATGAGGAATTTTTTCTTTGAGTTGGGCAGGTATGGATAACCTACCTGTGCTACCACTGTTGTGCTTATACTTCTGGGAAGTATAATAAATGAAATAAGGGGAAGATTTAAGAAGAGAATGATACTTTATTGAATATGAATATGGGTTAACATATAGTATCATGACAAGCCACATGCCGTTCATGTACCTCATGGAGGTCATGAGGCTTATCTGAGTAATGTTTCCCTTGAGTCACAAGGCTTAATCAAGTTGTGTTCAATTTAGGACCTGGATTGAGTGATCCCTGTCATAGATGGTTAACTGATAATGGTGCCACCAGTTTATTGACTGGACGGTGAACCATTTGGTGAGCTGTTTGGTGATTTACTTGGGGCATCAATTACCTGAGAGGGTGTAATAAAAGATGTTGCAACACTTTATTGCCCAATTATGATACATTCAAGCTCCATCGTGTGTCTCCTCAGACTTGGTACCCAAGTTAGAGCCAAGGATTCCGCTCTATGGTGATTACTAAATGGATGTGTAGATCTGAGCTGTGACTCATGGATGCAAGCTACCCACAACATGAATAACTTATATAAAGCTCAATAATTGACATAATACAAGCCAGGGCAGACTTTTATTGGCTTACAGCAGCCTTTAAGTATGCTGACATAGCCAAAGTTTCCTGTTTAAATACAGTGTCCCATGTAAAACTTTATCTTCATATTTGATCAACTTTGGTTCAAAGTATTCCCTTGAATTTAGAATTAATTACATCTCTCTTAATCTTGTTTCAACATAGTTTATTAATTATTTCTTTGTCCTGCTTAATAAAAGAAGTCAAAAAGGAGAGCTTGTAATATATGCAATTAAAGTTATACATTGTAAGGACATAGTCAAAATCTGATGAAGGGAATCATGACAGGGATATCTGATTTGAATCACTATCAACCCCAAAAGATAACTGTCCAAACCAAGATAAAGAGAGCTGTTAATACAAAGGAAAAGAATAAGTCAAAAAGCACAAGAAGTTGTTAAAATTATTTTTAAATGTTAACTATGCAAAACAATACCTTAAAATGAAGGGCTACATTGGCTGACAGCGCAAAACTTTGTGATCAAGCTTGTCAATAAAGATCAGAATCAATCCTACTACTGGAGGTAGAAGCCCAAGCTGTCTGGCATGGTTTTAGTTATATTGAAGATGGATTTCATTCAAGGCTTAAACTCCACCCCAAGCAATCTTCATAAAAAATGGTAAGCCCTATAAGCTACTGATGAGCAATCCAGTTGATTGCAGCCTGATTAACAGGCACCAGTATTCTAATTCTATTTAAACTTAACATACCCTTTTTACAGCTACATTGATTTATTTTTGGGCATCTAATTTTCTGAACTTCTTCATGAATTTATAAATAATCTAAACAAATGGATCTAAAGGCTTAAAAAAGAGGCTTTCTACAGTATTATTAAATAATTCACATAGCTGGTACAGCCATCTTTAAGTAATGATCTGGTATGGTTTTCCTGAGTTTAGAAAGGTTAGCTGCATATGGTATCATCTTTTCATCTGGACCAGCTGATCCATAGGTTAAATTAGGTATCATGATAAATTCAGAGGCTTTATCTTTTCAAGATCTAACAGAAAGGGTAGATGTAAAGATAATATTCTAAAGTTAAACAGGAGGGGTCCTTTAGCAGTAAAACTTTGCTTTTAAAAGAGGATGAGGTCATAAAAATGGCAGCAAAGTAGAGCTAGGGATGGTATTATGGGTTAGCAAGGCTTAAAATAACTTTTATTGATGCCTGAATTGATTTGGGATAAAGATTTGGCATGGACATACTTTCCAACCACAAAGTTTTTACCAGCTGGTCCTAAAACAAAACAGGAGGATGGTTTTCAGGTTACCCAAAGGATAAATTTACTGTTTCAATAAGCCTTCTTAATCCTAAATAAGTTCATAATACATAAATAAATTTATCATCCATTGTGGACACCCAGCAATCTCACTCTAAACCCAGTATCACATAAAACATTAATCATATTTTCAATTGTTTAGAGAAATTAATATGAAACTCCAATTATGATAATGAGTAAGCTATCCTTATTATAAAAAAAACTATCAAGGATCTTATCACCTCAAGGCTATATAACCCTGATAAATTCTTAAACAAACTGATTTCTTCCCTTGTCTAATTCCATCCTCTATCTCCTAGCAATTAGCTTACAAGTTATCTGTTGCAGGTGTAGTACAGATATGTCCACAGCCTATAGCCTCTTAAAAGAAACTGTTAACTCAAACTACACACCGCAAGAGCATCAGCAAACTAATTCAAAACACTTTTTCAGACAATATATTTCAGAAATCTGACCACCCAGGTAATTTATCATCCATGCAGGCATTGCCCCAATTATCCTGACGCCAGGAAGGTACAGGAGAGCCTGTGAATTTGGCATAATCTGCGGCCCAGAAGAACTTGTTATACCTCAGCAGCAAGAGGCCTGACTGGGCCCATGACCCAGAGGCAATGGGATATTCTCCTCACTTCTGGCATCTGTTCCCAGGTCCATCAGTATATCTTCTTTTCTAAACTAATAGAAGAAACACTGTATGAAGACAGCACTATCTTTTACACTTCTAATAAAGCATGCATGGGATTACATCAAGAAAATAGGGCTTGGATCAACCCTCAAGTCAATACAGGATTGTCATCCTTTTAGCCTGATGGACAGGCTTTAAAGGTACTTCCCATGTTTTTTCTAGACACAATTGACAGCTGAATCTCCTAGCCAAGCAGAATCTGTTGTCTACCTGGGCCACTACCCAGAGTTAGCTAGCCAGCAGAAAACTACTTTTTAATAGAGGTGGCTGTTTCACTTAATCAGAGATACTCCAATACAATAGGCTCTTAATGCCATGGTGGAGCCTCTGTGAAGTTTGGAGAAGTTCACAAAACAGGGGATAAAATACTGGCTTGCCAAAGAATTGCAACCCAAAAATGATGGCAAAGTTGAAATCTGCAGAAGGAAATCTTCCAGCAGAGGCAGAGTGTCAGGGATCCAGTCTTGGGCGGCCGTTCTGTTGTTTTCAGGGGTAACTCAGGCCAGGTTTTTGCGGGCAATGCCCACCACAAGAGAGGAGCTAACTTTAAAAGGTAGGAGGCGGACTTCCCCACCCAGGACCATGGGCCAGCAGCCAGGATTATAGTGTCAATCACCCCTGTGAGGGTGATGTACACAATCCCAAACAGCTTGTCAGAATGGTTGGTTAGAAGGTCAGGTGAAGAAGTGGGCATAGATTTTGGGGTCATGGGCAATTCCATGGACAAGTTGTAAGCAGGGAGATAGTTGAATTTCCCTCTGAACAACTTGGGTGTTGAAACTATCCATGGGCCTTGTTGGTTATATCTAATTGCGGATTGTATACGGGCCACAGGATTGAGTTTAATTATCTTTTCCGGGGTGTATTCCTTGTATTCAGACTTCAGAGGGTAGTCAATAAAATGGACGGGTCCAAAGGATACACCAGGAGGACAAAAAACAGCGGGCAGTGGGGCAGGAGATCTTGAACTGAATTGGTAGACAGCAAATACCAAATAAGGAAATAGCTGTATGAGCCAAAGTAATATAACCTTTATTCAAAAATGGCAATAAGTTTGGAGTGCGGGGTCTTTGGGTCTATATAGTACCCCACCTCCAAACTTAACATTTTCCATGGGGGGCTCATCAGGGCATTGGGAAGGGCAGGGCCGGGGGAACTGGGTGCTTGGGTCCAAAGGCAGCAAAATGGCACTCAGCCCGGGAGTTCTTTCATTGGTCAAGAATCTCAATTTGGCTACCTGATTATCTTACTTTAGTGTTGTGGTCATGGGACTGGGCTGCAGGCCCATGCCTCTTTACTGGGTTGGCTCCTGATTAGTTGCTGGTGTAGACTTCAGGTTTATGAGGCTAATAGTTGCCAAACCAGCACCTCCATTAGGCGCTGCAATTAGTCATCCATTTGGTGTGATAATTTCTTTGGTTTGGTTCTTTTTACTGCATGGGTTGACATCCTTGGTATCAGCTTGTGGGGGCTTGATCCCAGAAAAACACAGGCATGCAGTCCACAGGTCCGGCAGCCTGAAGGAATCCAGGATCAGGGTTCAATTCCTGTTCCCGGGCCCGGGTTTCCAGAGGGGAAGAATTGTCAATCCTGACACCATCCTCTTCTTTCCTCAAGAGCCCTCCCTTCTGATTCCTCTTGTTCAGATAGAGTTGGATGGCTTCTTAGGCATTAGTCAGGTTTCTCAGCAGTTCCCAAGTACTTTCTTCTAGTGGTTATCCTTTCTACTTGACGTAATACTGGGGTTTTTGGTAGTGAGTTTGGTTGCCGTTTATGTATTCAACTTCATATTCCTCAGCACAACCTGGTTGGATGAATGGGGGGCTGTCTTAATCTGTTGGTGGGGGGGGCAATTTCCCATCCTTTTTGAACAAAAGGGATTGGTGGAACACATCATGAATCTTCCAGGAGGGGGTAGGTCTAGCTTGAAGGTGACCTCACCAACTAGTTTGGTGATCTTGTGGGGGCTGCTTCTTCTGTGAGCTAATTTCCTGCAGGGCACATTCAGGGGTACATCCTGGGAGTCTAGGTATACCTTGTCTCTGACTTGTAAGGGTTGGCCTGGAGTTTGTTTGCGGTCAGCAAAGGCTTTGTATGTTTGTACTGTGCGGTTCAGGTTAGTCAAGCATGTTTTTTGTGTATCATGAATCTGTTCAATCCAGGAGCACCCAGTGGTGTTCAATTCCTTTTGCCAATCTGGGAGTCCCAGGTGGGATCAAACTCATAATTGGCTTTGAATGGAGACATGTCTGTGGAGGCGTGGTCCTTACTGTTGTAGGCAAGCTGGGCCATGGGGAGCATTTTGGTCCAATTGTCCTGTTCAGTGTTGGAAAAGCATTGAATATATTGTTCAAGGATCTGGTTTACTTGTTTGGTTTGGCCGTTTGTCTATGGGTGGTAGGAGGT
This sequence comes from Entomophthora muscae, assembly GCA_014839935.2. Lineage (NCBI taxonomy): Eukaryota > Fungi > Entomophthoromycota > Entomophthoromycetes > Entomophthorales > Entomophthoraceae > Entomophthora > Entomophthora muscae. The sequence goes on along the minus strand of QTSX02001441.1, from coordinate 134,326 downwards.
AGATACACATTGCTTGATTCTTAAGTCCTTCATCACCTGTGTCCAGTAGTTTGACGTGAATTGGGGTCCCCTGTCTGTGATGATTTCCTCATGTGTTCCATGTTGCGTGAGGATGCAGTTGTGGAAGTTCTGGGCTGTTTCTGCTGCTGTGCAATTGGTAGTGGTTGGTACAAAGTATGCTATCTTGGTGAAGCGGTCTACCATGACCAGGATTGCATTGTATAAGAGGAATGGCAGCAGTTCCACAATGTAGTCCATGGAGACAGATCTCCAAGGTCCATGGGGTATATTCAAGGGTCTTAGAAGTCCTTCAGGTTTGTTTCTGCAAGTTCTGGTCCGCTCACAGGTCTCACACCCCTTCAGGTATGCACTTACATCTTGATCCATTTTTGGCCAAGCAAAGTTCCTTCTGATGCTCTGGAGGGTCTTGAGCCTACCTGGGTGTCCAGCCATCTCAGAATTGTGGTAGTCTCTCAAGACGTTGGTTATGATGTCCCCTTCTGGTAAAAAGATCCTGTTGTGGAGCATTAGCGTGGTTCCCTTCAATGAGTAGCCGTTTTGGTAGTGGGCGCTATCCAAAGATTTAGAGAGGTCAGAGATCAAGGTCTTGGTGAACTTGTCTAGTGTTTGGGCCCCTAATAATTCTGGTTTGCTGGCTCTGATTTTCATCAATCCTAAGTGAATGCCTAGGTTTGCTGTGTCCAAAAGGACTTGGGTGTTGTGGTTGCGGGTTTCTAGGTGGATAGGCACCAGGTCAGTTCTTCTACTTAGGGCATCAGGTACCACGTTCATCTTTCCTGGCTTGTAGTCTATGGTCAGAGTGTAGTCAGCCAGTTCTAAGGCCCATCTTGCTTGTTGTTGGTTAAGCTGGCGTGGTTTGAAGAAGTAGACCAAGTTCTTGCGGTCTGTCAGGACCTTTACTGGATATTCAGTGCCACATAGGTATTGGCGTCAATGTTTCAGGGTCTTCATTATGGCTAGTATCTCCTTGTCATATATTGGGTAGTTTCCTTCTGCGGGTAGCATCTTCTTGGAGTAATATGCTACAGGATGTAGCATACTATCCCCTCTTTCCTGAAAAAGGACCCTGCCCACCGCAAAGTCTGACGTGTCAGTTTCCAGAACAAAAGGTTTGGAGGGATCTGGCATGGCCAGGAAAGGGGCAGAGGTGAAGGCAAGTTTCAAGGTTTCAAAGGCAGTGGTGCATTATGGAGTTCAGGCAAAGGCGACCTTGTCAGAGCAAAGGCAGGTCAGGGGGAGGGTAATGTGAGAAAAAATTTGGATGAACTCCCTGCAATAATTTGCCAGCCCCAAAAATCTTCTCACATCCTTTCTGCTTTTGGGCACCAGCCAAGATGTTATTGCTTCTACTTTATCCTGTGCTATGGCAAAGCTGCCGGTCTTCACTATGTATCCCAGGAATTTAACTTCAGACTGAAATAATTCACATTTCTTAAGCTTAGTGTGTAAGTTTGCTTGGGAGAGTTTCTCTAGTATAAGGTCCAGGTGGTGCAGGTGTTCCTTGTGAGTCTTTCTATAAATGAGAATGTTGTCCAGATATGCCACACAAAAACAATCAAGGTATTCCCCTAGAACAGTGTTGATCATCCTTTGGAAAGTGCTGGGGGCGTTGAAGAGGCCAAAGGGCATTACAAGGTACTTGTACAGCCCATATTAGTTTTGAAAGCTGTCTTGTACTTGTCTCCATCCTTGATTTGAATTTGGTATAATGCATCTCAGAGGTCAATTTTTGAGTACACCTGGGCTCCAGTCAGTACATCACAGAGGTTGTTGGCATTGGGGATGGGGTAGCGGTTCTTCACTGTAATGTTGTTCAGTTTTTGGTAATTTACGCATGGACACATCCCACCATCTTTTTTCCTACAAACAGCATGGGCAACAAGCAGGGGGCTTTTGACACCCAGATGAACCCTTTTTTGTCATATCCTCAAGGTATGCTTTCAAGGTCACTTGCTTGTGGTGGTTATAGCTGTAGATGTGGCCGTGGTGCAGTTGAGTCCCTGGTAGTAGGTCTATGGTGTAGTTGTAGATTGAATGACTGGGTAGTTTTATGGCTTCTTCTTCACTAAACACAGGGTTCCATCTCTGTAGGGGGTAGGTAGTATCCCAATGCTAGGTTCTATCTTCATGGTCAAGAGTTTGTTGGTAGGGAGTTGGTCATGGCTCATGCAAAAAGGAACAGTGTCACAGGATGCTGGTTGGCCCAACATGGTGCTTTGCTCATAATAGTTCAGGATCAGGCCATGTCTGTTAGTATCAGGGATTTCTTCCCTACCTACTTCAATTATTTGGGTAATTATTTATCATATTTTAAGGAAGACAAAACCAGCAATCAGAGCCTATATACTTCCTTTAACTTGAACACTATCCCAGACAGGGATCAAACCCAAAACCCTACAGATAAGTCAACCGTTAGTATATACTATCTATATGATTTTATATTACCTGTTTATATTGGTTCCTTTCATTCAAAGTTCATTTCCAACTTTGATTTTGCTCCAGAAATCTTAAAGAACCATTTAAAGTACGTCACTATACGCTCTAAGCCTGATTGGCTGCCTTGGATCACTCTGCTACTCTTAATTCCAAGGTCTCTTTACCAGGATATGGCTCTGTACTCTAATTTCTGATGTATTAAGCCTTTAACCTGTTTAATTGTTTCTAATCTTGTTTCTTACTTTTGTCTCACATATTGCAACTATAAGGCTATACAAACCATTCAGTTCCAAATTAAGTCATATGTGCAACAGATATTATTCTTAAACATTATCCTCATGGAAATCACTATCAAATCACCTCCTACCATAAGATCCTCTTAAATAATCCAGCCTCACTCTTCTGGTATTTAAGAGCGTTATTTCTATCATTTCCACTTTTTCCAACAATAAAGACTTTATCCTATATCTGCTACTCATTCTCCTTCTGATAACTCATTTTTGAAGCCATGAGAGGAATTTTATTCCTGTTCTTGTTTCTAGCTTCCTTCTTGCCAGTGGTATCAACCTTGGAAAACCCAACACTTACAATTGACTGGACAACTCTTCTCCAGATGACGCCCATCAAAAGGGATTTCTTTCCCACAGATGGTTCAAGTACCCCTTCAGCCACTGGGGACGTAAATTACATTATGGTTGTTTGTTCACTCCGCCTCCTGCCAAACCTGCTCTGGTTAGACCTTACGCCTCCTTCTACCTCTTGACGTATGTGGTGGGATAATTTTTACTTGGTTGGTTCAGTTCTATGTTTGGAAGATTTGCTTACCTGGGACACCTAGGACACCTTGCAATGGCCATGGTTCCTATTGGCTCAGTAATGGCGGGATTTAACTTAGGGGCCTTGGTCCACCAACTAGGGAACTTGTTCCCTGCCAAGTGAGTCCCTGACAGTTAGACCAGGAGTCACCCAGTATAAGGGGGTGGGGTAGTCCTGGCAAGAGGATCAGGGACAACGGGTATACATTGTGTCCAATGGTCAATGGGAGTTCTTGTTCACACTCATAACCGGTGTCCAAGGAGCTGTTTCCCATGATTACTTGTAGACTGCGCTCTGAGGCTGTCAAGCCTAATTCCTCTGCTAGGCTGGCGTCAATAAAAATTTCATCTGCTCCTGTTGTGATGACTGTGTATCATATCCTCACTCACCCATGAGGTGAAACATGGGTACATGGTCTATCAGTAAATTGGGAATATCTTGACAAATACTGGATGAAAAGTAGTCCTGTCTCTTCCTAGTTCCCTTCCCCATTCCTGCACAATTGTTAATGTGCAGGAATACTACAAGTATATAATGACTCTATTTCTTAAACAATAAAAATATCTTTACCTATACTACTTCTGCACTTTTGTCTTGATCTTACTTTCCAATAAGACTCAAGCTTTATACCAGACTCTATCAGACTCTGCTTTCTTGTTGCCTTTGCTACTACAGGTAATAGGAAGATCTCCCTGCTGTACTAAAAGTTTAGAGTTAGTACCCTAGGCCTGATCAAAGTGCGCTGTACTGTTCCCTGCCACTGTAGCCTAGTACTAGTAGTTCCCTTTAGCTTCTCTGGAAGAAGTTTACACGAGGTTCCTTTATCCTCATCACCCACCTTCTGTGAGCATCACACGCCGGTTCTCACTACAAGGGGCCAGCTTGCTGACCTCTTTGTCAATGTCAACCTAGCCTCTGTTAGCAGGATGTTCCTGTTTGTACCTCTTTATCCCTTTAATCAGCACCATGATGATCCTGAGATCAGGTCACACCTACAGTCCACCAAGTGGACCCTCTCAACCTACCGCTGGGACCAGAGCTGGCTCTTCCCCTGTGGTAGACCCAAGTCCTATCTTGGACCCACCCAGTCAGAGACAGGCTCATGAGGAGGAATATCCTCAAATTGAGCAAGCCTGAGGAGCTTCTGTTCAAGGTTCCTTGCTGTTGCAGGCCCACCAAGCCGGCTGGACTGGCCAACAAGTTTGTAACCAGTCAGCCCCACCCAAGCAACCTGTCCAGCAGCTTGCTAGCAAGCTTCTCCCCGAGCTCCCAAGGCTCACACCCCTTCTGAACTTTACATGGGCCCCGCAGGAATGTCTTGTGCCCCAGTCAATGCCCAAGGTTAACCCTGCTACCTACAATGGTGGTACTAGTACTACTCTAGTGGGTGATCCAGACCTGTCTGTCCTTAAAGACGGGAATCTTCACTGGGAGCTCCCTCCAGTTCATGTGTCCTCTCCGGTTCTACAGGAACCTACAGAGACTCCAGAAGGGACGCCTGCACAGTTGGCTGATGTGAGGGCAATGCTTGATGCTCTCAATTGCAGGAAACCCCTGTAGCAACACATGATTAACAATCCCAGGATGGTAGGTTCCTACCTGACTGGGGTAGTCCACCCTTGCCTGGGAACTCTATCCAACCAGGTGGCCAATCTGGCTGACTCTGTGCGCTCCCAGGCTGAGTCTATCAAGAGTGTGAGAAATCACACATCTGTGGCGGTTGCTGATCACAGTTCATTACTAGAGAGAATCAACTCTAGACTGGTACAAACAGCAGCCCTCTACTGGGAGGTACAGCATGGCGTAGCCCTGGTAGCAGATCAGTCAAATAGGTTTGTCTTGCAGAATTACAAGCCTTTATACCACACATTTTGTGATGTGGTTCAGTTGGACCTTCCCAGAGTGGCTGAGACACTGGGGGAACACCAAAAAGTCCTCCAGTCCTTAGCCCACAACTCTCAAGGTCAGAACCAGGATTTTCAGAGCCTTCATCAATACTGTGAGGAACAACAACAGGTCCTGACCACACACCAGGAAGCTTTGGGGCATCTTGACCTTAACCTGGTGAAAGTTGAGGAAACCCTGAGTTGGGTGTCAGCAGCTGGGGATACTACAATGGGTATCCTCCTGGACCTGGCAACACACACCTCAGTGAACTCCTCCAGGATCACAAAGGAGACTGAGGAAATCACCTGTTTAGCTGTCCAAGGGGATGGCCATCAGGTTGAGCTAAGGGACTTGAGGCAAAGCATCTCTGCCCTTAGTGATAAGCTCAGTAGACTCAACCTCCATGAGCCTGAGGTGAATGACCCTTCAATAGTAGGAAGTATCCTTCACAATGGAATTTCAAAGGCCACAGGGGCTAACTGTACCCCCTTGGGAACTTGTCCCTTACACCCTGAGGGTTCTGCCCTACCCTCTCAACCACCTAAGAGGGAGCTGCCCCACAAGGAATACCCTGCCCCACGCAGTGATTCTCCCTCAAGCTTGGATGACTTGTAGACAGAAGTACTATTATACCTCCTCTACTGATTCCAGCAAGCTTTCAGAGGCTGAACCCCCTAGAGTTTGTCAACCATCTCTCTTTACAAACCAAGAGGACTCTCCTTACTTGCATGGCTTGTTTTGTTTGCCCTCTAGGCCTCGCAAGCCTAATTCTATGTTCAAGACCAAGTTTGGTATGAACTCCCTTATTGACGTAAGGATGTGGCTATCCACCTTTGAGTTGGCCAACCAAGGGTTGAATAAGCGCAAACTAGGGCTGGAATGCATCTGCCTCAGGGAGGATCCTGTCCTAGCGTATATCCCAGTACTTGCCTCAACCCTACAAGTATTCAGATGTAAAAAAGGCACTACTGAAGGTCTTTGACTCTAAGGCCAAGGATTACATTGACAGAGACAATTTCCTGGAGTACCAGATCAAGAATCTGGCAGAATACCCAGATGAGTTCCAACAGATGGTAGCTTATCTGCAGCAGAAGGACCTCATCAATGTCAATGACGCCAGACAGTCCCTCCACCACTCCCTCCTGTCACAGTTCCCCAAGCTTTGGGATGAATTTTCTGGCCAAGTAAATGGGTTAAATGACCTGTCAGAGATAGTAGACCAGGTTTACACCCTCCCAAATCTCTAGGCTCAGCTAGCCAAATACAGGACTGAGGGCTCCTCATTGCGCAAGGTGTTCTACACTATCCCGAGGGTGCCTCCATGGAAAAATCTTACCATGAGAGACCTGGGTATGATGGATGCTTTACCTGCCAGGAAAAGTGACATGTTCTCAAGGACTGTCCCTATGTTAAGGTTTTCCAAAGAATGCAGAATATGGGTAACAAGAAGCCCTTTTCTAAATTCCAGCGGAAGCGCCCTGGTGTAAATGTGGTTCTTCAAGAGGAGGAGCCAGAGGGCCAGAAAGGATCTTCTGGTTCAGACTTTGAGGAGTCAAAAAACTAGAAGGTGATGGATGCAGGGAGTCTCCATCACCAGAACCTGAACCTCCCCCTACCATGATTACCAGCTCTGAGGACATACTCTCCGTACTGTCCTCACCTGTCCCTGGCACAAAGGGTCCTCCTAGAAGATCTGAAAGGCTACAGGCTAGAAGTGCTCTGACCCAAGCCATCAGCACCACTATTGAGAACCCTACGGCAAAACCGTACCTCCTTCAGAGAGTAGATGCTGACAACACTGACCCACAGAATGACCCAAATAGCTCCAGCATCTTTGTGAATGTCAGTATCCCTCTGCTGCTACAAACCATACTGAAGGTAGTACCAGGGTTGGAGTCTGCTCTATCTTCACTAAGAGATGTTTTTAACCCCCAGGGGGTTCACACAACTCTACCCACGGAGCTGTGCAATCCTATCTTGTGTTTGTGAACTTGGATTGAAGTTACCGTCTTTGATACACCCATCAGAGCAGTACTAGACACAGGTGCACCTACCAACATTATATCCTCACGTCTGGTGAGGAGGCTAGGATTTTGCCTGATATTTCATATGCAGAATCCTTCTTTACAGCTGGTGTAGAATCCATCAAATCTAATGGTGCCTACTCTAGTGTTCTCCTGAGGTTTGGTGAGCTGGTGGTTACTTACCCAGAAGTTGTACTGGAGAGTGAGTCATATGATATGCTCATTGGTACAGACCTCCTTAGGACTTAACAGACTGAGATTAGCCACCTACATGGGCATTTCTCCATCCTGGGGTATACCGTTCCCCTGCTCTTTAAGGATTCATCAGATGTGTTTCTGGTGTCCAAAGAAGAGACAGGTAGACAGCATGTTTGCCTCTGATATCCACATGGTGTCTTGGGCTTGCCTTACAGAGTGGCAAACGCCTCTGTCAAGCCCTTACCAGAGTATGGCAACAACCAAAAAGGCCTCAAGCTGCGGTCAAATCAGCTTGTCAGGATTCCCCCAAATAATCAAGTTGCTGTGGACACAGGCCTGTACCTTGACCTCCCACCTGGCCTACACCTTGAGATCAGTAGCATCAATGGTGTCTCACGCAAGGAACCTTTAGCTGCACCTGGGATACATGACTCAGCTTCACAAGAAACCTTGAAGGTCCTTTTTCTCAATCTGCTAAGTACTGAGATGAAGGTTTCTAAGGGGCAGCATGTTGCTACCCTTAGGATAGGTCACAATGAGGAGCTGTCAGCAGTACATTTCTTGGGTGGTCTGGAGGAACTGGGAATCAGTCTTACTGACGAGACCCTGGTGGGCCTATCTGAGGACAAGAAGGATTCATTTGAGGCCCTCTTGGATGATTTCAAGGACATTTTTGCCATGTCTAATGAAGACCTGGGTTGTGCGGAAGGATAACTCCATAAGGTTAATGTAGGTGATGCAGAACCCATCTCACAGAGAGCTTATAGACGCTCCCCCAAGGAAAATACATTAATAGGTGAAGAAATCCACAAAATCCTTGCTGTAGGACTCTTGGTGCCATCCAAGTCCTCTTGGGCCTCCCCACTCCTCTTGGTGAAGAAGAAGGATGGGATCAACCGGGTGGGGATAAATTACAGAAAACTGAATCTCATCACCAAGAAGGACAAATACCCCCTGCCTAGGATTGATGAAAACCTAGACAAGCTAGGTTGGGTTAAGTACTTTTCTGCCATGGATCTGCTGTTAGGATACTGGCAAGTACCCATGTCTGAAGATGACCAACAGAAATGTGCTATCATAACTTTTGAAGGTCTCTTTCAGCCTACAAGGATTCCTCAAGAACTGGTGAACACGCCTGCAACCTTCCAGAGGATGATGGATAGTACTTTTGCAGACCTCAAGCTTAGCTGTGTCCTCATCTACCTGTATGATATCAATGTTTTCTTGAGGACATTCACAGACCACCTTGAGCACCTGAAGCAGGTGTTCACCAGGCTACGCAACAAAGGCCTCAAACTCAAGGCATCCAAGTGCTCATTTTTCAAGGAGCACCTTGAGTTCCTTGGGCACATCATCTCAGCTGAAGGAATAGCCCTGGTACCAGAAAAGGTTGAGGTTATCTCCAAGTTACCACCCCCCACTGATGTACGTAGAGTACAAGTGATCCTGGGGATGGCTGACTACTATTGCAGGTTTATACCCAACTTTGCTGAGATAGCGCAACCCCTGTTTCACTTACTAAAGGATGACACTGAATTCATCTGGTCTGATGAGTGTGACAAGGCATTTGCATTGCTGAAGGAAGTCCTGACCAGCAAACCATTGCTGGCATATCCAGACCATGAGCGGCCTTTTGTCCTACATACAGACGCCTCTATGGTGGCTGTTAGTGCGGTGTTGTCCCAGAAAACTTTTTGAGGGAGGAGCACCCTATCTCCTATCATTCCTACATCCTCAACATGCACAAGAAGAACTACTCCACCACAGAGAGGGAATGCCTGGCTGTTCTGTATGCAATTACAGAATGCAGGCCATATCCACATGGTACCAGATTCACTGTGGTGACCAACCATAGCTCCCTCACCTGGCTCAAGAACATGAAGGATCCCAAAGGACGCTTGGCCAGGTGGGCAGCTAAGCTGAAGAACTATGACTTTGAGGTAGTACATAGACCAGGCAATAAGCATGGGAATGCTGATTCCCTGTCACGCCTCCCACTAGTAGCAGCTCTCCAGGTGGAGTTAGACTCAGTGTATGAGCTCATAGGTCAGCCAGAAAAGTGGACTGCCCTGGCTCCAGGACTAAAGGCTGTTCTTGAGAAACTCTCAAGAAAGACTAAGGTATAGAAAGGCAGACTCTACAAACACTGTGGAGAGGTCTATCTACCCTATGTCAGACCCTTGGAGAGACTGGATAAGTTGGCCAACTTTCATAAGAGCACAGGCCACGCTGGTACCAGGCGTATTTATGATACCATGAAAGACTATGTGTACTGGGAGAACCTTGCTTCTGATGTGGACAAATATGTCAACTCTTGCACAAGGTGTGCACAGTTCCGTAGGAAGCCACCTCCACACTTTACAGTTGATCCTACCTAACTATGCTTTCCATACCGTGAGCATAGACGTGGTAGGACACATGGAACCTAGCCCTACCTCCAGGAAAAATCAGTATATTCTGGTGGCCATTGACCACCTAACTAAGTGGATTGAATGCACTGCTGTCCCAGGTCCAACCTCACAGAAAACCGCTAGGTTTGTCCTGATAGACAGCATAGCCTGTCATGGTTGTCCAAGCGTCTTGCTAACAGACAATGGCACAAACTTTGTCCATTCTATCCTCCCAAGATTGAATGAACTCATGGGAATAGAATGTGCTTCTTCTGCCTCCTACTGCCCAGAAACCAATGGTATGGTTGAACGGGCTAATGGCACCCTGGTAGGCATCCTCAAGAAGCTGGCAGCAGATAAGCCTTCTTCCTGGGATGACTATTTTACTTGTGCTGTCATGGCTTACAGGGTTACCTCACACACAGTAACTAAGGAGAGTCCCTTCAAGCTTCTGTATGGCAGACAAGCCGCCCTCCCAGGTTACCTAGTCCCTATCCTACCCAAGGCCAACAAGGTGAACTATTCAAAGGATTTTCTTGAGCTCACAAGATTCATTGCTGCTCTACAGGAAAAGGCCTTTAAGAGCCTTGTTAACTCTTGGGTATAGTCCTTCCTTAGGGACCAGGATGCCTTGCTCCCTCTACCTCAGCTTGAGGTGGGTGACCAAGTCCTCATGTACAGGGAACGTCTGGATAGGAAACCTAACAAGCTACAAAGCTTGTGGACTGAACCTCATGAGGTCCTGGAAAAGACTGGTATGGATTTATACACTTTTAAGGACCTTGTGCATGGGAATATCCTCAATAGGGTACATGCCAAGTACCTCAAGAGGGCCCCTATGGATGAACAGCCTACTGAGGTAGATCTAGCTTCACTCATTCATAGGGATAACTAAGACTGCATAGTCATGGTGAGGTTTTCCTTTTATTATATTAAGAAAAAGATAAAAAGACAAAAAAATGAGAAAAAATAAAAAATAAAAAAATATATATAAAGAAAGAAAGAGAAAACACAGTTTATTTCTTGTGGGAAAGAACTTTGGCTCTGGCACGTAGAAGATCTGCACGTGCCAGCTGCTTACGTAGCTGGCCTAGGTAGGTAGCAGCTACTCCTATCACGTTGAGATCCCTCTGGAGCAGGGCCACTGATGTATGGATGTCTACAAAAAATTGTGGCCACTGCACTCCTATGAGCCTGGCGCCTGACAAGGAGGTTCCAAAAAGTGCAACAATTGTTAGTTGCCAGTATAGCAGGAGCTTGGCTATCTTCCTGTTTCCAGTCTTAGTTACCAGGATCTGGTGAGCAAGTGCCATGTTGGCTGGAAGCCCTGCCTCTGCCTCAATCTTGGACCAGAAATTATGGCACAGGACCAGATAGAGCCCCCTGTTATGAAGGCGTAGAGGGAAGTTGTCTGTGGAGACTTCTGGGTTGGTGTACCCATCCAGGATCAGGTTTTGGGCAAAACAGAAGTTATCCCCAGTACCTCACCCCCTCCCAGTACGTAGTTTGTCTGAGATAGCCCTTACAGGTGCCTTTCCCATGGCAATGGCTATGGCCTCAAATACCTACATGATGGTACTGACTTCCCTGGGATGATACTGTGTAAGGTGGCAAACAAGCAACTCCCCTTTCAGAGCTTGCAAGAGACCTTATTCAGTAACATGGTAGTACTGTTTACCAGCCATGGATATGGCTTTGGCGTATGTCTCCTCCATGGGTTCATCATCAAGAACCAGATGAATAATCTCCAAGCTGATGTGCTCCAGCGCCAGTGGACCCAATGCCTCTATGTGAGTAACTGGGTTGGAAGGCTAAGAAAATATTAGAGGAAGATAAGCTGGTCATTTACTTGAAAGGGAGGAAGGATTTCTAAAGTCATCTTAAATCTATCCTTGAGACCTTAGGAGCTAGCTTTTATTCTTGCAAGTTTGACCTGATCAGGAGCATTTTCCAGATTGGCATCCACCACCTGGTTGGGAACCTCTTCCTCCTCCAGGTAGGTAACCAGAGTTGGGGTCTTGGGTGTTGGTACCTTACACACCTTTTTCTCAGGAATTTCCTCTTCTTCTGAAGATACTACCTCCAGACTCCCAGAACTTTCATTGACATGGCTATTGGGAAAATTTGGTGAATGACCTGCACTTATATCCCTTTATATTGGTTGAAAGCCTTATTTTTATTATTGAAAAAATTGGGGTTTGATGGGGGATTTTCTTCTCTGAGGTTGGCCCAGATACTATCTTTAGAAGTACCTGAAAAAGAGAAGTTAATTAGTATAATAACTTATATTAATTTTAAATTACCTTTTTGCACTGCTGGCGTCAAAGGGCTATGTAAGTAGCCCTCATGTGCACCAGCGGCACAATTGGTACAATGTGCTGCATTGCATTGTAATGATCCGCTACTTAGGAGCAGATTGTTACGCTGCAATGCTGCACAACAAATTGATCCGCTCCTGGGGAGCAGATTGCTTTGTTGCGCAAATGTGCTATGCAGCAATTGATTGCTGCATAGCTCATTGTTGCATTGTAACAACTCTGCTGGTGGGAGCAAGCCGTTACAATGTAACGCTTTGCTTGCTTGCCCCAGGCGGCACAAGTTCAAACCCGCAGGTTGGCTGGTTTGGTTAGTTTCTTCTGGTTAGCTGGCCCCTTCTCCTGGTTGGTTGGTCTTATCTGCTGGTTGGTTGTGTGTTTTCTCTGGTTGTTTGCTCTGTTTTTCTGCCTGGTTAGTTACCACCTCCCAATCACTGGTGGTTATAGGACTAAGTGCTCTTCTTGTTTCCCCTTGTTGCTTCCCACCAGGTGTCAGGAAAATGGGTGTTTGGACCCCCTCCAAAGTCCCAGATGAATATTGTTCCTGGTTAATTGCTCCATCTTCCTGATTTGTGTCATCCTCATCTGTTGGTTCTAGGATCACCTCATTCATCAGGTCAGGCAATTCTTCTTGGGTGCCTACATTTATGACTCTGCTGGTGACCTGGCCTCTTCTGGTGCCTAGACCTTGCCAACCTTGCATCACTGAGAAGATTTTGTTGGCCTTATCCACCAGTTCTTTATTCTTCTGGTTCTCTCTTCTGAGGTATGTGTTCTCCTGCATCAACTCCTCCAGAAGCATCTTGAGCTCAAGGGTATTATCTCTGATGCCCTGTGTGGCCTTGTAGTATCTGGCGCAATATGAAGACATGCATCAGTCATCAGTTTCTCCTTTCCTCATGTAGTCTTGTCAAGAGGGGGTATATGTGATGACTGTGTATCATATCCTCACTCACCCATGAGGTAAAACATGGGTACATGGTCTATCAGTAAATTGGGAATATCTTGACAAATACTGGATAAAAAGTAGTCCTGTCTCTTCCTAGTTCCCTTCCCCATTCCTGCACAATTGTTAATGTGCAGGAATACTACAAGTATATAATGACTCTCTTTATTAAACAATAAACATATCTTTACCCATACTACTTCTGCACTTTTGGCTTGATCTTACTTTCCAATAAGACTCAAGCTTTATACCAGACTCTATCAGACTCTGCTTTCTTGTTGCCTTTGCTACTACAGGTAACAGGAAGATCTCTCTGCTGTACTAAAAGTTTAGAGTTAGTACCCTAGGCCTGATCAAAGTGCGCTGTACTGTTCCCTGTCACTGCAGCCTAGTACTAGTAGTTCCCTTTAGCTTCTCTGGAAGAATTTTACACAAGGTTCCTTTATCCTCATCACCCACCTTCTGTGAGCATCACACTTGTATCAATAAAGGCTTCAATCTTTCACTTGTTCTCCGCTACTTCTATAGTCACTTGGATGAACTTGTAAGACTGGCAAGAAGTGTTTATTTGCGCCAGTGAGATTGGGGCAGTGTTCTTCTTAGGGCAGGCTCTGGTCAAGTGGCCCGCCTTGTGGCAGTGGAAGCAGAGTCCTTTGCGGTAGTGTCATTGGAGCTCTTCAGGGGTCATCCCTGTTTTTTTGGGGGTGTTGCAGATCCTGAATGGATTAGACGTAAAGTCATCCATCATGGGATTAAGCTAGGGAACAATTGCGCAGTTGCGCTATTGCATCCTGATTCTACTAGTGATAAAGACGTTTAAAACGCCCCTAAAACGGGTGTTCAATTTGCCTCTCAAATGTGCACAAGGCACAGGCTTCACTTCCAGGATTATAAATAAAACAACAAAGTTATTTATATCTACCTCCTTAAGGAAAGCCGCAAGGAAGCGTTTGTTCTCTTGCGCGGGACTTTTAGCTATGCCAATCCACTCTCCTCCATTTGGGAAGTTCTTCTGTCTGTGCCTCCCTGCTTCTGGTGGAAATTCCCTTGCCTCACACTATATAAGTGTGATACTATCTAAATAAATACCAGTTTTGTCTATACACCTTATTATTCTTTTGTCCTTCATAGGCTGTCACTATACCATCAACAGGTATAGTATTAAGAATTAGATCACTGACTAACTGTTTGTAGAAACTAACAACCCTTTGCTGCAACTTTTACAACATTGGCGCTCATGTCTTACAACACCAACAGCCCCCACCCCCGCGGTCCTTTCAATGAGGAGGGAGGAATGCCCCTGGCCCAGTCTCCTGCCACTGCTTCTCCTTACCACTAGGCACCAGCCTTTACTGCTGCTAATGCCCATGCTGGGGAAAGAGCAGGCGCTCCCTATGGCCTTCCTAACCTAAGTTAATTCATGCCAGAACATCAACGCCCCCAGGCTATTGTTTTTGGTCAACCACTGCTCCTACAAGCCCCTGCCCCCTGGAGATGGACGCCAACTCTTCACCTTCTGAGGACGACATCTGTAATGCCATACATGCCATGGATGCTGGTGCTTCTGGAAATGGTTCTTACTCTGAACACCTGGGCATTCAGCAGCCTTCTGCTGAAAACGCCTTGGGTTGCTTTCAGAATCTCTCCCAGTTCAACCCTGACCAGCTCTGCCGTGACCTCCGTACTGTTGAACATATCAAGGACTACCTACACCAATTTGCCCATCCTGACATATGCCATAACCAAATGCACCTGGGCTGCATCCAAAGCCTAGTGCATGACCAGTGAATACTGGTATCTAACCAACAGACATTCCTCCAGGTTTTTACTCTGAGCTTGGCAATACTTTCACCACTATCAATCAGTATCTTGCCATAGTCACCAACGCCCAGAGCACCATGCTTCACTGGATTGATGCCATCGAAGCAGGTATAGCTAAACTAGTTCCAGTGAATGTGGTACAGACCCTCACCCATCAGGGTATAGAAGCCAATTGGATTAGTGTGGTTACATACCATGTGCTGGAGACTGGCCCCATGGTTTGAAGCCTGACTCATGAGGTGGAAGTCTTAGCCTGCCGCCTTGCCACCATCCCCTTGTTCACCCCCACTTCTACCGCCACCAACAACTCCCCTTCCAGCGCCCTTCTTGGTTGAGAATCCTTGAGCTCTTTGATCACTACAAGAAGATGCAGACAGAATTGGTCTAGCAGAGTGCTGATCTTGCCTTCCTGTTTGATGGCTACCACACTGTGTCAGAACTTCAGGATTGCCTCAAACTTTGCCAATTGCATGACAGAGCCAACAACCAGACCCAAGTCAGGAAGGACAAGGAAGTAATAACCTTGCTCCAAGCTGAGCTTGCCACCCACAAAAAGTGCATTACCTCTCTGGAAGATGAATTGGATATCAACCATCAGGAGAACAAGGTCTACCAAGATGAGCTGGATGAGCAACAACTTCTCCTGGACGCCTTCCAGAGCCAATTGGATAGGATGGACAGTAAGATTATGGCTGTCAACTTACAGGCTATGTCCATCAACTCCAAGAGTCACCACAGTCTACTGAGGTCCTCTAGTCCTGATTTCTATCATATCTACAAAAGTGATGAGGAACACACTTAGTTGGCTCCTAATGCTGTACAAGTATTAGAGCCAGTACTGGAGTCTGAGGATGACGTCCTGGCCACCCCTGAAGCTTCTGGAGCTGCTCAAAACAGAGAAGGTGAACACAAAGCCCAGCAAGAGGAAAATTGTTGCTGCGCCTCTGAGGCTAGGTTTGCTGTCTCCACTCTCCACTGTTCCCGTCTCAACCGCTCTCCAGTGAGGATCACACCTGCTCCTCTCCAATATGGCTCCAACAACTTCAAGCCTGTCAATCTACCCAAGTTTGACCGCAAGAGCAATGTGGCCATGTTCTTACGGCTGTACCAGAACTTCATGTATGGCACAGACAATGCCATGAGGGACTCCACAATCATCAACTGTGTGGATGCTGAGACTCAAACCATTATCTTGCCACGTCTCCTTGAGAATGGCTGGACTTTTGCCAACGTCTCCAGAGCCTTGACAGAAGAATTTGGTAGCCAAGAAGCACTCCTTGGTCGTAAGATGGACTTTGCTGACACCAAGTTAAAGGTGGGGGAAACCCTAGAAGACTTCACTTCTAGGTTCTACCTTGAAGCTCAAACTCTGTTGTCTATGAGTGTGGTGCATTTTATTGATGTGCAGTCAGCACTCCTTAATGCTGTACGTGTCAAGTGGGAACTATCTTTGGCCCTTAAGTCAGGCATTTACAACGCTTGCACTGTACCAGATCTGATCTGCCTCCTACGCACCTACAAGGAGGAGTTAAGAGTCCCTCTTCCTGAAGGCCGCCCTTGACAGCAATCTGAGCATAGACCCCACGTGGCTGTTGAGATGCCCAAGCCTTCTGACAAGGTTGGGCCTGCTCCAGTCAACAATGGCCCCTGTACTTGCTTCAAATGTGGTATGGCTGGCCACTTCTCTAAGGAATGTAGGAATCCACATCAAAAGATCCATCATTTAGGCATGGAGGACACTGAGGAGGACTACGCCAAGGACGCTGATATTGAGGAGGACAACAAGGACCAGTCAAAAAACTACTAAGCAGCCAGGATAAGGAGAAATCCTTGGCTGCCTTTGTAATTTTGACACCCTCATCTCCCCCCATACCACTGCCCCCTGACAAACCAGATCAGAGGCCTGCTTCCTTGCTATCCTCTGGGATCAACCCTAAGGATGAGCCCTCTCTGATTGACTTCAACTCCCAACCAATACATGAGGATGCAGAGTCTGACAGAGTTCAAGAGGACCTCCTCCATCAAGTCCTCACTGTTAACACACAAACTCATTGGACTACACTTTGCCTTGAGGTGGTTATCCCCCAAATAGCTCAGAGAACAGTGTCCTTACCCTATGCTGAACAGCTGGCTCAACCAGGCGTTGAAGTCACTCATGAGGAGGACAGTGCTGAACAACTGGCCAAGCTACTCTGTACATTAAACGTCTCAGCACTGCTAGAATCTCTCAAGGAAGTAAGCCCAGCTGTGGGAGCTACCAGGGCTACCTTCCTGGAGAATTTCAAAGGATCAAGTGTCCACCAGGTCTCAAAGATTTTGGAGATCAGAGAGGACCGCCAGGATTGCACCTATATCAACCTGGTAGTGAACAAGACTCATGTCCAGGCCATACTAGATACTGGTGCCCCTGGAAACATTATATCCTCTCGGCTGGTTAAGAAGCTTAAGCTGGCACCAGACTTGGCCTACCATGAAGAGTTTGGTACTGCTGGGCCACTGACCACTAGAGCAAAAGGAGCCTACTCTTCTCTCCCTCTTTGCTTTGTTAAGCTAATGGTCACTGCTCCTGCTATAGTTCTGGAAAACAACAGCTATGACATTCTTATTGCAACTAGCTTCATGGTTCAGTATGGCACTGTGACTAACCATGGAGATCATACATTTGGAATATTGGGCCATTCTATACCCATGTTCTATCATGGCGGTTGCCCGTCTGACCTGCCCTTATGACATCTGCACTACATCAATCTGGAGTACTCCAACAGAGAGCTTCCAGTTTCTTATACACTGTGAAGTAAGAAGGTCAAGGTGCTACCTCTCTCAATTGGGGAAGCCAAGGGTATCCCAGTCTACGCCTCCTGTAATGTGACTATCCCACCTGGCACCCAGGTGATCCACAATACAGGCCTCTTGCTGGCTCTACCAGCTGGCACTCATGGAGAAATCTTTGGCATCCCTAATGCCTCCAGACTAGAACCATGGGTTGCACCAGGCATCCTCATGCCAAGTGAGAAGGAGGTACTCATACTCTTGGCCAACATGAGTTGTGAAGCTATGGCTGTCTCCAAACACCAACTTCTGGCTTATATACAACTGGAAGAGCATGACAACCTGCAGGAGACCGCCCCCTTTGCAGACTTCTCTGAGTTGGGACTACCCTGTGAGCAACCACTGGTGCTATCAGTTATAAGCCGCAACTCTCTATTTGGCCTCTCTGAAGAGCAGAAAGATCAAGCTATGGATCTCTTTGCCCAGTATAAAGATGTGTTTGCCAAGGATGATTATGACCTGGGCAAGGCTGCAGATGTTGCTCATCATATTGACACCCAAGGCAGTCCACCTATCTGCTCCAGACCTATATGGCGCAGTCAAGCCAATCATGCCGTGGCTAACAAGGAGCTTCAGAAGCTATTGAGATCTGGCTTACTGATCCCCAGTAAAAGCCCTTGGGCTTCCCCTTCCTGATTGTCAAAAAGAAGGATGGCAGCAACCGTGTGGTGATTGACTACTGTCAACTGAATTCTGTTACCAAGAAGGATTCATATCCCCTCCCTCATATTGACAATACCTTGGACCAACTGGGTGGCGCCAAGTTCTTCAGCGCCATGGACCTTATCAGTGGGTACTGGCAGATTGACCTACCCCCTGCTTATCAAGAAAAATTTGCAAGCATCACTGACCAAGGGCTATTCCAACCCACAAGGATGCCTCAAGGATTGTCCAAATGCCCCAGCTACCTTTCAACGGGCTATGGATGCAGTGATGGGCAACCTCAAACTCACCAGTGTCTTTGTCCACCTGGATGACATTAATGTGTTCTCCTGAATTTTAATGATCACCTACGACACTTGGAGGAAGTCTTCCAGAGGTTACTTGCAGCTAATCTCAAGCTCAATCCACGCAAGTGCAACTTCTTCAAGGAGCACCTTGAGTTCTTAGGGTTTATCATTATCCAAGATGAACTCTGCCCTGTACCTCTGAAGGTGGAAGCCATTGAGCAAATGCAGATCCTGTCTAATAAGCGGGACGTGCAGGTCTTCCTGGGGATGATTGGGTACTACTGCCGCTTCATCCCCAACTTTGCATCCCTGGGTGACCCCCTTTTTCAGCTTCTCTGAGCTGATAAGGAATTCTTCTGGAGCCCAGCGTGCCAATCTGCCTCCAATGCTCTCAAAGGAACACTGACTGCAGCCCCTGTTCTGGCCTACCCTGACTTTGCCAAGCTGTTTGTGGTTCATACAGATGCTAGTCTGACAGCAATTGGGGGTGTTCTCTCCCAACTGGACTCCAACGGACTTGAACACCCTGTTGGATACTGCTCATGTACTCTCAATGTTCACAAGAGGAACTACACTGTCACCAAACAAGAGTGTCTGGCTGTGATATACTCCTACCAACAGTTCAGAGTCTATCTCCATGGGGTACATTTCACAGTTATAACAGACCATGCCTCCTTGCAATGGCTGAAGACCCTCAAGGACCCTGAAGGATGTCTGGTGCGTTGGGCCATTAAACTTCAGGCTTATGACTACAAGATCATTCATTGAGCCAGGGCAGCCCACCAGAATGCTGACTGTCTCTCTTGCCTGCCCACTGTTGCCTTAGTATCTCCCATGGCTGACATTCTTTATGACAAGCTTATGGAGGACCCTTCTTTGTGGGTAGAGGAGCCAGTAGAGATACAGAGGGCTCTCAAGAAGTTAGCTGTTGATACAAAGGTCTCTAAGGGACAACTCCTGAAGCTTTGTGGAGACTCTTGGCTACCCTACATACGCCCATCCCTACGCATGGACTCAGTGGTGGCTGCTCACAAGACTACTGGCCATGGCAGCATACAGAAGACGTTAGCTCTGCTACAGCAGCACTGCTTCTGGGAAGGAATGCACACTGACGTAGTGGATACGCTAGCCAACTGTCATGACTGCAACGTTGAGAGGCCTAAGGTTGCCAAGTTTCAACACAGACTTGTACGCCCTGGGTTTGCCTTCCACACTGTAGCCATTGACGTAGTGGGCCCCCTGCCAGCTACCAACAGTTGCAACAGGTTCATCATTGTGGCAGTTGACCATCTGACTAAATGGGTAGAGGCCAAGGCAATTCCCAACCAATCTGCACTGATGACAGCCACGTTCATCCTGGAGAATATCATATACAAACATGGTTGCCACCAGATTCTGCTGACAGACAATGGTACCAACTTCACCAGCTATATCATCCCCCGCCTCAACCAACTGATGGGAATTTGTGGGACACTATCCACTCCTTATCACCCACAGACAAATGGCATGGTAGAGCACACTAATGGGAGCCTGGTCCAGATACTCTGGAAGATCAGTCACCAACATGAGACTGAATGGGATACCTTCCTGACTGAGGCCACCTTTGCATACAACATTGGGTACCATCAGGCCACTGTAAAGCAGCCCTTCCAACTGCTCTATGGCTGGCAACCAGGACTTCCCCCTTTACTATATTCCTTGGTAAAGCCCAACCTGGCTGTGTCCCCAGAGGCGTACCTCAACAAGATGGTTCAAACTCTTATTTGCTTGCAATCAGAGGCCTACACCGTAAACTTAAACCATAAGTTGCAGGACCTAGAACTAGCTGCATCCAAACGCCCCGCCTTACCCACTTACCTGGTAGGAGACTCAGTCTACTTCTTCAGCAATAGAGGGTAAAGCTGCAAATCCAAACTTGCCTCCCTTTGGCAAGGTCCAGTTCAAGTTATCCAGAAGACCGGCCCCAACTCCTACACCCTTAAGGAGCCTCATTCTGGGCAATTGATCACTATAGTACACGCTCAGTAGATGTGTGCTGCTCCTAGTAACCAAGAGTAAGCCCCAATGAGAACAATAATCTGAAAAAACAAAAGCCTAATTAAAAAATTCCATGGGTTGTTGTCCTGTTTGCAATAGTGTTGCACCAAAGTATGAGGAATAAGAATAAAAGAACAAGGTGTTTATTGAAGACTGACAAGACTCTTCCAGTACCGCACCAACTGTTCTACCACCTGAATGATAGCCAAGAAACACAACTGGTTGCCTACAGATCCACAAAGCCAATGACCAAGGATTGGGCAACAAACCCCCACCAAGCAAGACACACAATTGGCCCTAATGTCCACAGGAAAGGTGACACCCAAGAAGATACAGTCCCACAGAAGACTCTCGCAAAGGGCATACTCTACTGGGACCTGACCATCCACCCCGTAGAATAAGGATAAGGCCCACTCAAGGAAGACCCCCATGTTCTCCTCCTGCTTGGTATCACAGCAGTTGGTTCCTCAAAGAACAAGGTTGCCAGCCATCACTATTGGCACCAGATGGGAAGTCCCCTCCACTGTGTATGACTTCAACACTTCCTGGAAGGCTCGCCAAAGATGTTGCTCAAAGTTGTCAGAGGTTTTCCAACTGACTGGTTGAGCCTCGGTAACCCCAGGTGTTGTCCAAGCGCAAAGGACTAACTTCACTATGTTGGATACCGTCCCCTGTTGCAAGACTGAAAGACCTTGACCCTCAAATTGGAATTCCTTCAGCTGAGCCTCCAAGTATTCTTCTGCTTCCCGCATGGAGAACCGCCAATAGATACTGTTACCCTTTTGCAACCCAGTTCCTGTCACCTCCCTGGGCTCACTCAAAGCTAGGAAAAGCGCAGCAAACAATGGGTCTGTCCCCCCTAAGGCCAGCTGAGGCACCAGTAACTGATCTAAGTGAACCCCCAAGTCCAGATAGCTGCCGTCCACATCATGCAGGACTACTTGCTTCTCTGCTGCCTTTACCACCTCCACTGGCCTGGTATGCTTGCGCCTCTTGGGAATTACCACTTGCACCTTCTTCAAGACTCTTCTTGTGACTCTTCTAGAGGGACTGTTCACCATAGCCGTCACCTTGAGACACCAGCCATTTTTAAGCCTGTTGTCTAATCCAGTGGAAGGAAATGTTGCAGATCCTGAATGGATTAGACGTAAAGTTGTCCATCTAGGGATTAATTGATGGAACAAATGTGTGGTCACGCTATTGAATCCTGATTCTACTAGTGATAAAGACGTTTAAAACTCCCCTAAAACGGGTGTTCAATTTTCCTCTCAAATGCGCACAAGGCACGGGCTTCACTTCCAGGACTATAAATAGAACAACAAAGTTATTTATATCTACCTCCTTAAGGAAAGCCGCAAGGAAGCGGTTGTTCTCTTGCGCGGGACTTTTAGCTGTGCCAATCCACTCTCCTCCATTTGGGAAGTTCTTCTGTCTGTGCCTCCCTGCCTCTGAGGACAATTCCCCCGCCTCACACTATATAAGTGTGATACTATCTAAATAAATACCAGTTTTGTCTATACACCTTATTATTATTCTGTCCTTCATAGGCTGTCACTATACCATCAACAGGTATAGTATTAAGAATTAGGTCACTGACTAACTGTTTGTAGAAACTAGCAACCCTTTGCTGCAACTTTTACGGCAGGGGGTCAGTGTTTGGGGTTGGCAGGTCTGGGAGGAGCCAGCGTTCTCTTGGTTCATGCTAAGGCCCTTGCACAGGGGTATTAGTTTGTCTAGGCTGAGGGTGGGCAGATGGTGCTTCAACAGGTTCTTCATAGCTAGGTTGACGTCCTTTTGGAAGATAATGGCTGCCAGTTTGTCCTCAAGTTGGGTGCAAGTTTTCAGTTTGAGGAATTTGTCAATATACGCTTGAATGGGTCAGGGCCCTTGTCAAATTTCTAGCAGGGATTTCAGGGCATAGTATCTAGTGTCGCAATTTTCTCCGGTGGCCATTAACTCAGCTTCAAACTTGGCGTAGTCTAAGCAGAATTCTACGTCCTCAGCTGTGGTCATGCCAAACCAGTCCAAAGCGTCCCCCAATAGCATTGAAGCAACCCCAAGGATCTTCTTGGTATCACTGGCGCAAGAGGGGGCATTGGTATGGAAATTCAGGCAGGGGACCAGCATGACACATCTAGCTTCCTCAAGCGTGAGATTTTCCATATGAGGCATCTCCACTTTTGTGAGGGACTGATTCACAATCACGTTTTGCACTTGGGAGGATAGAGCTTTGTTGGCATCAGCGGTATTGGTGTTGGGTCTCTTTGGGTCATTCAGGTTTGCATTCTTCTACATGGAAGATATCAGGTTTGTGGTCATCTTATAGGTGTAATAAGTGATTATCAATAGCAAAAGCATACAAGATTCCCCAATAAATAACAACATCTTGGGGCTCAGGGTACCAGGATTAATAAAGATTGCCATAATGTCAGGGATCCAGTCTTGAGCAGCCAGCCTGTTGTTTTCAGGGATAACTTGGGCCGGTTTTTTTGCAGGCAATGCCCACCATAAGAGGGGAGCTAACTTTAAAAGGTAGGAGGCAGAATTCCCCACCCAGGACCACAGGCCGGCAGCCGGGATTATAGTGTCAATTGCCCCTGTGAGGGTGATGTACACAATCCCACTCAGCTTGCCAGAATGGCTGATTGGAAGGTTGGATGAAGAAGCAGGCATAGGTTTTGGGGTCACAGGCAGTTCCATGGACAGGTTGTAAGCAGGGAGATAGTTGAATTTCCCTCTGAACAACTTGGGTGTTGAAAATATCCACAGGCCTTGTTGGTTGTATCTAATTGCGGATTTTATACGGGCCAGGGGATTGAGTTCAATTATCTTTTCTGGGGTGTATTCCTTGTATTCAGACTTCAGAGGGTAGTTGGTAAAATGGACGGGTCCAAAGGGTACACCAGGAGGACAGAAAATAGCGGGTGGTGGGGAAGGCGGGCCAGGAGATCTCAAACTGAATTGGTAGACAGCAAATACAAAATAAGGCAATAGTTATATGAGCCAGAGTAACATAACCTTTATTCAAAAATGGCAATAAGTTTGAAGCGCAGGTTCTTTGGGTCTATATAGTACCTCACCTCCAAACTTAACATTTTCCATGAGGGGTTCATCAGGGCATTGGGAAGGGCAGGGCCAGTGGAACTGGGTGCTTGGGTCCAAAGGCAGCAAAATGGCACTTGGCCCGGGAGTTCTTATATTGGTCAAGAATCTTGATTTGGCTACCTGATTATCTTGCTTTAGTGTTGTGGTCATGGGACTGGGCTGCAGGCCCGTGCCTCTTTCCTGGGTTGGCTTCTGATTGGTTGCTGGTGTAGACTTCAGGTTTATGAAGCTAATAATTGCCAAACCAGCACCTCCATTAGGTGCTGCAATTAGTCCTCCATTTGGTGTGATAATTTCTTTGGTTTGGCTCTTTTTACTGCATGGGTCAACATCCTTGGTATCAGCTCGTGGGGGCTCAATCCCAGAAAAACGTGGGTGGGTGGTCCTGCGGTCCACAGGCCCAGCGGCCCAAAGGAATCCAGGGTCAGGGTTTGATTCCTGTTCCCAGGCCCAGGTTTCCAGAGGGGAAGAATTGTCAATCCTGACACAGGGGCAAGGCAGCCAAAGGAAACTTGGGCAGAGAAGGAAGATAAGATCAATTGAGGGACAGTGGCTGGATTTTATAAATACACAACCCCACAAATCAGCTCCACAGTTTCTTCAATTCCAAAATTGGAGTCCAAAATCAGCCCAGAGGACATATAACCTGCAAACCCAAAGCCACAACCCACAAGGTAACACACAGGCATATAAGTAAGAAAGAACTCCATCTTTAGGGGATAATGATCTGTAAACTTCAAAGCTTGATATTTGTTTTAATGTTATAGTGTTTATTGAACTACTAAAGCAGTTCTAGGGAAATGTAAATCAATATAGGAACTGGGATTTGGTGATGATGTGGCAGGCCTCAATTCCTGTCACCAAGCTTCCAGAAGTTACTGAATTTTTTTGAGTTTATAAATAGATTTTGGCACTAAAAAGCATCAAATCACCTGCTTGCAAGGTTTCCAAGCCTTTTTTGACTCATTTGACAAAACTGGCAACCACTGTACATGCTTTGCCACAACACATTTATTGTTAATTGCTTGGTTTAGATCAGCCAGACTATTTATGGGTTTTTGGGGCTAGCTGCTTGGGTGCTTTCTTCTGAGGGTGGGCAACTACAGTTAAGATGGTATTATATGTGACATTTGGGATTTTCACCTTAGGATGGTTGGCCTGAGAGCCCAATCCATGGTGGGCTCTTCTAGGGGCTATTCAGGCACTGGCCCATATGCAGATCCTACTGTTCTAGGATATAACCAAGGTTTATAATAGTAACTATTGTGTGATGTATATGTAGGGCTATTTGAGGTGAACTGAGTAATTAGATGATACCTTCATGTCCCATTTATCAATCAGGAGCAGGGATTTTTTAATGCCAGGATGTGATCTAGTCATTGATCCATTGATCTTGTGGTCCAGTTGCCCATGCTTTTTTGTTGAAGGCATCCTTAGGCAGCATAGCTGTACCCTATGACTATTGGTTGAATATGTTAATTAGTGAATATCCCAGAATCCTGACACGTGCAGAAAAGTAATAACAGCATACTCTGGCAATGTTGAAAAATATGCCAGTGTTGCAAAAGAAGGTGATGTCTCATTTTAAATCACAAGTTTGCCTTTCTACATGGATTTAATTTTGTTCCTATATAGCTAGTCACTTTTTACTGGAGGATTGTAAATAGAGTTTTATCAAAGATAAAAAATGAATTTTAGTGTCAAGTATATACTCTGGGAAGTATATGAAACAATATAAGGGGGAATTAAGAAACGAATGATAATTTTTTGATATGAAAGAAGAATGTTATATAGTATCATGCCAGGCTACATATTGTTCATGTACGTCATAGCAGTTGTAGGACTAATCCAAGTAGTGTTCCTTATAGGATTCAAAATGTCTGATTCTTGTATAGCATAGGGTGTGTGTAGGGCTGTGGCATCCCACCCCCGGACAAAGATATTCTTTTTTCTGGCATTCTGGAAGATCAGATTTAAAATCAGGTTTAAATAGAAAATATATTACCTTCCACATTTTCAGAAACTTCGGACAGAATCTGGATTTTGTCTGGGGGTGGGACACCACAGCCCTAGGTGTGTGGCAATAGTACCAGCAACTATTCAATGGTTGAGTCATTTCTTGGGGAAATGATTTCTGGAGAGGGAATGATTTTAGATATTGTGATATTAAAGAAGGATCAAATAAGTTGATTGAAATAGAAGGCATAGTTTATTAGGACTTGGATGAGCCACACTTGATGGCATCGAAAGCCTTCCTAAAGGTTTCGCGCCGGCCCTCAAGGACCGTGGGCATCATGCATTGCTTATCGATCTTGTCGAACTGTTCCATGGTGATCTTATTGGTCAAATTCGCTGCAAAGCCCTTGCAGCCGGCATACATACTGTCTGCACCCTGGCGAATCCACCACGCGCCAGGGAGGAAGGTGTATTTATCTTCCTTCAGAACCGTCAGGGTCTTGTTTTGGCCATCGTTGTCAGCCTCGTTAAAATCCTTCTTGGCATATTCTTCCAGCTCAGGATGTGCTTTGAGAACCTCGGATGAATCTTTAAGGAAAGCGTGAAGCTGCTTAGCCGTCATCATTGCGCGTGTTCCCTTGCCAGTTTCGTTAGAAAATACTGCCGTGTTGTAGGAGAGGTTCTCAGACCCCTTTGCCAGGGTGAATAGGTAAAATGCAGTCTGGGTGCGGGAGGTCAGATTGTAAATACTGATGCCATCCTTGATATATGGCAGTGCCGCCGTACATGACATGTTCTCCCCCTTGGCGTGCTCGCTTTCAACACCACATTTCCCAAATGCCTGGTTGAGCATTTCAACTGTCAAGGTAAACTTACATATAGCCGCCACCGTAAACCACGTTTGAATTACAGCTACAAGCGATATAAAAATCATCCCAAGCATGAGTCAACCTTACCAGGCTTATATCATCGTTGGTGCACCTAAAATACATTTACTTACATCTCCTCGCTCCGAAATAAATCACCTTACATACATGATTTTGTTTAAAATGACCTCATTTTATCCTCCTTGATTCCAAATCCATCAAGAATCAGCTAGAACTACACATTATGAAGGCATAACACCAGTTTTACCATTAAATCGGCTCGGCATGAATATATTTTAAATCCCCAGCTCAACTTATTGCATAAATACCAATCTATTGGATCCGATTCAGCATAAAAAATTTAGCTATCCATAAATCCGCAACCAATTGATTCTTGTCAATATATTTCTAAACCAAACATAAAAAATGACCAGACCGGTAAATATCTTGAAAAATCCCGCTGAATCTGAATACACTGGTTATAAATCAGCTCTAATAAATCCATTATTAAAAAATATTTCAACCGCCGTATAAAATCAGAGCCCATTTAGAACGCCCTCCAATTGGCCGCGTTACTTTTAACACCGTCTTTGAACGCCAATAAAATTTTGCTCCCTCTAAAGAATTAGAACGCCCTCCAACCCTAGCAACCTAATTGGCTAATCCCTCCGAATTGAAGTTCCATTGGTCACACGGCAAGGCTAAAACTTCGTAAGGCCCATCTATTTTTAGCCACTGGCGGTGGCATCACCAATCAATTGGGTTTAAGGCAATGCCAACCAATAAATTAAAGTTTCATCTGATCTAGGACTGCTTCGGCCAAGCCCTGTGCAGTTTCTGGCACCTGGTCACACCCATCAAAGTTTTATTTCGATATGCTTAGATATTATATGATTCCGCTCTAGTAGAAGCGGCCAAAAGCCGGAATCTAGCCGGGGCTGAGCCGGAGCATCCCTAATCTGATACGAGATTTTTAAATCGAATACCTTATCCATCCATATATTAGGCTTATATGCAACGAGTTATCCAAAAACCACCCCATAGCAACCAAGGATCTGCCCCTATAAAGTGAGAGCATGGCGATAGTATCCATCCAATAAAGTTAAGATCCGGTTAATGTCCTATTCTCTGCAATGCATCTCAAGTAGGTCCCTTCCAGCCTAGTCAGACTGGATACCTATAGCTCAGCTAGAGTAACACATTGCTACCAAAATCAACTTCAACTGATCTGGTATTGTCATAGTGAATTAGAGAGATAGCTCACCGTAATAAATCAAATGTGGAATATACACCCAAATAAGGATGGTATTACCAATGAGGAGGGGATGACACATACTTAATTGCAAATGGTAACCTTTAAAGAGAGAATATGGCAAAATACAGCACATTACAATGCACAATTAAAAGGAGATATACCTCCATTTGATCCAATGTCAAGGAGCCAGCAGCATAAATGGGTCTGCACTCGACTTTGAAAATTTTGGGAATCATTTCAGAGGGCGGTGGCAGATTTCCAGAATCTTAGGGTGGCAAAGATGCAGAGTCTAACAAGCTTGTTGTAGACAAATCTTATCAGAAGGTAATGAAGCTTGTAAATCATGAGGAAAAATATTTTATTGAATCAAAAGATAAAACTACCAAGCTACTTTGTCAAAAACTATCTTACTTGTAGCCCTTTGGGTACATCTTGATGAGGTAGTCTCCTTGTATATAATATTTAATCAGCTTACAGACACCGCCAATAGTGGCTCTTTAAGCGGTTACCTGGCCTCTTAGGAGGTCAGGGTTTGATACTCATGCAGTTATCACGTTTATACTTCTGGGAAGTATAATAAACAAAATAAAGGCGAAGATTAAGAAGAGAATGATACTTTATTGGATAAGAATATAGAATATTATATAGTATCATGACAAGCCACATATTGTCCATGTACGTCATGGAGGTCATGGGGCTTATCTGAGTAATGTTCCTCTTGAGTCACAAGGCTTAATCAATTTGTGTTCTATTTAGGCCCTGGATGAGTGATCCCCGTCATAGATGGTTAACTGATAATGGTGCCACCAGTTTATTGACTGGGTGGTGAACCATTCGGTGAGCCGTTCAGTGATTTCCTTGGGGTGTTAATTCCCTGAGAGGGATTAATCAAAGATGTTGCAAAATCTCCCCCTGGGGTGCTGGAAGGCAGAGCCTTGGGAATCTTCTTGAGAGTATCTGGTATATGGGCTTGATATTGATCCAGTTTGGTGTTGGGTACAGGGAGCCTTGAATTTTGTTGGGCTGCTCTTGCCTTACACAAACAAAGTTGGTCATGATGCATATGTTTCAGTTCAGTTTGAGCTCCAATCCCTTTGATGAGGTAGATGTTATTGGGCTTCACATCCATGACAATGCCTGGTCCGCGTAACCCAGGGTCTAATTTGTGTTGGTCATGATTGACGACCCAGATCTTGTCTCTGACTTGGAACCTTTCTTGTTGCAATGGGATTGCTTCCTGCTGAACCCTTTGTTGTTCCATCACTTCATGGTCCTTTCTGGCTTTTAGTACTTTTGGTTCATTACTGTCTGGTATTTTCTTTGGAAGTGATAGTTGTGGTCCTGTGGTTGTACTGACAAGTGAGGGTTTCTGACCATAGACAAGTTCATAAGGGCTTTTGCCTGTATTGCATTTGACTCGTGTTCTGCAGACCATAAGGCATTGGTAGCATGTCAACCCAGGCTTTTGGATTTTTAGCAGACAACTTACTGAGGGCTTTCACTAGAGAGCCGTTTAGTTGTTCTACATGTCCATTTGCTTGTGGGTGATATGGGCTGGCTGTGACGTGTTTTATTCCATTTTTGGCAAGGTAAATGTTGGTGTTAATAGCTTTGAGTTCAGTGCCTCCATCTGTGATTAAGAGGTCAGGCTTTCCAAACTTTGCTATGATCTCCTTGCCAATGAATTGTCTCACGTCATTGCCTTTGTGATCTTTTGTGGCTTGTGAAGCGGGCCATCTGGCTGCATAGTCAATGGCTGTGATGATTTACTTCTTGCCTTTGCTTTCACCAGGCATAAGTCCCACAATATCCAACAACCATACCTCAACTGGTTGTGTGATGGATACAGGTACTACTGACTTGGGTGGAGCTTTGGTTCAGGTGTACTTCTCAGAAACCTCACATTATTCCAGTACCTCTCTGATATCATCTAGCATGTTGAGCCACCAGTAGCGTGTCTTGAGGTATTCATGCAAGTTTCTGCTACAGGTGTGTCCATAGTCTCTGTGGTATCAGAGGATTGTTTCAATCTTTTGTGTTGACAGGACGTAGGGTACATGTCACCATTTGGGAGTATTTGGTGCAGGGTACCATATACATTTTTAAACAGATGTTTGTTCTTGAGGACTTTCTATTGGATGTCCATTGGTGTGCCAGGTGGGAACCCTTCCTTGAGATTCACCATGACTAATATGGGCCAGTTGGGGTTGCCATCAGTGTGAAGGATGTGTTTATTGTATAGCCTTGATAGGGCATCTGCAGTAAGCATCTCTCTGCCTGGCTTTTTTTCAATTTGCATGGGGTATCTCTGTATGAGACTCATCCATTTGGCTTGTCTTCTTGACAGGTTTTGTTGTGTCTTGAAGAATATCAACAACTTGTGATTGGTGAGTACTTTGAACGTCTGGGCTACTTCCAGAAAGCATCGCCATTTCATGAGGCAGTTTATGATGCAAACAATTCCTTATCGTGTATGAGGTATCTTTGTTCACGTCCGATAGCTTCTTTGATTCATATGCCACAAGAAGGAAGTCCTTTTGGGCCGTTTGGATACGGAGGACTCCTTCTATGGCATAATCAGAGGCGTCAGTTTCTAGCTCATAGATACCCTCACAGTTTGGGTATTACAGGATGGGGGTGGTAACCATGCACTCTTTTAGTTGGTGGAAATGTTGATCTCATAAAGGTGTCCAGATGAATTTGGTTGTTTTCCCAGTGATGGCTGACAAGGGGGCTGTCAGAGAGCCCCAGTCAGGGATGAACCTGAGTACATAGGCTATCATTCCAAGGAAAATGTAGAGTTCACTCTTGTTCCTTGGGGATGGCATCTCTGTTATGGCGCATATTTTGTCTGGATCCAGTTTGATACTGTCCTTGCTGATGATATGGCCAAGGAATGAAAGTTCAGTCGAGAAGAACTCGCATTTGGACGGTTTGGCAATCAGTTGGTTTTCCTGCAGGGTACGTAGGACTGTGCGGACGTCTTCCCAGTGTTTTTGCAGGTTGGGACTGTAAATGATGATGTCATCCAGGTAGATAATTGTTCTTTTTTCAATGTGATATTTGAATACTTCATTCATGAAGGTTACAAAGGTACTGGGAGCGTTTTTCATGCCAAAGTTGAGGACAACACACTCAAAGGACCTGTATTTAGTTTGAAATGTGGTCTTTGTAATGTCTTCAGGTTTCACACAAATTTGGTGATATCCTGCTGTCAAATCAATTTTTGTGAAGATTTGGGACCCCCCAGGGCATCAAAAAGGTCATCAATTAAGGGCAGTGGATACCTGTTATTCATTGTGACCTTGTTGAGGGCCCTGTAATTGGTGACCAGGTGGAGGCCTCCATCTTTCTTCTCCATAAAAAAGACAGTGGCGCCAAAGGGTGATTTTGAGGGTCTGATGAGGCCTTTCTCAAGTGCTTTGTCAAGGTAAGTTTTCAGAGTGTTGTCTTCTTGTGGTGTGAGGCAGTAGATGGGTCATGCTTTAGGAACACTACCTCTTAGATCAATTTTGTGTTGTATACCCCAATCAGGGGGCAACCCAGGTAGTGTTTCTTGGAATACAGAGGGAAATTCATTGACTAGCTGGTCTCTAATTGGGTTCTGTTTGTGTTGAATTTCTGTGTTTTTGAAGTGTATGATCTTATACGTACATGTGCTCCAATTGATTTTGCTGATGTCAGTTTGTTTCTCCGTTTTCATGATCTTTACAAATATGTGGTCCCTCATGAGGGTGTCAAGATGTGTTATGTACACATGATGGTGGACTTCTCCTTGCTGGATAGTGAGGGTGACACTGTCCCAGTTGATGTGAGGCTTTGTCTTTTGCATCCAATCTAATCCATGTATGATATCATATTTGGGGATTGGAATGATGGGCTTGCTAATTGTTGTTTGGACGTCTCCAATTTTGGGCCTGGAAAGGTCTTGTCTTGTGGGTAACTGGTGTGCTGTGGTTGTCTACCATGATGACCTTCTTGATGTTACTTCAAATGATAGGTAACTTCATGAGGTCTGTGAAACTCTTGTTAATGAGTGATTGATTGGCTCCAGTGTCAAATAGTGCTATGCCCTGGTATCTGCAAAAACAGAAAGGATAGGCAAGGAGTTTATTTCCAGTTTGGGCAGCAAACAATAGAGGATTGCTGGAGGGAACCTGGATCATGGTGATTGAGTCCACGTCCTGTTCTCTGTACAAGTCTTGTGAAGAGGGGGAGGGTGGGTTGCCTAAGCACTCCCCTGAGCTTTTCCCTCCTCATTGGTATCTTTGGTGCTGGCCTGGTTGGCTTGTGCAGTGTGATTCCTGTTTTGAGGATGGGTACTGTTGGATTGGTTGTTTTGCTTATTGGGGCGAGGCTCTCTCTTAGCTGCAGGGGTTTCCTTGCGCTTGTTGGTGGCGTGTAGATTGTCAGACTTCTGAGCTGCGTGTTTTTCTTCTAGGAATACATCCTTGAGGTTCTTGCAGTGGGTCATGTTGAACTGATGTCTAATGTGTGTGGGAAGGCCATTGTAGAAGTCCAGGCGTGGTCCAGGTTCATCAAAGTTGATGGTGTTGGGCGCACGGTCATGTAGTCCTTCATATGCTGCAATGTAATCTTTGATGGTTCCTGTCATTTTGAAGGTTCAAATCTCAGTCATAATCACCACGTCTGAGTCCTTCATGGAGAAATTTTTGAGGAATGTGGCCTTGAACACTTCCCAATTTTCCTTCTGGTCAGGATGTTGGGCTAGCCATTTGGTAAAAAAATGTGAAGCAGTCCCTGTGACACAGGGGGCAATATCACTGACCCAGAGTCTTTGGGGATACTCCACTTATTCAAACTTGCTCTCGGTACTGTTGATCCAAAGAGAAGCGTTCTCAAGGCGTAGTCCTGCAAAGGCGCCAATCTCAGCAGTACATAAGCGTTGAAACACAATATGGGTATCTCAGGTTATGTAGGCGCTGTTGTGGTTGGCATGGTGGGGAACAGTCTGCAGGATTTGAGAGCATTGTACTGGTCAATGGGTAAAAGGACGTTATTGTAGATGACAAGGCCTGGGGGAACGTCTTGTCCTACTTCATAATCTTTCCAGCTGTTAGGGAGTGACATTGTTTGGGTTCTTTTCTTGGGAGGAATTTTTCCTTTGAGTTAGGTAGGTATGGATAATCTACCTGTGCTACCACTGTTGTGTTTATACTTCTGGGAAGTATAATAAACAAAATAAAGGGGAAGATTAAGAAGAGAATGATACTTTATTGGATAAGAATATATAATATTATATAGTATCATGACAAGCCACATGTTGTCCATGTACGCCATGGAGATCATGGGGCTTATCTGAGTAATTTTCCCTTGAGTCACAAGGCTTAATCAAGTTGTGTTCCATTTAGGACCTGGATTGAGTGATCTCTGTCATAGATGGTTAACTGATAATGGTGCCACCAGTTTATTGACTGGGCGGTGAACCACTTGGTGAGCCGCTTCAGTGATTTACTCAGGGTGTTAATTCCCCAAGAGGGAGTAATCAAAGATGTTGTGACACAGTAAAAGCCATAAAATTGAGTGTGGGAATCCACACCCCACTCAGACTTGATTTCCTGTGTCACCACCCACTTGTGATTGATCTTAAGATTTAAATCTTTGATTGCCGCAAGCAGGCAGTGCTTTAGAGCCCATTTTCTGGGTGGCAGCACTTAGGCCTAGAAACCCTCAGAAAAGCAGACATGGTCATGATAGGTATTTCATAAATCCATAAGCAGCTCCCATAACTAAATAAACTATCCCAATTCCACCACCCACTCTATAAAGCTAAGAGGCTTCTCCCTAGCTTGGGATCAAAACATACTCCCGTGAATTTCACAAAATGCTTGCCCTACCTAATAAAACCCTGATGCCCTTTGAATAATCAGTGCATACTGACAACCAAAGCTGTATAAATGAATTGCTGAAAGATGATATAATTCCTCTCTTTTAGACTGATCTACCCCAGAAAAGAAATAAAAAAGCATAGGGCAAGTTTAAAAGCTATGATGTCAAGCAAGAATACTTCAGATTAAAACAAAATGGGCTCAGATGTAAGCAAATTCCATATATCAGCGTAAATTAAACACTCTGTCAGCAGGGATTTAGGGCGTCAATAGAGAAAATAGGTCAACACAGCAACAAAGTGCTCATACTGCAAACATAAATACTCTTAATATGAACCAAAATACATGGATTCACAAACAAAATTTTTTGGGTTGGCCTCCAGTGTACATATGTTTACGATGTAAATTGGTGACAAAGTACACTCTGGTACAGCAAGTCAACACTAGAACCAAAAAGGCACAATAGTAACTCAGCATGTGAATTTAACCACTTGGGTGTTGTGTGCAATGTATTGTAAACAAGAATGATACCAAGGTATCTAAAATAAGGCATGGGATCTGAAACATAAATTTTAAAAGGTTAGTGCAGGGTGTTTAAATATGGCATAAAATCTAGGGGGTGTCACAACATCTTTGATTACTCCCTCTCAGGGAATTAAAACCCCAAGTAAATCACCAAGCGGCTCACCAAGTGGTTCACCGCCCAGTCAATAAACTGGTGGCACCATTATCAGTTAACCATCTATGACAGAGATCACTCAATCCAGGTCCTAAATGGAACACAACTTGATTAAGCCTTGTGACTCAAGGGAAAATTACTCAGATAAGCCCCATGACCTCCATGACGTACATGGACGGTATGTGGGTTCTCATGATACTATATATTATTCTATATTCATATTCAATAAAGTATTATTATCTTCTTAATCTTCCCTTTTATTTTGTTTAATATACTTTCCAGAAGTATAAAATTGACAGTGGTAGCACAGGTAGATTATCCATACCTACCCAACTCAAAGGAAAAATTCCTCCCAAGAAAAAACCCAGACAATGTCACTCCCTAACAACTAGAGTAATACAAAGTAGGACAAGATGTTCCCCCAGGCTTTACCATATACAATAATGTCCTTTTACCCATTGACCAGTACAATGCTCTCAAATCCTGCAGACTGTTCCCCACCATGCCAACCACAACAGCGCCTACATAACCTGAGATACCCATATTGTGTTTCAACGCTTATGTACTGCTGAGATTGGCGCCTTTGCAGGACTACGCCTTGAGAACGCTTCTCTTTGGATCAACAGTACCGAGAGCAAGTTTGAATAAGTGGAGTATCCCTAAAGACTCTGGGTCAGTGATATTGCCCCCTGTGTCACAGGGACTGCTTCACATTTTTTTACCAAATGGCTAGCCCAACATCCTGACCAGAAGGAAAATTGGGAAGTGTTCAAGGCCACATTCCTCAAAAATTTCTCCATGAAGGACTCAGACGTGGTGATTATGACTGAGCTTTGAACCTTCAAAATGACAGGAACCATCAAAGATTACATTGCAGCATATGAAGGACTACATGACTATGCGCCTAACACCATCAACTTTGATGAACCTGGACCACGCCTGGACTTCTACAATGGTCTTCCCACACACATTAGACGTCAGTTCAACATGATCCACTTCAAGAACCTCAAGGATGTATTCCTAGAAGGAAAACACACAGCTCAGAATTCTGACAATCTACACGCCACCAACAAGCGCAAGAAAACCCCTGCAGCTAAGAGAGAGCCTCACCCCAATAAGCAAAGCAACCAAGTCAACAATACCCATCCTTGAAACGGGAATCACACTGCATAAGCCAACCAGGCCAGCACCAAAGATACCAATGAGGAGGGAAAAGCTCAGGGGAGTGCTTAGGCAACCCACCCTCCCCCTTTTCACAAGACTTGTACAGAGAACAGGATGTGGACTCAATCACCATGATCCAGGTTCCCTCCAGCAACCCTCTACTGTTTGCCGCCCAAACTGGAAATAAACTCCTTACCTATCCTTTCTGTTTTTGCAGATACCAGGGAACAGCACTATTTGACACTGGAGCCAATCAATCACTCATTAACAAGAGTTTCACAGACCTCATGAAGATACCTACCATTTAAAGTAGCATCAAGAAGGTCATCATGGCTGACAACCGCAGCACACCAATTACCCATGAGACAAAACCTTTCTGCACCCAAATTGGAGACGTACACACAACAATTAGCAGCCCTGTCATGCCAATCCCAAAATACAATGTCATACTTGGATTAGATTGGATGCAAAAGACAAAGCCTCACATCAACTGGGACAGTGCCACCCTCACTATCCAGCAAGGAGAAGTCCACCATCACGTGTACATAACACATCTTGACACCCTTATGAGGGACCACATATTTGTAAAAATCATGGAAAGGGAGAAAGAAACTGACATCAGCAAAATCAATTGGAGCACATGTACGTATAAGATCATACACTTCAAAAACACAGAAACACAACACAAACAGAACCCAATTAGAGACCAGCTAGTCAATGAATTTCCCTCTGTATTCCAAGAAACACTACCCGGGTTGCCCCCTGATTGGGGTATACAACACAAAATTGATCTAAGAGGTAGTGTTCCTAAAGCATGACCCATCTAATGCCTCACACCACAAGAAGACAACACTCTGAAAGCTTACCTTGACAAAGCACTTGAGAAAGGCCTCATCAGACCCTCAAAATCACCCTTTGGCGCCACTGTCTTTTTTATGGAGAAGAAAGATGGAGGCCTCCGCCTGGTCACCAACTACAGGGCCCTCAATGAGGTCACAATAAAGAACAGGTAACCCTGCCCCTAATTGATGACCTTTTTGATGCCCTGGGGGTCCCAAATCTTCACAAAAATTGATTTGACAGCAGGATATCACCAAATTTGTGTGAAACCTGAAGACATTCCAAAGACCGCATTTAAAACTAAATACAGATCCTTTGATTGTGTTGTCCTCAATTTTGGCCTGAAGAATAATCTCAGTACTTTTGTAACCTTCATGAATGAAGTATTCAAGGAACACATTGGGAAAAGAGCAATCATCTACCTGGACGACATCAATATTTACAGTCTTAACCTGCAACAACACTGGGAAGACGTCCGCGCAGTCCTCTGTACCCTGGAAGAAAACCAATTGATTGCCAAACCATCCAAATGTGAGTTCTTCTCAACTGAACTTCCATTCCTTGGCCATATAATCAGCAAGGATGGTATCAAACTGGATCCTGACAAAATACGTGCTATAAAAGAGATGCCAGCCCCTGGAATAAGAGCAAACTCCACACTTTCCTTGGAATGGTAGCCTATGTATGCAGGTTCATCCCTGACTGGGGAGCTCTGACAGCCCCCTTGTCAGCCATCACTGGGAAAACAAAAAAATTCATCTGGAAACCTTTACAAGATCAACATTTCCACCAACTAAAAGAGTGCATGGTTACCACCCCAATCCTGTAATACCTGAACCATGAGGGTATCTATGAGCTAGAAACCAACATATCTGATTATGCCATAGGAGGAGTTCTCCTTATCCAAACGGCCCAAAAGGACTTCCTCCCCGTGGCATATGAATCAAGTAAGCATTTGGACAGCAAACAAAGATACCTTATACACAACAAGGAATTGGTTGCCATCATACACTGCCTCATGAAATGGTGATGCTTTCTGGAAGGAGCCCAGAAGTTTAAAGTACTCACCAACCACAGGTTGTTGATATTCTTCAAAACACAACAACACCTGTCAAGAAGACAAGCCAAATAGATGAGTCTCATACAGAGTTACCCCATGCAAATTTAATACAAGCCAGGCAAGAAGATGCTTACTGCAGACACCCTATCAAGGCTATACAATAAACACATCCTTCACACTGATGGCAACCCCCAACCGGCCCATATTAGTCATGGTGAATCTCAACGAAGGGTACCACCTGGCACACCAATGTACATCCAAGAGAAAGTCCTCAAGAACAAAATCTGTAAAAAAAACATATATGGTACCCTTCACCAAATACTCCCAAATGGTGACACTGTACCCTACGTCCTGTCAACACAAAAAATTGACACAATCCTCTGATATCACAGAGACTTGGGACACACCTGTAGCAGAAACTTGCATGAATACCTCAAGACACGCTACTGGTGGCTCAACATGCTAGATGATATCAGAGAGGTACTGGAATAATGCGAGGTTTGTGAGAAGTACACCTGAACCAAAGCTTCACCCAAGTCAGTAGTACCTGTATCCATCACACAACCAGTTGAGGTATGGTCGTTGGATATTGTGGGACCTATGCCTGGTGAAAGAAAAGGCAAGAAGTACATCATCACAGCCATTGACTATGCAACCATATGGCCCGCTGCACAAGCCACAAAAGAACACAAAGGCAATGTCGTGAGACAATTCATTGGCAAGGAGATCATAGCAAAGTTTGGAAAGCCTGACCTCTTAATCACAGATGGAGGCACTGAACTCAAAGCTATTAACACCAACATTTACCTTGCCAAAAATGGAATAAAACATGTCATAGCCAGCCCATGTCACTCACAAGCAAATGGACACATAGAACAATTAAACAGCTCTCTAGTGGAAGCCCTCAGTAATTTATCTGCTAACAATCCAAAAGCCTGGGTTGGCATGCTACCAACTGCCTTATGGTCTGCAGAACATGAGTCAAACGCAATATGGGCAAAAGCCCTTATGAACTTGTCTATGGTCAAAAACCTTCACTTGTCAGTACAACCACGGGACCACAACTATCACTTCCAAAGAAAATACCAGACAGTATTGACCCAATAGTACTACAAGCCAGAAAGGACCAAGAAGTGATGGAACAACAAAGGGTTCAGCAGGAAGCAATCCCATTGCATCAAGAAAGGTTCCAAGTTGGAGACAAGATCTAGGTTGTCAATCACAACCAACACAAATTAGACCCAGGGTTACATGGACCAGGCATTGTCATGGAGGTGAAGCCCAATAACACTTACCTCATCAAAGGGATTGGATCTCAAACCAAACTGAAATGTATGCTCATGACTGACTCTGCTTGTGCAAAGCAAGAGCAACACAATGCCTGACTCCCTGTAACCAATGCAAAACTGGATCAATACCAAGCCCAAATCCCTGACACTCTCAAGAAAATTCCCAAGGATCTGTCTTCCAGCACCCCAGGGGGAGATATTGCAACATATTCGATTACTCCCTCTCAGGGAATTAACACCCCAAGGAAATCACTGATTGGCTCACTGAATGGTTCACCACCCAGTCAATAAACTGGTGGCACCATTATCAGTTAACCATCTATGACGGGGATCACTCATCCAGGTCCTAAATGGAACACAACTTGATTAAGCCTTGTGACTCAAGAGGAACATTACTCAGATAAGCCCCAGAACCCCCATGACGTACATGGACAATATGTGGCTTCTCATGATACTATATATTATTCTATATTCATATTCAATAAAGTATCATTCTCTTCTTAATCTTCCCTATTTTTAATTATACTTCCCAGAAGTATAAACTGGACAGGGGAATGTGTGGAAACTTTTTCAGGGATTCTAAAATATCCTTTTCAAAGCCAAAAACAGCTAATTAAGAATAAGGAATCTATAAATGGGTAGTTGGGTGGGAAAAATCTAATTAAATATCCATATTCAGATAAAATGCAAAAATTAAAAACCAGTATGTAACTTAATTGAGTTTTTTTTTTTTTTTAATAAATTTTAAAATGAAACAAACACAACAACAGAGTGGCAATGAGCTGGTGTACATTGTGATTGGTTGCATCCCTCCAGGTCAAAAATTGAGTTAGTGCAACACAAGTGCCAATTTAGGAAGAAGCCAGGAGAGGAGAGAGTATTGGTGAGGTTGCACTGAAACAACCAGTTCAAGTTGCACAGGGTGGGAGAGCACAGAGCATAAATCCAAGGTTTCCAAATCTAACCAGAATTCCTACCAAGATTTTCACGTCTAAAAGAGTTAAAAACAAGGAATTCAAGCTTACTTATTTTGTATTTGACCCTGTTCACCGGCAGGAGTTGGCCCTGTCAGCCATGATAGAGAAGGTTAAGACAATGCTTGACATAAGCTATGGGCCTTATAAAAGTGACAGTGATCAAGATGACAACAAAGATCCTGAGTTTTATAGAACTATGGAGGGACAGGAGGTGTTAAAGAAGGTCACAGCTTTTGGAAATCACACCATTTGTGCTATTTTGATATGGCCTTTTAATATTGTTACCCATTTGCAAAGACTTGGTTGAATTTTCTTTCAATTTTAGAATTTGTTCACCTTCCTCAAATGGGTCAACAATATTCAATGTACACCCATTCTGTATTACCCTACCTGCACCTGACTGATCCTGGTACAAGTTTAGCTCAGAATGACCTCATCAGCCACACTGTCTACCTAGTGAATGATCAATGCTCTCGTCTAATATTTAAGTAGAATATTTTCTCCTAATAAAGACAAGTTTATCCACATTTGTGTTGGCATTTATAATCTTCAAGCCTTTTCCTTCCTTTTTTCCAAAAGGAACTATTCTTTATTTATTCCAGGAAATTAAGGAGGTGCCCTTAATTTTGCCATGAAGGCTAACCCAAGGCTAGCTTCAAACCTCAACCCCTTTGTGATAAAGGTTTACCGCTGTGTCTTATTGGATGTTTTCCCCAAGAGCTGAACACAACAAAATTGTGCTCACTAAAGAGGCTACCAGCCCCTTAGTTACTCTTTTTCCCCGCACATTCTCTGGTCATTCTCCTATTGTTGCAGAAGTACCTGAATCTCCTAAAGTTTTGAGTCCCCCTCTTGAGGAGGATATTGTGACCAAAATTGACAGATAGTAAGGAGAGGTCTCCATGTGGTGGGGAATCACCACCCAAATCCACATGGAGTTGATGATTAACCACCAACAAAGCTTCAAATACCGGGGTTTAAAATTTCCAAAAGAAACACTGGGGTTCAACAAGGTGATTAAACCCAACCAAAAGGGCCCTAGATAGATGGCCTGAGAAAGGATTAAAATGTCTTCAGCGTAAAACTCAGGACATTGAGAAGTGTTAACTGTCTCAGTTTCAGATTTGGCAGGAAAGACACCAAGATTCTGGGGCATTGGAGTAAAGTTAGGAGGCGCCAACAACAACGTGCTATTGGCGGGACCCCATATTCTGGTAATAATTCAACTGGGAATCAAATTATAGGGGATTGAGCGCAGCAGACCAACTACCAGATGCATTGTTAAAATAAAGTTAGACCAGGATAATATTCTGTTTATTTAGTAATTTAGGGAGGACTCAACTATTAAGAGTTGAACTGTGAAAATTTTCCAATATGTATCAAATTTCAACTAAGCAATACCAACTGGATCCATGGCTTCTATTCTGTCTGCGTCATCCAATGAGTGCTTTGTCCAGTACACAAAAAACCCTTGAGTGATTAATTCCTGGTGACCATTCTGATAAATGAGGTTGTATCAAGTGACTCTCAGATTATCTCTATTTATCAGTGTCAACTTTCACAGGGTAATTGAATCCAGCTGAAAAACTGGGACAGCAGTGACCCATTTCTAATCAACAGTTTTATTTAAATATGTTAATTTGGTTAACTTGGTTAACGGTTTGTCCAACTTCTGAGCTTTGCAATTAGGAAAGGTAATATCAGGCATTATGGAAACTACCTTGAAATTACCCTCCACTTTAGGCTGATTAAAAATATCCCCATCAGGAAGTTGGGGCAGGAAAAAATTCTTGTTACCAGGAGGAAATTTTATTGCTGTCAAGGTAGGCTCAGGACAACCAACAGAAGTAGGATTACAGTTGTAAAACTCTAGGATGAGATCAGGGGGGTTGGAGCAGTCATAATGGGGAACCTAGGAATTTTTGAAATCAGGATAACCCTTCAGGGCACCAAATACTCAAGTTGACAATGGTTCTTACAGGAATCCAGAATGCAATTCAATTCATACTCAGGATCCCCTTCCACTAGAATGGGTTGGGAAGAAGCCACCTTGGTACCACAGAAAGGAGTAAGAAGACATTCATGAAAGGTGTGAAAAATCTTGAAGGAGGACAGTAACTCTAACTGATAGGCAGAGGGACCAATTTGGTGTTCAACTTTGAAAGGACCTGCTTACTTTGGACCCAACTTGCAACATGGGACCTTCAGTTTCATATTGCAAGCATTCACCATGACCAGATCACCTGGCCAGTAAGTTGGACCTTCCTGGAGCTTGCAATCTGCATATTCCTTGTAAGTTGTCACAGCAGCAGTGAGAATAACCTGGAGCTCCCAATGGACCTGCTTCAATGCAGCAGCTTGATCACTTGAAGCCTCTACATTGCTAAACAGTCTAGGACCCATCTTGGACAACAGATTGTAGCCCACATTGGCATAGAATAGCGAGACCTGAGTTGACGTGTGTGGAGCGTTAATATACATAAACTCTGCCATGGGTAGATTTGAGCACCAGTTATCCTGTCACACATTGCTGTAGCATCTTAGATAGACCTCCAAACTTTGGTTTACCCTCTCTGTTTTTCCATCAGACTGGGGATTAAAAGCAGTGGACTTAAAGAGCTTGATCCAAAAAAATTCTAGTGAAGGCTTCCCAGAACTGAGAAATAAATTGGGGTCCACAATCACTTCTATTTCCATTGGGATGTCATGTAGTGAGAAGATTCTGTCTACAAAAAACCTTGCCGTCTCCACCAACATAATTGTGGTTGAGCAAGGAACAAAATGTGCCATTTTTGTAAACCAATCCACCACCACCATGATTGCATTGAACCCATTAGAGTCAGGGAGTTCTCCAATGAAATCCACAGATACTGAAGTCCAAGGCCTTGCAGCTGATTGTAATGGAACCAACAAACCAGTAGTATTGTTTCTTCTTGCTTTGGACCAAACACACACCAAGCAATCTTGAACATGGGCTGTTACCTGAACTATCAGACCTTTCCAAGAGAATTGTCAGCAGATTAGATCAACTGTCTTGTCTTTCCCCAGGTGACCCACTGTAGGACAAGTGTGATGTGCCTCCATGATTTTGTCCCTGGTAGTTCCTTCTGGAACCCATAGACAACCTTGATGATTAAGCACCAGCCCTATCTTGTGGTAACCCTGTGGCTGGCCAACAGGATGCTAACAGGCTAATTTCATCAACCTGTTGTAATCCTTGGAAAGGGGCTTCAAAAAATTAACCTTGCAATATAAATCTAGGTCTGCACCCTCAGCTAAAGACATGATGACAAGCAATGCAGGCAGAGACAGCACAAAGGGAACCACTGCTTTAACTGGAATCAAAGTTTTCAGGAATATTCCTGACACTTATAGTTGTGTAATCAATAAACTATCACACGCTGCCAC
Organism: Entomophthora muscae; assembly: GCA_014839935.2. Lineage (NCBI taxonomy): Eukaryota > Fungi > Entomophthoromycota > Entomophthoromycetes > Entomophthorales > Entomophthoraceae > Entomophthora > Entomophthora muscae. The sequence goes on along the minus strand of QTSX02001441.1, from coordinate 91,208 downwards.
CAAGGAGACATCTGCTGTCATAAAGCAGATACACACTGTTATGGTAGGTTCCATCATGCTGGGAATTATTTGCCCAAGCAAGAAGGCTCAAAAAACCGGGAAACCTTTATAAAAATTGACCAAGTTAACGGATTTAAATCAAACAGTTGATTGGAAATGGGTTACAGCTGCTCCAGTCTGTCAGCTGAAACCAGTTCCTCCTTGCAAATTGATGTTGATAAATTGGTGTAATTTGAGGGTCACCCAATATGAGCTTGTTAATCAGCATGGTTGTCAGAAATTGGTCACACAAGGGTTCTTTGCAACCTGGACCAGATAATTACTTGACAATGTGGAAGAAATAGGAGGCCAAGATTCAGGTGGTATTGCTTAGTCAATTTTTTGATATATATTGAATAATTTTCACTGTTTCAACTCTAAGAGTTGAGTCCTCCCAAAATTTTACTCAATAAAAATCATTTATCCCCAGTTCTAATTTACTTTTCAAAAATGCATCATGTGGTTGGGTTGTTACAATATATTCTGTACAATCTAATTCTCAACCAAATCATTTCTGGAAGATGGGGTCCTGCAGTTGGAACTTTGTTGTTGGTGCTGCCCAATGTTAATTTTGCGCCAGACAAATCTTGAAGCTCCTCCCCCCATTCTGGAAACTGAAAATTGTGTTGCCTCCCAATGTCCAGAATTTTATTCTGAAGATACGTTGATGTTGTCTCAGGCCATTTATCTTGGGCTACTTTGGTTAGGATTAATTGTTCTGCTTAATCCTGGTATTACAATTGGAAATTTTATAAAAAGATATTTGAAGCCACGTTGGTGGTTAATCATTAATTCTATGTGGATTTGGGTGGTAATTCCCCATCACTTAGAAACAGCTTCATACTATCCCGCAATTTCTGTCACATTACTCAACTCTTCTACGTCTGAGTTTTTGGAAGCAGTTTGTCATGAATTTGTGTTTCTTTTCTCCTGCTCTGTTGAGATATCTGTGTTTACCATGTTTATTTGTATCAGTTCTTTTCTGAGCTTTCAGTTTGGGCTTTTCTTTAATTTGTGGTTTCCATCTCTGGTTGCAGTTGTTGAGACTGGATCTTCTGTTTCCTATTTCCGTTGTGTCATGTCATTTTGGCGTCCAGATTATTTTCCTGCTCCACCCACTGATGAGATTTTGCGTGAAGTTTTGTCAGCATTATCATTCTATTCTGGTTCAAGCCTTAGTCACAAATCCCAAGTTTACCATGTGATGACAAAGGTTTCTGAGAATGCTTGTGAATGGTTGTTGCCTGCATGGTGGAGCGCAATCCATGTGTTTTAACTGAAAGTGCATCTCTATACCCTTTGTTAAAAAATTTGTGTGTATCTATTGAGGAGCTCAAAGTATATTGTAAGCTGTACGCCTTTCATCAGGGTGCTACTCCGCTTTTGATATTCCTTCCTCAGTTTCTTGCCTACTGCCGTACAATTGATGTTCCCGAGGTTAATAAACTCTCAGCGTTGTGGTTAGCAGTTGACCAGACTGCCCAGGATTTGGTGGTTTGGGATTCCCTGTTAACCACAACTGAGGCCCTGGTAAGCCAAATTCTTTCTCTGGTCTCAAATCTGTCCACTTCCAAACAAGGTACGTTGGTAATTGAGGACAAACCCGCTGCACGCTCCTGGTTTTCTGGTCCTTGCTTTGTGGTAGTTCCTTCCAACCCAAGTCAGGATTGTTCTCCCCCTAGCCTGTCTCAGTTGCAATTGGCGGTGGTGAACAAACCTGTCAATGTAAATGAGGCCCCAGTAGTGTCTGGTCCTGATAGTTCCTTGGCAATGCTTCAGCACGTCATACCTGCAAAGCCTTCTGTGGTTATGTCCAAAGAGTTGCCCCTTGTTCCCATTGATTATGATTATCCTGTTCTTCCAGCTGCTGTCCAAGAAATGATTGAGCATTACTTCCAGGAGCATCCTGCCTCCTTAGCTGCCGTCTGTACCTGCTAAAGAGAAGCAGGACCCTGCCAAGATTGCCACCTTTGCTGCAAATAAATCTACTTCTGGTTACTTCTTGTTTTATGGTAGCATTGATAACGGCCAAACTATCTATCAGCCAGCCATTTTGTTGGATACAGGTGCTTCCAAGAACTTCATGAGTGTGGAGACTGCTGACTTGCTACAACTCAAGTACCACCCTGGAATGCTTGTTAGGGGTGGAAACTGTCAAATGTTTCCCTCTTTCCAGCTGAAGAAGCCAGTAACATTTGTAGTTGTGGGTCAGTCTTTTGACAGCAAGGTTCTCTGTTTGCTCTTCCCTGATGTATCCTATCATTTTGGGGGTGGGTTGGTGGAGAGATCATAATGTATCCACCTTACTAAAAGAAAATGCACTACAGGTGGAACACTCTTTGGGTATATCTATTTGTATTCCGCTGTTAGGTATGTCCAAAATGGAGCAATCCTCTCAAACTATTCAATTGGTTCCTGTCCCTGTCCCTGCAAGTTTGGATTTACAGGCATGTTTATAACCCTGGTCTGCAGTGTTTGACGCTACCAGAGGCAAGGTCCTTTCCACAAGCACACTTAGTTTGACTTTGACTTTAAAGTTACTGTTGATCTGATTTAAATTGCGTCCCCTATTTACCCTTTAACCTTGAAGGAGGACAAATGTTTGGAAGAGTGGACTTGGGATATGTTGGTAAAGGGCTATATTTTTAAAAAGGCTTTGTCAATATGCTCCCTGTTGTTGTTTGTTCAAAAGGCTGATGGGTCTCTTTGTCCTTGTGTTGACTATGGGAACTTGAATAACATCACAATCCCTGATCCCTACCCTTTACCTCTCAAAGCACAGATCTCTAGGTGTGTTGAGAAGGCTAAGGTATTCTCAAAACTTGATCTGTTGAATGCTTTCAATAAAATCAGGATTGAAGAAGGAATGGAATGGTTAACAGCATTCCAAACCAAGAAGGGTATCTTTAAGTTCCATGTAATGCCTTTTGGATTGAAGAATGCTCTAGCTTGCTTTCAGCAACTAATTGATTCTGTCTTGGGGGATCTCCTGGGTGTATGTGCCATTGCGTATATGGATGATATCTTGGTGTTCTCTCCAGATGAGGAGTCAAATAAGGCCCACCTGTCAGCAGTTGTAGAGCGCATTCTCCAGGCAAACTTGATCATTAAAAGGAGTAAGTGTGAATTCTTTAAACGTAAGGTTACCTTTCTGGGTAATATTATCTTTGAGGATGGCCACACCATTGCCCCTGACAAGGAAGCTGCAGTTTGAGAGTATGCTACGCCTGTGACAGTATCCCAACTCCGTAGTTTCTTGGGTACCTGCACGTTCTTGAAGAAATTCACCCCTCACCTGTCTGAAGTGGCCACCCCTTTATATTTGGCTAGTGGAAAGACAACTTTGATCTGGACGCCTGAGTGCACAAATGCGTTCACGGCAGTCAAGGCTCTTTTGTTGTTGTCACCTGTGTTGAGACATGTGGATTCTGAGCTTCCTTTTGTGGTTTCCACAGATGTATCTAAATACGCTGTGGCTGGTGTGTTGCTGCAGACTGCTGGCAATGGGATTGAGAGACCTTTAGGGTATTTCTCCTGGAAGATGGAGGCTTGTGAATGCAATTACATGATTTACGGCAAGGAATTGTTGGCTGTTGTGGAATTGTTAAAGCATTGGCATCACCATCTCATGTTAGCATGTCATCCATTTTTAGTAATACTGACCACAAAGCTCTTCTGTATTATCAATAACCCAGGGTTTTATTGGGTCATCAATCCAGATTTTATGGTGACCTGACTAGATACAAGTTCCGCTACAAGTTTATTAAGGGATCTGACAACCACTTGGCCAATGCACTAAGCAGGAATCCTTCCCATCTCCCAGATGCTAGTATGGACGCCAAGTTTAACACACATACTGTGATTCCAGACAAGGCTGTGGTTCCTTTTGTATTTCCTCCACCTGCTATGCTGGCCACCATGTCCTTAACTGAGGGTGCAGACCTGGACTTATATTCCAAAGTTAAGTTTCTGCAACCTTTGTCCAAAGGCTATGATAGGCTATTGATTCTAGCATGTGCAAACTCAGTAGGTCAGCCTCAGGGTTATCATAAGATAGGTCCAGTCCTATATCATCAAGGTTGCTTGTGGGTTCCAGAAGGAACTATTTGGGACAAAATTATGGAGGCTCATCACACCTGTCCAGCGGCAGGCCACCCAGGAAAAAACAAAATAGTGGAACTAATCTGCTGCCAGTTTTCCTGGAAAGTTTTGACAGTGCAGGTAGCAGCTTTTGTTTGTGATTTTCTGGTATGTGTTTGATCCAAGGCAAGCCAGAACAAGGCTACTGGTTTACTGGTTCCACTGCAGCCGGCTGTAGGTCCCTGGACGTCTGTGTTGGTGGATTTCATTGGTGAACTTCCCAATTCCAATGGGTTTAACTCAATCATGGTGGTGGTAGATTGTTTCACAAAAATGGCGCACTTTGTACCTTGCTAAACCACAATTACTTTGGTGGAAACAGCTAGGTTGTTTGTGAATAAAATCTTCTCCCTACATGGCATTCCAATGGAGATTGTGAGTGATTGCAGGCCCCAATTCATTGCTCAGTTCTGGGAAGCTTTCACTGGGATTCTAGGTATCAAATTGTGCCATTCCACAGCTTTCCACCCCCAATATGATGGACAAACAGAGAGGGTAAACCAAAGTTTGGAGGTCTACCTACGTTGCTACACTAATGCGTGACAAGATGAGTGGTGTGATAATCTACCCATGGCAGAGTTCACATATAATAACGCCCCCTCACACATCAACTCAAGTATCGCCCTTCTATGCCAATGTGGGTTATAACCCTTCTTTCAATATGGGTCCTTGTTTGGTTAGCAACGTGGAAGCTGCAACTGATCAGGCTGCTGCATTGAAGCAGGTTCATCAGGTTCATCAGGAGCTCCAGGGTACTCTTGCCGCCACTATGACAACTTACAAGGAATGCACAGATCATGCAAGCGCCAGGAAGGTCCAACTTACAGGCCAGGTGATCTAGTCATGGTTGATGCTCACAATATAAAACTGAAGGTTCCCTGTTGTAAGTTAGGACCTAAGAAAGTTGGCCCCTTCAAAGTTGAGTGTCAGATTGGCCCCTCTGCCTATTGGCTGGATTTACCTCCTGCTTTCAAGATTTTCCACAACTTTCATGAATGTCTTCTTACTCCCTTTAAAGGAACAGAGACTCCTTCTTCCTAACCCATTCTTGTGGAAGGAGAACCTGAATATGAGTTAAATTGTATTCTGGCTTCCCAAAAGAATTGACAACATACTTGGAATATTTGGTGTCTTAAAAGGGTTATCCTGATTCTGAGAACTCCTGGGTTCCCCACTACAATTGTTCCAATTCCCCAGATCTGATTCACAATTTCTACAAGCACAATCCCACTGCTATTAGCCACCCTGAACTTACTTTAGCCGCAATGAAACTCCCACCTGCCCACAAGAATTTCTCCTTATCCCATCTCCTGGATGGTGGTATTGTGCCCAGGGCTAAAACAGAGGGTAATGTCACGGTAGGTTCCATCATGCCAGGAATTATTTGCCTAAGCAAGAAGGCTAAAAAACTGGGAAACCTTTATTGAAATTGACCAAGTTAACGGATTTAAATCAAACGGTCAATTGGAAATGGGTTACAGCTGCTCTAGTCTGTCAGCTGAAACCAGTTCCTTCTTGTAAATTGACGTTGATAAATTGGCGTAATTTGAGGGTCACCTGATATGAGCTTGTTAATCAGTATGGTTGTCAGAAATTGGTCATACAAGGGTTCTTTGCAACCTGGACCAGATACTTACTTGACAATGTGGAAGAAATAGGAGGCCAAGATTCAGGTGGGATTGCTTAGTCAATTTTTTGATATATCTTGAATAATTTTCACTGTTTCAACTCTAAGAGTTGAGTCCTCCCAAAATTTTACTCAATAAAAATCATTTATCCCCAGTTCTAATTTACTTTTCAAAAATGCATCCTGTGGTTGGGTTGTTACAATATATTCTGTACAATTTAATTCTCAACCAAATCATTTCTGGAAGATGAGGTCCTGCAGTTGGAACTTTGTTGTTGGTGCCGCCCAATGTTAATTTTGCGCCAGCCAAACTTGAAGCTCCTCCCCCCATTCTGGAAACTGAAAATTGTGTTGCCTCCCAATGTCCAGAATTTTATTCTGAAGATACGTTGATGTTGTCTCAGGCTGTTTATCTTGGGCTACTTTGGTTAGGATTAATTGTTCTGCTTAATCCTGGTATTAAAATTGGAAATTTTATAAAAAGATATTTGAAGCCACGTTGGTGGTTAATCATTAATTCTATGTGGATTTGGGTGGTAATTCCCCATCACTTAGAAACGGCTATATACTATCCTGCAATTTCTGTCACACACACTGCCACCATGCAGAAGCCTGCCACAATCAAGCTGTCGCCTGCTGTCAACATACAGGCACCCACTGCCACCAAGAAGACGTCCACTGTCACCGCGTGGGCCCCTGCCACCACCAAGCAGATACATGCCACCACCACTGGATGCCTGTCACAACCAAGCCATTGCCTGCTTTCAACATGCAAGCACCTGCCGCCACCAAGCATATGTCTACTGCCACCACCACACAGAAGCCTTTCACAACCAAGCTGTTGCCTGCCGTCAACCTTCAGGCACCCACTGCCACCAAGCAGATGTCTGCCACCACCACACAGGCTCCTCTACCACCACACAGAAGCCTGTCACAACCAAGCCATTGCCTGCTGTCAACGTTCAGGCCCCCCTACCACCAAGCAGATACATATCACCACCACACAGATGCCTGTCACAACCAAGCCATTGCCCGCTGTCAACATGCAAGCACCCGCCACCACCAAGCAGATGTCTACTACCACCACCACACAGAAGCCTTTCACAACCAAGCTATTTCCTGCTGTCAACTTGCAGGCCCCACCGCCACCAACAGATGTCTGCCGCCACCACCACACAGGCTCCTGCTGCCACCACACAGAAGCCTGTCACAACCAAGCTGTTGCCTGCCGTCAACATGCGGCACCTGATGCCACAAAGAAGTGTCTACTGCCACTGCGCGGGCCCCCGTCACCACCAAGCAGATGCATGCCGCCAACACGCAGATGCTTGCCGCCATTAAGCAGATGCCCATTGCCACTGCACAGGTGCCCACCACTCTTGCCAGCCCCACCTGCAAGCCATCCTCAAACCAGGCACCCATGAGCCAGCCAGCCAGCCACCTGCCAGCCTTTGCCCTCTCATGCCAGCAGGCCAGTCCCCATCCACTCCTTTGGGAAATAGCCAGATTAGGAAATCAGGAAAGGCAATTTCCCCAAAGCCAAACTTGGGAAGAACTGCTTCCCAATTTGGGAGCCTACCAAATGGAGAATGGGCTGACAGGCTCTCCAACAATGGAAATCATGCACCAAATTCAGTAAATGAATTTGGATGCATGAAGAAGACCAAACTTGCACTATGCCAATGCAAACTTAGATCCAGCCAAACCTTCTCAATTGCCAGCCACCCAAGCCAATCCAGAAAAGGGAATAACAGATGAAACTCCAATTCTTGGTTCCCCAATGATATGCCTTCCAATAATCATGCCTTGCAGGCCCACTAGTTTAAATAAAGACAAACCCCTCAATGATAGTTTGTGCTATCATTGAGTGAATATCCTCCTCAATATTATCACATTAATCAATCTTTTACCCAGGCTAAGCAAGTAACCTTACTAAACCCATTACCCCTCCCCAAGTCAGAAGATGAACTACATCATCTTCACAGCTGTCTTGACAGCTTACCTTGGGATAGGGGGCCATCAGCAAACCAATGCTCAGTTTGGTCCTGAACCACAGGGACCAAAAGGGATATTGTACAATGAGCCAAATCACCTCAAATCAATGGTTTTGAACCCGTGGACACCTCTGGCATCATCTTGCCCAACTCCCAACTTGGCTACTTACATAATCCCCACAGCTACGCTACTGTACATTGCCATCAGCCTTAGACAATGTAACATCCTTGCCAAAGCCTTCCATCAGGCAGTAAACTTCTATCCAATTGTCTATGCCTTGAGCAGCTTTGAGCCACCTAACCTGCCATCTTATGTTAATAAAGTTTTATCCTCAATACTTGGGTATTACAAAGTATACATGTTGAACTCAGCATCCAAACTTGTATTGGGGAGGTGGGAAGGATTTCTGCTCAAGGCATCAGCCAAGTAATTATTCATCCCTTTTATGAACTTTTAACAAAACTTTTATCTTGTCAAGTCACCATATCATCTGGATTGACAACCCAACAAAACCCTGGATTGGCAATAATACAAGAGGGCCTTATGGTCTGTTCTTATTATAAATGGATGGCACGTCAACATCAAATGATGATGTCAATGCTTAAGAGATTCTAAAACCACCAACAATTCCTTGCTGTAGACAATTTAACTATGTTCACACGTCTCAATTTTCTGAGAGAAGTACCCCTCTGGTCTTTAAATGCTGTCACTAGCAGTTTGTAGCAACACCCCTGCCACAGTATATTTAAAAGTGTTTATGGATACTACAAATGGAAGCTCTGGATCTACATGTTGCAATACAGGAGAAGACAACATGAAAGTCTTGACTGATAAAAATGTATCTGCACACTCAGGAGTCCAGACCAGAGTTGTCTTCCCACCGTCAGAATACAAAAGAGCCACTACCTCAAACAGATGTGGAGTGAATTTCTTTAAGAAAGTACAGGTGCCCAGGAAACTACAAAGCTGAGATAACGTCACAGGAGTTGCATACTCACAAGCTGCTGCCCCTTTATCAGGCACAATCCTATGATCATCCTCAAAGATAATGTTCCCCAAAAAGGTAACTTTATGTTTAAATAGTTCACACTTACTACACTTAATAATCAGGTTTTCCTGAAGGATATGTTCCACCACAGCTAACAAGTAAGCCTTGTGAGACTCCTTGTCTGGAGAAAACACCAATATGTTGTACATGTAAGCAATGGCACACACGCCTAATAAATCTCTAAGAACCAAATTTATCACCTGCTAGAAGCATACAGGGGCATTCTTTAACCCAAAGGGCATGTCAAGAACAGGAAGATACACTTCTTGGTTATGAACGCTGTTGCGCTTTTTGCATTACACGCCACAATTATTTAAGACTATAGGGCACAGGACATTTGCTTGAATACAGTCATATGTGAGGATATGAGTAGTATTGTATCAGAAGAGCCAGAATTGAATTTAACCATGATTATTGCCCGGCAATGGCTTCTGATTGCGCAGAAGCACTTCAGGATTAGGATAAAAGTCAACCAGATTAAAGATATATTAAAGACAGGTCAATATTTAAGTTTATTTTTATTGTGAGTGATTAATTCTTCTTATAACATCTGCAAAGGTTAATCCCTGGGCTGCTAGCAATGTCTTCTAGGACATTCTAACACGCCCCTAATTTGGGTAATTATTAATCTAGGTTTGGCGCTTATTAAATGTCAACCAATAGAATATCTTCATCTTCACCCAGCACAGGTGATCCTTGCTGGTATGGAATAATTTAGTTACTTCAGGATCACTTCCTACTTCTCTGGCATACTCCAGGCAGTGTGCTTATTAATATGATAAATATGGGAATTAGAGATAATGGGGAATTGAACCCAGTGCCTTGGCGCTCAATGTAAAAATAAAGCAGTGCTTTGGCGCCTGCAATAATTTTCAGTTGGCACTTGACGTAAAAGTAGCTCAGCGCTTTGGCGCCTAAACCAATTGCTAGGTGGCACCTGTATCTTTTCTAAAGTGGCACGGTGGCAAATTATGTAAGATTTAGTGCTGTGCAGCGCTTATAATTGGATAATTTATGGTTCAGGTCAGCAGACTACTGCTGATCCAATACGCATATAATTTATACTACCAATTTATGTTATTTGGCAGCTGCAATTCATATCTGCAAGATCCGTTATAATTTGCATCATTGCTTAGTCAAAATTCCCAACAAACACAGTTAATCATTCCATTCCCTCTGTGATCCTAATCAAATTGAATGCATTCAAAAGATCAAGTTTCAAGAACACCTTTGCCTTCTTGACACAATAAGAAATTTGTGCTTCAAGAGGCAAAGGATAGAGATATGAGATTGTGATATTATTCAATTTCCCATAGTCCACACAAGGTCTTAGCAACTCATCTGACTTTTAGATAAAAAACAAGGGAGAACAGATCAACAAAGCCTTCTTAAAGATGTATCCTTTTTCCAACATGTCACAAGTACACTCCTCCAAACATGCATCCTCCTTTAAAGTCAACGAATAGATAGGAGACACAATACAAATAATATCAACAGTAACCTTGAAGTCAAAGTCAAACTGAGTGTGCTTGGGAAGGACCTCTCCTTTGGTGGTGTCAAATGCCGCGGACCAGGGTTGTAAGCATGCTGGTAAATACAAAAATACAGGGACTGGACAGGTAACAATTGTATGGTCTGTGATGATTGCTCCAATTTAGACATATCCAACAGCGGAATAAAAATAGTTATACCCAAAGAATGTTCCACCTGCAGCTCATTTTTCTCCAGTAAGTTTGATACATTATGATCTCTCCACCAACTCACTCCCAAAATGATAGGATACATCAGGGTAGAGCAAATGGAAAACCTTGCAGTATAGGACTGACCTACAACTACAAAAGTAACTGGCTTCTTCAGCTGGAAAGAGGGAAAAGTTTGACAGTTCCCACCCCTAACAAGCATTCCTGGGTGGGACTTGAGTTATAGCAAGTTGGCAGTCTCCACACTCATGAAATTTTTGGAAGCACCTGTATCTAACAAAATATCTGGCTGATAGATAGTCTGACCATTATCAATGCTACCATAGAACAAGAAGTAACCAGAAGTAGATTTATTGGCAGCAAAGGTAGAAATTTTGGCAGGGTCTTGCTTTTCATTGGCAGTACAGACAGCAGCTAAGGAGGCAGGATGCTCCTGGAAGTAACACTCAATCATTTCTTGGACAGCAGCTGGAATAACGGGGTTATCACAATCAATAGGAACAAGGGGCAACACTTCAGACATAATCACGGAAGATTTTGCAGGTATGACGTGCTGAAGCATTGCCAAGGAACTATCAGGACCAGACACTACAGGGACCTCCTTCACATCACCAGGTTTGTTCACCACCGCCAATTGTAGCTGAGACAAGCTAGGAGGAGAACAATCCTGTCTTTGGTTGGAAGGAACTATTGTGGGACCGGAACCAGAAAACCAGGAGCGCGCAGCGGGCTTATCTTCAATTACCAACATACCCTGGTTAGAAGTAGACGGATTTGAGACCAGAGAAAGAATTTGGATTACCAGGGCCTCAGTTGTGGTTAACAGGGAATCCCAAACTGCCAAATCTTGGGCAGTCTGGTCAACTGCTAACCATAATGCTGAGAGCTTATTCACTTCAGGTAGATCAATAGTACAATAATAATCCAGGAACTGAGGAAGAAAAACCAAAAGAGAACTTGTACCCTGATGAAAGGAATACAACATGTGGTGAACTTTTAGCTCTTCAATAGGCACACACAATATTCAACAAAGGATACAAAGATACACTCTCAGATAAAACATGTGGATTGCGCTCCACTGCAGATAACAAACATTCACGCACGTCAACCAAAAACTTTATCATAACATGGTAAAATTGTGATTTATGACTAAGGGTGGAGCCAGAATAGGATGAAAAGGCTTAAGTCACCTTGAGAGAGATATTTTCAGTGTGAAGAGCAGGATAGTGGTCTGGGTGCCAACATAACATGACACACCAAAACCAGGAAACAGTGGAACCAGGCTCAATCAATATAATTGGAGAAGGAAACCATAGATTAAAGAATAATCATAACTGAAGGTTCAAAAAGGAACTCATACAAATGAACATTGTGAAAGCATATATCTCAACAGAGCAGGAGAAGAGGAACATGATTTTGTGACAAATTGCTTCCAAAAACTCAGATGAAGAAGAGTTGAATAATGTGATGAAAATTGCTGGGTAGTATGAAGAGGTCTCCAAGTGGTGTAGAATAACCACCCAAATCCATAAGGAGTTGATGATTAGCCATCACCAAAGCTTCAAATAATGTTTATTGAAATTCCCAAAGAATACAATAGGATTTAAAAAGATAATTAAACCCAACTAAAGTAGTCCCAGATAAATAGCCTGCAACAATACTAGAGAATCCTCAGAATAAAGCTCTGGACATTGGGAGGTGACAATAATCTCTGCTTCAGATTCTGAGGCAAACCTCCAAGATTGGCGGACATTGGTGTAACATTAGGCAGCATAGATGACATAGAGACCAAAGCAGGACCCCATCTGTTGTGAAGTGATTGGATGTAAACTATCCTTCACTGTAATAACTATTGATCCATTAAGCTTGGTGAACAATAGAACAATGATACTCTTGTACAGGATGATAACTAGTCTGATTGATCAACTAAGTTGCACTCCAAGATTAAATTAACTAAGGATCATCCATTTATTAGGTTAATAATGAAAATAAGTGATAGATAAACTTGGCTGCAGAACAGAGGATCCTGGCACTTGGTGATTCCTATTAACCCCTCAAATACTATATAACTCTCTCCTTGATTTGTAAATAAAAGATCAAATTTACATAACTTATACTTTATTATACACATTAGGCTAGATATATATCTTGACCTAATATTTAGTAATAATTAAGGTTGTATTTGAGTTAAGGAATTACGCTTAATCATACACCATACCCAAATCACAACACCATCTTCCTGTTACAATTGGATTTAAAATCAAATTGTAAGGAATATAGCAGAGAAGACCCACTACAGGATGCATTTTAAAAAATTGTTCACCAGGAGATAATTTAAGTTTATTGAGCATGTTTTTTTAGGGACAAACTGTCATGGCCATAGTTTTCCTGGGTGTGGCTTGGCCAAAGCCCTGCCACCTGGGAAAACCTGGCCCAAAGCCCCACCTGCTTGCGGCAATCTTAGATTTAAATCTAACAATTGATTGCAAGTGGGTGGTGGCACAGGAAATTGGGTCCAAGTGGGGCGCAAATGCCCAACGCCCAATTTCCCCTTCTTTGATCTGCTGGTCAAATAATCATGACATCAAAGGAGGTCAGGTAACAGCTTACAGAACCACTATTGGTGGTATCTGTAAGCTGTCTAAATATTGTATTCAAGGAGGCCACTTCATCAAGATGTACCCAAAGGCTTTAAGTAACAATTGTCCCCACCAAACTACCTTAGTAGTTTGATATTTTACTCTCAATAAATATCTTGCCTCAATGATTCACTTATTTCAATATTTTCCAATCAGATTTTTAATAACCAGACTGCTAGATTCTGCTTTATCACCTCTGCAATTTCCTGGTAATCTTCCACCTCCCGCTGAAATGATTCCTGAAACCAGCAAAATTGAATGTGAGCCTATCTATGCTGCTGATTCCTTGAAGTTGAGCCAAATTAAGGTCTTCCTGATGTACCTGTGCATAATCTTCTGCTGCATCTTTCCTTATTCACTCTTCAAGGGTTATCATTTACAAGTAAACACACATTGTCTCCTCCTCATTGGTAATGTCATCCTAATTTGGGTGTACATTATCCATTTGATCAATTACAATGAGCTCTCTCTACTTCACCCTGACAGAAACACTTCTTGAGAGTTGGAAATTGAACCCCTTTCCAATATGGACCAAAAAAATTACTAATAAATACCACCTGAATCCATGGTTTCTTGTAACAGAAGTGACAATTTTTAATCCTGCTATGGGATTTGAACCTGCTCCCAGCCACCAAGCAGGGGGAGCAGGTAGCATGAGATTGCCTGTACCCATGTTTGCTTTAAAAAGTAAATACCCAGGTGCGGGAACCACTCCTGCTCTTGCAATAGCTGTGGGGCCCATACTGGGCCCCAGAAGCTATGCCCAAGCCTTAGTGGATTTGGCTGGGCCTGGGAAAGCTAAATTTAGATGCTCAGAACTCCCAGCTCAAGCCCATCCTCCATTTAGTAATTTGGGGTTCTAAGTTGGGAACCTCTTTTTCAATCAAGCTCTTTTGCCTCAGGAATGCCTGTCAAGCCAGTACCAAAATGGTAATCAAATTGGAAAAGATCCCATGACTCCTGAAGCCAAACCTACCAGAACCAATGACCAGTCAGGCAAAGATAGACCACCATCAAGCCAAGTAACTGTTCCTGACACCCCAAAAATGATGATGAAGTAGCAATCAACCAGAAGAATTTGAGATGACAAGCCTTGCCATCCAGATAGCACCAGAAGAATGCCCAGAGGCACCTGCATGTGAATGAGTATATAAGCCAGAAGCACCAGAAAGATTCTGTATTGTCATTCTTACCAATAAAGCTTTTATGAACCTTTGGTTCACCAATCTGATTCCTTACATATTTTTGATACTCTTCCATCTGCAATCATCAAAGCACCAGTACCCATTCTCAGGAATTGATAGCCAAGCATCAGTTGGTGAAACCAAAGCCTTTGATTACTATTGCCCTCCTGATGCTCCATTTGGCCTTGTGAATTTCACTGATTATCCTCATAGCCCTGACCACAAACCCTGAACTTTGGTTGACTTGCAGCGGTACACCCGCCCAGAGGCTCCCAAGGATCCATATCAAATAATCTGCATTGGAAGAGAAATTGCTATATATTCTTTGATCTTCAACAGGAAATACAATCATCCTGCCACCTACTTGGTCCCAATGGAACCACCCCTGATGCTCAAAATGATCATCTCAACTCTACTCACTTCTGATGCCACTGGCCAGAGTAGTCAATTCCTGGGGTGCTGTATCTGGCACTTACAGGATTGATTGATTCTGCCTTGCCAGCAGCTGGGCCCTGGGCCGTGGCAGGAAAGGCCCTCTCCTACCTGGTGAAGTTAGGTCCCATCATTTGGTGGGCCATGCTGGTACCTGTATTTGCTCCTCCCTCATCTGAAGGAGCATCACAGTACTCCTGGTATCCTGACACTTCTATTCTGTTTCATTGTTCCAAAGAGTACCTTGTCCAGCACGCAAAAATCCTTGTGTGATTAGTTTTTGGTGACCATTATGATAAGCAAGGTTGTATTGAGTGATCCTCAGATTATGTCTATTTATCAGTGCCAATTTGTACTGGGTAATCAAATTATGCTAAAAAACTGGAGCAGCAGTGACCCATTTCCAATCAACGGTTTGATTTAAATATGTCAACCCAGTTAACTGTTTCCCCAATTTTTTCTTTTCAGTTGGGACAGATAATACCCAGCATTATGGAAGCTACTGTGACAAGTACCTCATCCCCAGTAAAGGACTAATATAAATTGTCCAAATTATGATGAAGTGGTGTTGTTATCTGAAACATGCACAGATATTCAAAGTGTTAACCAACTACAAGTCACTGATATTCTTTAAAGCACAGCAACACCTATCTAGACAACAAGCAGAATAAATGAACCTCATACAAAGGTATCCAATGATAATTGAATATAACCCAGGAAAAGGGTTACTTGTGGTAGACACCCTCTCAAGGCTGTACTGTAAACATCTACTCTTCACCAACAGAAAAGACCCTGGCTGGCCCAGGTTAACAATGTGGGATCTCCAAGAAAGCTCTCCACCTGAAGCTCCAATGAACATCCAAGAGAAAGTACTCAAGAATAAATATCTGTCCAAGCACACGTATACAGCACTTGGCACTGCATATTATCAAGCAGCAATAAAGTACCCTGAATTCCACCAGCACATAATATTGTTGTGGTTCTTTGTTACCACAGAGATCTGGGCCACACATGTAGTAAGGATCTGCATGAGTACCATCACGAGTGACAGCCATCTGCATTTAATTCACAGGAAAGTGCCCATTCCTGGGATCCAAACCCTGAACCCCTCACAAGCTGCCAGACTGCAGGCCCAGCTGTCAGCCGGCCACGTTTTTGGTCTTGATCCAGGAACAGATTTAACTTTAGAGAAACCTCTAAAACCAACTAATTAGGTGCAAACTACACTCAAACCACACCCTCTTATGGACTCCTCTAGCCTAGCCAATAGAAGTTCCATCCTGAACCGTATTTCTGTGACCAGCTGGGGCCTGCTAATAGAGTGTTGTATGAATTACCCCAAAAGCAAGCCCTTTCAGATGATGACAGATCCTATGCCTCAAAGAGAGAAATCAAGATCCTTCACCCAAACCCAGCCAGTGATGAGCTGGCAATTCCATATGCCACCAAGGATTTCTAACCCCTGGTAAACACTAGTACTTGGCCAAAGGACCCTGCAAAGCTTTTCTATGGCAGATGGGCATCCTATATTCTGGGTCGCCAGAAAGTTGCCCATCGCGATTTTTGCAACAAAGTGCTACAGACCTAAGGTTCTCCCAGGCCATCCCATACCTAGCTTTGGGGCCCTTTTATTTACAGATGGATCTCCCCAGCTCCACCCCTTCTACTAGCTAACACCAGGAAGCTGCAGATAGGCGCCCAAGCTGTACCTGCCCCCAGGAGCACCAGGCAGCTGGGTATGTTTCACAGAATATCCCTAAACCAGCTTATTCCGAGTTCACCCTAGAAGAAAACCTCATCCATGGCCCTGGAGCCAGAACCAGAGAGCCAGAACTTGTTGGGCGTGAGGGCACCTGTATACTAAGCGGTCATCACCATTGTGGGGAAATACGGCTGCCTTCCCCCTACTTAGTGCCTATGGCTCCTCCTGAGACCCCACAGGCTGATGCCGGCAAGGAACTGTGGCCGCCAATCAATCAGCCTCAGCCCAGTTGTTCAGCATCTTCCACATAAAGCTTGCTGGACCAGTTGACTCTATGGTGCCCACCAATGGGCCTTGGGCCCTGCTTGGAAACCCCTTCTCCTATATTGTAAAGTTTGCCCCTGTCCAGTATTGGGCACTTCCCTGTGGCCAACTGGCACCAAGTTCTCTTGAACCCCCTGCAAGCCGGCCCCCTGGCAGATACCTCAAAGCAGGCAGCTGGTGGCCAAACATGCTGAACAGCTCCAAGCATGTGCCCAGACAATGCAAAGTTATTAAAGGGTGCCCGCTCCACGGCCAAACTGGATCAGCCATGCTGATTACCCAACCTTTCCAGGTATGGGCAGGGATATCCTGGACCCATGCCCAGAGACAACAAAGGCAGATGGTGCATCTTCACAGCCATTGATCATGTACTAGGTGGCATGAGGCGCAAGCTACAGAAGAGGGTAAGGGAAACAATGTTGGTCAGCTCATAGGTAAAGGGAGGGTTGGTGAGTTTGGGGGCCAGACCTTCTGATCACAGATGGAGATGCTGAGCTTTCTGCTGATGCCACCAACATTCACCTGGCTATAGTGGCATTAAGGGTACCTTCATAAGCCCTTACTGCCCCTGGGCTGATGGGGGTTGGAAGGCGAAATGGTTTGCTGGTAGAAGCCTTGAGTCAACTGTCAGTTGATGGCCTTGGCCTTCTGGCTGGTATGTTGCCAACAGTGCTGATGGTATGTTGCACCTGCAGAAATTTTGATATGGGTATAAGCCAACTGTCGTTGGTATTGCTTGGGGACCATGTCTACCCCTACCTAAAAAGGCTCTTGAAGATAATGATCCCACAGTACAATGAGCCAGGCAAGACCAAGAGGACAAAGGAAAGAGTAGAAAGAGAGACCATATCACTCCAAGAAGAATGATTAAAATTAGGAGCTGAGATCTGGGTGATGAATTGTGACCTACACAAGTTGGAACTGGGGCTAAGGGGACTTTGTGCCTTTATGGGAGTCAAGCCCAACAAAACCTACTGTATTGGGGGATTGGTACTGGATTGAAACTCATGTACCATGGTTGACTCTGTCCCTGTAAAGCAAGAAACGTGCAGCTCAATCCTGGACACTAGGCTCTGATACCAAACAGGATTGATACTGGGCTTGAATCCCAGATAGTCTCAAGAAGATCCCAAAAGCTCTGCTTTCTGGCACCCCAGGGGAAGATGGTGCAACATCTTTGACTACTCCCTCTCAGAGAAGTAATTCCCTGAGTGGTTCCCCAACTAATCATTAAATTGCTAGAACTCTTATCAATCACCCATCCAATATAGGGATCAAGTTTTTTTGGATCCTAGGCGCAAAATTACTGGGACATGTCCCATGGCTGCTATGATCTACATAGATAATATGGGGCTTGTCATGATACCGTATAACACCCCTCTTCTGAATTAAATGAGGATATCGTTCCCTTAAAACCCCCTTTATTCGGTCCTTCAAAGAAGGTTATACGGGAACCGTTTACAGCAATGTTGGTTGATCTATATATGCTTCGGTCAAGCCTCGGCTAGCTTCCGGCTCAGGGCCGGACCGCCAAAACGGAAATATACTATATTTAAGGTTGAGATGCATAAGCAGCTTGGCTATTATTCCCAGCTGTGGCATTTATCCGCATATATGTTTATGATGGATTGACGATGTGGGGTCAATGATTAGCAATGGCTTTGCCTATTTCATGACAGTGCAGTTCTGAACGGTGTAGATTTTGTTTCAAGCTGTGGGTATGGTTTAAGGATGTAGATAGTGGCAATAGAAATAGTTGTTCTAGCTTGGTATTTATATGCAGAAAAATGGGAATCTCTTGTGGTGATATTTCAGCCAATCATGAGATGTCGGATATTAATCAGCTGCTAGTTTATTGTGATTGAGAACTAGCTCAAGGCTGGTTTGTGGTGGAATAGGATAAAGATGGGATGGTATAGGGAGATTGATAAATTAAGTGGTTAAGACGGGCTGCACTTGATGGCATTGTAGGTCTTTTTAAAGATGTCGCGGCGCTTGACGTTGGAGTTTGTGCTCATGCATTGCTTGTAGATCTCGTCAAACTTTTCCATGGTCAGCTTGTTGGTTAGGCTGGTAGTAAAGTTTTTGCATGCGGGATACGTCTTTTCGGCGCCCTGGCGGATCCACCATGCGCCGGGAAGGAAGGAATATTTGTCGTCCATCAGGATTTCGAGGGCCTTGTTCTTGCTGTTGGTGTCGCCGTCGTCGTATTTTCTTTCTGCGTATTCCTTTAAATCAGGATGGTCCTTGAGGATCTCGGAGGAGTCTTTGAGGAAGGCGTGTAAATCTCTGGGATATACCATTGCGCGGGTACCGTAGCCGGGCTCTCCAGGCCAGATGTTCTTGTTGTAGGAAAGGTTATCCGACCCATCTGCCAGGAGGAACAAGTAAAATGCTACCTGGGTGCGCGTGGTTAAGTTATAAATGCTCATCCCGTCTTTGATGTGTGGTAATGCCGCCGTGCACGTGATGTTCTGCCCCTTGGCGTGCTCGCTTTCCTTGCCGCATGGCTTAAATGCTTCTTCGAGCATTGGAACTGTCAAGTTGAACTTGCACCTTGCTGCCGCCACCACCTGGATTAGAGCTACAAGCAGTGATAGAATCATCAATTCTTCACAGAGGAGCACTCTTGGCGCATTTATACCATGTTTGGTGCACCTTTAATTTATTTGCTTGCACCTCCGAATTAAACTACTTTGCATTTATAAATCAGACAAGGACGATAAACAATTTTATTTTAAATAATTTTATTCAGTCTAAAATCTATTTATCTAGCCAAGCTTCTTCAAGCCACGATCTCATGACATTAAGACTCGCCATGAAATTAATCTCGCATAATCAATTTCAACCCAGCATCTCGGACCAACAAATTAAGTATCATTTGGCCTGATTATATAGAAGGATAGCCTTGAATAGCGTTAACGACAATTTCGAGCAAATCGGTTAACGCTATATCTATAAAAGTAAATTAGCTCCATTTTAAATAAACCGTTATTTATTCACTTACTTTATTTTGAAGTTTCTTAGTTCACCGCTACACCATATACTCCTATCAGAATTCACCACAATGACATGGTACCTCGATTAGATTACCAAATTACAATACCTTGATTTAAATTCAAAAATAATAAAACCAGAGCTATTATAAAATGCATCACATTTAAACAAACTCCATTGGCTTTACAAACAAAAAGCTTATCCAAATTCAGCTTTTCGATATTCCTTTCAGCGGCCACATGTTAATCAATTAGTTTAGATAATAGCCCATTTTTAAATTAAATTAAACGTCGGGCACTGCTTCACTTGTGAGACTCGGATGCAGCCTTCCTATATCACGTACATCTAGACTTAAGGACCTAGTTCACCTGTACATCCCAAACTAGTCCCCGAACTACTGACCTCCGGCAAGGTTTAAGCAAGCAAATAATTGACTTGCGCCTGAACTCAGCCCAACTTCTCAACAAAGGAATAGTCCATGTAACAATTTTTTCAATTAGCCAAGCCAAACAATCTAGAAGTCAAGCCCTAAACTCGGTTTCGCCTGGCTAGCTCTGCGTTGTTATCGATATCGCCTACTACACTTCGATATATCTAGTATAGGGCTTAATGACCAGCCCATGTAAAAAATTCACAAGGAAAAGTAACCAAACAGTACCTTATTTCCAGGTACTATAAGAAAACTCAATAAGCCACATTTCATTGACCTGCACCATAAAATACATTGCCTCAAACATCTCTGAGATCCTAGATCCCTTAACCCTTTAACTTTGTCGCTCCATCAAAGCAAATACCAGCTATACCCAACCACTACCTTGTCTCCTTCACTTTTTATAACCACAAAAATCATTATTGTTGAGTATATGCTTCTTAAAAGTATGACAAACAAGACAAGGGAAAATTAAGAAGACAATGATACTTTATTAGATATGAGTCTAGAGTATTATATAGTATCATGAGAAGCCACATACTGTCCATGTACGTCATGAAGGTCATGGGGCTTATCTGAGTAATGTTCCTCTTGAGTCACAAGGCTTAATCAAGTTGTGTTCCATTTAGGACCTGGATTGAGTGATCCCCATCATAGATGGTTAACTGATAAGAGTGCCACCAACTTAATGATTAGCTAGGGAACCATTCAGAGAGGCACTCAGGGGATTGCTTTCCTGATAGGGAGTAATCAAATATGTTGCAACATCTCCCCCTGGGGTGCTGGGGGGTGGAACCCTGGGAATTTTCTTGGGAGTGTCAGGGATTTGGGCTTGGTATTGATCCAGTTTTGCATTGGGTACAGGGAGTCAAGTTGTGTTGCTCTTGCTTTGCACAAACAGAGTTGGTCATGATGCATACGTTTCAGTTTGGTTCAGGCTTCAATCCCTTTGATGAGGTAGGTGTTATTGGGCTTCACTTCCATGACCATGCCTGGTCCACGTAACCCTGGGTCTAATTTGTGTTGGTTGTAGTTGACAACCCAGATCTTGTCTCTGACTTGGAACCTTTCTTGTTGTAATGGGATTGCTTCTCGCTGAACCCTTTATTGTTCCATTGTCTCTTGGTCCTTTCTGGCTTGTAATACTTTTGGGTCATTGCTGTCTGGTATCTTCTTTGGAAGTGGAAGTTGTGGCCCCGTGGTTGTACTGACAAGTGAAGGTTTTTGACCATAGACAAGTTCATAAGGGCTTTTGCCTGTATTACAGTTGAATCGTGTTCTGCAGACCATAAGGGCAGTTGGTAGCATATCAACCCAGGCTTTTGGATTGTTGGCAGATAACTTACTGAGGGCTTCCACTAGAGAGCTGTTTAATTGTTCTACATGTCCATTTGCTTGTGGGGGATAGGGGCTGGCTATGATGTGGTTTACTCTGTTTTTGGCAAGGTAGATGTTGGTGCCACTGGCTTTAAGTCCAGTCCCTCTGTCCGTGATCAGGAGTTCAGGTTTGCCAAACTTAGCTATGATCTCTCTGCCAATAAATTGTCTTGCATTGTTCCCTTTAGGTTCTTTTGTAGCTTGTGCTACAGGCCACCTAGTCTCATAGTCAATAGCTGTTATGATGTACTTCTTACCTTTGTTGTTGCCAGGAATTGTTCTACAATATCCATTGACCACACTTTGAAATGTTGTGTGATTGACTGTCAGGGATCCAGTCTCAGGCAGCAGGCCCGCTGTTTTTGGGGGTAACTTAGGACGGGGTTTTTGCAGGCAGAGCCCACCACAAGAGAGGAGCTAACTTTAGAAGGTAGGAAGCAGACTTCCCCACCCAAGACCACGGGCCGGCGGCCAGTATGATGGTGTCCACCACCCCCGTGAGGGTGATGTACACTATTCTAAAAAGCTTGCTGGTATGGTTGGTTGAAAGGTTGGGAGAAGAGGCTGGCATTGGTTTGGGTGTTACAGGTGGTTCCATGTAGATATTGTAGGCCAGGAGATAATTGAATTTCCTCTAAATAGTTTTGGTGTAGAGAATATCCACGGGCCTTGGCGGTTGTATCTAATAGCAGATTGGATGCGGGCTAGCGGGTCAAGTTTGAGGATTTTCTCTGGGGTATAATCCTTGTACTCAGGCTTCAAGGGATAACCATTAAAGTGAACGGGCCCAAAGGGTGCACCAGGTGGACAGAAAACTGCGGGCAGTGGGGCAGGAGGGCTGGGAGATCTCAAACTGAATTGATAGATGGCAAATACAAAATATGGCAATAGCTGTATAAGCCAAAGTAACATAACCTTTATTCAAAAATGGCAATAAGTTTGGAGCATGGGGTCCTTTGGTCTATATAGCACCCCACCTCCAAACTTAACATTTTCCATGAGGGGTTCATCAGGGCATTGGGAAAGGCAGGGCCAGGGGAATTGGGTACTTGGGTCTAAAGGCAGCAAAATGGCACTTGGCCCAGGAGTTCTTTCATTGGTCAAGAATCTCAATTTGGCTACCTGATTATCTTGCTTTAGTGTTGTGGTCATAGGGCCGGATTGCGGGCCTGTGCCTCTTTCATGGGTTGGCTCCTGATTGGTTGCTAGTGTAGACTTCAAACTCATGAAGCTAATAGTTGTCACTTTGGTAACTCCATTAGGTGCTGTGATTGGCATTCAACTTGGTGCAATAATTTCCTTGGCTTGGTCTGTTTCACTGCATGGGCCATCATTTTTGGCATCAGCTTGCGGGGGCTCAATCCCAGAAAAATGCGGGTGGGCGGGCGGTCCCACAGTCCATAGGCCCAGCGGCCCAAGGGGCTCCAGGTTCAGGGTTTGATTCCCGCTCTTGGGCCTGGGGTTCCAGAGGGGGAGAATTATCAATCCTGACATTGACACTGGTATTACTGACTTGGGGATGCCTTGGAGCGGGCATAATTTTCACAGACTTCACATTGGTCTAGTACTCCCTTGATGTTGTCCAGCATGCTGGGCCACCAATAGTGTGTCTTGAGTTATCCATGCAAGCTCCTTATACAGGGGTGTCCCAGATCTCTGTGGTATCAAAGGGTTGTGTCAATCTTTTCTGTTGGCGGGACATAGGGTACAGTATCACCACTTGGAAGTATGTGGTGTAGAGTGCCATATATGCTTTTGAACAGATGTTTGTTCTTGAGGACTTTCTCTTAGATTTCCATTGGTGTACCAGGTAGGAAACCCTCTTGGATATTTCTCATTATTAACATGGGCCAATCAGGGTCACTATCAGTGCATAGAAGATGCTTATGGTATAGCCTTGACAGGGCGTCTGCAGTAAGCATTTCCTTGCCTGGGTTGTATTAAATTATCATGGGGTACCTCTGTATAAGGTTCATTCATTCAGCTTGTTGTCTAGATAGGTGTTGTTGTGTCTTGAAGAATATTAATGATTTGTGATTGGTGAGGACCTTGAACGCTTGGGCCCCTTCTAGATAACATTGCTATTTCACGAGGCAGTGTACAATAGCTACCAATTCTTTGTCATGTATTGGATATCTTTGCTCACCATCAGACAGCTTTTGCAATTCATATGCTACAGGGTGGAAGTCCCTTTCTGAAGTTTAAATTCAAATTACTCCTCCTATTGCGTAATCAGAGGCATCAGCTTCTAGTTTGTACACTCCTTCACAATTTGGATACTGTAAGATAGGAGTGGTGACCATACATCTTTTTAACTGTTGAAAGTGTTGCTCTCTTAACGGTGTCCATAAAAGTTTTGTTGTCTTGCCTGTGATTGCAGATAAGGGGCCGTTAAGGCACCCCAGTCAGGGATAAATCTCCTAACCTGGGCCACCATGCCTAGGAATGTACAAAGCTCACTCTTATTCTGCGGCCCTGGCATGTTGGTTATGGCTCATATCTTTTCTGGGTCTGGCTTTACTCCATCCTTGCTGATAATATGTCCTAAAATTGGGAGTTCTGTTGATAAAAAGCTGCATTTTGAGGACTTAGCTATGAGTTGGTTATCTTGAAGGGTGTGGAAGACCAGGCAGACGTCTTTCCAGTGCTGTTCCTTAGTTGGGTGGTATATGATTATGTTGTTGAGGTAGACAATAGCCCTTTTTCCAATGTTTTCTTTGAAGACTTCCTTCATAAAGGTTACAAAGGTACTTGGGGCGTTTTTCATGCCAAAGTTGCAGACAACCCATTCAAATAAGCCATACTTAGTTCTGAAGGCTGTTTTAGGTATGTCCTCTGGCTTAACGCAGATTTGGTGATTATCCACTATCAAGTTGATTTTTGTGAAGAATTCAGCCCCTCAGGACATCAAAAAAGCCATCAATCAGGAGAAGGGGATACCAGTGCTTCACTGTAACCTTGTTGAGCGCCCTGTAGTCTGTGACCAGGCGGTACCATCCATCCTTTTTTGCAACAAAAAAGACTTCCCCACCAAAAGAAGATTTAGAGGGCTATATCATTCCTTTTTCAAGGGCCTCATCAAGGTTAGTCTATAAGGTGTTGTCTTTTTATGGTGTAAGGTGGTAAATAGGGTGTGCTTTTAGCACACTTCCTTTGAGGTTGATTTTGATAAGGAGCACCTTTTGGGGAAGCTTCAAATATGGAATTAAGAAAGAAGAGAAGTATATTTTATTGGATAATACTTTAGACTTATATAGACTTGACTGTGGCAGGGATTTAGTTGGATCAAACCTAGGGGTTGGTCATGTGCTAGATGGGTTTGAGCCACTGGATACTTGGATGGTCAGGTGATATTGCTTGGTTACCATTCTTGGTATGTTGAACGGTATATTGGAAGGGGACTAAATTGGGCAATGGCTGGATGTTAAGTAGGTTGGCGGTAGCCAGAATGCTTGTACATACAGACCCTCAACAATTTCATGCTGGATGCCCTGGTTGGGCAGTAGACCTAGTAACTCTTCTTGGAAAATGGAAGAGAATTTTTGGATTAGCTATTGTCAGATTGGGTCTTGTTCAGGTGAGGGTTTACATTTTAAAGTGGATAATCTCATATGTTCAGGTGTTCCAATTGATCTTGCTAGGATTCTTTTTTCTTTTCTTCTATGATTTTTAAAAACACATGGTCCTCATAAGTGTGTCAAGGTGGGTTGGATACATGTGATGGTGAATCTCTCCTTGTTTTATGGTGAGGGTAGCGCTATCCCAGTTAATATGAGGTTTGGTCTTTCTCATCCAGTTCATACCAAGTACAACATCATAATGGAGGATTGGTATGATTGGACCACTAAGAATAGTATGTACGTCCTCTATTTGGGCCCAAAAGGATTCTGCTTCCCTGGTAAGTAGTGTGCTCCTGTTATCTGCCATGATAACTCTCTTGACATTACTTTGAACTGTGGATAGTTTCATGAGGTTGGAAATTTTTTTGTCAATGAGGGATTGGTCTGCTCCAGTGACAAATAGTGCTGTGCCCTGATATCTGCAAAAGCAGGAATGATAAGTGAGGAGTTCATTTCCAGTTTGGTGAAAATTAGCATAGGATCACTGGAGGGTACTTGGATCATGGTAATTTATTCCACATCTTGGTCCCTGTATGAGTCTTGAAAAGTGAGGGAGGGTAGCTTGCCTAAGCACTCCCCTGAGCTTTCCCCTCCTTGGAAGGGTTATCAGTACTCATTTGATTTACTTTTGTTGTCAGGAAGCCAGGCATAGGTAGATGAATTGGTTGGCTTAGGAAGGAATACAGCCAGGCCAGAGGGTAATGCTCACCATAGGATGGGTGCTAACTTGATAATATAGGATACAGATTGTCCAAGCAAAGACCAGGGCCCTGAATTGGGCACCATAGTGTCTACTATTCCAGTCAAAGTAATATAGAGTACGCCAAACAGTTGGGTGGATGTAGTCTCGGCTGCTGTGTGGGTCTCCATTGGGTGGTCGGGTCACAGGGTTAAGGGTGGAGTCATGGGAACAAAGTAGGCCAGTAGATAATTGTACTTGTCTTTGAACAATAAGGGTGTGTCATGTTCTGAGGCGCGGCACAGACACACAACAGGAAATCCTAACCTTAGGATTGGATTCATACTAAGTCTTGGTTAGATGACAGGGAAGGCAAATGTGTTTACCTTGCGGCCCTGGAAGAATAATCTCTACTAGTTGTGGCTAGAGAGAGGCGCAGAAGTACAGAAGACACAAAGACAAAAATATGAATAGAACTTAATTTTTATTGGTGAATATGAAATGGAATATATAGTGGTTAGGAATACCACAAAACACTACCAGGACGGTAGGATCAATTGCCACCAGCATTAGTAGGGCAAGTGAGTTGTGCAGGATCAATAAACAAAACAATTGAACTTCCTGATTCAGTCATTAACTCATTTTGAGAGGCAAAAGCAAAAGCAAGAGATTTGTCCTTGAAATGGCCCACCAAAGGCAAAATCAAAACATGGTGAATAGCAGTATTCACGACATTGTCCTCTCCTAGATTGGCCTTAGGGGGTAATATTTACAAAAGAACTTTGTGTGCACTTGAGCAAAAGGACAGCCACTGGAGAGGAGCTTTACAGTGTACTTAGACCCTCACTTAAAAGTCACTTCTAAAGGGCTGATCCATAGAGAGTTTAACTTATGTGCGCGGCCACCTAATTGGTGTTGGTAGTAAGGTACATGGTCACCAACATCAAACTCAGGCAGGGGGGAGCGTCCATCATTATTGAGAGAGAGTTCAAGCATCTTAGTCTTATATGCAGAAGTGTAAGCAGTAGCCTGTATATCAATTATGCAGTTGACTAGATCCTTGATGTGGTTGTCAGGATTCATGGCTTAGTCAGAGGTAAGCAAGGGGCCCCCCAAGAGCAAAGTGGTAGTAGCCTCTCGCCCATATAACATAGCAAAAGGGGATTATCCAGTGATACAATGTTTGCTAAGGCGGTATGCAAAGAGAGCGGCAGGTAAGTATAGGTCCCAGTTGGCAGCGTCACAGTAGGTGAGCTTCCTCATGATGGAGACCAGTGTCAAATTAGCACGCTCAAATGCCCCATTGGTAGAAAGGTTGTAGGGGGCAGAGAAGGACTGATGTAATCCCAAAGCTTTGATAACAGAGGTTACCAGCTTGGTGTTGAAGTTAGTCTCATTATTTGAGAGCAACGCTTGAGGACAGCCATGGCGGTAGAAAACATCTTGTAGCAGGAAGGCAGCAGTTGTCTTAGCCGTGATGTCTTTTGTTGGGCGAGCCTCTACCCACTTGCTGAAATGATCAACTGCAATCAGAATAAAGCAACACCCAGAACATGAGCGGGGGAGAGGACCTACCGCGTCAATGCTGATAGTGTGGAAGGCATATTGCAGGGGGACTAATTTGAACTTGTGGGCAGCAGCTTGAGGCCTTTGCAGCTGGCAATTGTGGCAGCTAGCTATGACGTCTGGGATCAGCAGCCAAAGGTTCTCCCAGAAGTAATTCTTTTGAAGCCAGTCAAAGGTCTTGGCAATGCCTCCATGCCCAGTCTCTTTATGAGCTTGCAATATCATCAAGAGGCAAAGACTGGGTCGTACATAAGGCAGATACTGATCTTGTACCTTCTTGAAGAGCTGATTGTTGTGTATGAGGGTATCTTTGAATAGCTTGGACAAGGCCAGTCTTACTTCTTCTGTCTCACTTTCCCAGGAAGACAGGTACCAAATTAGTTTGTATAACCGGTCAGCCTCTGCAGGGTGCAAAGCAAGAATGGGAATTCTGGAGAGCCCATCAGTGTTCTGGTGTTGAATCCCAGGGCAATAGAGCATAGTGAAGTTGTATCCCTGCAGACGTAGAGTCCATCTAGCTAGAAGCCCTTCAGGCTCCTTAAGCTGTTGTAACCACTTAAAAGAAGCGTGGTCAGTGACAACTGTGAAGTGGGTACCATATACATAGTGACAAGACTGCTTTACTGCATGCAACACGGCAAGACACTCCCTCTCTGTGACACTATAGTTCTTCTCATGCTTGTTTAGTACGCAGGAAGTGTAAGCCACAGGATGGTCTACACCCTTGTCATCCAGTTGGGCCAGAATAGCTCCAATAGCAAGATTGCTAGCATCAGTGTATAGGATGAACTCATTATCATAGTCAGGATACACGAGTATTGGCGCCTCTTTGAGTTTTGCTTAAGGGTCTCAAAGGCTTGCTGTTGACTGGCGGTCCATTCAAAAGGGACATTACATAATAGATGGACTAGCGGTTCACTAGTATTGGCAAAGTCAGGGATAAATTGTCTGTAGTAGCCCATCATCTCCAGAAAGACTTGTACTTCCTGTAGGTTGGTGGGCAGAAGCATTTTGTCAATGGCTTCAACCTTCTTAGTCATTGGGCAAATCCCGGTCTGGGCTACTTAATGGCCTAAGAATTCAAGATGCTCTTTGAAGAAGGTGCACTTGTAAGACTTTAGTTTGAGGCCTGCTTCTCAAATCTTTATGAACACCTCTTTGAGATGAGCCAGGTGGTTGATGAGGGTAGCGCTGAAAACTGTTATATCATCCAAGTATACTAAGATGCACGACAACTTCAAGTCACAGAGGATGGAGTCCATGGCCCTTTGGAAGGTGGCTGAGGCGTTGCAGAGTCCCTGCGGCATGCAAGTAGGCTCAAAAAGCCCTTCATATGTAATGAGTGTGGCTTTCTGATAATCCTTGGGCAATAGGTTAACTTGCCTGATCCATTGCAGAGAAGAATTCAGAGCCTCCAAGGTGTCAGAGGGCGTCATCAATATGCGGCAAGGGGTATGAGTCCTTCTTGGTCAAAGAGTTCAATTGGCAATAGTCCATCACAATACAATGACCCCCATCTTTCTTATTTAAGATGAGTAGCAGGGATGCCCAAGGACTTTGGGAAGGTGCCAGCAGCCCAGCGTCTAACAGTTGTTTGAGCTCTTTAGATACCTGGGCGTCCTCTACACAGCTGCAGTGATATGGTTTAGCATGGAAGGGAGAAGCATTGCCAGTGTAATCTGATGGATAACGCCTTTGGCTAACCCATAGTTGGTACTGTCCTTAGCAAATATGTCAGAAAATTGGTCTAGTAAATCCAGCACCTCTTTCTGTTGAACCAGGGACAGCTGTGGGAAGTCTTGCGCAGTGAACAAGGATAAGACTTGAGGCTCATCTTCAGGTAGATTAAAATCCTGGAACGTACCAAAGGGATGAAGAGACAGGACATCAGGAGCGCTCAACAACTTGCCATATCCAACATCCTGCCCCCTAGACACGGTCATGGAGATTGCAGTCAGGTTGGATACCAACAATTGAACAGGGTCCTTATGAGAGACATATAGGATTCCAGGACAGAGATAAGGTTTGTTGTGCCCTAATGAGGGGGGAGAGTACAACTCCAAGAAGGTTTGTTCAGGTAGCTCATATGATATTTGGGAGTCCAGGATGGTCTGGAAGCCAGGTGGAATGGTGACAGCAGACATGGCTAGGAGAGGGATCCCCTCAGATGCAGGACAAGCCATGAGTGGACATTTCATGTTGGAGGAGTGAGTGCAATATTTTAGGTTGAAAACCCCAGTGGGATACTCCAAGGCACATGTCTTGAGCCATTTCCCGGGAACTTTAACCGGCTCTTCAAAGATCAGAGGGACTTTGTATCCCAGAATAGAGAGGTAACCATCTTTCAAGTTGATTGTCCCATTATATTCCCTAAGGATCTGGGTGCCAACTAAGATATTGTAACTCTCATTTTCCAAGACAACTGCTGACGCAGCTAGAAGAAGTTTGCCAAACTGCATGGGTAGAGCAGAGTAAGCCCCCATGGCGCAGGTCATATACAGGCCAGCTGTGTCATACGTCTGGTGATAGCTAAGATCAGGGGCAAGTCTGAGTTTCTTCACAAGCTTGGAGGAGACAACGTTGACTGGCAAGTCAGTATCTAGAACGGCCTTGATCTTCACTTTTTGAATGGAGATCTCTACTCAAGTAGTAGTGCAACCAAAGGGTGGAAGGAAAGCCAAGATATCTTGAGCCTCTGCCAGTTCCTTATACCACTTCTCAATCATGCATCTTAATCCCGGGAACTCCTTATAAACAGTCTGGAGGGGGAGAAAAACAGATAAATTTTTGAAGACAGAATCAGCAACCTTGGCAGCTTCTTCTGATGACTCCACTAGCATGGGGGACCTCTTAGCCTGAGTGAGGTAAGGGCAAGAGACAACTTCTTTGGCTTCAGGCAAAGGCTTAGCAGTAGTTGTAGTCTTTCCTGAGCGTAGTTTATAGGGGACTGTAATGGTTTTGGGAACAGCCAGACCAGAGTATCCATATGCATCAGCGTCGTCAGTATCAGAGTCATCCAGGTCAGAGTCATCAGAGATATTGTGAAACAAGAGGAGGATAGGAGGAGCCTCATTGTCAGCAGGCTCAGAGTCAGCTATAGAGGGAGGGATTGAAAGAGACTGGGAAGAATTGTCAACTGAGAGCATCTCTGCCTCTAGGTTGACTGTTCTTTTCCTGCCTGCTCCTTTGGATCAACTCCTTCAACATGTGGGTTGGTGCAGACTCGAGAATGATGACCTATCTGACCACAGTTGGGGCAACCTTGGCGTTGAAGAGGATTTTGCGAGTTGATGGTAAGAATGCAAGGATCACGGAAAGATGAACCAGAGTTAGAAGTAGCTCAACCTTCTCTAACAACTGCTCCAGAGTGGGTAAGGTGCATATCCTGCAATAATGCATTTATGCTCTTCATGGAGGAAAGCATAGCCTTGTGGGCTTTGAAGTGAAGGCATAGAAGTTGGTTAACCTTGAGGGCTTGAGAGCAAGCCATGTAGGTTTCATGGGCTGTCAACTGTCTGCTCGTGATCAATTGCTGTCCTTCCATGTAGAATTGGTCTGCAAACTCAGCTAGTGTCTCTTTAGGCTTGAAAGCAGCATACATGAAGTTGTCCTTATTTACTTCCAGGCTAAGGTCACCACCAAACTCATCAATCAGAAGCTGCTTCATATCTTTCCACGTCTCAATGGAGGGCAACTCAGGCACCACCACCTCCTGGCAAGTTGGATTTAGACAGGTCAGAATATGTTCTTTCTTAACTTTTTCTGAAGCTTGTCTCATGGCAGTTTTTTAGATAGTTAGGAAAGCTGCAATGGTTGAGGTTTTAGGATCAAAGACTTGCTTAAAGGTAGGCTTGAAGTGTGATTTGGGGGTTGGGTCACCATTGTTGCTATCAAGTACGTTTATACACAGGAAAAATTCTGCTTTGGATTCAGAGGGGGGTTGTCTAGCCCGTAGCTGACAAACACTTTCTTCAAGGGTAGTAAGGGTCTCAACAGCGCGGGCTCCAGTATTAACAGCTTGAGTGGTTTGTTGTGCAGTAGTATCTAAGTGTTGACCTTGGGTGGTCACTATTGTGGAGAGTTCAGCCAGTTGCAAAGTAAGAGATGGCCCCACTGAGAGGTAAGGGGCAAACCTATCATTCACAGAGTCAATTACGTCATTCATCTCTTGTATGTCTCTATCCAGTTCAGTATGATCCCGCTTCAATTGATCCACTTTGTTAGCTAGAGCAATATATTCCCTAGCGCATTGGATTTGAAAGCTCCTAATAAGCCAGGGCAGCAACCATCTTCATTGACAACCCCAACTGGACTAGCAGCAAATGCCATCATTTCATGTAGGGCGGCAAGTTCTTGCTGTAGCTCTGTAACTTGAGCAGTTAATTCAAGCACCTGGGGATCAGGTAGAAGGGCTTCAGCAGGACGTCCCTGACTGTGGGTAGTTGTATGTAGCTTGCAAATGGCATCTCATATTCTCTGCTCTCTATCTGCCAAGTCATCAGAAGGGGAAGAGGGCGGAACATCAGGCTTGGGGTAGATAGCTCATTCACTTGACTCTGGAGTTTAGCTATAGTAGCAGCGGTGGCAGCTCTCTCTTGTTCAAATGCTGTAATGAGTTCATTAAGGCCACTAGCAGCAAATTCCGCTACCTGCTGTAGTTGCTCAAAGGAATACATGCTGAATGCATTGAGTTGTTGCACGAGTTGTTTGAATTCAGTGAGATAAGCATTTAAGGTGGAATCTACTTGAGTTTTTGAGGGTTTTTCTAGCTGGTGAAACTTGTGTAGGTGTTCTCTCACGTATTTGGGGATGGAATGGCACATTTGTTTGATAGAATTGACAAAACAGGTCTGAGAAGTGGCAGAGTTGTGTTGGTTGTCAGATACCAAGGAAAACAGGGAATGAATCCACTGTTGGTAGGCAGCAAACTGGTCCCAGTGATGAGTAACCGCTGCTTGCAGAGACAATATTTCTTGGAAATGGAGTCCCAACACTACTTGATGGTGGGCTAAAGCAGGCTGCACAAAGGACAATAGTAAGTGCTCAGCGGAGCCAGCTGCTGAGAAGAGATGTTGTGGAAATTGAGGAGCCACAATTAATTTGTAGTATTCAGCCTGAATGAACTGCAACTGAAGGCAAGGGATGGCTCCTTCACTGGCTATCCCAAGGGCTACCAACATGACTTGCTCTAAGTCAGGGGTACCCATGGGGTAAGCAACTAGGCAGGGACCATTCCTGAGGTTCAGTATAGTGGGAGTAATAGGCTGGTTGGCAATATCTTCCTTGATAGGAGGACTGGAGATTTCAGGTGAAGTTGACTCTTTTATAGGCGGAGGCAAAGGACCTGAAAACATAGATGTGAAAGGAATAACCAAGGGGCTTACAGCCCCTGTAGTGAGCAACATTTTTGTTGTGTTCTGAGGCGCAGCACAGACACAATAGGAAATCCTAACCTTAGGATTGGATTTGTACTAAGTCTTAGATGACAGGGAAGGCAAATGTGTTTACCTTGCAGCCTTGGAAGAATAATCTCTACTAGTTGTGGCTAGAGAGAGGCACGGAAGTACAGAAGAAACAAAGACAAAAATGTGAATAGAACTTAATTTTTATTGGTGAATATGAAATGGAATATATAGTGGTTAGGAATACCACAAAACACTACCAGAACGGTAGGATCACTTGCCACCAGCATTGATGGGACAAGTGAATTGCCCAGGATCAAGAAACTGAACAACTGAACTTCCTGATTCAGTCATTAACTCTTTTGAGAGGCGAAAGCAAAAGCAAGAGATTTGTCCCTGAAATGGCCCACTGAAGGCAAAATTGAAACATGGTGAATAGCAGTATTCACAACAGGGCGGCACCTCAATCCTCTTTCCTTCATGTCCTGTTTATTCATTTTCTCTAGTCCTTGCCAAGGGATTGGCAATGAGGATGGTCTCCAAGCCGTACTCTGCGTGGTGGGATACACTATCTAGAAAGACGCCATCTCAAACCCTATCCCGGATTTCTGGCTGAGCCGCGCCAGATAACTTAAAATATTGATAAAAGCCCAAAATAATTTTGAAAACT
Source organism: Entomophthora muscae (assembly GCA_014839935.2). Lineage (NCBI taxonomy): Eukaryota > Fungi > Entomophthoromycota > Entomophthoromycetes > Entomophthorales > Entomophthoraceae > Entomophthora > Entomophthora muscae. The sequence goes on along the minus strand of QTSX02001441.1, from coordinate 57,637 downwards.
ATAAAAAAAACATATGAATAGACTCAAAATCATCCAAGGATTCTAAATCTTTAATAAAAATGTGGGGTCAGTTAATACTAACTATAGTGCACAAAGCTCCAAAGTTGACACATCCTAAAACAATGATATTTTTTGTATTAAATTTTAACTTTATAAAAAGCATATATACTGTAAATTCAGAACCTAAACGTAAAAATGCGGGATTATCAAATCCTTGGTCCAAATTTTGAATCACTTTTGCGGGCAATTCAGCTGTGTGAAAAAATAAAATATTTAATAAAATCAACCATTTAGTTTGACTTTTTTTGATTTATTACATTAGCAAATTTTGAATCTCTTGAGCAGATAACTCAAAAAGCAAAAGACAAAACTCAGCAAACAAATGTGGGATACATGAATCAGAAATGCAGGATTCTAATGTATGATTTGAGATTTCCTGTATGTCAAACAAATCATAGACATTATGTAAAACTTAATGAATCTGAAATTGCGGGATTGTCAAATCCAAGAACCAAGTTTCAAATAATAATTGCCGTGATTTCAAAATAAATATAATTTATGGGTGTCTCAAAAAAGATACTAAAGGATCTAGAGTGGATTTGTGCTAATTCTTTTAGGAATCATAGGCATTCTCAAAAATCACCCTATTCCATTTTAGGACAGCTAAAATTTAGATGCTCGATTACAGTAGATTTTAAAAAATGCTAATAATAAAATAGAATTATATATTACAATCTTATTTTACCATGTGGCCTTTTCCTTGGTGTATTGATAGTTCACTTGCTGTTGATAAGGTGTTTTCATTTAATTGGATGGTTTCACCTCTAGTTGCCTTGGCAATAGGAAATCAAGTCGTCTCCCTGAGACCAACTGTGGTTGCAGAGGCAACTTGATTTCCTATCTCAAGGCAACTGGAGGTGAAACCATCCAATTAAATGAAAACACCTTATCAACAGCAAGTGAACTATCAATACACCAAGGAAAAGGCCACATGGTAAAATAAGATTGTAATATATAATTCTATTTTATTATTAGCATTTTTTAAAATCTACTGTAATCAAGTATCCTTAATAGCAGTACATGAATACATAGTGTAGTAAACTGATGGTTTATCCTTTTCTCTCCTTTCTTCCTTGAAAAAAGTTTTGTTGGCCCCTTGGCTACGCCAGGGGCCAAAATTTTTTAAAAAATTTCTGCGTCATCAGGAAAGTAGCTCATAAATCATTATATGGTTTTATGGTTGCTATATTAGTGATTTAGAGTGCAGAATATTGCATCATTTCCAGTTTAGACAATTTTACATTTCACTTAATTTCATGTCTAAACATGGTTATTGACATTTTATTTTTTATTTGATTTTATCCAGAGTAGAGCTTCTTGATTTGGGTTGATTTGTCCTAGTTTCTTACTTTACATTCAATTTGGATTCCAGTTCCTGCAATTAATATCTGAGTTTACTAGTGGCATTCAAAAGTGATTTGAAATTTGGTTCTTTGATTTGATAATCCTGCAACTTCAAAAAACATAGTAAACTTAATGAAAATGGTTGATGGATTTGAACGCTTCAAAATTGATTCCAGTTAATTCATTTTGTTCATTGGAAATATGCAGTTCAACTTGAACTTTTCAAAGTGTCTATGAGTTCCTGCGTTTTCGAATATTCAAATAAAAATACAAATAATTCAATTTAATTAAAAAAAGGAAATTCCGCAAAAGTGATTCAAAATTTGGACCAAGGATTTGACAATCCTGCATTTTTACGTTCAGGTTCTGAATTTACAGTAATACAGCCATTCAAAAAAGCAGGTTTAATATGCTAGCCTTATTCCTTATAATAGTATGAACTTTGCTATTTGGGTTTCAATAATACAATGTTTTACTAGTGATTTTATTTAGTAATGAGGGTATTTCTGTTGTGCAAAATGTACCTATTACAAATTCCACTGGGTTTCATATCACCCAATATATTTGATGCACACAATGGACAGGGGGAAATAAGGGGTAATTCCATATGACGCCAGGCTACGCTATATTGATTCACCCACCACAATTCTTGCTTTCCACTTTTCAAAAGTATAGTTTCACATCTAAAACCACTTAAGCAAAAAATGTAAGAAATTTCCTGAAACTTTGCAAATATATATTTTTTGGCCTTCTCTAAACAACTGGGTACTTTTTAACTCCAATTTTCAAGCTAGTTTCTGAAATATTCAAGTTTTACTCTCTGGCCCAGCTGAGGTAGCTCCACTGGAAATTTGTTAATTTAATATTAAAAATGGTCAAAAACACTGTGTTTTTGAGCTACAGCACCTCAATTATGTCACTTTGAAAACGCCATTTTGACTGCAAGTTTTCAGTCAAAACTCAAAGTTTTGCATACTTGTGTTACTCATATAAATTTAATTTTTACAGAACAAAAAAATTGAAATTCTGATGTTATATATTTTAAGACTTTTTCTACAATTCTATGTAAATTTTTACTACTTTTATATTAAAAAATTTCTCATTTTTCTCTTTAAAAACAACCCCCAAATTGCTCATATTTTGATACTAATTAACTTTTAGATGCCTCCCAAGCCTTCCACTAAAGCTGCGTTCAAGGCCTCAAAGTCCAAGATCACTTCTCCCAAGGCCAAGAAGGCCAAGAATACCCCCAAAGAAGCAGCCTTCTAAGGCCAAGGCTCCCCCCAAGACCCCAACTCCATCACCAGAGCCTGAGGAAACAAGCCCAACCCCTCCCCACTCTCCTTTTGTTTACTCCCCTTCAGATCCCCAGGAAAAGTTATTCAACTTTAACCGCCACTATGATCTCACCTCAGAGCCTGAAGAGGAAGAGGAACAGGAGCCTGAGCCTGGTGCTCCTGTGGATGAGCAAATTGAGCTCTGAGATCTTAACACCATCCACAATAGATGCAATTGAAATGGAACCTTTGCTGTGCCCACAACATACCCTGCCAGCTACCCAATTATGACCAAGAAGGGGGGAATGGCTTCTTATATAAAGGGTACAGCTTCAGCTGTAATGACAAGAAGAAAGAAATCCGCCAACATCACTAAAAATGTGATAACGTTGGGTGCCCTGCTAGACTCACTACTTATGGGTTCACTAGGTTCAAGGCTATGACTACTGGGCATGACTGTGCTGAGCCTTTTGACCCCCTTTATCAACTGATTTGCTGGTTTCTTTACCAGGTGATCCCAACCACCAAGGATCAAACTGCCACTGAGGTTGTCAATGATGCCCTCCTCAATTTAAATGATACCCAAGTTGCCACTGTTGGTGATGCCTCAAAATTACAGAGATATCTCACTGATAAGAGGTATGCTCTGAGCACTGAAGGCGTCAGTGCTTCATCATTTGTCCAATTGATTCTTACTGAGGGTCAAAAACTATCTTATCATTAGGAGAGATCTCTTCAACACAACAGTCAACATGCCCCTGAGCGCATCATTTGCTTTGCCACAAGACAAGATCTGCACAACCTGTTAAAATGAAAGACCTGGCTAGTAGATGGAACTTTCTCCACCTGCCCAAAGCTATTTAGCCAGCTTTGGAACATCCATAGGAAGGTTGGAAATCTGGTTCTTCCCTTGGTCTTCTTTTTCCTCTCAAATAAGAAGCAGAAAACTTATGTATGTGCACTTACAATTCTAAAGGCCAAGTTGGATGAAATCCTCCCAACCATCAAAGAGGAGCCAAAGGAAACCTAATGGCGCAAGAAGAAGGCCCAGTCCCAGGAAGAGGAAGCCACCCCAACCAAAAAGCAGCCAGAAAGCCTTCCCTATCATAAATATCTGATAGTGGATTTCAAACAGGCTCAGGCAAATGCTTTCATTAGAGTCTTCATGAGCTGGTCAAGTCTGAAGGCACTAAAGAAGCCAAGGACGTTTTCAATTGCTTTGCTGCCATTGCTCTTGTGAGAAAGGAGGAAACTGATGCCTTTTACAACGCCCTCCCCCGCCATCCCTATATCCTTGCCAACCAGACAGCCTTTGCTCCGTTCATAGAGTATTTTGAAAATCAATGGGCTGGAGTATTTCAAGGAGCACGCCACATCAGAAAAGGCGGTGACTCAATCCAGTGGAACTGCTTTAAGCAGGTAAAAGATGGCCTGATAAAGACCACCTCTTCCCTTGAAGGGTGGCATAGTCTTTTTGCAACAAGAGTCCAGGTTCAGAAGCCCAAATTCAACAAGATAATGGTGCATCTAAAACACAGCAGGCCATCTCTGCCTGGCTCTTCAAGACTGGCATGAAGTCCAAGGGCAACCCCCCAATCAGACAAAAGCAGTGAAAAAGTATACAGAAATCAGCAGGGTGATCCTTGCCTACTATCCCAAGGATAGCAAGCTTGAGCATCTTCAGGCCATCTCAGTTGCTCTTTCCACTAATGTTTTAGCCCTTTTTCAATAAACACTATTATATCTTATCTCTTCTTTCCTTTAATTTTATTAATTTTTAGCTTTTTAGTATTTTTTACAATTCCATGATTATTTTAAAGTATACTTTATAGTTATAATAGATGAAAATAGTTGTTTTTGGGTATATTTTAACTTTTGGGCTTTACACAACTATGTTGCTACTAATTAACCCCAGTTTTTATTGAAGATTTGGAATTCTGAGGTTTTTTAAGCCTAGAAATGTTTTTTTTGATTTTATTTTTTTGAGAATTATTCAGGGTTTTTTGGGGGTTTAAAAAATCTAAAGATTTTGAACTTGTTTTTCTTAGTTGCAATGCCGTAAATTGAAATGTTTTTTACTATAAAATTGAGATAGCGTTTTATGAATTGCCATTTTTGAAATGGCGTGTCCTACCCTTTAGAAGCTGATACAGATCACTACTCTTGGTATGCTCAATGTCTCTGTTTTAGTGTAAGATAGTGTCCACTCTTTGGTGTGTGTATACATATGAGATGGTCACTCTGTCTTATATCTTTTGGTGCAGTGTTCTATAGACATCCACAAGCAAGAGTTTGTTTTTTATGACTGTGTTGTGGGAATTTATGTGCTGCCCAGGGGATCATTTGTCCTTTGTATGCATCACAAGGTGGGGCCAATCAGGATCTAGTCTGTTTTGACACACCTAGGTCCAGACATAGAGTTGTGAAAATGCTTCTGTGGTGACCAGTTCTGGCCCTGGCTTGTACTGGATGTTCATGTTAAATTATACTAGGAATACCATCCATCTGGCCTGTCTGTAGGAAAGATTTGCTTGTGCTTTAAAGTAGATGAGCAACTTGTTATTGGTGAGGGCTGTGAACTAATCTTTCCTTTTGAGTTAGAAGTGCCATTTCACCAAGAAGTGTACTATTGTGAGTAGCTTCTTGTTGTGAATTGAGTATCAGCACTTGCCATCAGTTAATTTGCAAGATTCATATGCTACTGACAAGAGCTCTCCATAACTTGTCTTTATGCAAAGAACTCTGCATATAGAGGTACATGAGACCTTGGTTTCCATCATGTAATCTCAATCCCTTCTTAGGTACTGTAGAATGAGGGCATACACTAGCTTCTCCTTGAGCTTTTGAGGTCTTGCCCAATAAGGTGCAAGATTATATACTATACCATGTAAAGCATTTGTGGTTAGATTTAAAAGTTAAAAGAAAATGTGTACTGTTTGCAAAAGGACCTTTAGGAGGCTTGCTAAAAACTTATGATTTGACACAAAAAGTGTCATTGAGTTAACTAACCCTAAAAAAACTGCATAAAATAACATATTGGATAAGGATTTATTAGTGACTAAAGGGATATCTGTATTGGGATGTTTCCCATGGGAGTATCTTAACATAAAAGTAGAGAGATTACCCCTTGTATAAAAAATGATGACAACAAGCCAATTGCTTGTTGTTGAGCTATCTCCATCCTAATTATCCTAGATATTTAAACACTAGCAAATCTGGAAGCAAAATGGGATCTGACAGAAATTGCAATTACTCTAAAGCTTAATTTCAGATGGATACAACCTAAAATATAATTCCAAAGCTAAAATTTTAAGATCCAGAAGAAAAAATGGAAAGATTGAAGTAAAAACATGTAGTAGTGATTAGGGGGAAACATCTTAGAACTTCAGCTTAAAAGCCTACTCTTCTAAGTGTCTTTATTTATAGATACAGAAAACCAAGTCCTGGGGAAGATCTTCAAGGCAAAGGAAAGAAGTTTCTTGGCAGGTAGGTTTGATAAACCAGGAGAGCACATGGTGTTTATGAAAACACTGCTGGTAACAACAAGCCAAAGATCAACCACCTGTAAAGGTGGAGAGCAGTGGTTGTGTAAGCAGCAGAAAGAAAAATCAACCCCTATTTTAGAATAGGAATTATAAATAATATAATATGGAAACCATGGGTATGCACACAAAAGCAAAAAGAGAACTAAAAAGCAAGCAAAAATAAAGGTAACTGCTGATAGAATCATAAACTAATAAATTCTAACTCAAACCCTGGTTTGAATTAAACTTAGTCTTTCAATAACCTGTCCTTCAGGGCAGGGCACAACAGAGCTGGTGGGATCAGGGGTCCTGTTGGGATGTCCACAAAAACATGGGTTTGGCACCTGTGATGGATGGCAGAGGCACAGTGAGGACGCCACAGTCCAGGATGAAACAGTGTATGTAAGCAACCGTGCCAAGAAAGGGTACAAGTTTGCTTTTGTCCTTGGGAGGTGGCATGTTGCAGATGGCTTTTACCTTCTGTCCTTTTGGGGTTGATTCTGGCCTTAGATACTATATGTCCTAATAATGGTAGCCGCTCCTGGAAGGACGGGGATTCAGAGGGTTTGGCTAGAAGTCTGTGTTAGGCTAGGGAGGCAAACACCTCTTCCAGATCCTTGTGGTGCTATTCTACATTTGGGCTATACATGACAATATCATCTAGGTAAACCAGGGCATGCTTCCCAATATGGGGTGCAAACACTTTTTTCATGGACATGACAGATGTAGATGGCGCAGTGGACATCCTGGAGTTTATAACAGTACACTTGTAGGACCCATACTTGGTACAAAAGGCAGTATTGGGGATATCTTCTTCTTTAATCTGTAGCTGGTTATAGCCAGCTGTGAGGCCATTCTTGGAAACCTGGTGGCGCCTCCAAGTGTATCAAAGAGGTCATCAATCATAGTTAATGGGTACTGATTCCTTATAGTGACCTCGTTCAGAGCTCTGTAGTTGGTGACAGATTTTAGGGACCATCCTTATTGGCTGAAAAGGATATGGCTGCTTCAAAAGGGGATTGTAAAGGTCTGACGAGACCTTTCTCCAAGGCTCCTTTCAGGTAATTGCAGAGAGAATCATCTTTGTTTGAAGTGAGGCAGTAGATGGGTTGTGCCTTGGATACAGTAGTTTTAAAAGCTATGAAAACAAGCAAAAATACTTCAGATTTAAACAAAATTATTTCAGATTTAAAAAAATCCAGCTCTCAGGTTAAAATATACAATCTGTTAACAGAGTTTATTAGCATTAATGGGCAAAATGGGTCAACACAGCAACAAAGGGCTCACATGCAAAGCAAAACCATTCAAAATACAATCCAAAATACAATGATTTACAAACAAAATGGTGTGAGTTGACTTTTGGTGTACATATGTTTACTATGTGAATTAGTGACAAAATACACCCAAGCGTGGTGTGTCAAAACTCAATCCAAAAACAAAACACAATAGCAACTCACTATGTAAACAAAATCACACAATCAGTTTGTGCAATGGGTTGTAATCAAGAATGATACCAAGGTATCTAAAATAAGACATGAGATCTGAAACAAATTTTTTAAAAATATTGTGTTGGGTGCTTAATTTAGTGTAAAATATGGGAAAATGGGTGGAAATTATTTTGGGTATTCTAAAATGGGTGTGGTAAAACCAAAAACAACTAACTAAGAAATAAAAAATCTATAATTGGGATATTGGGTGGGAAAAATATCAATTGAATATCCATAAACAGATAAAAGCAAAAATTAAAAATAAGGAGTAACTTAATTAAGTTATATTTAATATTTTATTGAATTCTCAAAATGGAAGGAACACAGCAACAGACTACCATTGCACCCATATGCGCTGCGGTTGCAGTTGCCCCTGCAGGTCAAAGAATAGACTTAGTGCAACACAAGTGCCTACTCAGGAGGGAGGCGGGAGAGGAGAGTTCCATAGTGACGCTGCACTGACACAGCCGGTTCAAGGAGCACAAGCTGCTAGGATGAAGAGCATAAACCCTTGGGTCCCAAAGCTAACCTGGAAGCCCACCAAGGTTACCTTCAAGAAAGTTAGAGACGAGGAGGTAGAACTTACTTCATATGTGTTTGACGTTGTGTACTGGCAAGAGTTGGTCCAGTCAGCCATGCTGGAGAAGGTGAAGCCTGTACTTGATACTAGCTACAAGCCCTACGTCAGTGATGGCAACCAGGAGGAGGACAAGGAGCCCGAGTTCTACCAAACTGATGAGGGACAGTTAGTACTAAAAAAAGTTGCTGCATTTTACACCAAGGTGCCCATGCCCTGTGTTGTGTCCAACACCAACAAGCCAATTCCCACCACTAAAAATCCCGCTCACAAGCACATTCCTGACATTAAGCGCATCATCCTTCTTTGGCTCATGCGGGAATCTGGTGATTATAAGGCGGCTGCGGCTCTTGTTGGGGTGGATCCCAAGTACGCCTCAAAGACCTTCAACAAGTTCATTGATACTGGCCGAGTCCTTGCCGCGGAGAAATCCTTGCATGTTTCCACCATGCTCACCAAGGAGCACAAATGGGCAATCCACCAGTGGATCACCTGGGACTGCCATCTTGAACTGGCAAATATACAGGCCATGGTCAAGTCTGCTTTTGGGGTTGAGGCCTCAATTTCCTTCTATTATCATTTGGTCAAGGGAATGTGCTTTTCCTGGAAAAAGCTCAGGGTATCCCCCTACATTTGGAACAGCCCAGCCAATATCAAGACCCGGAAAAATTATGCTGAGGCATACACTGCCCTTAAAGCCAAGGGGACATTAAAATTCTATTATTCAACAAATAAGCATTTGCCTCGTTGATGTGCAATGGGTATGGGTATGTCCCCAAAGGCTCCAATGACAGGATGGCTTGGCATGCTGCAGTCTGCGCCACAGTATACTCAATAGTGGCTCTCCTTGGTCCAAAGGGGGTTGAGCTTTATCAAATGATATTGGGTTCTCACAACATTTGTACCTTCTTGCCATTCCTCCAATTGGTCCAGGAGCACCTGAGGCGCACAAGCCCGGGCTTCACCAACATAATTGTATTGGACAATGTTGGTCTTCATAAGGTGGTTAAAATTCTTGAGTAATTCCCAATGATTGACACAAGCATTGCAGTGGGACTTCAGCAATTGTCCACAGCAAATTTTTGCCTTCTCTTCCTCCCAGCTTATTCACCCTTCCTAAATCCTATCAAGGAAGTCTTTGGGTGGCTCAAGCAAGTTGTCAAGCGAGGAACCCCAACTGAGACCAAGGACCTCTTTAATTTGCTGCAGGCCAGGATCCACACTCTCCCAGCTGAGACTGTGGCCAAATTCTATGGTCACACTGATTTTTTCATCCCCGCGTGCCTAGCTAAACAGCCAATCAATTAAAGGCTTAGTGTGTCCAATTTTTTTATATTCTCTTATTTACTATTCAATATTTATTGATTATCATTTTATATTTAGATGGTTCCACGCCTGCAATCACATTCAGAAGATCTATCAATAGATGTAAGTGATTTATTTATTTTATTATATTTTATTTAATATGTCATCTGAGGTTATCTCAAACGCTTGATACTGGATTACGTGAATATATTTATATCACTTTTGTCAAATAAATATAAAATAGTCTTATAAAAATTAAACATAAATTGTAAAGTTGAAATTTATTTTATTACCATATTATTAAAACTTTTATAAACTCATTTCCGCAATATATTTTGCAAATCTTGTTTGCTAAAATATTATTTGAAAAAATATTTATAATATAAAAATATAGTAGAGTATAAATATATTTATTGATATAGAGATAAAATTAAGTGCACCTATAATGGGTTTGGCGGTATGTGCCCACCCCGGGATGGAGGTGGTGCACAACCTCCACTGCCATACCGTGGACAGTAGATACACCTGTATTAAAGTATTTGCGCCTGCTGGTAAAAGGAAGGATGGTGAGGTGGGAATGGAGGAGCAGCTTTTCTGGCAGGGCTGCAAACCTGAAGATGCCAGCCAGGACCAGGGCGTCCTGTATGACGTGATCTACTGAGTCATACCCAGGGGGGACCTTCTTCCTGTCCAGTGAGAGCCTGGCCTTGTCAGCCCCAAGAAGGACCCCGTCTAGGTCCTCTATAGATGCGCCCATCCCAAAGTAGAATAGGAACCCCAGGTAAATAACCAGATGAAGCCTTTGCCCAGCAAAGGCTTACGTGAACTGCACAATTTGTTGTATACAGCGCTAATCTTCTTCTTGTGCTTGGTTTTGGCTAAGGTCAGCTCCATAGCTGCAGGGACCCCGTCTTGTTGGCACTCCAGGCCAGCCCGAAGTCCACCAGGAGGATTTTTTTCTTCTTTACAGCTGTTGTGTTTGCAAAAACCAATTTTGATACCACACACCCAAAGTTCTCCAACAGATAAGAGATGGTATGCTCCACTGGGAAGCAGAAGTGAGCAGCTGCATGAGCCCGGCCCATCTCCAGTATATTCTTGAATGGGAGTGTTGCCAGGACGTCCCAAATAAGCTCAATGGAGTTTACACAGTAAACTCCACTGAGGCTAACTGGGTCCAGGCAGACCAGTTGGTCATCCTTGTAGGCAGTAACTGCCCACTCAGATGCCCCTCACCATGCAAAAGCCCAGCCAATGCCTCCCTGGACATTGGGAATGTACCATGGATCCTGTTTTCAACCTCCTGCAAGACAGGGGGGGCAGGAAAAGCTGCCTTGCCACATGATTAGCATAGTTGGCATAGAGGGTGGGGGGACAAAAGGGACCAGGACCTGGTGGAGTTCACCATCAACATCTTCTAAAAAAGGTAAGTATTTAAGAATTTTTATTAATTATAATTTTTTAGGTTACCTTCTTGGGTTTCTTCTTTGTCGGCGGCTTCAGCCAGATTTATCATTCTTGGTGCAATCAATTGCACAGGCAATTTGGTATCCTCTGCCCTGGCACGCTTGACAGGTTTGAGGTGGGCATACATCTCCAGGTCATCAACCCAGACAGACAGCGCAGAAAGATTGTATGCCTTGAACTGGAGACCCTTGACCACAGTTTTTTGAATATTTAGTAAGCGCTCAATTGTCTTCTCTGGGGTGTCTGGCATTTTTGACATTAGTGCCTTTGCAGACACCTTGTCAATTTTTCCCCAGTGAGGACAACAGACTTCACTTTGGCTTTGACCTTGCGGTCAATGTCCTTTATTTTGGCAATTGCCAAGTTGAGATCCTTCAGAAGCTTTTCCAATTCTCTGATTGATTTTTTACTAACCTTTCCATATGTTCTTATAGCTTTTGCCCATATAAATTCTTATTATTTTGATACTGTTGCCTCTTTGTTTATTCCTTTTTGTTTTCCCATTTACTACATTATCCCATCTTTTTACCCATTGTGTATATGTTTTACGCTCATCTTGATATGTGTCATTTGCTTTGTGTTGGCATTGTTTCCTTGATTACCATATTATTTTTGGCGCTTGACATAGCCCCTTGTGAAAATATTAACAACAATTTGGTGATCAGCTAAATTTGAATTAGAAAATTATAGTGTTAACTGTTTTTAGATAAAGTTGTTACTGATCCAAATTCAAAACCTTAATGATAAACTTTAAGCCAATCAGGAGCTGAGTGATAAAGTGATTGTTGTGACATAAAGGGTCATTCAATAATTCTTTGATGCATGTGCGCTAATTAATATGATTGGCTGGATGTTTTGCCATTGTATGACATTGCCGCTGTGGCAAGTTGTTGATGGACTAGTGCTAACCCAGCAGCTGATTGGGCACTAGTCCACCAACAACTTGCCACAGCGGCAATGTCATACAATGGCAAAACATCCAGCCAATCATATTAATTAGCGCACATGCATCAAAGATTTATTGAATGACCCTTTGTGTCACAACAATCACTTTATCACTTGACTTCTGATTGGCTTAAAGTTTATCATTAAGGTTTTGAATTTGGATCAGTAACAACTTTATCTAAATACAATTAACCTATAATTTTCTAATTTAAATTCAGTTGATCACCAAATTTTTGTTAATATTTTCACAAGAGGATGTGTTTAAGTGCTAAAAATAACTGTGTTCAGGATCTAGATACACAACATAGTAAATATATGATTTTATAGAAATAAGCTGAACATAAAGAATATAGCCAACTATAAACAAAGAGAACACAAACAATTGAAATTCAAAATAAAGATAATATAAATAGAAATTTTTTAGAACCAGGGGGTTTATTGAGGCAGGGAAGAGTGATGCCTAGTAGGCAGAATGGCGCGGGAAGGAGGACATAGAGGCAGTGCTGGCCTGGGGGGTCTGGGATTGGATTGGATGGGTTGGGTTTGCGGGTGGGGGGTGTTGGTAGCGGGGGTGGAGGCAGGAGGATTGCGCGTGATGGCCACCACATACCGCTCATTGTACTCCTCATCAGTCATTGGCTGGATGGGCTGGTAGGTGGCTGTGGCACAGGGTGAGAGGCGCTTATCCTTGCATGATTGGTTGCCCATGTTCACATGGAAAACCATTTGCGCAAACAAGTCAGCCACCATTTGGTGACCAAAGAGAAAATTGTGATCAAGGACCCCAAGATAGAGGTCATTCAAAGCCTGAGGGTGGCGCTCCTGGAGTGTATCTCCAATATTAAAGAACACAACATCTGCCAGATGGACGTTGGCGTGACCATCTGGGTAGACTGAGGCCTGGTGCCCGCGTCCCTGGATGGCCTCAAGGGCAGTGGAGCTACCCTCCATTTGGTGGCTCAAGAAAACCTGTTATTTGGAATTTGAGCCATCCCAGGAGTCAATCAATCCACCGAGGATGTGGCTGTATGAGTACCCATTGATGAAATCAGGGTTTGTCCAATAGTAGACAAAACCCTTGGCTGAAACAGCCAGAAATGCACCAATGGATGTCCCCTTCTTGACCTTCTTCCTTCCATTCTTGGTGGCGGCTTTTCCTTGCTCACTGAAATTGTCCAATGCAATCAATAACTTGTAGTGCAAGACAAATATGATATCATATGTTAGACTTGTCAAGCATCTGACCAGGGTTGATTCAATTGCAGTGTCATATGGGGAATCCTCAGCGCCATCCCATTGGTTGCCAGCAAAATTGATAAGAACCCTAATTAAAGCCACCTTTCTGTGCATCCAGAGCTGCACCATGCGCTCAGACACCCAAATGCCATGGTGTGCAAGTTGCTTCCGGACCGGGGTCAAGGGAAGCTTGGGGTCCCACTGGAGGAGGTCAAGCATTATTGGGTATACCTCATTGATCTGGGACTCTGTGGCCTTCTTTGGCTTCTTGGCTGTCCCAATCAGATTTCCCTTATTCATCAGGTTGTTGAATTCCCACATGACAGTAGCCCGGGTGAATTGTAATTGACTGGCTATCTGATCCCAGGACAGAACCTGCAGGTTGAGTGCCACAATTTTCTGAAGAATTTGGGCAGTGATTATTCTGTGTTTGGGGCGCTGGGCAGCGGGAGCTGAAGCCTGATTGGCTATAGGGGGGAAGGTTGGCTGGTGGCGGGAAGTTGTTCTGAATCAAGGTTGCCATCCTGATTGGTTGGTTGATGGGCAGCTTGTGCAGGGGTGGGTGTGGGAGCAAGGGCAGAGGTAGACGCTAAGTGACTCTCAAAAAAGTCAAAGCCATATGGGTTGGGGGACAGTAACAGGTCAGCTTCCTTCTTACCCGCCTCAAAGGCTTGGGTGTAAACAGGTGCCTTCACGTTCTGAGCCTTGCCTCCATTGAAGCTGGCTTGGCTGCTGCTGGCTTGGCTGCTTGTGCCGTCAAAGATATTGCTAGTAAAAACCAATGTAAAAAAACCAAGGATAAAATCACTAAAAGTAGAAATTTTAAAATTTAATGATTTATTTTTATTGTAATCTCAAGTCCATATTTGGAAGGTTCTCAAAACCTTTTCATACAAATCTGGAGCATTGGAAATGGATAAAATGCCTATGTTCCTAAATTGGATAGCTGTTGATTGGCTGTTATACTATTATTTTTCTATTTTAGGCTACTCATACTACACATCTTGTGTGAGTTCATTTTGTTTTGTGCTTGTGGAATCTCGCTTCTAGATTGCTCAAATTTTGTTTCATTTTGGTCCTTCTGTCAGTGCCTCATATGAATCCTGCTTGGATTATAATATACTCCGGAATAGCATCCATCCATTTCACTTGTTGTGTCAGTTCATTTTGTTTGTGGTTTGAACTACACTGCTTGATGTTTGCTTTAATTCCGTATAATGGATTAGTGAAATTTTGTTTTTGGTTTGAAAGTTCATTTATTAACCAAAAATATTTAAATTAATTGAATCCTGAATCTCGCGTGACTTTGATTTTGCTTAAATCTGAAATCATTTTGTTTAAATCTGAAGTATTTTTGCTTGTTGCCATAGCTTTTAAAACTACTGTACAGCGCCCTTCAATTGTATGATATCAGGATGGAGTAGAGTGAGAGCTCATTGTAATTGATCAAATGGGGAATGTGTACCCAAATGTTAGGATTGACAATTATTCCTCTCTGGAAACCCGGGCCCGGGAGCAGGAATCAAACCCCAACCCTGGACCCCCCCCCAGGCTGCCGGGCCTGTGGACTGCAGGGCCACCTGCCCGCGCCTTTCTGGGATCAAGCCCCCACAAGCTGATACCAAAAATATTGACCCATGCAGTAAAAAGAGCCAAACCAAAGAAATTATCACACCAAATGGAGGACTAATTGCAGCGCCTAATGGAGGTGCTGGTTTGGCAACTATTAGCTTCATAAACCTGAAGTCTACACCAGCAACCAATCAGGAGCCAACCCAGGAAAGAGGCACGGGCCTGCAGCCCAGTCCCATGACCACAACACTAAAGCAAGATAATCAGGTAGCCAAATCAAGATTCTTGACCAATGAAAGAACTCCCAGGACAAGTGCTATTTTGCTGCCTCTGGACCCAAGCACCCAGTTCCCCTGGCCCTGCCTTTCCCAATGCCCTGATGAACCCCCCCATGGAAATGTTAAGTTTGGAGGTGGGGTACTATATAGACCAAAGGACCCTGCGCTCCAAACTTACTGCCATTTTTGAATAAAGGTTATGTTACTCTGGCTCATATAACTATTGCCTTATTTTGTATTTGCTGTCTACCAATTCAGTTCAAGATCTCCTGGCCTGCCTGCCCTGCCACCCGCTGTTTTCTGTTCTCCTGGTGTACCCTTTGGACCCATCCATTTTACCAACTACCCTCTGAAATCTGAATACAAGGAATACACCCCGGAAAAGATACTCAAACTTGATCCTTTGGCCCACATACAATCCGCAGTTAGATACAACCAACAAGGCCTGTGGATATTTTCAACACCCAAGTTGTTCAGAGGAAAATTCAACTATCTCTCTGATTATAACCTGCCCATGGAACCGCCCGCAACCCCAAAGCCTATGCCCGCTTCCTCACCCAACCTCCCAACTGACCATTCTGGCAAGCTGTTTGGGATTGTGTACATCACCCTCACAGGGGTGATTGACACTATAATCCCAGCCGCCGGCCTGTGGTCCTGGGTGGGAAAGTCTGCCTCCTACCTTTCAAAGTTAGCTCCCCTCTTGTGGTGGACATTGCCCGCAAAAAACCTGGCCCAAGCTACCCCTGAAAACAACGGGCCGGCTGCTCAAGACTGGATCCCTGACACTGAATGAGGATGACATTACCAATGAGGAGGAGACAGTGCATGTTTACTTGGAAATGGTAACCCTTGAAGAGTAAATAAGGAAAGGTTCAGCAGAAAATTATGCACAGATACAACAGGGAGACCTTAATTTGACTCAGAGTCAAGGAATCAGCAGCATAGATAGGTTCACATTCAATTTTGTGGGGTTCAGGAATATTTTTTCAGGAGGAGGAAGATTCCCAGGAAATTGCAGGGGTGAGAATCTAGCAATCTGGTTATTAAAACCCTGCTTGGGTAATATCAGAATAAGTGGATCATGAGGCAAGATATTTTATTTGGGAAAATATCAAGCTATTAATGTTGTTTGGCAGAGATGATTGTTACTTAAGGCCTTTGGGTACGTCATGATAAGGTTGCCTCCTTGAACACAATATTTAGACAGCTTACAGATACCATCAATGATGATTCTGCAAGCTGCTACCTGACCTCCTTTTGAGGTCAGGATTTGTTGACCAGCAGGTCAAGCAAGGGGAAATCAGGCATGGGGCATTCACACCCCACTTAGACCCCATTTCATACACCATCACCCACTTGCAATTCATCAGTAGATTTAAATCTACAATTGCTGCAAGCGGGCGGGGCTTTGGGCCGGGTTTCTCAGGGTAGTGGGGCTTTGGCCAAGCCACGCCCGGGAAAACTATGGCCATGACATATGAATTTCTGGATGTGTTTCTCAGGAGGTAGTTTGAGCCAGGACTCTATAGATATCTCTGGGTGTTTTGAGGCTACCTTCTGATTCTGGGGGATAGTGTCCTGCTCATCCTTGAAGAAGATAACCGGGTAACAGCAGGAGTCCTAGCCAATTGCTTCAAGGTTGTCTTTCTTGCCCTGTGCTTCCGTTATGTGCACAACCACGGGATCCCTTAAAGGCTGTTCCACTGTGTTGGGGTAAATTCAGTGTTCAACTCCCTCCTGTATGATGGTCAATACTGAAGTGACCCAGTCCACATGGGGCTGTTATTTTGTAGCCAATCCAGGCCGAGCACCACATCAGATCTGGAGAAGTCAGGACAGGTCCTTGGATGGTAGAATGAAGGGTCTCCAGGGCGGTTGAGAAAGGGGCCATCTCCTGGGTAACATCAATGTGATGTTCATCATCCAAAGCTACATTCTTGATCTGCAAAGGATCAGTAGCTAGCTCAAACTTGTTCACAAGGTTGCTGTTGGCTAGGTTGCAATCTGGGCCTAAGTCCAGGGGGGCTAAACCAGTGTAACTTTGAAAGCAGAAGCAATAGGATATCAGTTTGTTCAGGCATCTGAAAATTGTGTAGTGTACCAGGTTGCTTAAAGGGCAGGGATCATTGGCCATTGGTCACTCTCCCCAGGTTGATACTCATCTTTGGGCGAGGCTGGCAGTTGTTGGGGGATCCTGGCTTGCTAATTGCTCTCCCCTGTTTCCCCCTCATCCAGGTTGCCTTGGGTGGCAGTGATTCTGAAATGTGTGCAGCTGCTAACCATTATTCCTGTTATGATGAGTACAGGGTGCTTAAGGTTTGCTGTTGTTGTTGTTAGGAGGAGGACAATGGGGACAACCTAGGGATTGGAGTCCATGGGCCACTTTATTTTCCCAGCCTGTGCCTTATGGAGCGCCTTAGAGGTTTGTTTCACTTTTCTGCCGTGTGGTATAGGCTTTGGAGGTTGGTCACTTAATCCAAGTTGATGTGTATCATTGCATGAATTTTTAGCCTGTCAAGTAAATAAGGTGTGTGGTGGGGTTATCAAAGGCCATCCCAGTGGGGGGCACAAGCAAAATCTTTTATAGGATCTTGTTAACTCTTTCATAGTACTAATTTTTGTCAAGTTCTTTACTTTGCGGATGATCATAAGTGCTGTGCCCTTTATCACAACCTGGCCAGCAAGTCCCATTTTTAAGTATCATGTTCCTTCTTGGTATGGTCCTGGTACCACTTGTTGCACAAGGTGCCCACGTTATGGATCAAGCAAATAAAGATCCCCACGTCCAGAAGCTTGGCTGGGCACTTCATCTGCATCAGCTTGTTCTGGGATGACTGGATCCACGCTGTGGTGTTGTTGTTGTTGGCTCCTGTGAAAAACTTCAAGGCAGTGCTGTGAAGTTGCTGGGCTATGTGGGTAGGCATGATGCTTTTGTCATCAGTTTGAGGTGTGGACAAAGGTGCCTGAAGGAACCCTTGTACTGAAAAGGCATTGAAGGTGAGAACTGGAATTACCATGTTCTGGTAAAGGCTGTGTCCTTCTGGTATTTCAGTTCCTGGGTGCATAGGGCGTCCAATCCAAGGGGAGCCTGGACATGATTCTTTTGCATATTTGTTGACCACAGCAAGTATGGGCAACAGGAGAAATTTTGAAGGGGAAGGTAGGATGGAAAGCCTACCTGTACTACCAATGCTGTAACTGTGTTGTATTTGCAAGTTACAAGGGGGAATATTTGGAAACTAGATCATTATCTTTATTGATATGTATCACTTATATAGTTTGAGAGATTCATTTTAAGAGAAGCATGGCTGTGATGATCAATTGATTGGATTGGGCAGGGAGTGACTTGATCCTGGTAATGAGTCAAGCACCAGATCGAGCTGTCCACTGAGTAGTGATTGTCACTGGGTCATATTTGGAAATTTGAGTTGACTTCTGCATGTGGCTTCAAGTTGTGGGGAAATCAGGTTGAGTGGCATAGGGAATCTGGGTTTAATAATTGAATCGAGGGTAGGAAGGTGTTCTTCTTTGTAAGCTTATAAAGCAAATCTTAACATTTAATAGTAAAAGTTTAAATTTTAAAAAATTGCTTTTAAATTTGATATAAATTATGACTTTAAAACTTAAATAGGAAGATTGGATAGCTATTTATTATAGATATAAATATGAGATCAGCTCTTCCACCAAGGATGTGGTAGGACTTTGGTTCGGAAAAAATCATGGCCAGCATAATATTTCTGGAATTGAGGCCAGATCTGAGATGGATGGCTGCTTTATTATAAAGTGGCCATCATTCTAGATTTGCTGCAGCCCTGGTTGCAATTGGATACTCAACCATGTTTTCAAAGGATAAAGATTCATAAATAATTGGGTGAGATAAATATATTCCTCTGGGTTGAAATGTAACTTATCTCTTTGGCTTTAAGCCGTGAGGGTTTCGTGGCTTGAGTAGTTAAAATAAATATGTATTCCAAGTCGGGGTTTTTAGATAGGCTGCAAAAAAGTGAGGTATGGTTTCAGATTTACTTGTAAAAATACGTGATTTATTCAAGGCTAGCATTTTACAGCCTTCAAGGCCTTCTCGTAAGCTTCAGTTCGGGCAGGATTATGGGTGACGCCCAAGCAGGTTGAAAGGAGCTGATCTACCCCCAAGCTGTTAACCCCGCTGCGTAGCTTTGCTTGGAAGCCATTGCATCCTTGCTGGTTTTTCTCCCCGCCCTCTTTAATCCACCACGCCCCGGGAAGGAACGAATACTTGTTGTCCATCAACACTTCAAGCGCCTTGTTCTTTCCCAAGTCGTCATGAATCGTTGTACGGCTTGTTGATGTAGCCCTGCAATTCGGGATGTTCAGCAATGATGGTAGGCGACGCTTTAAGGAAGGCATACAGGTTGTTGGGCATCATCATGGAACGCGTCCCTTGGCCAGGACGCCCAGGAGAGATGTTCCTGTTGTACGACAAGTTGCCAGACTCCACCGACATGACGGAGATGTAGAATGCTATTTCCTCTGGGGTTGTCAGTCCGTACTTGTCAAGAGCCTTCTTGATATACGGAAGGGCATTCTTACACGAAATACTCTGCCCCTCAGCCCCGCCCTTCTCCTGGCCACACGGCTTCATCGTTGCTTCCAGCTTATCCGCCGTCAGTGAACTCGTCCCGCATCCCGCAGCAACTCCCAAACCAACTAGATATAATCCCAGCTTCATTCTGCAAGGTCTAGAAATAAACACGCTCCTAAATACTCATATCCTGAGGGTTCTCAATGCAAACCGCTTATAACTTGATGTGGCTGAATTAAATCCATCCCACCCGAATTATTTGCTGGAAACAATCATCTTTCACCTGATTCGCTGGAAATAATCAGAACCGTCACTTCTGTACCCCAATTTTCACCACACCTGTCATTACAAACCAGGCTCCTAGAAGTTCACCCCATCTTATAATCGCATTTCAATTTATCACCTCTAGTTTCCCAGGGTCCAGCCAATTACTAAATAAAGCATCTTGGTCAACTGTTTGTTGATTTCTACTCAACCAATTATAATTAAACATGAATGTTTTGTCTAATCAATTCCCGAAATGGCAACCCCACATCATCCCTGATACTGGCCGCTCATAACCAACTAAGCAAACAGCCAGAATCTCTCAACCGAATGATTAGACAAGGATCACCCCTACCTGGGACAGTAGAAGTCCACTTATCAACCCAACACCTGAATCCCCTGTATATTGGCTTGGATTCAGGGGAAGAACACTTTCTAATCCATCATTCAAGTTGCATAACCACCCCAGAAAACCTTTCACTGGCTTTTAGCTACCTCCTCGCATATCCACTTTAAACCTTATGAATCCCACTCTATGATTTCATCAATCAAGATTACATATAGCGATCTGAAACATGAGTTGATTGCATATAACTTTCCTCATTTTTTACTCCAATGCAACCCATCCTTAAAACAAACCCTTGTGCATTCAGAATGGGCCTTGATAAGTTACAGTCGGTGGCAGAACAGTCATCTACAGCAGAACCAAAACAAGTTTCTGGGTCTCCAGACTTCAACCTTCTACAAAAGGTAGCGGGTGAGAGTTAGGCTTGTGGCGGATCTGAAGCAATGACTGGGCTATAACAAAGTAGCCATCCGATCAGGCCATGGTTCCAGAAAAGCTGCGCCGGCTGCAGCTTTTATATGGATTTGCATCCAGCCGATATGGGGAAAGCGGAGCCCCAGCTTGTAAAATTTTTAAATAAATAAAAGTTTAAAATTAAATGGCTAGCTCCATTTTAACCTTTACCTGTTAGATATACAGTGCTCACCTATTTAATACTATTATTGCCTCACACCCCTTGTTTCACTCGTGCAACTTCCGCCTGATGTCAAGTGGGTGGCACCTAGGGCTGCAGTGGCTCAGAAAAGGGACGATTACGGCAAATGCTGTAATCGTCCCGTTGTAAGATTACATCGAAAATGTGTTCTTTTACAAGTCTTGTAGGTTCGAAAAGATAGAGGTAACGTTCTTCCGCTTGGTTTGTCTGGATGGTGAATTCAATGATAAACTTGAAATTCTCTCAAATCGATCGAAACATAACAAATGGGATATATGAATTTACTTGTGCTTTAATATTGAATATCTTGGTCAAATTTACAGTATTCACCAACAGTTGGGATATGGAGAATATAAGGGGTTAGCCATGAGGCTGTTGGGTAACCAAAAAGTGGGGATTTCAGAGGGTTCGGTTAACTGAAAACCAGTTAATTGTTGGTTATATCACACCGTCCTCCCTTCCTTGGAATCTTCTTTCGGATTCCCCTATGCTGGGGGAATCTGAAATCCCAAAAAAAGATGGCCTCAGAAGCCTTTCTGTTTTCCGGACGCCCATAGATTTTTACTAAACATTTAATAATAAAAAATATATTTAAAGCAAAATTTAAATTCAAATTATTAATTTTTAATTTTTTAAATTAGAAAAAGTATAAATAAAGTTTATTTTAATAAAATCCAAAAAGAAAGAGCCTTCCAGACATAAGCATGGAAACAACTCTGAGAAACGCTTCTCAAAGAAGATTTTCTCAAAATTGTTTCCGATTTGAGATGGTGGCTCCTTTTCTAAAAAGGAGCCACCATCTCAAACCTGACGCAGCCCTAGTGGCACCCAAGGCTGCAGTGGATTGAAAACATGCCAATCATAGCATTTACCATAATTAGTACATCTAATCTGTCATGTGTTCCGATTTTGGATTCCCCCTACCCAGGGAATTCCAAAATTAAAAATGAAAAATGGCCATGGGTGGCTTTCTTTTTTCTGGACGAGCTAGATCCTTTATATTTTTTGAAAAGAATTGGCTAAAAGTTTGAATTTGAATCATTATCTTTTTCATTTTAAAACTTGAAAGAAAACCATGGTTTTTATTTCCAAAAAAAATTCTGAAAAAAACACTGTCTGTGGATGTGTACAGCTAGGATCCCAGAAAAATCATGGCCATGACAACTTTCTGAACCGTTTCTGGATCTGAGACAAGTGGCTGCTCCTTTATAACCCAGCCAGTGTTTCAGATCCACCACCACCCTAACCAGGTGGCACCATATATTAAATAAAGGAAAGCCTAACTTATACAGCGCCTTTCCAGAAAAATCCAGTCCCCCTTAACTTAGGAAAATCCATTTCCAAAAACCGTGCCGCTTGGAAGGCCACAGTTACAGTAAATGCTATAAACATCACCCTTTTTACCCACCCCAACCCTAGTGGAGATCCTCTCTGATCTCTCTGCAAATTAGATTCAGACGCTTGCTGCCTGGCATAAACTATTTTCTGACCCCAGGTACCATAGATTGCTCTTTATTGCTACTTAGTTTAACTCAAGCTCTACAATACACCAGCATTAAAGATAAGTTAGGCTCTTCTTGTCAACTACTCAATGTACATATGTGTGAGAGAGGGGGCTAGACTAACAAAATCTGGCTCCATCCTGATGGGACCGTCCACCAGGATGCTGTCCAGTGCCAGGGCTGGGATAGCCGCTCTGAAAGGCCTCCAGGGAGGGGTAGGCCAGGACAAATATGGGAAGTAGGTGTTTAGTGTGACAGAAATTGTGGGATAGTAAGAAGCTGTCTCTAAGTGGTGGGGAATGACCCCCCAAATCCACATAGAGTTAATGATCAACCACCAAGGCAGCTTCAAATACTGGTTTGTAAAATTTTCTGAATAAGATACTAGGATTAAGTAGAGCAATTAATCCTAACCAAAGGAGCCCAAGATAAATTGCCTGTGAAGGCATCAAAGAATCTTCAGAATAAAATTCCGGGCATTGAGATGCAACATGATTTTCATTTTCAAAGACAGGGGACCACTCCAAGATGGGCTGACATTGAATTAAGATTGGGCGGCGCCAATGATGAAGTTCCAACTGCAGGGCCCCATCTTCTGGTAACAATCCGGCTTAGAATAAGATTGTAGGGGATGCATGTCAAGAATAACAGAATTCACCATGTTTTGATTTCGCCTTTGTTGGACCATTTTGAAGACAAATCTCTTGCTTTTGCTTTCAACTCTCAAAATGAACTGGTTTCTGCATCAGGAAATATGATTGTTTGGTTTCCTGACTCTGCGTAACTCACTCGCTCCACTCATGCTTGTGGCAAGAGATCCTACCATCCTGGTAGTGTTTTGTGGTATTCCTAACCACTATATAATCCATTTCCTATTTTATCAATAAAATTAAGTTCTATTCACATTTTTGTCTTTATGTCTTCTGTACTTCTGCGCCTCTCTCTAGCCACGCCTAGTAGAGATTATTCATCCAGGGCCGCAAGGTGAACACATTTGCCTTCCCTGTCATCTAACTGCGACTTAGTACAAATCCAATCCTAAGGTTAAGATTACCTGTTGTGTGTCTGTGCCGCGCCTCAGAACACAACAAGAGTTACAAGGGGAAAATATTTGGAAACTAGATAATAATCTTTATTGATAGATAGTGATTATATAGTTCATGTGAATCAAGGATAGTAGGAACAAGGTTGGTGATCACACGGCTGGATGGAAGAAGGGGGTGGCTTGATCCTGATAATGAGTCAAGTGCCAAAACAAGGTATCCACCATGAAGGATCATCTGTTTGTGTTGTTGGATTTGGTAATTTGAGTTGACTTCCTAGTCTGGCTTTGGGTGACCAGATAATTGGATTGCAGGTCACAAACCCGCTTGGTTGGAACCTTGCTGGCGGGTCAAGCCTGCGGTTTTGACACCCCCGGCTGAAGGTTGGCCTCCTCTGGGGGCAGGTTATCAGGGAGGTCATCAGGAGCCTGGGCGCCGTATTGAATCAGTTGTTGTTTGGTGGCAGGCTGGGCGGTTTCTTGTTGTTTCTGTCTTGTTTTGCAGGACCGTAGGCAATTGTGGTGTAAGGTCTTGTCTTGCTTGTGTTTCCTGAGCCCTTGCACGAGGTAAGTGTTATTGTTGTTTACCTTCAGAATGATTGCTGGCCCCACTTTTTCAGGTTGTAACTTGCTCTTGTTAACATTCATGACCCATAATTTGTCCCTAACTTCATTTCTATTGTGGATGGGGACAAATGTTTTTTACAGACATTCTTTCTCTTTGGGTGTTTTCTCGCTGTTAGCCTCTATTACTTGAGGGTCTGAGCGTGGGGGGCTTCACTTGGGATTTCCAGTTTAGGTCTGTCAATGCTTGAATGATATTTGGCTGTGTGCTGTATACCAGTTCAAACGGGCTTTTCCCGGTGGATCTGTTCACTCAGGTTTGGCACACAAGTAATGCAGTTGGTAGCTGCTTATACCAGTCTTCAGGTCTCCCGGCGGTGAGTTTGGCTAGGGCTTGCACGAGGCTACCATTAAGCTGCTCTACGTGTCCATTGGCCTGTGGATAATATGGTGTTATGACGGTGTGTTTGACCCCATTTTTGGTGAGGTACACATTGGTGTCTTTGGAGGTCAATTCTTTGCCTCCATTGGTTATCAGGAGTTCTGGCTTTCCAAACTTGCTGATTATCTCTTTTCCAATAAATCTTTGTACGTCATTCCCAGTGTGCGCCCTTACTGCTTGGGCTACTGGCCACCTTGTAGCAAAGCCAATGGCAGTGATGATGTTTTTATTATCATTGTGTTTCCCTGGCATAGGGCCAACTATTTCAAGAGCCCATACTTTGAAGGGTAGTTGTATACACATGGGAAGTACTGACTTTGGTGGGGTTTCGCTTTTGGCAAACTTTTTGCACACCTCACATTGGTCTAGAACTTCCTGGACATTGCAGTATAAGGTTAATCACCAGGCTTTATTCTTTAGAAACTCATATAGGTTTTGGCTCTTGGTATGTCCAAGATCTCTGTGGTAGCAAAGAATGGTGTCAACTCGTTGATGTGTGGGAATGTAGGGAATGGTTGTGCCATCTGTCATTTTTCTGTGAAGAGTCCCGTATACGTCAGCAAAGAGATGTTCATTCTTGATGACTGTTTCTTTGGTGATGTCAGTTGTGCCTGCAGGGAATCATTTTTCTTTTGTACATAGCACTAAGAGAGGCCAGTCTGGGTTGAGCCCATTCTCTCCTCTTGAAGCACGGACATACAGGCAGGACAGGGCGTCTGCCATGGCAAGCTCGGCCCCGGACTTATATTGGATGAGCATGTTAAACTGTTCTAATATTTCCATCCATTGCGCTTGGCGGCGTGACATATTTGCTTGCATCTTGAAATAGATGAGCAATTTGTGATTGGTTAGTGCTATGAATTCTTCCTGCTGTTCTAGGTAACAGCGCCATTTGACTATGCAGTGTACAATGGCCAGCAGTTCCTTGTCGTGGATAGGGTATCAGCACTCACCATCTGTCAGTTTGCACAATTTGTGGGCTACAGGCAGGAAGTCACCATCACTATTTGTAATTTGTAGTACTCCCCCAATGGATGAATCTGAGGCGTCGGTTTTCATCTGATATTCCCCGTTGTGGTTGGGGTATTGTAGGATGGGAGCTGTCGTGAGCTTTTCTTTGAGGCATCTAAAACAGAGGTCACATTGGGGGGTCCATACAAACTTAGACTTGGCGCCTGTTATGGCAGACAAGGGGGCGGTCAAGACGCCACAGTTGGGTATGAAGCATTGTACATAGGCCACCATTCCCAAGAAGGTGTGTAGTTCTGACTTGTCCTTGGGAGGTGGCATCTTGCAGATGGCTTGTATCTTTTGACTGTCAGGTTTGATGCCGTCTTTTGAGACTATGTGTCCCAAGAAGGGTAGTTGCTCCTGAAAGAACTAGAATTTGGAGGGTTTGGCCAACAGTTTGTGTTGTTTCAAGGTTGCAAAGACCTCTTCCAGGTCTTTGTGGTGCTGTTCCACCAAGGGGCTGTAGACGGTAATATTGTCCAGGTATACTAGGGCATGTTTGCCTATGTGTGGCGCAAACACTTTGTTCATGAAGGTTACAAAGGTGAACAGGGCATTGGTCATGCCAAAGTTGAGTACCACACATTTTTAGGAACTGTACTTAGTGCAGAAGGCTGTCTTGGAGATCTCTTCCTCCTTGATACAAATCTGATTGTAGCCTGCAGTTAGACTAATCTTGGAGAAGACAGTGACTCCTCCCAAGGCGTCAAAAAAGTTGTCAATCAGTGGCAGTGGTGTGACAGATCCAGGAAATTCATGCTTGCTTTTTCATTATCCTGGTCTGACTCTTTTCTGGTTTGACGGGGAATCCTTTATATAAGCTTCAATGAGCTTGGATTCCAGGCAAGCAATCTTGGCGTTAAACTTGTTGCCATCTGGTGATCACTTCCACATTTTTTGCTTCCCATAGTCTTAGCTGCAGACCATCTCTTTCATTCCATAGTAGTCTTATTTCAACCAAAAGCCAAAAGCATAAAATATAAAAATATTGAGGGGAAAGCAACCATTGTCACAATAAGCATCATTTTTTATTAATTATTATCCTGTTTACATTATATACCAATTGGGGTACATTCGGCTGAAAACCCCTTTGATTCCAGAATTGCCCTGGATTCCTATCACATGGTTTATGACATAACAGTGTCATCCAATCCAGATCTTAACCAAAAAGATCTTCATACCCTTAACCTATAAGAATGTGCCATAATACATTCCAGAATCACCTGATTCCTTCCGTGGAAATGTATCACTTTGGCTTGAAGCATTCCAGACTTCTGGCGTCAAAACCCTGTGGAATATACATATTCCTGATCCAAGCTATCCTTGTTCCAACTGGAACCAGCTGATCAATCCTGAATGCATAGACACCATTGTCTACATTTAGTTATTTTTGAATTTAATGGTTTTTTTGCCTTAAAAACCCATTAAAACACTTTGAAACTCAAACCAGGCGCCACCACGGCGCCCAGCAATTTCCCCAGGCGGCGCCTGAAAAAATTGATAGCGGTGCCTCGGCGCTTCACAAATCCATTAGGCGGCGCGGCGGCGCTTTTAACCCCATGAATTTGCCAACACAGCGCTTTTAAACCACAATTTGGGGGTTTACTTTTGGCTAACCTTAACCAAACTTCTTGACATAGTCAAAGCAATTAAACAATATAGTTAAATCCTCATTAATTATATTCCAAGCATATATTAATTAACCTTCCCAGTTAATCAATCAGTTTAAGACGCCTAGTCTTTACTTAACACAGTCAAGTCCATTTTGGCCCTATGATTAAATCCCCATCAATCATATTCCAGGGTATCAATTAACCTCCATGGTTAATTAGACGGTTTGACACCTAGTCTCATAATCTGAATTGTTCAGATTATTCATTACAGCCCTCAATTAGTACAGCCTAATTGATTCCTGGGTATCATTGCTACGCTGGAAAGTCTCTCCAAGGCCAATCCTATTGTTTTGAATTTCAACCTATGAAATTCATCACAATTCAACCTCTTTGTTACCACAGCCCAATGTGACTGTATTACGGTCACAAGTTGGTAATGATTCTTAATGGTGACTTTGTTTAAGGCGCGGTAGTCTGTGACCAGGTGTAAGGTACTGTCCTTCTTAGCCACAAAGAATACGGCGGCCCCAAAGGGAGACTGTGAGGGGCGGATAAGTCCTTTTTCTAGTGCCTCCTTGAGATAGGCGCATAGGGTATTGTCCTTGTTTGGGGTCAGCCTGTAAATGGGGCCTGCCTTGGGTACAGCCCCCTTGAGTTGAATAGAGTGATGAATGTGTTTCTCAGGGGGCAGCCCGGGTAACACTTCCTTAAAGATTTCTGGATGGCGGGCCACAATGTCGCGGTCCTGAGGCGTGGAGGTGTCCTGGTGGTCCTTGAAGTGAATGATCTCATACTGACAAGAGTCCCAGTCAATTGCCTTCAGGTTTTCCTTCTTGTCCAAAGTCTCAGTGATGCGTACAAAGACATGGTCACGCAGGAGTTGATCCACAGAGTTGGGAAAGATCTGGTGGTTGACGCCTTCACGCTTGATGGTCAACACGGAGGTTGCCCAGTCCAAGTGGGGGTTGTTTTTCTGTAACCAGTCTAGTCCCAGTACAATTTCAAACTTAGGGAAGTCAATGATGGGACCTTGGATGATGGAGTGGAGGTTCTCAAGCATGACAGAGAAGGGGCAGTTTCCTTTGTCACAGCAATGTGGTGTTCATCAGCCAGGACCATGTTTTAATCTACAAAGGATTAGTGGACAGCTTGAATTTATCCACAAAGCTACTGTTGACTAAGGTTTGATCTGTGCCTGAGTCCAGGAGTGCTGAGCCTGTGTAACTGCAAAAGCTGAAAGGGTAAGACATCAATTTATTGGGATGTCTGGCAATGGTGTATAGTACTGGGTCTTCCAAAGGCACTTGGATCATTGGGCATTTGTCCACGTCCTTGGGTTGGTATTCATTGTTGGGCAAGTCAGGAGTTGTGTGGGAGAGCTTGGCTTGCTTAATGCTCTCCCTGGGCTTTTCCCTTATCTTGGTTGCCTTGGGTAGTGGTGACACGGAAATGGTTACAATTTGACTGGCTGTTATTTTCATTTCCATTTCCATTCCCATTCCCATTCAAACCCGTGGGTTTGTGGTTGTTGTTGTTGCCGTTGCCTCCAGGAGGTGGTTGAGTAGGGTGCCCGCTTGGATGGGAGTCCTTGGGCCTTTCTTGTTTCCCAGTTTGTGCCTTGTGCAGAGCGTTGGATGTCTTCTTCACTTTTTCCGCTTCATGGTACAGGCTTTGCAGGTTGGTTACCTGGTCCAGGTTCACATGCCTCATTATGTGCAACTTGAGGGCGTTGTAGTACATGAGGTGTGTAGCTGGGGTGTCAAAGGCCATGTCAGATGGGGCACAGAGACAGAGTTCCTTGTAGGCGCAGTGAGTTCTTTAACGGTGCCTATCTGGATCAGGTTCTTTACTTGGCGTATGATCATGAGCGCTGTATCCTTAAGCACAAACCTCACCAGGAAGTCCTGCTTAAAGGTATCCCAGTTCTTTTTCAGTGTGCTCTTTGTGTCACTTGTTGCATCAGGTGCCAGCGTCATGGGTCAGGCAAATGGAGATCTCTGCAATCCAGAATTTTTGTGGGCATTCCATTTGAGCCAGCTTACTCTGGGCGGACTGGATCCATGCGGCGACGTTGTTGTCGTTGGCCCTGGCAAAGGGTTCCAAGGCGGTGCTGTGAAGCCTTTGTGCCACATAGGCGGGCATGATGGTTTTGTCAGCTGGTTGCAGCATCAAGGAGAGAGCCTGAAAGAACTCTTGCGCAGACATGGCATTGGAGGCAGGTAGCGGGATCACCATGTTTTGGTAAAGGACAAAACCATAGGGTATCTCAGTACCAGGAGTATACAGAGTCCAGTTGGGC
Organism: Entomophthora muscae; assembly: GCA_014839935.2. Classification (NCBI taxonomy): domain Eukaryota; kingdom Fungi; phylum Entomophthoromycota; class Entomophthoromycetes; order Entomophthorales; family Entomophthoraceae; genus Entomophthora; species Entomophthora muscae. Next base: position 28,263 of record QTSX02001441.1, on the reverse strand, counting down.
GGGAGGCCAGACATGATTCTGTTGAGGATTTGTTGGCTGCGGCGTGTGTGGGCAACAGGCGGAATTTTTCAAGATAAGGTAGGATGGAGAGCCTACCTGTGCTACCAATGTTGTAACTGTGCTGTTTTATCAGAGTTACATGGAGGAAAATATTTAGAAACTAGATAATAATCTTTATTGGGAGATAGTGATTATATAGTTCATGTGAATCAAGGATAGTAGGAACAAGATTAGTGATCACACAGCTGGATGAAAGAAGGGGGTGGCTTGATCCTGATAATGAGTCAAGGGCCATATTGAGGTATCCACTGTGAAGGATCATCATCTGTTCATGTTGTTGGATTTGGTAATTTTAGTTTACTTCCTAGTCTGGCTTTGGGTGACCAGATAATTGGATTGTGGGTCACAAAACCGCTTGGTTGGAACCTTGCTGGCAGGTTGAGCCTGCGGTTTTGACACCACCTGGACATGCTTGCTGTCCAATCAATGCTTGCCACAGAGTTTGGGCTTTCTGTTTCCAAAACCCTTGTCTACAAAACAATGGTTGATTTGGGCTTTTTGTGGAAGGTGCTTGTAGTTTCTCTGTACAATAGGAACAGTGAAAAGACCATCAAGAATCTGTGCATTCATGGCAAGACATATCTGGCACTAAAGGAGACTGGCAATGTACAGTTCTTCCTTATCAACAAATTGTTGTTTTCCTCCTCACTCAGGTCTAGGCATGGGTGGGTTGAGAAGTGGTCCAAGGATGGCGTAGCCCATCATGCAGCTGTCTGTTCCCTACCTATTCCATGGTCACGCTTCTTGTTTCTTGCGGGTTGGACCAGTATCAGATGATTAAAGGCTCTCATAACAGCAGGACTTTTCTCAATTTTCTCCAAGCCGTCAAGGAGTACCTTTGGATAAATTACAGCGTCACAACTAACGTTGTTGTGCTTGATTTGTTGGGCTCCATAAAGTGGATGTGGTTGTGTCTAAATTCCCCCATCAACAAAAACAGCTACACCTCCAGCCACTGACTTACCAATTGTCTAATGAGACTTCTCTTCTTCCCGCCATATTCCCCATTCCTAAATCCAATCAAGGAGGTGTTTGGTTGGATCAAGAGTAAGGTGAAACAAGGCCTTCCTCAGGACACTGAGGATCTATTCAATATTCTTGAGATCAGCCAATTTACAATGCCACCCAATGTGGTGGCAGCTTTCTATGAGCACTTGGAATCCTTTCTTCCAAAAGCCCTGGCCTCCGAGCCAATCAGAAAATGGGTGCTCTGGTTTTTATTTTTCTATTTTGTTTTTATTAGGTCTCAAAAATTATTATTTATATATAATAATGTGATGTTTGATTGCATTATAGACATATAAGAATAAGTAGAAAAGGTAAGTAAAATTAATTATACTAGGTATGAAGAATATATTTTTATTATAATGCATTGAATATTATATTGACTGTTGCGCTAACAAATGAATAAATTAAAAAAGATAGAAATAGAATTATTTTATTTAAATATTGTTAATTGTTGATGATAATTTGGCTTTTTTAAGCCACAAATTGGACATTACATGTCATCATCTGATCCTTGTTATTTCAGTGCCACTATAGCCACATGACACGGAAACCAATGATTTTTATGTATTGCTTACTAATTAGTACTTAGGACACGGGTCAAGCATATTGAATATGTTTAACAAATCACATTACACGGGAAAGGTAATTCAAGTTCTAAACAATCATTTAGTTTAGAACAATAGTGGAGCAGGCCGCATGGTGCGGATAAATTCAATTCTCAATTTTATCTATGTGATAAATAAACCCATATTCAAAAAGCTAATAAATAAAAACATTTTTAACTTATTTTTAATATTTGACGTGGTTGCAACTTTAACTAATGGCTTGTAATAATTTTTGATATATTAATATTATAATTTACATACTAAAAGTTAAAATAAAAATTAAAATATTAAAAGTAAAATTATAATTATAAATTGTAAAAGTTAAATATTAAAGTTTAAATATTTGAAATTAAAATATTTTTACTGTAAATTCAGAACCTGAACATAAAAATGTGGGATTGTCAAATCCTTGGTCCAAATTTCAAATCACTTTTGCAGGATAGCCTTTTTTTAATTAAATTAATTTTTTTGAGTATTTATTTGAATATTTGAAAATGCAGGAACTCATAGACACTTTGCAAAGTTCAAGTTGAGCTGCATATTTCCTATGGACAAAATGAATTAACTGGAATCAGATTTGAAGTGTTCAAATTCATCAGCCATTTTCATTAAGTTTACTATGTTTTTTGAAATTTCGGGATTGTCAAATCCAAGAACCAAATTTCAAATCACTTTTGAATGCCACTAGTAAAATCAGATATAAATTACAGGAACTGGAATCCAAATTGAATGTACGGTAAGCACACTAGGAAACACCAACCCAAATCAAGAAGCTCCACCACAACTAAAATCAAACTAAAAATTCAATCTCAATAACCATAATTAGACAAAAAAGTGATTAGACTTTAAAATCATTCAAACCCAGAAAGTATACAATATTATTCACTTCAAATCACAGATATAGAAACTCTGACACTATTCAAGTCTATATCAAGAGAAAACAACTTCCCACAACTAAACCAATAACTCCAAATAAATACATATTTAATCTAAAATATATTTTTTATTTTATTTTTATGGACCATCAATCACATTCCCAACCTGCTCCTGCACCAGCCTGCGGGCAGCCCGTCCATGAGGGCATCCCAGAGGGTCCAAGAACAGACCCAGAACCCAACCTGATAGGAGTCATGCCAATACACAGGCCTCCCAGGGTGTCATTGCCAGAAAACCACCTCCCGCGTCCCAGGCCCAATCAATCAGCTTGAATCCCAGGCAGAAGCCACTCTTAAGGCCTGCTACCAAATTCTCCTACACCAGGGTCACTGGGAACACTGAGGTTAATTACACCTCCACTGTGTACCCAGTTGTCACCTGGCCCCGCACTCTTGACCCAAGAGTTGCCACTTCCTGCCCCCGCGTCTTTGACACCACCTACAAGCCATTGGCCACAACTGTTGAGCCATCTGTGCCTGTGATCTATTCCACCATTGACGGCACCAGCGCAACCAAGTGTGATCCCACCTTTGACACAAAGGTCCCCGTCCCCTGTGTTGAGCCTGGTAGCCAGGATGTTGTGGTACCTGCCAAGGTTGGTTCAGTTGACGGATAGTGAGTGTGAAGCTCTCCTCAATTTCTTGAATGGGGGAATGGCAGTTTGGGATATTGCGTCCCGATTTGGTGTCACAGCCAGGTATATTGCCAACATCAACACCAAGTATGGCAATACCAGGCAAATAGCCAAATCCACCAAGGCTAAGCAGCAGCCAAAACTCTTGCAGCCTGTGCACATTGACACAATCAAGCAGTGGGTAGCCAGGGATTACCACCTGGACACGCTTGCTGTCCAATCAATGCTTGCCACAGAGGTTGGGCTTTCTGTTTCTAAAACACTTTTTTACAAAACAATGGTTGATTTGGGCTTCTCTTGGAAGGTGCTCAGAGTTTCTCTGTACAACAGAAACAGTGAAAATACCATCAAGGATTGAAACATTTATGCCAAGACATATCTGGCACTAAAGGAGACTGGGAATGTCCAGTTCTTCTATATCAACAAATTGTTGTTTTCCTCCTCACTCAGGTCCAGGCATGGGTGGGTCAAGAAGGGGTCCAAGGACGGTGTAGTCCATTGTGCAGCTGTCTGTTCCCAGACCTATTCAATGGTCACGCTTCTTGATCCTTGTGGGTTGGATTAATACCAGATAATTAAAGGCTCCCATAACAGCAGGACCTTTCTTGATTTTCTCTGAGCTGTCAATGAGTACCTTTGGATAAATTATAGAGGTACATCCAAAGTTGTTGTGCTTGATAATGTTGGGCTCCACAAAGTGGATCTGGTTGTGTCCAAGTTCCCCCCATCAACAAGAATAGCCACTCCTCCAGCCACTGCCTTGCAGACTGCCCAATGAGACTCCTCTTTCTCCCCCCCATATTCCCCATTCCTAAATCCAATCAAGGAGGTGTTTGGTTGGATCAAGAGTAAGGTAAAACAAGGCCTTCCTCAGGACACCAAGGACCTATTCAATATTCTTGAGGTCAGCCAATTTGCAATGCCACCCAATGTGGTGGCAGCCTTTTACAAGCACTTGGACTCCTTCCTCCCTAAAGCCCTGGCCTCCAAGCCAATCAGATAAATGGGCTCTCCAGTTTACTTTGTTTTTATTTTTATTTATTTTGTTTTTATTAGGTCTCAAAAAGTATTATTTATATATAATAATTTGACGTGTTATTGTATTATAGACATATAAGAATGTGTAGAAAAGGTAAGTAAAATTAACTATACTAGGTATGAAGAATATGTTTTTATTATAATGCACTGAATACTTTATTGACTGTTACGCTACCAAATAAATAAATTAAAAAAAGATAGAAATATAATTTTATATTTAAATAATTGTGATACAGTAGTTTTAAAATCTATGACGACAAGCAAAATGAACTCAGATTTAAACAAAATCATTTCAGATTTAAACAAAATTCAACTAGCAGGTTAAAATATACACTCTGTTAACAGGGATTTTTGGCGCTAATAGGCAAAATGGGTCAACACAGCAACAAAGTACTCACGCGCAAAGCAAAACCATTCAAAATGCAATCCAAAATACATGGATTCACAAACAAATGGTGTGAGTTGGCTTTTGGTGTACATATATTTACTATGTGAATTGGTGACAAAATACACCCACACATGGTGTGTCAAAATTCAATCCAAAAACAAAACACAATAGTAATTCAAACCACAAACAAAAACACTCACACAGTTTGTGCAATGGATTGTAATCAAGAATGATACCAAGGCATCTAAAATAAGACACAAGATCTGAAACATAAATTTTAAAATTATTGTGTTGGGTGCTTATGTTTGGCATAAAATCTGGGGAAAAGGGTGGGAATTATTTTGGGTATTCAAAAATAGGCGTTGTAAACCAGAAACAACTAACTAAGAAATAAAAAATCTATAATTGGGATATTGGGTAGGAAAACCTCTAATTAAATATCCATATTCAGATAAAAGCAAAAATTAAAAATAGGGAGTAACTTAATTGAAATTTATTTAATATTTTATTAAATTGTAAAATGGAAGGAACACAGCAACAGATTACCAATGCACCCGTTGTGCGCCGCAGTTGCAGTTGCCCCCGTGGGTCAAAGAATAGACTCAGTACAACACAAGTGCCTACTCAGGAGGGAGGCAGAAGAGGAGAGTTCCATAGTGATGCTGCACTGACACAGCTGGTTCAAGGAGCACAAGCTGCTAGGGTGCAGAGCATAAACCCTTGGGTCCCCAAGCTGACCCAGAAGCCCATCAAGGTCACCACTACCAAAATGGTTAGAAACAAGGAGGTAGAACTTACTTTGTATGTGTTTGATGCTGTGTACCAGCAAGAGTCGGTCCCGTCAGCCATGCTGGAGAAGGTAAAGCCTGTACTTGATACTAGCTATGAGCCATACATAAGCAATGGCAATCAGGAGGACAACAAGGAGCCCAAGTTCTTTTAAACTGATGAGGGACAACTGGTGCGCAAGAAAGTTGCAGCCTTCTACAACAAGGTGCCTATACCCTGTGCCTTACCCAATGCTGATGAGTCAATCCCCACCACTAAAAAGCCCACTCAGAAGCGCATCCCTAACATCCAACACATCATCCTGCTTAATCTAATATGTGAATCAGGCAATTACAAGGCGGCCGCAGTCATTGTCTGGGTGGATCCCAAGTACGCCTCAAAGACCTTCAACAAATTCCTCAACACGGGTTGAGTCCTTGCTGCGGAGAAATCCTTGCGCGTGTCAACCATACTCACAAAGGAGCACAAATGGGAAATCCGCCAGTGGATAACCCAATATTGCCATCTTGAACTGGCAAATATACAGGCCAAGGTCAAGTCCGCTTTTGGGGTTGAGGCCTCAATTTCCTTCTATTATCATTTGGTCAAAGGAATGTGATTTTCCTGGAAAAACTTGGGATATCCCTATACAATTGGAACAGCCCAGCCAATATTGAAACCCAGAGAAAACTATGCAGAGGCATACACTGCCCTCAAAGCCAAGGGGACGGTGAAATTCTATTATATTGACAAATCAGCATTTGCCTCGTCAATGCACAATGAGTATGGGTATGTCTCCAGAGGCTCCAATGACGGGATGGCTTGGTGTGCTGCAGTCCGCGCCACAGCCTATTTGATGGTGGCTCTCCTCAGTCCAAAGGGGGTTGATCTCTACCAAATGATATTGGGATCTCACAATAGCTGGACCTTCCTATCATTCCTCCAATTGGTCCAGGAGCACCTGAGGCACACAAGCCTGGGCTTCACCAACATAATTGTGCTGGACAATGTTGGTCTCCACAAGGTGGCAGATATTCTTGAAGAATTTCCATCAATTGACACGAGCATTGCAGTGGGCCCCCAGCAATTGGCCACGGCAAATATGCACCTTCTCTTCCTCCCTGCCTATTTGCCCTTCCTAAATCCCATTGAGGAAGTCTTTGGGTGGCTCAAGCAAGTTGTCAAGCGAGGAACCCCAACTGGGACAGAGGACCTTTTTGATTTGCTGCAGGCTGGGATCCATACCCTCCCAGCTGAGACTGTGGCCAAATTCTATGGCCACGCTGATTTTGTTTATCCCTGCGTGCCTTGCAAACCAGCCAATCAATTAAAGGCTTAGCTTGTCTGACTTTTTTATATTCTCTAATTTACTATTCAAGATTTATTAAATATCATTTTATATTTAGATGTTTCTAAGCCCACAATCACATTCAGCACAACCATCAATGAAGGTTAGTAATTTATTTATTTATAATCATTTTTATTATTGCATCCAAGGGTATACCAAACGCTTGATAATGGATTACGCAAACACATCAATATCATTTTTGGCAAATAAATATAAAAAGCAAACTAAAAAATAAATGTAAATCATACAAATTAGAAGTAGATTTTATTGACATATATTATATGCTTTTATTAAAACCTTCCCTGTAATTTATTTTGATAAGTAATGTTTGCTAAAATATTATTTTATAAAATTATTAATTATAATAAAAATAATCTAGAGGGTAAATATATTTATTGGTATAGAGAATAAATTAGGAGCGCCTATAATGGGTTTGGCGGTATGTACCCACCCCACAATGGAGGTGGCACACAACCTCCACTGCCACACTGTGGACGGTGGATACACCCTGGTTAAAATATTCTTGCCTGCTGGTAAAAGGGAGGATGGTGAGGTGGGAGTGAAGCAGCAGCTTCTCAGGTGGGGCCGCAAACCCGTAGATTCCTGCCAGGACCAGGGCGTCCTGGATAACATGGTCAACTGAGTTGTAACCTGGGGGGACTTTTTTCCTGCCGAGAGCAAGTTGGGCCTTGTCAATCCCCATAAGGACCCCGTCCAGGTCCTCCACGCTGGCGCTCATTCCAAAGTAAAACAGGAACCCCAGGTAAACCACCAAGTGAAGCCTTTGCCCAGCAAAGGCTTCCATAAACTCACACAGCTTATTGTATACTGCGCTTATTTTTTTCTCGTGTTTTGTTTTGCCAAAGGTAAGATCCATAGCATCTGGGACCCCCATCTTGTCTGCACTCCAGGCCAGCCTGAAGTCTGCCAGGAGGATTTTAGTCTTTTTCACAGCTGTTGCATCCACAACAGCCAGTTTTTCTACCGCGCGCCTGAAGTTCTCCAGCAAGTAGGACAGGGTGTGCTCCACCGGGAAGCAGAAGCAAGCAGCCGCATGGGCCCGGCCCATCTCCGGTATATTCTTGAATGGGAGTGTTGCCAGGACTTCCCAAACAAGCTCAATGGAGTTTACACAGTAAACTCCACTGAGGTTAACCAGGTCCAGGCAGACCAGTTGAGCATCCTTGTAGGCAGTAACTGCCCACTTGGATGCCCCCTCTTCATGTGTTAGCCCAGCCAATGCCTCCCTGGACATTGGGAATGCACCGTGAATCCTGTCTTTGAGCTCCTGCAAGACAGGGGGGGACAGGAAAAGCTGCTTTGCCATGTGAGTGGCAAAATTTGAGTAGAACATGGGGGGAGCAAAAGAAACCAGGACCCAGCAGAGTTTTCCATCAACTTCTTCTAAAAAAAGGTAAGTATTTATGAATTTTTATTAAATTTATTTTCTTAGGTTACCTTCTTGGGTTTCTTCTTTGCCGGTGGCTTTGACAGGCTTTGCCATCCTTGGTGCAAGCAGCTGTGTGGGCGTCTCAGTGTCCTGCTTGCGGGCCCTCTTGGCGGGTTTGAGATGTGCGTACATCTCAGGGTTGTCTGTCCAGACAGACGGAGCAGAGAGTGCAAAGAACTTGAACTGGAGCCCCTCAACCACTGTTTTTTGAATATTAAGTAGGCGCTCTATTGTCTTCTCAGGTGTGTCTGGTATTTTGGTCATGAGTGACTTGGCGGACACCTTTTTGATTTTGTCCCCTTCAAGGACGGCAGACTTCACCTTTTCCTTGACCTTGTGGTCAATTTCTTTGATTTTGGCAATTGCCAAGTCAAGGTCTCTTAGGAGTTTTTCCAATTTGCTCATTGATTTTTTACTAACCTTTTCATATGTTTTTATAGCTCTTGCCCCAATAAATTCTGTATTATTTTGATACAATTGCCACTTTGTTTATTCCCTTTTTGTTTTCCCATTTACTACATTATCCCATCTTTTTACCCATTTTGTATATGTTTTACATACATATCAATATGTGTTGTTTGCTTTGTGCGGCATTGTTTCCCTGGTTACCTTATTATTTTTGGTGCTTGACACAGCCCCTTGTGAAAATATTAACAACAACTTGGTGATCAGCTAAATTTGAATTAGAAAATTATAGTGTTAACTGTTTTTAGATAAAGTTGTTATTGATCCAAATTCAAAACCTTAATGATAAACTTTAAGCCAATCAGGAGCTGAGTGATAAAGTGATTGTTGTGACATAAAGGGTCATTCAATAATTCTTTGATGCATGTGCGCTAATTAATATGATTGGCTGGATGTTTTGCCATTGTACACCATTGCCGCTGTGGCAAGTTGTTGATGGACTAGTGCCCAATCAGCCGCTGAGTTAACACTAGTCCATCAACAACTTGCCACAGCGGCAATGGTGTACAATGGCAAAACATCCAGCCAATCATATTAATTAGCGCACATGCATCAAAGAATTATTGAATGACCCTTTATGTCACAACAATCACTTTATCACTCAGCTCCTGATTGGCTTAAAGTTTATCATTAAGGTTTTGAATTTGGATCAGTAACAACTTTATCTAAAAACAGTTAACACTATAATTTTCTAATTTAGAATTTAGCTGATCACCAAGTTGTTGTTAATATTTTCACAAGGGGCTGTGGTTTGGTGCTAAAAATAACTGTGTTCAGGAGCTAGATACACACCATAGTAAATATATGATTTTATAGAAATAAGCTGAACATAAAGAATAAAATCAACTATTAACAAAGAAAACATGAACAATTGAAATTCAAAATAAAGATAATATAAATATAAAATGTTTGGTGACAGGGGGTTTATTGAGGGGGGGAGTGATGCCTAGGAGGCAGAATAACGCGGGAAGGGAGACGTAGAGGCAGTGCTGGCCTGGAGAGTCTGGGATTGGGTGGGTTGGGCTTGTGGGTTAGGGGTGTTGGTGGTGAGGGTGGAGGCAGGAGGATTTTGCGTGATGGCTGCCATATACTGCTTGTTGTACTCCTCATTGGTCATTGGCTGGATGGGCTGGTAAGTGGCAGTTGCCCAAGGTGGAAGGCGCTTATCCTTACGTGATTGGCTGCCCATGTTCACATGGAAAACCATTTGCGCAAACAAGTCAGCCACCATTTGGCAACCAAAGAGAAAATTGTGATCAAGGACCCCAAGATAGAGGTTGTTGAAAGCCTGAGAGCGGTGCTCCTGTAGTGTGGACCCCATGTCAAAGAAGACAACATCTCCCAGATGGATGTCAGCATGGCCAGCAGGATAGACTGAGGCCTGGTGCCCACGTCCCTGGATGGCCTTGAGGGCACTGGAGCTTCCCTTCATCTGGTGGCTCAAGAAAACCCGGTATTTGGAATTTGAGCCATCCCAGGAGTTGAGCAATCCACTGAGGATGTGGCTGTAAGAGTACCCATTGACAAAATCAGGGTTTGTCCAATAATAGACAAAACCCTTGGCCAACACAGCCATAAATGCACCAATAAACGTCCCCTTCTTGACCTTCTTCCTTCCTTTTTGAGTGGCGGCTCTTCCTTGCTCACCAAAGTCATCAAAAGCTAATGATAGCTTGTAGTAGGAGATGAAAATGACATCATCTGATAGACTAGTCAAGCAATGGACCAGGGTGGATTCAATGGCAGGATCATACGGGGAATCCTCAGTGCCATCCCATTGGTTGCCGGCAAAATAGGTAAGAACCCATACAGAAGCCACCTTCCCATACATCCAAAGCTGCACCATGCACTCAGACACCCAAATGCCATGGTGAGCAAGTTGCTTCTGGACTGGGTCAAGGGAAGCTTGGGGTCCTGCTGGAGGAGGTCAAGCATGATTGGGTATGCCTCAGTTATCTGGGACTCTTGGGCTTCTTGGCCACCCCAATCTGATTCCCCCTGTTCATCATGCTGTTGAATTCCCGCATGACAGTAGCTCTGGTAAATTGCAATTGGTCAGCAATCTGATCCCAGGACAGACCCATCAGGTTGAGTGCCACAATTTCCTGAAGAATTTGGGCAGTGATGATTTGTCACTTGGGGTGCTGGGCGGAGAGAGCTGAAGCCTGATTGGCTGAGGAAGGGGCAGGTTGGGCGATGGCGGGAAGTTGTTCCAAATCAAGGTTGCCATCCTGATTGGTTGGTTGATGGGCAGCTTGTGCAGGGGTGGGTGTGGGAGCAGGAGCAGCACTAGATGCAAAGTGACTCTCAAACAAGTCAAAGCCATATGGTTCAGGGGACAGTAACAGGTCAGCTTCCTTGTTACCTGCCTCAAAGGCTTGGGTATAAACGGGTGCCTCCACATTCTGAGCCTCACCTCCATTGAAGCTGACTTGACTGCTGCTAGCTTGGCTGCTGGCGCCATCAAAGATAGTTTTTATAAAAACCATTGTTAAAAAACCTAGGATAAAATCACTAAAAGTAGAAAATTTAAAATTTAATGAATTATTTTTATTGCAATCTCAAGTCCATATTCAGAAGGTTCTCAAAGCCATTCCATACAAATCTGGAGCCATGAAAATGAATAAAATGCCTCTGTTCCTAAATTGGATAGCTGTTAATTGGCTGTTATACTGTTATTTTTCTATTTTAGGCTGCTCATACTACACATCTTGTGTGAGTTTATTCCGTTTTATGTTTGTGTAATCTTGCTTCTGGAGTACTCAGATTTTGTTTCATTTTGGTCCTTCTGTTGGTCTCTCATATGAATCCTGATTGGATTATAATACACTCCAGAATAGCATCCATCCATTTCACTTGTTGCATCAGTTCATTTTGTTTGTGGGTTGAACTACACCGCTTGATGTTTGATAAAATTTCATATAATGGGCAAGTGAAATTTTGTTTTTGGTTTGACATTTCATTTATTAACCAACAATATTTAAATTATTTGAATCCTGAATCTCGCGCAACTTGGATTTTGTTTAAATCTGAAATAATTTTGTTTAAATCTGAGTTCATTTTGCTTGTCGCCATAGCTTTTAAAACTACTGTAATTGTTGATGGTACTTTGGCTTTTTTACGCCACAAATCAGACCTTGCGTGTCATCATATGATCCTTGTTATTTCAGTGTCACTATAGCCACACAACACAACAACCAATGATTTTATATAATCCTTATTAATTTGTACTTAGGACACAGTTCAAGTATATTGAATATGTGTATCAAATCATATTACAAGGGAAAGGTAATTTGAGTTGTAAACAATCATTTGTTTAGAACAATAGTTTAGCGGGCCGCATGATGCGGATAAATTCAATTCTCCATGTTTATCTTTGTGATAAATGGACCTGTACTCGACAAGTATTAAATAAAAACATTTTTAATTTTTTTATTTGACGTATTGGCAACTATAACTAAAGTCTTTTGATATACTTAGATATATTAATATTATAATTTACACACTAAAATTTAAAATAAAAAATATTAAAATTAAAATATTAATTATAAATCTTAAAAGTTAAATATTTAAGTTTAATAATCAAAATATAACAATTTTATTAAATTGTGATTTATTCAATATCAAAATATTTGATATTAAATATGTCAATATTAAAGATTTTAACAGTGAATATTTTAATATTTAAAATAAAAAGGAATAATAAAAAGGAATAATAAAATAAAATGAAAATTTTAAGTTGCAAGGGAAAATGATTTATTAGGGGAATTATACCCCAAAATTAAATTTTCTGCTAATGCATCTAATTGGGACCACATACTCTTCTATATGTGGTGGATGACTCTGGCGCCAATTGCTAGAGGGGTGGCGCTCAACACCCCGGTGGTGGCCAACTGTCGTATAAAAATCAAATGGGTGAGGGAATCCACTAGCAGGTTTTTTTGGGGGGGCACATAGTACCTGTATAGAGTTGCCAATGCAAATGAATCATAGAGTACATGCTTGGCTGTCCTGTATCCCTGTGGTGTTTTCTGGCGGTCTAGGGCTACACAGCATATGTCAATCTGTATAGGTACATCTTCTATTTTTTTCATGTTGGCTTTCAGTATGCAATGGAGCAGGATTCCCAGGTACACCGCAACGTGGATCCTTTGCAAGGTATATTTTTCCGAGATCATGCACAGCTTTTTGAATGTTTGTATTAACCTATTGATATAGACGTTTGGTTGAACTTGGAGGGTTCCAGAGGGCGCCCAACTTGTATCAGCCCCCCAGGCCTTGTCAAATGAAATAAATAAAGGTTTAAAATTATTCACAAGGACTACATCCCCAACTTTATTTGATAGTGCCTTAAAAACTTCATTAAAAATTGGAGATTTTAAATATTCATTTCCAATTTGAAAGTCAGTTTTTATTAAATTCTTTTCATATTCATTGATATTTGTGAAGGGGAATCTTTGAATGCTTTTATATAGGTATTTGTTGAAGTTCAGTTTTATATCCCCACAATTTCATTCATTTCTTTGATTTTAATTGTTGATCCTAGTTCATAGGCCTCCCTTATCCATGGCAAGCACCTGAAGGTGGTTGATATTCCCTATCTTGAGCTTCACTATTGAAAAAGTATTCATATTCTGTTGAATTATTTTATTTATTTTATTTTTATTTATTTGTTTTATAGGGGCCACCAGTGACTGGTAGCCCCCATAAAACCAACTTGGCATAAAAGCTCCACTTCCGTGACCTCATCCCCATCCCTGGTAATGACTAAAATAAATATAAGTTAAACAAAAAAACTTACTGATTGTTTCCCCTGTGGCCCCCTCAGCCACAGGTGCCAAATTGGCAAACTTCATGAGCGTTGGATGCTCTTCATTAATTTTCTTAGGCTTAATTTTTCTTATTCTTCTTGCAACTTGTGCTTCCTCTTGATTTTCATTTGATAAAGCTTCTGTATTTCTTGATGCGCTTCTGCTTTTTGCTTGTGTTTCATTTTCATCTGTTTCCATTTGGTCAGTTTCCCCTTTGTTGGTGTTAATTTCCTTCTTAATTTCTGTTCCTTCAATTAGTTTTATCTTCTTATTGTTTTCTTTGGCCCCCTGCCAGAACTCACACAAATTGTAGGCCGTGTTGTTGAATTCAAGACTTGATAAAATAGTTCCCTGTATATTAAGTAATTTTTCTTTATTCTTTTCATCTATAATATTTCCCAACTTATCCAGGGCATCTTCTTTTAACTGTATCAGTGGCTGGCCCTTGTTACCCAGCTTCCCTGTCACTATTTCTCTGATATTTCTTTCTATCTCAACAAGCTTTTGAAGATGTGCTTCTAATTTATTGATTAAGTTATAGATTGCTGACATATTGTTTGAATCCCATCAAAAAACTGGGTTTTATAGTACTATATTTAGCGCATACATATTTTTCATCATCATTAATAAGTTAAAGACAATAAACGTAAATATATCATTAAAATTTTGCAATTAGATGTCAACTCTTAATATTTTAATATTATGTCCATAAATCAATGCATTTTGTTTAATAAAATCCATTGTAGACTTGGCCTTTTCCATTATAATTTAATGAAATGGATTGTGTTTATAATAGGGCCATTAACGCTTAGTACAAATATTGAAAATTAGTGCGTTCTACAGCCTGTATATTTACCTATTGGTAATAATTCTATAAACTTTTTAGTCAGATTTTACGAGGTAATAATAATGTAATGTGTTAATATATAGCTGTTTATTGTCATTAATTGGCTGATTTTCTTTGCTGTGATAATTGTGCATTTTCTGATATTTACACACTAGTATCCAATTGGTTGGCTTCACATCCAATTGCACAGGCAATAGGAAAACAAGCCGCAAGCCGCAAGCCCAAGACTGGATATGGTTGGGGTGGTGGCTTGTTTTTCTATTGCCTGTGCAATTGGATGTGAAGCCAACCAATTGGATACTAGTGCATAAATATCAGAAAATGCACAATTGTCACAGCAAAGAAAAGCAGCCAATTAATGACAATAAACAGTAATCTATTAACACATTACATTATTATTACCTCGTAAAATCTGACTAAAAAGTTTATAGAATTATTACCAATAGGTAAATATACAGGCTGTAGAATGCACTATGTATTAATATTTGTACTAAGCGTTAATGGCTCTCTAATATAAACACAGTCCAATTCAATAAATTACAATGAAAAAGACCAAGTCTACAATAGATTTTATTAAACAAAATGCATTGAGTTATGGACATAATATCAAAATATCAAGAGTTGACGTCTAATTGCAATATTTTAATGCAATATTTACGTTTATTGTCTTTAATTTATTAATGATGATGAAAAATATGTATGCTCATAATTTTAAGCTATTTGTAAAATGTATAACATTGTATTAATTATGGGAATTGTTGATAATGTAAAAAAATATTATTAATTATTAATTGAAAGAGAGATATTAATTTTAGTAAGTTATCACAGAGAAAAGATGTATTTACTAATCAAAGGACGGGAAGGGAAGGGAATGGGCGGAATGGTCATTTCCTTCATCTGCGCCTGTGAAAGGGGCGGCATCAGAGATAGTGGGGAGGGAATGGGTGGTGGCTTGGGGGTCAGGGTTGGAAGGAAGGTGGCTTGATGGGGGGTTGAGGAGCAGGGTTTGTTGACTGGGAAGGGGCAGCAAGAGCTGATTGCTTCAATTGCTCAAATTCTTCTTCCATTGCATATACTAGCTTGAAAAAACAGATGTACTGGCGTGAGGGGAGACAGGGGTCCTTTCTGGACTTATCACTATCACTTGCATAGAAGATGATGAGATCAAATAAGTCCTGGGTGGATGCAGAAGGGAAAAGCTCATACCCCTTATCAATCTGGGTGCATATTTTGTTGTAGGTAGCAGGCTTCAAGCGCCTGAGGGTGGAACCAAAATTGTAAAGAAATACATCTGCAAGATGCATGTTGGCGTAGTTGATGAGGTAGGACCAGCAGGTATACCCCACAGCCCTGATTTCTTGGGTAGCTCATTCCTGCTGCTCTATCTCTGCACTCAGTACAACTGTGTGCACAGTGTTTTGTGTGCCCACTCCTCCAGCATGGCCTTGAGCTCCATCTGGTAGGCATACCCATCTGCAGTGTTTGATATTGCTGAGTAATAATTGGTGCCATATGGGGAAACTGTCAATAAAACCCTGACAAAATGATACAAGATTGGGCCGCTCTTGTACACATCAGATTGGATGCACTTCTCTCCAAAGTCTTGAATACTGGCCGAGATCTTAGCATACATAAGGAATAGACGTCATTATGGGCCCTCATTGCCCTTCCTTTGATAAAATTAATAACCTTTGAATTGTAGGGGTCAGTATCCACCAAAATAGGGCCACTGAGAACTTGATTGGACAAGATTCTAGCAGCAACCACAACTCTGTGCATCCATGAATTCACCGTTCTTTTGTTGGTGAAGATGCCATGGAGTCCCAACTGGAGACGTACCTGGACCAGGGGCATCTGCGGGTCACGTTCCATA
This sequence comes from Entomophthora muscae, assembly GCA_014839935.2. Taxonomy (NCBI): domain Eukaryota; kingdom Fungi; phylum Entomophthoromycota; class Entomophthoromycetes; order Entomophthorales; family Entomophthoraceae; genus Entomophthora; species Entomophthora muscae. The sequence goes on along the minus strand of QTSX02001441.1, from coordinate 12,032 downwards.
ATGGTCATCATAAGGGGATGGGCTGTATCATCTTCAGTTGAAGTACGGGCACCAGTTGAGGTCTTCTTGGTGGGAGGCCACAGTTGGCATGGGCTCGCAGGGTTGCAGCCACAGTTGACTTTGCAAAACCCATTGCAGCCGCAATTTCCCTGAGAAACATAAGCTTCCCTTGCTTTTCAACCATTTCAAGAACAATGTCCAGAGTGATCAGTTTTCTTCTGCGTCTTGCAGGCTGATTGGCTGGGGGAGGGACGTGTCCATCTTGGGAACTGGTCAATGCCATCTGATTGGCTGTTTCAGTATTTGGGGCTCTCTGGGTGACCCCATGGCTAAAATGGCTGGTTCTGGATGCCATTGCTGATAAGAGACTTGGGTTAGCAGCTGCCTATGCGTGATGGGCAAACATGGCCATGCTTGAGGACGCAAGAGAAAGAACACACTCCTGGGTGGCGCTTGCAGAGGGGTCTGCGGGTTGGGAGTGGCCATAGACAGAGGCTTCACCGTTAAGAGACCCAGTGTAGCCCTGCATAATTTTGTCAAGGCCAGGAAACAGCTTGTTGACTTGGTTGTTGTTGAAAGAAGACATAATAAAAATTTTATTATAATTTTAAACTTGAGAAGAAGAATGTATATTTTAGTCAATTTTATTATTATATATGTCAATTTCGTGAATATTAAAATATAAATTTTAGCCAACCTAAAATGGAATAGGGTGATTTTTGAGAATGCCTATGATTCCTAAAAGAATTAGCACAAATCCACTCTAGATCCTTTGGTATCCTTTTTGAGACACCCATAAATTATATTTATTTCAATTTCATTGCAATTATGATTTGAAACTTGGTTCTTGGATTTGACAATCCCACAATTTCAGATTTGTTAAGTTTTACATGATGTCTATGATTTGTTTGAAATACAGGAAATCTCAAATCATACATTAGAATCCTGCATTTCTGATTCATGTATCCTGCATTTGTTTGTTGGGTTTTGTCTTTTGTTAGTTGAGTTATCTGCTCAAGAGATTCAAAATTTGCTAATTTAGATAAACCTAAAAAAGTCAAATTAAATGGTTAATTTTATTTAATATTTTACTTTTCACTCAGCTGAGTTGCCTGCAAAAGTGATTCAAAATTTGGACCAAGGATTTGACAATCCTGCATTTTTATGTTCAGGTTCTGAATTTACAGTATTAAATTGTGATTTATTCTAATATTGAAATATTTGATATTAAAAATTTTAATATTGAATTTTAGATACTAAATATTTTTAATTCTTTTAATATGTAATATTAAAATTTTTATAGTAAATGTTAATAGTACATGTCAAAAAATTGCGGACTGTGGTATTTTATCATCTGCCAGATGATATCCTAAGTCTTCTAACATTAGGAAAGTACAGAGAACCTGTGACTTTGGCATAACCTTTGGCCCGGAATATTTTGTTGCCATCAGAGGTAGCAAGTCTGACAGGACCCAAGGCCCAAAGGATTTGGGACAGTTCTTCCTACTTCTGGATATAGGTTCAGAAGTTGTCTCTATATTTTTCTATAGATAATTACACTGCATGATAACAGTCTCATATTTTGCTCTCCACTAATAAAACTTAAGAGAGGATCACATTGAGGAAATAAGACTTGGATCAATCATCAAGCCGTCAAGAAATCATCAGTCTTTTATTCTAATGGACTGGCTTTAAGGCGGCCTGCCTGCCTGGGTTTTATCCAAGTTAGCTCACAATGCTAAAGGAGACTGAAGTAGCATTAGAGCAACACAGCAGGAGGCCCAGTCTTTTTGGGGTGGTTTTGTTGTAAGGCTAAATTGACATCTTCCACAGATTGGTATTCTCTCTGTCTACCTGGGCCACTTCCAGGGCTAACTAGCCAGTGATGGCTACTAGTTCACAGAGATGATTATTTCACTTAATCAGAGCTACTCTAATACAATAGGCTCAAAGCCTTTTATCTTAGAGTGGTTGGCCTGACGGCCCAGTCCATGTTGGACTCTTCTAGATGTAATTTAGATGACAGTATATATGACAGCCCTCTTGTTCTAGGATTCATTTAAAGTTTTAGAATAGTAATTATTATGGGAAGCAAGTTTGAGGTGGTGGTTTGAGGTGGATTAATTAATGAGCAGTAATTGCATATACCATTAATTAATTGTAATGCACAAGTATGTTGATGCCAGGATATGATTTGATCACTGACCCCACAACCTGTGGCCCGCATTATTTTGTTGAAACCCTTCCTAAGAGCAATTAACTGCTGGCCCGCTTTATTTTGTTGAAACTGTTAATTAGTCAATATCCAGAAATCCTGACAGTACATATTTCAGTATTAAAAAATTTAGTATTAAAATATAAAAAAATTAAAAAATTAATTTGCAAGGGGAAAATATTTATTGGGGGGATGCTAATTGCAAAGGGAATGTGATTATTCCAGGGAATTATACCTCAAAATTAAAATTTCAGCTAATGCATCTAATTGGATCCACATACTCTTCTGTATGTGATGGACAACCTTGGATATGATTGCTAGAGGGGTGGCACCCTGTACCCCAGTGGTTACTGATTGTTTGATAAACGGCAAGTGGGTGAGAAAATTGACTAGTAGGTTTTTTCAGGGGGCACATAGTACCTGTATAGTGTTGCCAATGTAAATGAATCATAGAGGACATGCTCAACTGTCCTGTATCCCCGTGGTGTTTTCTGGCAGTTGAGGGCTACACGGAAAATGTTCATTTGAATAGGTACATCCTCCAACTTTTTGATGTTGGTTTTTAATATGCAGTGGAGGAGGATTCCCAGGTATACCACAACGTGGATTCTTTGCAAGGTATACTTTTCTGAGAACATGCATAATTTTTTTGAATGTTTGCACTAACCTATTAATATAGGATGTTTGGTTGAACTTGGAGGGTTCCAGAGGGCGCCCAACTTGTATCAGCCCCCCAGGCCTTGTCAAATGAAATAAATAAAGGTTTAAAATTATTCACAAGGACTACATCCCCAACTTTATTTGATAGTGCCTTAAAAACTTCATTAAAAATTGGAGATTTCAAATATTTATTTCCTATTTGAAAGTTGGTTTTTATTAAATTCTTTTCATATTTGTTGATATTAGTGAAGGGGAATCTTTGAATGCTTTCATATATGTATTCATTGAAGTTCAGTTTTATATCCCCACAATTTCATTCATTTCTTTGATTTTAATTGTTGATCCTAGTTTGTAGGCTTCCCTTATCTATGGCAAGCACCCCGCAGGTGGTTGATATTCCCTATCTTGAGCTTCAATATTAAAAAAATTATTTATATTCTGTTGAATTATTTTATTTATTTGGTTTTTATTTATTTGCTTTACAGGGGCCACCAGTGTATGGTAACCCCCATAAAACCAACTTGGTAATAAGCCACCACTTCTGCAACCTCATCCCCATTCCTGGTGATGAATAAAATAAATATAAGTAAAACATAAACAGACTTACTAATTGTTTCCCCTGTGGCCCCCTCAGCCACAGGCGCCACTTTGGCAAACTTCATGAGCATTGGATGACTTCATTAATTTTCTTAGGCTTAATTTTTCTTATATTTCTTGCAACTTGTGTTTCTTCTTGGTTTTCATTTGATAAAGTTTCTGTATTTCTTGAAGCACTTCTGCTTCTTGATTGTGTTTCATTTTCATCTGTTTCCATGTGATTGTTTTCCTCTTCATTGGTGTTAATTTCATTTTGAATTTCAGTTCCTTCAATTAGTTTAATCTTATTGTTTTCTTTGGCCCCCTGCCAGAACTCCCACAAATTGTAGGCCACATTGTTGAACTTTAGACTTGATAAATTGTTCCCTGTAGATTAAGGAATTTTTTTATTCTTTTCATCTATAATATTTCCCAACTTATCCAGGGCATCTTCTTTTAACTGTATCAGTGGCTGGCCCTTGTTACCCAGCTTCCCTGTCACTATTTCCCTGATATTTCTTTCTATCTCAACAACCTTTTGCAGGTGTGCTTCTAATTTTTTGATCAAGTTATAGATTGTTGACATATTGTTTGAATTCCATCAAAAACTTGTTTTTATAGTACTATCTTAAACGCATACATATTTTTCATCTTCATTAATAAATTAAAATCAATAAATGTAAATATTGGATTAGAATATTTATGTTTATTGTCTTTAATTTATTAATGATGATGAAAAATATGTATGCTTATAATTTTAAGCTATTTGTAAAGTGTACAACATTGTATTAATTATGGAAATGTAAATAATTTAAAAATAAAGTAATATAAATTATGAATTGAAAGAGAGATATCAATTTTAATAGGTTATCACAAAGAAAAGATTTGTTTACTAATCAAAGGATTGGAAGGGGAGGGAATGGGAGGAATAAACCTCACCTTCATCTGCACCTGTGAGAGGGGCGGCATCAGAGATAGTGGGAAGGGAATGGGTGGTGGTTTGGGAGTCAGGGTTGGAAGTCAGGTGGCTTGATGGGGGGTTGAGGAGGCAGGGTTTGTTGACTGGGAAGGGGCACCAAGAGCTGATTGCTTCAATTGCTCAAATTCTTCTTCCATCACATATACTGGCTTGAAAAAAACAGATGGACTGGTGTGGGGGGAGACAGGGGTTTTTTCTGGACTTATCACTATCAATTGAATAGAAGATGATGAGATCAAATAAGTCCTGGACAGACGCGGAAGGGAAAAGCTCATACTCCTTATCAATCTGGGTGCATAGTTTGTTGTTGGTGGCAGGCTTCAAGCGCCCAAGGGCAGAACAAAATTGCAGAGAAATACATCTGCAAGATGCATGTTGGCGTAGTTGATGGGGTAGGACCAGCAGGTATACCCCACAGCCCCTTATTTCTTGGGTAGCCCATTCCCGCTGCTCTATCTCTGCATTCAGTACAACTATGTGCACAGTGTTTTGTGTGGCCCACTCCTCTAGCATGGCCTTGAGCTCTGTCTGGTAGGCATACTTATCTGTGGTGTTTGATATTGCTGAGTAATAATTGGCGCCCAATGGGGAAACTGCTAATAAAACCCCAACAAAATGATACAAGATTGGGTTGCGCTTGTACATGTCAGATTGGATGTGCTTCTCTCCAAAGTCTTGGATACTGGCTGAGATCTTAGCATACATCAGGAATAGACGTCATTACAGGCCCTCATTGCCCTTCCTTTGATAAAAATAATAATTGTTGAATTGTAGGGGTTGGTATCCACCAAAATGGGGCCACTGAGAACTTGATTGGACAAGATTCTAGCAGCAACCACAACTCTGTGCATCCATGAATTCACCGTTCTTTTGTTGGTGAAGATGCCATGGAGTCCCAACTGTAGACGTACCTGAACCAGGGGCATCCACAGATCACGTTCCATAATGACTATTATAAGGGGATGGACTGTGTCACCTTTGGTCAAAGTACAGGCACTAGTTAGGGTCTTCTTGGTAGGGAGGCCACAGTTGGTGTGGGCTTGCTTGGTTACAGCCACAGTGGACTTTGCAAACCCCATTGGGGCCGCAATTTCCCCAAGGGACATAAGCTTCCCTTGCTTTTCAACCATTTTGAGAACAATCTCCGGAGTGATTAATTTTCTTCTGCTTGCAGGATGATTGGCTGGGGGAGGGACGTGTCCATCTTGGGAACTGGTCAATGTCATCTGATTGGATGTTTTGGGGTCCTGGGCTCTCTGGGTGCCCCCATGGCTAAAATGGCTGGTTCCTGATGCCATTGCTGATAAGGGATTTGGGTTAGAAGCTGCCTGTTCATGGTGGGCAAACAGGGCCATGCTGGAAGTTGCAGGGGAAAGAACAGACCCCTGTGTGGCGCTTGCGGAGGGGCCTGCGGGTTGGGAGTGGCCATAGACAGAGGCTTCACCGTTAAGAGACCCAGTGTAGCCCTGCATAATTTTGTCAAGGCCAGGGAACAGCTTGTTGACTTGGTTGTTGTTGAAAGAAGACATAATAAAAATTTTATTATAATTTTAAACTTGAGAAGAGGAATGTATATTTTAGTCAATTTTATCATTATATATGTCAATTTTGTGAATATTACAATCTAAATTTTAGCCAACCTAAAATGGAATAGGGTGATTTTTGAGAATGCCTATGATTCCTAAAAGAATTAGCACAAATCCACTCTAGATTACATAGCATCCTTTTTGAGATGCCCATAAATTATGTTTATTTAAAATTCCTTGCAATTATGATTTGAAATTTGGTTCTTGGATTTGACAAACCCGCAATTTCAGATTTGTTAAGTTTTACATGATGTCTATGATTTGTTTGAAATACAGGAAATCTCAAATCATACATTAGAATCCCGCATTTCTGATTCATGTATCCTTCATTTGTTTGTTGGGTTTTGTCTTTTGTTAGTTGAGTTATCTGCTCAAGAGATTCAAAATTTGCTAATTTAAATAAACCTAAAAAAGTCAAATTAAATGGTTAATTTTATTTAATATTTTACTTTTCACTCAGCTGAGTTGCCCGCAAAAGTGATTCAAAATTTGGACCAAGGATTTGATAATCCTGCATTTTTACGTTCAGGTTCTGAATTTACAGTATCTACATTGTCCTATTGATAACTTCAGAAGTGAAGCCTGCACCTGAAGTGCATTCAAAAGGCGCTTCAAACACCCTTTTTAGGGCCATTTTAACGTAATTAACCATGTTAAAACTATGTCGAGATAAAGTAATCATGTGGTTGTATGTTGCTCAATCCCTAAGTGGATGACTTATTGTCTAATCCATATAGGATCTGCAACACTGTAAATTTCTGTGGCCCACCTTTGGCCCTGAATTGGGATATCTTTCCCAGACCATCAAAAAAAGTGGCCCACGTGCAGGCAAAACCCTTCTAAAACCTGGAGGACTTGGCCCACTCAGTGGATTAATACTTTGTGTTGGCTTTTCCAGCTGAATTTTCCATTTCTCCTTTTGAGTCCCCTCCAACTGTGGAGAAGACATTAATTCAGCTAGATTGTTTGTTGTCCTGGTGTTGCCCATTCCTGAAACAACTAGCAGGCCAACGGAAAAATGCGGGCCACATGAATATAGAAAAGCCTAACCTGCGGCCCGGGGAAATTGGATATCAAATCCCGCAATCAGTGGTGTCCCAGGCTGCCAATTTCCCCGGCCCAGAAGTCCCTTGGCCTAAAATAATTTGGTTCTGGAGTTCTCTGATGGAGACATCAGAGGAAGGCATTAGGGGAAATGCGCACCCTGAGTCCTCAGAAGGCTCCTAGCCAATTGGGGGACTGAGTTTTACATACGGGTCTGTGGCTCCTATTTTCTTGGTCTCAAACCAAGATAAGATTGGCTATTACTCTTTAATAGGCTCCCCTTTAGATTGCACTCCAATAGCCCCTTTCATAACCCCTCCTGTCCTATCACCCCCCTTTGCATAAAATAGAAGCATGGGCTGTCAGGTCCCTTGCTTACCAATTCCAATTGTTGAATAAACTCCTGACTTTGTAAATCTTTTTGTATTATTAAAGTTTGTTTAATAATAAAGGTAGTTGGTTCAACATCCGCTGTTGTCCCTGCCCCATTTTCCCTGGCCCGTCTGCCTGCCTGTCTGCCTGCCCACCTGTCGTTTTTTGTTGGTAATTGTTCCAAGTATATTGATTTGGACCATTTCCTATTATTTACCTGTGCACCTAATCCATCTGCCCAGTAGTTTTAGCAAAAAAGGGGCACCTGCTGAAATCATGTTGTCACCTTGGTACAAGATGGCTATGTGGATACTGGTGCCTATTTCCCTCTTGTTCTGGTCCTCAAACCCTGTCTTTTGGAGAAAACTTTCCTTGATTTCTCAATCTTCTGAGTTTATTCCTGGTCTGTTTGTAAACGTAATTGAACATCTCACCCAGATTCCCATCAAACTGGGATCCTATGGTTTGTTCTCTTGATTGTCTTCTCATCTTGAAGAATTGTTGCCATCTTTAGATACTGTTACTACTGAAACTCCTTCCTCTGACTTGGACAATCCTTCCCCCTTGCACCAAATCCCTGAGTCAATTGCAGAGGCCTCTTCCACTCAGGATTGCTCTCTGTGTTTACTTACTGGAGCCATGGTCATGGCTTTGGATGCATACTTTCCTCCCCTTTCACATCCGGTCTCTTTTGGGAGGCCCCTTTGAACGGTTATCCCAGTCTTGCACTGGATGACATCCTGGTGGTTGGTCCCACCAAGATGGGTGCCAGACTTTGTTAGTCTAGCTCCCCTCTCTTACAGACACCTTCCAAGCATCTAAGTAGTGCAAACACTTACAGGATAATTTAGATGTGATTACTGATTCCAGTTTGTATTTCAATTGACCATCTACTATTATGGGATCAGGAGTAGATACAGGGGGACCTTTGTGCATAGTTAAGAGACATTCATGGAATGTGCTGAATATGTGGAAGGAGGGAAGGAGGTCCAGTTGGTAGGCTGAGGATCTAAACTTCTGTAAGATTCTCAATGCACCTACCCTTTTGGGACCTAGCTTCTGACAGGGCACCTTTAGTTGCATGTTCCAGGAGTCAACCAGTACTTGATTGCCAATTTTGTATGCTGGACCCTCTCTTCTTTTCATGTCTGCATAATCCTTGTAAGTTGTCATAGCATGAGATAAGGACTCTTTAACTTCTTTGTGGATTCTTTTTAAAGCAGCTGCCTGTGAAGATGACAATTCCACTTTGCTACCTGAAAGTGAGCCAAAGTTACATTGGGGGTTGTAGCCATAATTTAAGTAGAATGGGGAGACATCAGATGAGGAGTGTGGGGCATATTTGTAAGCAAAATGGGCCATTGTTATGTTTGGGATCAGTTATCTTGTTCAGCGTTAGAGTAGCATCTAAGAAATGTTTCCAATAATTGATTCACCCTGTCTGTTTGGCCATTGGATTGGGGGTGTTAGGCTGTTGATCTGCATAACTTAATGCCAAGGAGTCTGGAGAATTCCTCCCAGAATTGTGCTGTAAATTGGGGACCTCTGTTGCTTATGGTCTCTTGGGGGATTCCATGATGAGCAAAAACATTATTGACAAACAGTTTGGCCATCTGGACTGATGTGATTGTGGTTTGGCAGGGGATGAAGTGACTCATCTTTGTGAAAAAATCTACCACTAATATGATTGCATCATAACCATTTGATGGGGGAAGTTCTACTATGAAATCAACAGACAGAGATGTCCTTGGACCATTTGGAATTTGTAGGGGGACCATTAGACCTGTCTTTTTGAGGAAGGAGGGCTTTGGCCTTAGACAAACCACACAGCCTTTCAGGTACTTTGCCACGTCCAATGTGAGACCTCTCCAATCAAATTTTCTGTGGATTATCTCCTTGATCTTGTTTTTCCCTTGGTGATCAACTAAAATGTTATCATGGTGGGCCTTGATTATTTCCATTCAAATAGCTCTATCAGTTACTCATAGGCAACAATTATGAAGTATGATACTATCTTGAGAACTGTAGCAGGTGTGGAGAGTAGATTGATTTTCCATCTTAAAAAACTGGGGGTACCGCTTTTCCAATAGTTGCAGCAACTTAACTCTAGCTACCAGATCTGAGTTAGCGGGTTCTTGAGCACTTAGGTTGAAGATTGTTTCCTAGGGGGTGAGGATAGAATGGCACTGGGGGAAAACATGACATTTGTGTTGAATTTTTGTTCAGCCTTGACGTCTGGAAGGAATGCTGGGTTATGACTGAGAGAGTCAGCCAAATGATTAACAACACCTTTGATAAACTCATATTGGAATTTTAACATGAATATAACTTTGTATCATCTGGTCTGACGTTCAATTAGGAGACAAGGTTCACATTAATACATCATGGCTTTGTAATATGTCCTTACTGTAAATGGGTGTGTAGCTGAACAAAGGTGATGCTGCCAATATTTCATAGACTCCACCACTGCTAATAACTCCTTGTCATAGGTCGTGTAGATGAGCTCTTTGGATTTCATTTTCCTAGAGAAATAGCCTACAGGGTATTCTATCCCATCATCAGCAGTTTGTAGAAGGACCAAAGCATTGGTAAATTTGGAAGTATCTGTGGCTAAGATGAAGGGTTTGGAGGCATCAAAATGGCAGATCATGGTTGCAGAACACATGATATTTTTGACAGCATTGAATGCAGCATCAAATTGTGAAAACTATCCCAGAGTTCTTTTCCCACTAGCAGAATAAAGGGGCTGCTGTTTCTGACAAGTGGGGGGTGAAGCATTTCAAGAAGTCACATGTTCTCAAAAAACTTTAGAGTTGGTTAATGCTTGTTGGGGTCTGCTGGTTTCTGATTGCAGCTTCCTTGTCAGGAGAAATTACATGACCTTTCTCCAAGATTAGATTTTCCAAGAAGGAGACCTTGCTCTTAAATAATTTGCATTTGCTCAGTTTGATAACAATATTGTTTTTTTGGATCCTTTCTACTACAGCATAAAGGCGGTTGGCATGTGACTCCTTGTCCAGAGATTATACTAAGATGTTGTCCATGTATGCAATAGCACAGTTTCCAATGAGGCCAACCAAGACTGCATTGATCATCTTCTGGAAGACTGCTGGGGAGTTCTTTAGACCAAAGTGCATGACTTGGTACTAAAAGATACCTTTCTTAGTCTTGAAAGCAGTAAGTCATTCCTGACCTTCCTTGATACAGATTTGGCTGAAAGCATTCAAGAGGTCCACCTTTGAAAAGACCCTAACTTTCTCCACTTTGCTAGAGATTTGAGACTTAATGGGCATGGGGTATGGATCTGGTACAGTCATATTGTTCAGGTTATCAAAATCAATTCAAGGACTTATTGATTCATCAGACTTCTGGAAAAACTGCAGTATAGAGCATATAGGAGAAGATTTACTAGATCTGTCCTTTGGCTTCCATATCCTTTGTCCATTCTTCTAAGCATTGTTCTTCCTTTGGGTTTAAGGGGTAGATGGGGGAAGCTACTTTCACTAAATTGATAAGGAGCACCTTTTGGGGAAGCTTTAAATATGGAATTAGGAAAGAAGAGAAGTATATTTTATTGAATAATACTTTAGACTTATATAGACTTGACTGTGGTGGGGATTTAGTTGGATCAACCCTAGGGGTTAGTCATGTGCAGGATGGGTTCAAGCCACTGGATACTTGGATAGTCATGTGAGATTGCTTGGTTACCATTCTTGGTAGGTCAAACAGTATATTGGAAGGGCACCAAATTGGGCAATGGCTGGATGTTAAGTAGGTTGGCAGTAGCTAGAATGCTTGAACATCCAGACCCTTGACACCCCTCTTAAGGGGTTACTCTGGTGCATCAGGAGGGGTCTTTGTTTTCACGGCTGCCTCCTGATGCTCCTGGAGCTGTTTACTAGTTGGAACTAGTCTTGTTGAGTGTTCTCCTTTACTGAGGCGGAGAACGGTTCTGTGGTATTTCTTGACAATTGGGGTTTTGGCACCTTGGAATTTTACTAGATAGGTGTTGTGATCTGGTCTGTACTTGATGTTTCTCCTGGTCCCTGGTGTACTGATTCTAGTTTCTTTCTGTTGTCATTTAAAACCCAGACAGGGGAGTTGATGGGAAGTGGTTCCTCTGTGGAGGTTACCTTATGTGTTTTAAGCCTCTTTATTTTTGCTATTTTAGCTTTGAGGAGGATGTGTTGTAGATTTGGTACTTGTTCTACTGTGGGGGGTTTCCCTGGGGGATCTTTATGTATGGCTGCTTGCTGCGGGTAATTATTTCTGGTTTGTACCCGTAGGTTAGCTCAAACAGTGAATAGCCTGTTCCTTGATTGGTGCAGACTCAGGATACTAGTAATGCATGTTTCACGTATAGTGGCCATGTGTCTTTGGCTTTGTCATCTATTATTTTCTCTAAGGTCCTGATAAGGCTGCCATTGAGGTGTTCTAATCTGCCGTTAGCCTGTGGCCTGTATGGAGGGTAGGACACACCATTTCAAAAACAGCATCTTGAAAAACGCCATCTCAAATTTAATTTGAGATGGCGTTTTTTGCATTAGTGATTTTGAATCACAAAAAAATAAAATAAACAATAAAATATCTAAAATTTACA